>OZ026839.1:6934319-7626819 GCA_964023205.1 Lutraria lutraria | reverse complement strand
ATTTATCGCTGTTTACCCCCATTTATCACTTTCTACCACAATTTATTACTCTTCACCACTATTCATCACTTTCTACCACAATTTATTACTCTTCACCACTATTCATCACTGATTACCACCATTTATCAGTTTACAACTATTTTACAACTATTACTTATGAATAAGAATGAAACACGATTCTGAGAGGTACAGGTATGTGATAGCTTCTTTAGAAGTCAGTAAACGACCAAACGGTTTTATTGGGTCTTTATACAAGCAGTTTATTTACAAATATCTTATGAATACTAGTACCCAACTAACCCACCCTATATGCAAACATAACCGTCTAAAATATATGACCGTATAATTCATCACAATTTTCACTTACTTGAACATATTGGTATGTCACAGTACTCATAACGTTTAGAAGGGTCCATTGTATAGCACCAAGTCCCAGACGACCCTGAAGACCCGTCTGGGTCCCTGCAGTAGTTTTCAGCCCCAGCATCACCACCGTCGTACGAAAACATATCGATGTCATGGTATGAATGAGAGTGGGGTATTCCATTTGCCCAAGCCTGACACGTACGCCCCGTCATGGTGGTTGATATCATACCGGTGTAATCTACTGCCAGATTTCCGTCCCAGCACGTGTTGGAAGCAATAGCTGAAAATAAGTTGATGACACCAGGGCACAAGGTTTATTAAACTTGAGGGCAGTCTCCGAGCTCAAATTCCCATTCTTAAAGTATTATGGTGGAAAAGACAGAGTTACTGTAATACTAGGGTATCAATAATATTAGTGTATCAATAATATCATCAATAATTTTGCCTGATAATAACTGAATGAAATTTCGAAAAACAATGATATAAGATTTGAGCTCGGAGTCCGATCTTAAGTTTTGTAACTTCATTGGGGCACTGCCGCAGTTCAATAAAATTATATTGACTTTTTCCAGTGAATCTAATTTTTGATACATACCCGAGTTTAAAAAAAAACGCGTTTGTTTATTTGTTATTCAAGCTATGGCCAATACAGGACCGCACCAGGGATTGGGATATAAGTTTATGTAGAGCAGAGCATTTATATTTAAACACCTTATTTCGAATAGTTTCCTGTTTTTTATCGTGTCCAGTGGAAAGCACCGATACCAGGGGCGATACACAGCTCACCCGTTTTCCTGTGTTTTTTCAAACATAAATACTAGGTTTGATAGTTGGGATGGGGCACAGAAAAGGCGTCCCTGAAATATGGGAAGGCGACCCACGTCTTTTCAATTAGTAGTCCAGCACGTAAACATTAGATCACAGACCCCCCCCCCCCCCCCCAAAGAAAACGTGAAAAATCGTGAAAATTCTTAAATCAGTGTGGGGAATCGTTAAAATGTTATCGTTACAAGCGCGTTTTCTGTCAATTGAACTAGGAAAACATCACGTAAGTGCATTATTTTTCGTTTTCTTCTAAAGCCACATAACTGTTGCAACTCCTTACATAAAGGGCTACCTCCGGTTCAGAATTTTGTCACTGAAGGCCCTCTACTTTTTTGCTTTTCTTGTCCACACCGTTTGACAGTGTTATGAAAATGAACGTTATTTTACAAGAAAATTTTAGAAAACGGTTTGGACAAGAAAAGTAAAAAAGTAGAGGGCCTTCGAATGACAGAAAATGCGCTTGTAACGATAACATTGTAACGTCACTAGGTCACGTGGATTCCCCACACTGTAAATAAATGAGAACACAATATAAATGGAAATAAATTTACCCAATGATAAATTCTCGAAAATTGGATTTTGATTCAAATCTTAAAATTCGATTACGCGAGAAAAAAGCAATTTAATTTTATGACTTAAAATGTGCAGTCATTTCAAACCTTTCAGACACACATTCATTTCCTTTCCCTCGCGTTTAATATGGAGAAAAATATTTATAGATATTCAAATAAATATGAATCACATCAATTCTCCATGGGTCTCGGCGTATTTTCCAGCCAATGAATATTTTTCTTCTACGGAAAAGCAACCACGTTCTAATATTTACGGCAATTTATAAGATACAAGCGTCACCTGCTAACGCACTTTTGTAATTGAAATCCTATATTTAAAGTCCCATTAGCTTTTTTATGTTGAAATAAATGTAGGTCATATTTTTACCTAGAAAGATGTCTAATCAGTGAAATTGACTTTTACTTTCAATAAAAATATACCAGAATTTTCTGTTTTTTTATCAAGAAGTACATATAGAAATGTAGTACAGTATTTTTTCAATGGTGTTGCAAAAAATAAGAAAACGCATCTAACAACATTTTTACGAGATTTGGCTGAAGAAAGGCATTATGTAAATATTGTTTTTGGGAAATAAGATATATTTTTTATAACTATTTTTCTACCATTTATCTATTGTTCTGTAGTACATAATTCAAAAAGCTTATGAGCTTAAGAAAAACTCATGAAAACTTCCATATTTTTCCCTAAATGATAAAATATTCGTACGCCATTAACTTATATTGATGAAAGTTGTCAATATTTTGTGTGTAATATGGTTCAGACTGCTGAAGACGCATTTTAATTAATGGCCCCAATCATTCTGTCGCAAAAGCAGAATACGAACATAATTTATTGCATAAACGATTGCACGATTCTTAGGTAACCATATATATGTATACAGTAAAACCCGAAAACCGGACTCTCTGAAAAACCGGAACTCCCTGAAAATCGGAATATTTTTCAAGTCTTATTTTTCTCGGAATTTGTTATTGTTAACTTAATACCATTAATAAATTGAAACATTTATTACCCAAATATTCGCTGAATTTTACGCAAATCACATTAATTATAAATTCTTATTGGATTTATATTTAAAGGGATACAATGTACATATTTTATAAATATTTAAAAAAAAGGTAAGGAACTTGGAAATAAAAAAGAATTATAATTACCTTTTGTTGGTGTTGTATAGGTAAGAAGAACCACCAGTGTTTTAAGAAACAACATGACGACAAATACTCTGATAATGATTCTTTTACACTAATGTAAAAACAACACTTATTCCAAATTTTGTCAAAATGAATAACTCACTATAAAATTCAATATGAATATAGTTTAAAATATACAAAGTTACAAAAGTCACGAAAATAACTAATTGATATTTAAAAATAATTCGAAACAATTGTTAGCCAGGAAAATGCTGTATTTTCCATGTTCATCTTTTCCCGTTTTTTTTTCTTCTATGAAAAAATCAACTCTTTTCATCTCCTGTAAATTCGGGGGTCAAATGGTACGTGTATTTATAAGGATTAAAAACATTTTTTGCGTCATTGGTTTTTAAATAATATTTAATACCACCATACATATCAAAGATATGAAGTTACCTAGTTTCGCAAGTTTATTTTTACGCACAGTGCCAATTCGCTACATGATATGAGTTTTGATGAATAAACATATAAAATAGAAAATAAAAATTCAATGAACATTAATAGTACCATCAATGCGTTACTAATTACGTCATTTCGTCAGTTACGTGAGGTCATAAAACATGTACGCTAAAGTACAAACGCATGCACAAGTCGTATCAACAACTTAATACTTTGGAACCAATCTATCAAGTATTGAGGTACACTTTGAAAAAAGGTTAAATATTGATTACATTTTTCTCTTTATTAAAACCTAATCATACGTATATATATACAATACAGTCAAACCTTTGAACAAAGGCCGCCACACTTTGGGGGAAAATGTGGCATTTATTGATTGGTGACCTTTATTCAGAGGTCAGACTGTTCTAAATGACGAATGACATTTTTTCAAAGAATGGCCTTTATTCATGGGGTAGTCTGTATTCAGAGGTGGATGCTAAACTTGTGACAGGTTTCACTATAATGCAGATGTTTATAAATGTGTATAAAACGAAGGTATACAAATTAACGGTTTAGCATAGATATAGTTAGCATGGTGTGATGGTTTTTATTGACAGTACAGTTTTAGGCGAGTATATTAGATGTTTAAATATATTTTGGGAAAAACTTACAACCTTTGAATATCAAGTTTTGGCATAGATATTTTTTCATGACTTGAATATAAAAATAGTTATGATGTTATAGTTTTTGAGGAGACAAATTGGGTATAAATATTAAGTTCTGCTATAAAACAGATTTTAAACTCAATTTCTGACTTTAGGCTACTTTGAACATTTAGAAAATAGAGTAGCCCAAATACAATAATGTTGACAGAAGCAACGGGATTGTTTAAATACCTACACACCGGCTTGATTAATAATCTTCAAATGATTCTTAATCGCTGTTTTTGGTCTGAATAAACTATTTTCAAATTGGTCCAAGATATATGTTAGTCATTTACATTTTTCGCTTAGAATGTTTCTATTGTCATATGCTATGATCATGCAAATTAAAAAGAAAATATGTTCATACGTTTTCATTGTGCCTATATGTCCATGGGCAAAAAATTGGAAACTGTCAGATATGTCCTTAAATAAAAAAAAAATCAATCAAGAGCATTATTGTTGTTATTTAATTTTATCATCAAACTGTAGAGAGTTAACATAAAAGACATATTTATTACAAATACATTGTAAATAATTCTATGTAAGTCCCACATAACTGATCAATCTATTTATGACACTCCATGAAACTATGATATTGGCCGTTTTTGACAGGAATAGGAAGCTAACATAAAATCAATCCAAATAAAAATGTACAGTACAACATTGTACTGGTTCACGAGTAAGATCGTGAAAAATAAAATTAAATATATTTTTGTTCTGTTCTGTAGATATTCACCAATCAAAGAATAAGAGCACTCATAGGAAATTATTCTAATTTGTATAAAATCAATGTGAAAACAAAACAAAAAATCAAAAAAAAATTAACACATGTATGGTTCACTAAATTATTCTGTAATTTACCCGAGTCACCTAGAAAATATTAAGCGTAAATGTGACAGAGTTTAAAGGGATCGTTTAAATATCATTTGACAATAAACTTTTTTATTTCTGAATGCCGGATTAAACTATTGATGTAGCCTACATGAACAGTTAACTTAGTGCTTTAATAGATAAATATACGTCTTATTAAAAGGTATAAAAAGTATATTTCGTTTACTCGTGAGAATATTCGAAATATAATAACCTTCCCATGTTGTAGTCGCTTTACTGGTTAAATCATGCGTATCAATGAACTTAATAAGCTTCAACGTCCGTTATGAAGAAAACCAAAATAATATTTTAATGAAATTGAATTTAATAAATTATTGATAGCGGTCTGATATATACCTTTGACGATACGTTTTCTGATAATGTTCACAACGACTACGATTATTGACGCTTGCTAGACACGACCTCCCTAATACTAATACGCATTATAAAGATAAAAGGACCGTGATTTAAAATACTATAATTATACAGAAAATGTGCCATACATCTAGGACCAAGTTGAGTTTGTATGATTGTCCTAGAATATACATTATACGACTTAGTACTTCAATAGATACGTATACAATAGATATAAATTATACATGCTTACGTTTGAGTGTTTTTTCTTCAAATATGGATGTCAATAATGAAAGACTTATTCATAAATATGAGATTTTAATTCGTACTTAAGTGCATGCTCTATTTACTGTATAAAGTCCTTTCAAAGTGATCATATGGTGTGATGAACATAAATAAATACTTCTTACGCAATGATATCTTCGTGGATACTGCTGGGACCAATATACACAAATCCCTGTATATATTAGTTACAGGGTACTTCAAATAAGAATAAACTGTTGATGTTTTAGAATAATCCTAAAATAGACGTTATGTCTGTTGCTATGGCAACTAATGCTCGAACAAATGATGCGTATTAAACAGAAAATTAAAAAATGCATCTAACGGTATCATGTTGCCATAGACATGTTATTTAACGCAAATACCCGATCTGGTTTGATTTTAAATGTCATAAAATTTACATTAACAGAGTTCTGTGTTTTATTATAAAACCATCTAAACGACAACATTCCTAGAATTTCTGTTTTAATTCAGGATTGGAAATACAGTTAGATCCCACATAATTATTATTTTACTCGTTATAACGAGTCCGCTTCCGTGGTCGAGTGGTTAAGGTTAACTGGTTCCCGTTCCATGATGCAGTGCACACTAGTCAACGGGAACCAGTTTAGTGGTTAAGATTGCTGTCTTCAAATCACTGTAACTTATCTCTGATAGAGGGTCGTAGTTTCGAGCCCAGCTACCGACCCTGACTCTTTATGAGAGAAAGTAGGCAGTTGCTTACGGAGGATGGGAGTCTAGTACTGGTTCTTCTCAGGAACGATGGTTAGGTGAACTGTCCGCCTCATATGACTCTTGACTGTTGCAAAGGGGTATAAAACCCGATATATAAGAATATAAGTCAGTACTGGCTCAGTTTTGCAGTATTTGCAATTGGACTTTATCTGTAGATTGCAAAATTGTGTAAGGGCGATAAAGAAAAATATTAAACACACAGTTTTTCAACATAAATCAGCTTTATTGAGTCACAAAATAAATTTCTCGCCGCTGTCATTTAGAAATAAATTTTACTAACAAGATGATTTCGAACGACGGACTGTATTTAGGTCAATTTATTGGCTGAGTTCGATTGTGAATGGAGTACGTTAGTTGGTGGGGAGTGGATAAATAAAATTCGAAGGCTAATCGTTTACAAAAAATAACAAACAGAAAGTAATGATAAATGATTAATGATACAGGTAATACTGGAATATATGAATATACAAGCCAAGAAATAAAACAATGGAATATTCCTTAATTTCTCAACTTGATTGGTTACTTAGTCAGTTTCATAATTGTAAAATTATGATTGTGAAATGAAAACTTAGAATAAAAACTATAGAGATGAAATGAATGGAAAGTCTAAACTGGTTCCCGTTCCACGTTACAGTCCACCGAAGTACAGTCAGAGATCGACGGGAACCAGTTTTCGGTAGCCTTGAGATTCAACCAATTTATGTAGTGGTGTATTCTTCACCAACATGTTGCTTATATTGTAGAGCAACCAACACTCAGTACAAACAAGGACTTATATACATACATGTATATAAGTCCTTGGTACAAATAAACTGTTCTCAACTATTATCTTACTTCAAAGGACATTTTTTACCGACATAAGAATTAAATATAAGCTAAACCCTGCTTACGTCCTTTAACTTGATGATGAATCTAAACTTCGGAACAATTACCACCTATTTCTCGTCCAGGTATGATCTATAGACTGACGTTACTTCCGCTCCTTACCGGAAGAAGATATCACTTTGATTAATCTAATGAGTACGAAATCAATATTTACAACAAAAAATTACATAGCATAGCAAAATATAATTTACGCGACCAACAAAACAACATTTTTTTCGTTTAAACAATAAACATTTCACAATATGTCAAAATAAAGAGGGATAGTCCATAATGCTTCACCGCAGGTTATAATTCTAAAGTTATATGTCCATTTAAAACAAATACTTCCACGCTAAGCGAGACAGTAAATTAACGAACTTTTACGTTTCCAGCTACGTTATAATACATCTTTAAGAAATATATTCACAAACTATGCCGGAAAGATTGTTAAAACCTTATTTCTAAGACTAATTAGTGTTGTATTTGTCCGGATCATTTAGGGCTATTCAACATAAGGTTAGCAACAAATAAGACGCAACTAATTAAACGTAATGATAACGAAAACAAAAATGTTACAAAATATTATAGAAATCAATATACAAACATAAAATATTTCATTCAACAATCAAAAGAGATATAAATGAAAATAGGTGTATCTATTTCTGCTGAAGAACACAGATCTCACACGATAACATCACATGTTGAGATTTCAAGTAGATCTCTGATCGCAAGCTTTGTACAGAACGAATACTAGAATGTAGACTGTGAAAGCTGTTATATCACACTTGCGTGAAAATACAGTACAAAAAAATATAGACTGTAACAACCAACATGTACGAGTTACCTAATATCTTTAAAAAAAAAATTAGTTACCATACAAGGGCAACTACAGCAGCGACATAAAACAACATAATACTAAATGTTCAGCTGATTAAAACAGTTCAATTAAATTCACCATCATCTCACAGAATGATGTACGACCAGGTCATCGGCGAGTTTTATCTGTAGATAAACAACTTCCAAAGATCAAAAACACAATTAAATGAGTACAGTGACATATTGAGGGGACATAAACGCCGAAATAACGATGACGTCACGTGATTATAATCGAACATTTCCGGAACAACATTTTTTAGTTGTTGATATTTCTTCGTCTTCAATGATAATCAGTGTCATATAAACGTTTGATTCCACAAGAGAAACTCGATCGAAAATCGAATCAAACCCTAGATATACATAGACGGGCTTTTTGTGAATTAATGAATTCTTGAATAGAATGTCATAAAAAAAAGATTAAAATAATTTCGTGCATGAGAAAGGACTAAAACATTGAGAAATAAGTATCAATAGAATAATTAGTTGTTTTTCTTATCAAAATCCGGGAACAATTCATGGCGAAACTACGAATATCTCCGAGATTTTTGAACGATCGATTCTTCGTTAGCGGACGCTTGTTTTTTGTCACTTTTTAGATTTTCCCTTTCTGCTTAGTCTTCGATAAAGTTTCACAAGAAAGTTTCCATGTTTTTCACGCCTTCTCATTTCCGGTTCCGTGTAACCGGAAGGTGAAGGATGTAGGTCAGGGTTCAATTTATGACGAATCTGTTTTAGGATATCGACCAGTAGTTCATCAACGTGGTGATTAAGGGCTGCGGAAGTTTCAAACGGAAGACAATCGTAGGTTCGTGAGATTGACTGAACGTCTGAAAGATAAAAAGGTTACATGCAGAATTCTATCCTTTATATAGCATTATTTGAAGACCCATTAGCTTTCTGAACTTAGTAATTATAGAACATTAGATAAAATGATAGCAAAATATAAGAAACATACACGTGTACTTTATTTTCACTATAGCGATATACATGTATTGCCTTTCTTTAGCCATATCTCGTAAAATGTCAAATGCTTTTTCTTATTTTATTTACAATATCCTTGAAAAAATGCTGTGTTTCTATAGTAAAGTATCTTCTATCACTATAGAAATGTAACACAGTATTTTTTCTATATGTACTTCAAAAATAAATTTTCGGAATGTTATAGCAAATATTAGTCAGTCTCACTGATATGACATCTTTTTACTCATTCAATTAGCTCAGTAAAATACCGAACCGATCGCAAATACCGTGGCTTCTATACTAGACTGAGACACATGCTTATCTATCCATTGATTGAGCCTATTTTGGTTAAACTCTCGGTAACAATTGGGTTGTATTTTCTGTCTCCGCGGTTAAAAGGCGGACATTCCTCCTAATTTACGTGTTACGAAGCTGTCGGTGGCTTGTGATAGCACAAGGCTTTGTTTTGTCCAACAGTTACCGAAAGCCGTAAAATACTACCACTGGACACTGCGATAAACTGACGTATCACAAAACTAGCAAACTAAAATTCAAATACATTACACCATTGGAAAGCAATATAACACTCACCTTCTTTCTTAACCTTTCGTTTCCTGACCAGATCAATTTTATTGCCAACCAATATGATTGGTCGATCGGTACCGTGTCCATGGCGTAACTTGTAAACACTCTGTACAGCGGCGTCAAAGGTGGTTCTGTCTATGACAGAGTACACGACCACATAAGCATCAGCTGTTCGATCAATGTCATGGTCATACGTATCCTGGTGTGATAAAAGAGAAATTTAGTTATTACTACATTAAAACTGTATACGTCTTAATATTGGCGCCCGTTTTATTTTGGCGATTTCGCCGGGACCGCCAAATCTAGACCACGTAAATATGAAACATCGCCAATAATCAGTATCATCAATTTTTGTCAAAGTATCATAATGCACATTAAAACTTCAATATCAAGACCATCTTTAAGACCAAAATACTGGCTCGAAAACAAGTGTTTTTGGAAACTGAAAGATAATTCAGATTTCCTAATAGCCGTCACTCGCTCGGCTCACATGCATTTTAATGCGGACCAAAATACAACATTTTTCTACATCCATCTTAAAGTAGTTCCCGTTACATGTTGTAGCGCTAGTCGAAGTATTAAAGTTTAGTTTCCATGAGTACTTTCAGTGCTTTGATTTATGACGGGAAGGCTTTAATGTAAGACAATTACAAATTCCTGCATTTATACGATCTATGAAGACGTTTTCTTGATGTCGAATACTGCCATCATTTGAAGCTTCCTCAATCTAAGATCAACGATACTTCCGAGTGTAAAAATAGAAATATGTTTGCCGATTTAGTTTGTCAAAATATTCTGAAGCATATTTTCCATAGAATTTAACCATGACATACTAATTTAGACCAAGCCACATTAATCATATAAAAATATTGTCTATAAATGGGTTAACAATAAGAAACTCATATTTAGATCATTAAGACAACATTTATATCCCCTTTTTCATTAACTCTTTCTGCAGTCCTACATCTAGACACTATAATATTTATCTTCAAGTTACATACACTGAAAGGTTATTTCTGGACCTAATCATTTTTTCATCAAAATGAATATAAATTATAAGCGAGCGGGTTGACGACGTTTGAAAATAAAATAAAACAAATTGTGTTCTACGAGAGAGCAGAGAGTAGTGTTCTCGTAGAGTTCCTTATGGATAATTACCATGATATTTCCTATTGTTTAATCAATCAAACACACCTCCGTATTTCAAAGTTACGGAGATATTTTTTTTTATTTTGAAATGAGAATGACATTTAATCGATAGTGAAAACTAGGGCGATACTCATCTTCAAAAGCCAGATTTCAATAAATGTACTAAAAACTGAACTTACATAGACTTGCACTGCAACATGGAACGGGAACTAGTTTGGTTATTGGATGGCGGATGTAGAAAAGCGTAGTACTTTGGTCCGCATCAAACTTTATGCGCACCGAGCAAGTGACGGCTATGGAAAGATGAACTATTGTTCAGTATCCAAAAATTGATCTCAGACACAAATTAATCAATCTTGTTTTCTTACTCTTTAGATTTTAAAACAAAAGCAAAGGCATTTTTTTTCATGAATTTACACAAGATCCATGATAATCAACGATTCTGATTTTTAACAGATTTACATTAAATTGAAATAAGATTTTCAGTCGGTCAAAGAAATTATAAATCTAGTCTCAAGAACATTTAAGCATTTGAACCCATTATGCCATATTTTTTCTTATAATGTTTTAAACTTTTAATGATTAAACTCTCGCATACAATGACTAAAGGAAAGCGCTACTCTTTGAAATGTATTACGATAAGTCTAAGATTATGAGTTTTTAATCTCATGATATCGGGCTCCTTTCAAACTCAATATCATTAATTTCAAAGCGCAGAGTGCCTCTGGCATATACCGGAAGTGTTTACACATAACACACCATTATTACTAGGTTTAAAATTTAAAAAAAACATGTCTGATTTGAAGTACCTTCTCCTTGATAGCATATATTTGTTAACTGTTAAAGAAACGGTTTGGTTAGAGAGATTTGATTGATTTTTGTCTATGTAAATTGATTCATAGCTAAGTTGATTTTCATTTGGAATAAATAAACAAGTTCAGGCCCTGAGGGTTATAAAGAGCAGCTTGAGAACAGTCTCAAATCTCAATTCTATCCTCAAAGTATTACGATCTTAATATGTTTAGATATATGTTCAGATGAATTATGCTGCCAGACTAATATTATCAATAATATCAGAATTGTCTGATTATATTTAATTAAGATATTTTAAAAGACAAGATATGAGATTTGAGCTCGGAGTCCAATCTAAAGTAGCATAACTAAAGACCCAGGTCTTTTAAGATAGATATTTTTATTCAAGAAAAGGCAAATTTACCTATAAACATTTTACATCTAAGCATATACCTAACATCTACTTCAGCAGATTTCAAAACAAAAACAATTGCCGTTATACAACGTATACATGTATATTCTTTACATTTTGGTTTTATTTAAAAACAAACAAAAAATAAAAATGAACAAAATATATTCTTTACAAACTATAAAGATGACCTAACTATAAAATAACTGCAACTTCGTACTTACATCCCAAGGGAGAGCATCTATAAATTCCATCGTAGATTCTTCACCATCTAATTGTATAGTTACCGTTCTTTCTACTTCATCGACTGGAAATATAAACAGATCAATAAAATAGACAGTAATCAAAGTGCTGAATGTACACACGGAAAGTGAACTTACATAGACATGTACAGCAGCATGGAACGGGAACCAGTTTAACAAGAGTATGGCGGATGTAAAAAAATGCAGTACTTTGGTCCGCATCAAAATTCATGCGCACCGAGCGAGTGATGGCTATGAAACCTGAATTCAGTGTCGAAGATGTTGTGCTAGATATAAACTATCGGTGTCCATTTTTCAAGATTTTGATAACTGGTTAACCGATCGTCTAACCGCATGTGTTGTTGTGTAATGTATCATCCGTGACAATAGGTAAAATGTTATAATTCATTTGAATGTGTCTTTGAAATGTGAAATTTGTCCTAGATCTCTGCTTAATAAAGCATACTTATGTTGCTTATAACAATAAAGATGCAAACGATATCATAAACAAAAGATATTTCCATTTTCAACAAGAACAGCGCTTATAAGAAATCTTGGTTAAGACATAAAATTAATGTTGATAGGATTTTGTAATAAACAATGTTCATCTCATGGAATCAAGCGACCTCGTTCCGATAGGCTTTTTGGAAGGTATAATGACGATGGAACCAAAGGGGACTGCCATGATGTAAATATAGCGTATTTGGTAATGCGCCATTGGCCAACAACACAATTCCACTATGAACAGAGCTATTGCAATTTGGGAGGATCAAAATTAATTGATCATAATTATATAACAAAATAGCATCCCTTTTAGCTAAGATAATGGCCATTTTTATAACAGAGGAGTACACATGTTGCCATTGTTTTTTTCTCCTATTTTTTATAATCGTTTAATTTCACCACAAAATTAGCACATAATTATGTGCTTAACCCAGTTAAAAATAGAACACACAAAAGCACAATACATTTGACTGATAGGCGTTGAATTGTGAATACTAGTTTAGTTGTTTCACCTTTCAGTACGGGGAGAGAAAACAAAATCTGTTTTGTATCCGATCAAAATCTTTGCTCTAAGGTTATAGATACAGGCACATTCTTATCAATAAATGTCTTATTATAATAATAATTATAATAAAAAATATGCCAGGTGGGAC
The DNA here is from genome assembly GCA_964023205.1 of Lutraria lutraria. Taxonomy (NCBI): domain Eukaryota; kingdom Metazoa; phylum Mollusca; class Bivalvia; order Venerida; family Mactridae; genus Lutraria; species Lutraria lutraria. Next base: position 7,613,508 of record OZ026839.1, on the reverse strand, counting down.
TTATCAGGCTTAGCATCTTCGGCGTAGCCTCCTTAAAACATACGTGACGTATGCAAACTGTTAAAACATTGTTAAGCCAAAGGAATATTTTCGATTATTAAGCATGTGCTTGTTATTGAAAGAATCAAGTTCTTTCATGTGTTTATATGCATGGTACAATCGAACATCACAAGAATAATGCGCCAGGATTACATAGAATAGGCCGCCGTTAATGACTCTTCAAAGTGCGCTCTTAGAAAATCACAAACATCACTGACACTAGTGTTTGTTGCATCATCTACATCATCTACATCATTGGAAATTGAACAGTAGTTTAGCTTTCCATAGCCGTCATTCGCGCTGTCAGCATGAATTTTGATGCGGTACAAAATTCTACGTTTTTTTCAACAAGCTCCCCGCATAAGTCAACATGTCTTCAAAGAACAAAATAACCATTTAATCTTAAAATAAAAATTTAAAAAGATTCTGGACAAGACTTTTTGTTCCGGCACACCCGCCTTCTAATCATCATCAACATCAACAACAACAACAACATCATCATCATAATCAACAACAACACAATAATAAACATAATAATAAACATAATAATAAACAACAATATACCAATAAACAACAACATAATCATAAACAACAATATAATAATAAACAACAACATAATAATAATAAACAACATAATCGTAAACAACAACAAATCATAAACAACAACAACAATATAATCATCATCATAAATATCATCTTCATAAACAACAACAACATAAACAACATCATTAACAACAACAACATCATTATCATGTTGTTTCTGTTTAGTCACAGCGATGTTTGAAAACTGTGATTTCCAACTGCTGCCAAATTGATTGTTTTTATTCATTTGGAAAACTTCGGTGATTTTCCAACTAAGTTAATTAATACGTAATAAGCCAAGAAATAATTTCTTAAATCTATCAAAACGAACCTTGAAAATAAATTATGATTATCATAACTAATTATACATAATTAGTCCAAGAAGCGAATTCTAAGAGAAATTATGCAATCAGTTAATATCTGAGATGAATTCCTGACAAAATACTCGTTAGTATTTGTAAAAACTGGGAACTTCATCCGAAATTCAATCAATTCATTACATTTTAATCATGTTATTATCCATTATTGTAACTGGTAAGTGCTTTACAATCAATGTTTATAAGTCAGATCATTGTTGCATAAAAGCTATAATGTCTTATTTACAAAATAACCATTTAAAAGCACTTTAGACATAAAATTATGTAAAGAAAATCGTATGAAAATAAATCAACATGAACAATGAGCCTTCCTACTATCAGAAAAATACCATAACGTTTTTTTTCTTAAAACATTATAATTTTATTTACACTTAGATATGTTAGCACTGAGCCATCGAATTGTACTTCACTCTGGTCACAAATAGCAATCGAAAAAAATCCCGTTCCACGTAGCAGTTTCTATGAGTTGTACTTTCAGTACTTTGATTGTCTATGTTTCTATGTTAGAGGGTTTATGAGAAAATTACTTTTTGAGCTTTTTTTTATTTGTGTTTTTTTTTAGAAATAAGTTTTTTTCTAAATACCTCAATGTTAATTATATTCATTTTTTGTGAGTATAGACATACAAGAGTCGTCTGCTTTTAGTGATATTTTATGGTTAAACGTAAAATTAAAAGATAAAAATATCTTTTATATCTACATTTGTATTACCAAAGTGCTCATAAAATTCATTTAGTTGTTTTTCGCTTGCTAAATGAGATGTGTCAGCGTTCAATTACGTCACGAGTAAAGTGGAAACAAAAGGCTTATACATGTGCATGAAAGAAACATTAAACATTGTCTTCCATTTTTTCTGTGTTGGATTGGTTATGGGTAGGTATGGTATGTTTTTTGGGGGAAAGGTAGTATTTTAAAGGAAAGATGTGATGTTTCACTTTTTTTAAGAAATCATTTTCTCATCTTCATCAATAAAAGCTTAATAAAACTGGAAAGAGAAACTAACCGTGCATAAACAGATGTCACCAGTGTGACCAGCTAGTATTAACCATTTCATCCCGAATAAAGTTAACTTCCATTCCCTCGGAGATATAATTAAATAGTTTAACATCTTCAGAAAACGAAAACTTATAGACGATTGCCATCTGATGAAATGTCGATGGATTGTGTAACCATCACCAGAAAAGTTCCGGGTCGTGTCCTGTATATTTACCGCGATATGAATGTGTTTTGTTTTACAGAATAAAAACCTGATTCCCTCACCACCATAACGATTCTAACATTCAGCACATTGGAGCCACAGAAATACATATTGTAGTGTACAAAAACACTATATGTCAAATGAATAATTTTCAGCGAATAGCCCGACTTTATTACAAGTGCTTTTCAAAGGAATGATAAAGTTCTGACTCAGTTTTCATTGGCATTCTTCTTCCTCATTTCTTCTAGGCCCTGTTGGCAACAGACATCAGTGAAAACTATCACCTTTGTTGATGCTGACATTTATAGACGAAGCACATCGTGTGCTTCAACAGGAGTAACACAATATTGAACTTCAAATATCATCAGTTCTAATTTTAATTTTGATTTTAAGCCAGAACACTTGTGGTGCTGAAACAGAAGACAAACTTCTGAAACTTACGTCAACATTTGATATTCCATTGGCACCAATTATATCAAGAATTCAGAATAAGTTAAATAAGAAGTTTGTCAGGTTTGTTTTGACAGTCATGTTTTGTACGAAATGAAGAAAACGTATCCTTTGCCAAGTCTATCACGTAATTTATACTTCTTTAATCTATTTCAAGATGTAATCGCTGTGATGATACATTAATGCAGAACAAATGATAAAATTTGAATTTTAGAATAAGTTTACGAGGAGACGACAGCTGTAACAACTTTAAATTAATCATGACTAAGTATTTTCTTCAATATCCAATTAAATCGCTTAGTTACATTATAATCTTCGATTTGTTTTGCTCAAAAGAACATTAATTTTATCAACAATATTTTAGATACGCAAGTTGGTCTGATGAACCTTTTAGGACTCTTGTATAACATTTTCAATCTGAATGTATCTTGATACTCAGACGTCCGAACGAATGAATAAGAAAAAGAAGAAAATAATAATGGACGTAACACACACAGTTTAACTGTCATTGACAAATAGCTAAATGCCTGGACTAGGTCTCTGACCATGGGTATGTCAACCTATGGAAACCTTTTATGGATATGCTGATGGCACACCAGGTCTTATTCGAGCTCAACGTCGTATCAACGTAAACATCCAGCATCATTCAAGTTGGAGATTTAATGGTGGAGGACTCCATGCATGCATCATAGTAGAATTACCGACCTTTCGTGAGCTAGCTGAACTGCTTATACTTCTTCTTCAGGTGTGGTATTTGTCTAGTCCCGGATGGTATTCGAACTCATAGCGGTGACAGACTTGCGGCACAAGTCAGAGACAATACCCACTCTACCACCTAAGCCCCCGGACAGTCTTAAACTCATTATAAATGAATAAGTTAACCGATACGGCCTATGATAAAGTTCTTTCATATCTCGATACTGGCTTGCAATGATTGATATATACCTTTTCAGTAATATTTCAGTTCCGGTATTCATTTATTTTAGTACATACTAATGAGGAAGATATACTTCCTGTTATCTAGAATGATACACAAGTCTCATAACTTAATGAATGATCAGAACTCACTGTTTTGCCTAAGGCTTCCAAAAATCTATCACTTCAAAGGCGGGGATTTATAACCGATATTTATGTCCATTTTAATGAGCAAATAGAACATTAATTTGGCTATAGAAGAAGAATACCACTCATTTGATACTTAAATCAACAATCATGTATTGTTAGACAGGTGCCTGACATTTTAGTATTGAAGTTTTAAGAACGTAAAATAATTTGATCAAAGGAAGAGAAAGATGAACGCCCTCACTTAGCTGAATTTTGATTTTTGTTTTGAAAATTTAACAGATGGCTTCGTGAACATGCTCTTCAATATACCCCGAGGTAACAAAATAGGTCTTGAGATCTATTTTACAAAACCAAAATGACATACAGTCTAATCGAATTTAATCAAACCATTATCCAATGAAGCGTCTTCATCATTGTTGGATCAGGAGGTCAACATGTGTACAGGCCTTTATTATAGAGATGCTTTACAACCTAGCGATTCCTAGCACCAGGGTCACTCAAATCATTACAAGCGACACAAAATGGACTTTGACACATAGGCCTACTCACGTAGAATCACTCGAAGAAGAGACCATGCTTAAACCAAGTGGTAACTTTTTAACACAATATGATACTCACAATTTCAATATCATCTGGTACCATGCTCTTGGTCCGATTACGTCGCGTTATGCCGGTGACCATTGTTGGTTTGTCCACCAGCTGAATGCGCATGCGCGCGACATCGATCGATGTTTTGTTTGTTAACACGATCGTCCCTATTTCGTGTGCTCATAAGATTTTTTTTGTGAATCAACCTAAACACATTTACTCAAAAGTAAGAAATCGTGTAAGCGTATTAATAGACTTTGGCGTGGCTTGGCTTAGCAGCCCGGATTATGATTAGCCAGTTGACAGACAACAAACTAAGGTAAACCGAAACTTCTAAGCTTAACCTGTTCAATGGTCCTATTCGACATTCATTTAGTACTCAGTCAAGTAAAAGTGTATAAGTCACACCTCGTCTGGATCGTTCATTTCCCTAGTTAGTTCTTGAACCTTGGTTAGCTCGGCAGTCAGTCGAACGCGCTCCATCATTAGTTCTGATTAGTTTTAGTATATCCTCATCGTCTGTTAATGGAACATAATGAGAGATGGGAGATAAAGAATGACCATGACGCAAGCTCACACCTGCTTTGTGGATACTTTATCCTACATCATAAGATAAATAGTATTCAACCTTAATTACGTGTAGTTTATGCAGCATCGAGTAATCAGCATTTAGCATAATTGATTATTGATTGATACGATCTTGTAAAATAAACAGCATGGAATGTATGATTGGCATATGGTCGATGGGAGAAAGATAGGACGTTTATATTGAGCTCACTCAAGTAGTTTCTGAGTATAACATGGATGTATACATCGACTGCTACATTCCAAAAGAAACAGAGGGAATTGTCAGATTGTCATTTGGAGACATTTGGCATACAAACCCATTCCTGCGCATTGTATAAATACAATATTTTTTGAAAAGTTAATTGTTTTGCAGATTCTACATAATTTATAGGGGACTTTGGAAAATAAAGGCGTACTAGATCTACAATTCGTTTTGCAGGGTATAAATTACTTGAAGCATCATATGAAACGATTGCGCAAAAACTTTTTTAAAAGTGGTGCTGTGTGGTTCCAACCTCTTCTTAAAATAACGCCATTCCTGGAGAACCAAATCAAGTTGACGTCACCATGTCATTGTTGACGTCATTCTACATTTCTTTTGAATTGAATTTAATATTGAGTAACTTTTCACGCGGAGAATTTTCTCTTTTTTCAGAGATGTACTTTAATATATTATAAACATAAAATAGGGTTTAAAAGTATGGGTCACCATGCCCGTTTTTAAATTGTTTACTCCTCGGAATATATTTTTATCTTATATTGATGCAAAGATGTCAAACATTAAATAACATAGGTTGAAAATCGCACAACGGCACTAACTATTTGTATTTTCTTGAAATTTCTCGCTTAGCATCGTGCGATATTCCGAATCAATCTTTCATGAGTCACTCGATGTATCTAATCTCATCGCTGAGATAGAGTACATACGTGTAATGTCTCGTCAATCAAAATCATTTCTTGACTTACTTCAACACCGGTATTTAAAAGATTTCAAACCCAAACTAAGGAATTCTTAGGTAGATTTTCAAACAACGAAAATAACAATTATATCTACATTGTTTTCTAAGTGTAACTAATCCCATCATCATGACATTGTTCTGCATTTTTACGTAAGTGTTAATTTCACGCATCCTTACTCCGGTCTGTTACATTACAATGTTGTCTGCAGATATTCGGCCTAAACACTGTTTGTTTCTGGTTAGACGCTCAGACACTAGGAAGGTCTCGGTCTGGATTTTTTAAATGTTTTTCAAATTTAGTTTGGCTCTTGAAAAGAGTGTGAAGAGGTTAAAAGGTAAGATGTGGGTGTACAGATTCTCGGGCCTAACATAAAGTCTAGGGTCTCCGGGAATTTCAGATAACCTCTGAGAAACAAACATTTTTAATGCATCAGAAACAATCGTAATCAGGTGCCAAACAATTTGTTTAAAAAGTCAAAGGTGACTGATTGTTTTACTTAACTACAGCATCGAAATGAAACGCAAATTGTGTTTGAAGGATACAGTAAAACCTCTTTAAACCGAACATTTTCCGGACCGAACAATGTGTACGGATTACAAGGGTTTTAAGGTGGAACCAAACGATTGAAATTACGTCGTTTTCGACGTCAAAACGGTCATTTTTACGGTATTTATAGTGCCTCTCTGAAAATATTTATCACTCTATCAGTTTATGGAAAAAAATAATGAAATAAAATTTTAATAGCGGAGAATTAAATTACCTACATGTAGGTATAAATTTGATGATCATGACTTAATTATAAGTCCAAATAAAACGATTTTAAATGTAAAAGTTTAGTGGTTTTTCTTCTCACTTCCAAACTTAAATTATTTTTATTAAAAATCTGCCCGAGGGATTTTTTTCATTTTTGTCTAGAATAAAGTTTCATGTGTCATCTACTGTTCTCATAAATTTTAAGAAAATCTATCGAGCTGTTTTTATTTTATCCAAGCGTCACTATATAGCGTCACCTTACAAAACGCTAATTCGCCTTCAAGAACGTCGTTTGACACATTGTGTACAGTGCTATTCTTTCTGTAATAATACTAATAATATCTTTAATTATAGAAGGTGTACACATTTTATGTTATACATTTTTTAGTAAAAAATACAAAACATTTGACTTATTTTCAATGCGGCCTTCTGGAAACAAGCAAAATAACATTTAACTAATACACATTAAAATGAATGAATGACGGGTTGACTCTCGGTTGGTCTCGGATGGGTGACCTGGCGAAACCTAGTCAAAACTGGTGGCACTGTAGTCATCCACGGCAGTCCTGGATGGACCTTGTTGATCCGGCCCTATCAGGCGAACAGATCCGTATTTGTTAAAATGTTTAATACATAATACAACCGGGGGGTTACCGGGAAAATATTAAGAACCGGCTTAATCCTTGAAATTCCGGGGCAGAACCGAGGTAGGTCCGGTGTTGTACCCTGGCTGTACAATGATATACACTAGGTATTAGGGTTCCGGATTATTGGTGAGCACTACATGCGCGGTAGACATTTAAGGTCGATATACCGGTTATTTACCACCAGGAGTCACCAGGACCAGCACTGTGGCAGTGAGAATCGGGCTTACACTTGAATTCGAACGTTCTGATGACATCATGCATTTTACTCATTTCAATCAAATCTGAAACAACGGACTCTTGTTTTAATCATGTATGTATTTTTCACATACTGTAGCTATCATCTTCGCTTATATTAAGAATCTATCCTATTCAAAATTTGATAAGGATCACGTCTGGGATATGCTACAGAGAGCGATATCTGGGCGTCCTGTCCAGCCAACATCCACCAGACAGCTCAGAGAGGAACCTCTGGAGGAACTAGCTCGAATTCCACAATTTAATATTGGACGGCATTAGAAGCATGAGGAGTCCATGTCAGACTGTTTTTGACGCACGAGGACATCAGTCTCAATACTAAAAACAAAAGTTAGCACTTTTGCGCATTTTCCGCAAAGTTTATATTCCCCAGAGATACCCATAAAATGTCTAATTTTGATCCTGTCCTCATTTCGACGCTCGTTACGCTCGAATGATTCAATGTATGGATTACATATTGCACTCATGATATGCAGATATCTTTGAAACTAACCAAAAATCATATTTTATGTATGTAATCCAAAATTGACGATAATGCCATACAGAATAAAAAGTGATCCTTTTTAGTAGTATAATATATAATAAATGCGCTATCACAACGGGGTCGTAAAACTTATAATATATAATATTTACCCCCCAAAAAACATACATAGAATGCATATCATTTAAACAACACATCTAACAACACATCTCAATCATAACATAATAATTATATATTATGAAAATCATGGAACCTTGTTTTTATACAAAAAATGGAAATAATAATCACAATTATCTTCCATTTTAGTTCACTAGAGCGGTCAAGTTTTGCAATTTTGTCACATTATTTATATACGCATATGTACACGAAATTAAGCACACTAAAATGATAATGTAATGTGTTTATTGTTAGCTGAAAAGAATGGCAATGTGATTAGGGTTACTGACAGACAATGTATCATTAATTCCAACAAATCGTTTTAGATCATAGTGTACAGTTAGTAAAATAGATGTAAGTACGCGATAGATGTCAAAACATGACGTGTGTTTGAAGCGATGTTCTTGGCAGCGAATGAGCGCATTATAAGGTAATGCTATCATTTAAAGCTTTAATAAAATAAAAACGGCTCGATAGATTTTCTTAGAATTTATGAGAACAACAGGTGACACATCAAACTTTATTCTAAACAAAAATAAAAAAATTCCCTCGGGCAGATTTTTAATAAAAATAATTTAAGTTTGAAAGTGAGAAGAAAAAAACACTAAACTTTACATTTAAAATCGTTTTATTTGCACTTATAATTAAATCATGATCATCAAATTTATACCTACGCGTAGGTAATTTTATTCACCGCTATTAAAATTTTATTTCATTAAATATCTACATAAATTGATAGAGCGATAAATATTTTCAGAGAGGCACTAAAAATACCGTAAAAATGACCGTTTTGACGTCGAAAACGACGTAATTTCAATCGTTTGGTTCCACCTTAAACTTGTGAAACTCTTATTCGTATGAAATATGAAGGAATATACATTCTGGCAGTGATTTTGACAATTCAACATTTATACCTACATGTGCTATATTAATTATACAAATTGTTTAACTGTTCCAATATTGAATTATGTTAAACACAAAATTTCGGGACCGATTTCTTGGTTAGGATAGAAAGGCCAGGATTAGAAAGGGTCCGGACTGAAGGGTTCGGATAAGGAGGGGGGTGTTAGAAAAGCTTCCTGTATATTACAGAGAAACTTTAGTTCAAGTTGATGCTATTTTACTAAACATATACATTCAAATCTGTGTTAGTGGTCACCTGCGTGTAGGCTACGTATAAAGACCACCCTGTAAATAAAGGCAATTCTTTAAAAAACACTTCAGCGTTTACAAAATGACCTCAAAATAGAGGTTACCAGTCAATAAAGGCCATATTATATCTTTCCTAAGGGTGGCCTTTGTTCACATATTTGACTGTACATGTGAAATACGTGTACAAAAACGTCGGATATCAGCTATAGGTTGTATGTTTAAACGGTAAAGATTTAATACAGTACAAATACACGAAATTTACAACTAGTCTAGATTCAGCATGTCACATAATCTGTCTGTTACACTAATTATGCAGTAGTAATTAGTAGCGCATGGATTCCACCATCTACAACAAAGTGATGAATGGAACCTTGCCAAAACTGCATTTTTGTCTGGCACTTAATGTATATTATATTTAGATAATACGATCAATTAACATCATTATACAGCGTACGGCAACACTAAATCACTAATATAACATTAAAAGTAAGGAGCAAGATTGTCCCAGAACTAACTGAATGTGATTTATGTAATATAAAGTGTGGTGTATGTAATAATTATAAAGTGTGATGTATGTAATATAAAGTGTAATGTATTTAATGTAAAGTATGATGCATGCAATATAAAGTTAATGTATGTAATATAAAGTGTGATGTATGTAATATAAAGTGTGATGTGATGTAGGTAATATAAAGTGTAATGTATTTAATGTAAAGTGTAATGTATGTAATGTAAAGTATGATGCATGCAATATAAAGTGTGACGTATGTAATATAAAGTGTGATGTATGTAATGTAAAGTGTGATGTATGTAATATAAAGTTAATGTATGTAATATAAAGTGTGATGAATGTAATACAAAGTGTGATGTACGTAATATAAAGTGTGATGTATGTAATATAAAGTGTGATGTATGTAATATAAAGTGTGATGTATGTAGTGTGATGTTTTTAATATAAACTGTGATGTATGAAATATAAAGTGTGATGTATGTAATATAAAGTGTGATGTATGTACATTTGTAATAGAAAGTGTGATGTATGTAATATAAAGTGTGATGTATGTAATATAAAGTGTGATGTACGTAATATAAAGTGTGATGTATGTAATATAAAGTGTGATGTATGTAATATAAACTGTGATGTATGAAATATAAAGTGTGATGTATGTAGTGTGATGTTTTTAATATAAAGTGTGATGTATGTAATATAAAGTGTGATGTATGTAATATAAAGTGTGATGTATGTACATTTGTAATAGAAAGTGTGATGTATGTAATACAAAGTGTGATGTATGTACATTTGTAATAGAAAGTGTGATGTATGTAATATAAAGTGTGATGTATGTAATACAAAGTGTGATGTACGTAATATAAAGTGTGATGTATGTAATATAAAGTGTGATGTATGTAATATAAAGTGTGATGTATGTAATATAAAGTGTGATGTATGTAATATAAAGTGTGATGTATGTAATATAAAGTGTGATGTATGTAATATAAAGTGTGATGTATGTACATTTGTAATAGAAAGTGTGATGTATGTAATACAAAGTGTGATGTATGCAATACAAAGTGTGATATATGTAATTCAAACAAAAGTGTCGAACATCCCTAATCCGAGTTTGTCTAAACAGGAATCCTCTCTACACCGAACATGTCAGCTGGTCCCGACTTGTTATCATGTATTAAAGGCTTAATAACTTAGTTATCAGTCGAACATTTTTGCCAGCCCAGACAAGTTCGGATTGGAAAGGTTTCAAAATCAGAATAGGCATCATGGTGACCTTATCGCTTTAAAATATCAAGTAAAGGTCAAATTCATTCACTTCAGAATTTCCCTAAATATTGGAGAAAATGTCATTCCGTAATTGCTACCTGCCAAGTAAAACCATGGAAATATCAAATATTATCAGGGTGTGCTATTTTTACAACTTTCTTCTCCAACCAACAAGCTATAATTAATACGCAAACTTAATTGAAATGTTCAAAAACTTGACATCAAGTAGATGAAACTTCAAATAAAACTGCCATAGAAGCGATTCTTAATGGTAATATTTTTCCATTTTACCGTAAAATTACCTTGTGTTCAGGACCTGTTTTACTTGAAGTGGCATTCTGACTCAATAGGGTTACACAGTGCTCTAAAATAACGCGTACAGTGAGTGTGAGGTACCTGTGTTAAAGCATACACTTAAGTGACCATACATAAAACGATTCTAGTGGTAAGAATAAATACTCCAAGATTTACCAAACTCATTACGCAGATGATAAACAGTGTATCAAAGTAATATAATATCAAATAAGAAATAAGCGTTTAAATAAATAACTTTATATAACTGGAAAAGTAATTATATTCAATTATTCAATCATAACCGTAAATGAGACTTGAGTAGCTTATTTATATGATGTATAATTAACTTTTTTATTTCAAAGTAAGTTTATTATCTATGACTCATCGTTCTAAGTACTTTATATGCCTAGTATTAATATTTTTTTGAATATCATGTGAATACATTCAATAAAACGAACATATTCGTACTAGTGTAGTGATTGTACGGACAAACCTACACTAAGGACCATCTTAGATCACTCGTGCTCAAAGGCCAACATCTAATTGTATAAACTGGGTTAACTATATAAGTATTTTTCAGAAGTTAACCTGACAAGATGGCTGCCCTTATTTTTAAAAAGAATCGGTGACAAAATGTCCCAGAATTATAGAACAGAAATTTCAGAATATTTAAACGGTCACCAAAAATACCATTCGGAGCTCCTCGGCGTTTGTCTAAAGAAAGTGCGTATATCTCAGTTACGGAAATGCCCGAGTAGTTACGATTGCGAAACGACCGCTCTACGGTTCTAAAACAGCTAAAGGCCGTCTTAATACGTACAAGGGTTTGATGATATATGCATTTATGTATTTACGCATGAAATTATCATACATAAAGAACAGACTGTAAGAAGACATAAAACGATCAAAGTTGTAAATTTGTTTGTATTATAAATACAGCTGGTGTTCACAAGGAGAAGATATTAAGATACTGAAGATCTACTGAAACAAATTGGCCTCAGGGGTATTTGGTAGATACCCAATATAATTTACTTTCTCCTCCGTTCATTGATGTTTTATAGCCAATCCGTATAGACGAATATTTAATTCTACATGTACATGTATTTAATAATTGCTTGCTCAGATAGGAAAATAATTAAATAATTTTATAATTAACGAGCACTCAGCTCTGTAATCACGTGTGTTTCGTACAATTATGTATTGACACAATCGAACCTGTAAATAAAGGTCATCCTTCCGGAAATATTAGGAATGGCTTTTATTGACAGGGTGACCTTTATTCGGAAGTAATTTTGTTCTTAATAATAAATAACGGTTTTTAAAATAAACGCCTTTATTCACAGGGTGGTCTTTATTTGAAGGTGTCAGCTAACACAGGTTTGACATATAGCTATACAATAGCTATACATAGCTAATGTTATATTGTTATATTTCAACCGTAAATAAAATTTGGTATCTTGTATCTTGACTGTCTTTGTGTTTTGTACCCTAACATCGCAGTTATCTTTTATCCACACTAGTCTTTGAATAGATACCTTTTGCTGTAAGCCTATTCTAAGAGAATCAAAATATCGGTTTATCATTTAATTGTCTTGGTATGAATTATTAACCCTATAGTGTAAAACCACTCAACATCGAGCATTGTGGAATGGAGAGATTTTCGAAATGGAGAGATTTTCGAAATGGAGATTTTCGAAATGGAGTGGTTTTCGAAATGGAGAGATTTTCGAAATGGAGAGATTTTCGAAATGGAGTGGTTTTCGGATTGGAGAAGATTTCGGATTAGAGAGCTTTTCTGTTTGTCAGTACTTGAACAGGTGAAATACATTAACAATGCAGATGTGCAATATAAAGAAAAAAACATTTGGGACCGACAGCTGCATTCAAATCAGGGAGGTGTTTCGATTTGGAAGGGGTTCAAATAAGATCAGCTCCTCAATATTACGATAAAACCGCATCCATTGTGGTATTGTTCCTACTAAAGTATCAGCTACATAGACAAAATAACTCCTATATCTTTGGAATGTTAACCAAGAAAGCGATCCTGGCCACGTTTCAAAACTTATAAATGTCAAAGTGTGCCTGTATGTGAAGTAAGATTTGGTATACGGAACAACGTACTGTAGATCACAAATCTACCATTTTCTGTGGTTTATCACATATAGATATGTCGTTTTGTGTATATTTCACTTATTCTTCTTGAGCCTTTTTTTCACGGGGAAATATTTATGATGTCGAAAGACTGGTTTTTGGCCCAATGTTGTTTAACTGCAATTTGGAGAAAGCACAGTCTATAAAATACAGCGTTATCATTGGTCAATGCAAATGACGCAATTATAGGTAACCAATCAGATATCCGGATTTTAAAGATGTTTTGAAATCATAAACCATTGAACAAGAGATCTTTAAATAAGAATACATTTAAGTGCATTTTATAACATTTCCGGCAAATTGTAATTACGTTCCCAATGAAATCGCAGTTGTTGTTCTAGACTTAATGTCCCCTTTACAAATATAAATATTTCATTTAACGGCTTCTATACAAATATTTGCGCAATGTGCAGCCATCTATCAGATTGGCAAGTGGCGTTTCCAATCATCAAACCCATTGGCCTAAACAATGCTGCTAGGGTTTTGTGCACCTGAAGTATATACTGTACGCTATTAAATTTGTAAATTTGGCATCGTACGTAATAAAAAGCACTCTGAACTTTTCAATTCATTTGGATAGTAATTATGTCTTGTCTATAAACAATAGAAATGTCATCTCATCTTATTGATTTGGCAACTAAAATATCGCGAAACCTTCGTGTATGAATTTAATAATCATACTAGTAAGACCGAAGCATATTCAACAATTTCGAACAGACTATGGCAATACCATTTACATATACATAGATTATTAGAAGTTGAGCTGCAAAGGGCAAGGCTTTTGACACGTCGTCACCTTATTCTTATAGTGCTCTACCACCATTTTGTTTCAAAAATGAGGTTTTTATATCACCGTGTTCGTCTCTACATATTCGTGACAAGACTATATGAATTATGACGTCATTGGCGAAGATCCCGCCTAACGTTTTGCTCCATCTTCAAATGAAAAAAAGGCAAGTTAAACTTTGGGAGTGATTTTCTCAAAATTTAGAAAATTGTAGTTAGAGCCTCGCTACATGGAGGCGACGACGTACAGCAACATCAAAGTTACGTTTCATAAACTCATACATGTTTCGGGATAAGGTCCTATTGTGTTGGGCGAGTTTGGGTTGAGGAGGTTTGGAGGAAATTAGTATTTTAGGAAGGTATATGGTGTTTTGTGTGGGCTTTTCTAGAAATCCTTTTTTTTTACCTATATTCACATTTGATCTACAATTCATTCCAACGCATTTGCTCTGAAATTAATGATTTCATCAAGTAGATGTTTTTGTATTGCCGTGATGAACGAGTCTAAAACAATTCCAGTGGTTTCTTATTTGTTTTACCTTCTGCACTTTTCAAGCGGGGGTCCGACATGTACGCGATTATTTTCCAAAAACTGACCAGCGGTTGTTAAAATTGACTATGAACCATCGTAATATGTTCTAATGTATACTTCGTTGTTTGATTTTATCTGTTTCGTCAGCTATGGTCCTTTAGGAGCCGCCACGGAGAGAGGGAAGGGAAGTTACAAGAGAAACGGGTATTTATTTTTCTATTCCTATTTCAGTTAGATTTTTCCTTTGACTTTCTAAACACAGACATGGATTCAGCAGTTTGGATGGCTACACTCGGAAATGCGTCCTTGAAATATCGGAAGGAGGAGTCGAGATTCGAATCATCGACCGTTCTATAAGTAGTCCGGCGTGTTACCACTCGACCACCGACCCAGGACTTCGTTGTTTGAATTTCAGATTACTAGTACTTATAAAGTGGTGATGGATAATCAACATAACCAGACGGTCCTTTATCACAAGAAAGTGAATGCTTAATTAACTGAACAAGTCAGGCCCACCCCTCCACCAACATAATCTTGATACTTCATTAATATTAATAGCTAATATTTGCCTTAATCTATTTACTGCACATACATGTAGTTCGTATATCTCATTTTGATGAAACTATGTTAATTCATTCATGAATTTTACATGCTAGTGTTATATGAATATGCTACATGCTTTGTTAGTCACTGGGTCTTTGCAAACCACAGTGGCTCATTTAACCATGCTGCCCCCACCTGGCGTGACCTCTATCCTATATAATGATTATATAAGTAACACATAATCAAATACCACCAATCCATACACTTACGAAACGTTAATTTCTGTGTTAATGGTGATCTCTTAATGTTACGATATGTACAAATCTATCTAAAGATGATTCATTTATGTACATGTAACAAAGAATTTGGCAAGCGGCAATTATGCCCTAAGCTAAACAAATATGTCCGCTTGCAGAAAGCCTACAACAATACAGTAATGTTAAACATGTTAAATGTTTGATATAAGAGCTCTTCTTGTTTAGCAAAGAGCACTTTTCATACAAGTTGTTTTAAAGAATGGTTCATTGAATCAAATAACAAAATGCAACTAAAAGGTGACATCCGTGGGGGAGCGGTTATGTTCTCTGACTAGCAATCGCCAGCTCCTCAAACCAGTTCAACCTATACAACCGACCGGGACCACATTTCGTAAATCAAAGTCGTCAAACTAGCATTGGCAGGGAATATGGATCTTTCTAGCTATGTGTACACTTGGGGTCGTTCTCTACCAACTCGCAAAATGGCCATTGCTGTTGATGTGCCCCTAAACCCTAATGAAAAATAATGCAATTGTACTTCTTGAAAGTCTAACACACTGCTTTTCTCATACCCAATTTGTATATATGGAGAAGTTAAAGGGTTTGCGAAAATAATACTTCATGAATAGGCTTAACGCCAATGAACTCACAAAAGTCCATAATCTTATGTTTTGGTCTTGTTTGTGTATAATACATTTTTGTAGTTAGGTTCATGACACAGATATCTATATTATGCGTATGGGTTGTTTTCTTATCAACACCACGCTGTAAATTGTCATGGAATGTACAAGGCATGAGTGCATGTGTCCTTGGGGTAAGTCTAAGCTATTTTAGTTTCATGGTAGAACATTACGTGTGTATCAGTTGTGGGTTTTAAACGTCGGACCAACGGCCAAAGATGCCAGTTAGCTTACAGATGATCGATGGACCTACCCTGGTGTACCCGATGGAAGGGTCGCCAAATGATCCCGGTTGTTAGTGAGACGTTGAACCCCCAGAGGAAAAGGTTCGCACTGTGCATCATCAAGGTCGTCGAATTGCATATTTGATTTACATTTTAATAATAAAAATCGCTGCATTAATAATCGTATCGTTATTCATCCATTCGCTCGCTCGTATTGTAGAATATCGGTAAATCGGTAAACCGATACATAGTCTTATCTAAAACTATATATAAACAGCATAATAATTATTATGTGGTTGAAAATGATGAAAAGAAAAGTGATACTTGTATGATATGTATAAGATAAGTATATACATATCTTAAGGTTCATGTAAACTCAATCTAACTTGTGAACAAAGGTCACCCTTGGGAAAGACAAAATATGGCCTTTATTGAAAAGTGACCTTTATTCGGAGGTCATTTTATTATAAATAATCTCTATGATAGCTTTTAAAAAATAGCTTTTATTTACAGGATTGTCTTCTACGGAGGCGGCCCCTAACACAAGTTAAATTTACACATATACAGTTACAGGATCTGTCTGATACATATCTATCACCCTGTAGATCTCTGTACACCTGGCTAATATATCTGTTCCATTATCTGAGTATTAGGAGTGTATAGTTCTAAGGAAAAACATTCTTTTAAGTGTATTCCAAATCACTTATGGACCTCTCTTAGGTAATCCTTTGCAGCGACGAATAAACGAGCTTCATTAAAACATAAAAGGCGCAATTGGGTATATTTAGAATGATCACGTACAATCAAACGAAATACAAAACAAAACCATTGAAAAGAGTAGACCATTTTTATTGTTTTAAAGATATCTTATCATTGTATAAAAACTTGAGAGCAAGTTATTCCTCTGAACAAGAAATAAAGAAAAAAGTGTCTAGTTTTTTTTATCAATCCGAGTTGTTTTTGTTTGGCAGTTCAGAGATGTGGTGTGGATTCAAAGTTTATAATGTGTTTTGCCAATTTAAGTACACCCGACCTAACGTTCTACATAGCTCGTAATACTTTTGAACGTAGCTTAGCACAATATGTCGTTTTTATTAAGATTATATTTTATTTATATATGATTATGATTGACAGTATCTATCTATCTATATACCATAAAAAACGTCCTGAAGCTAAACATACACCCCGCCTTTACCACATTTATAGAAATTATTATCACTGAATACAATAAATTTTGGGTGAAAACATATTTTTTACACTGAATCGTAGCTCTTATAACATATTATGATTTTCAGGTTTCATCTAGTGGCATGCAGCCAATATTATACAAAGAAGCGTTTTGTTTTGTATACTTGCGTTAAAAGGTGATGAATAATAGTTCTATTCTTCAATAGGTATTAAGAGTAAGGCTGACCCATTGACGTGCTTAGGTGTACACAAAATATTTGTTTCCGGTTACCCGACACACCCTAATCCCCCCCCCCGCCGCGACCATAGACTTTTTATGAGCCCGAGGATAGGAAAATGTCGAACGCCCCGACCTTCTCACCCTATTTTAATGAGCATGTAACCAGAAACAAACAATGTAAGCCCTATCAACAACCGTTTGTTTCTTTTGATACATTGTTGACAGAAAAACATGAAAGTAATTGATGTTCGCACACATAATCTAAGTCTCATTGTCCCGGAGAAAGGTATCATGATCGGGGCTCGGTCCCACACAATCTCGACCAACAGCCCAGACACCGAAGTTTTTCGGTCTTCGATCTCAAAACTCATACATGTATCTTGTCTTTTAATGGATCTACGCTATTTATGATCAACCAATTATCAGTATTACAGATACATTAGTCTGACAGTGTAATTTTGATCTGAATATGTATTTGAACATTAATCAGTCAATGTAATTGAGATTTGAGCTGTGAGACCTATTAAAAGCTTTATAACTTCGGAGCCAGGGCTTAACGGATTGGCTTATCAAAATTAGACCAATTTCATAACACAACGACCATCAACACTCAGTCTGTTAAAATGATATACATTTGTATATGATTTTCAGCTCCGTTTGTTTAAACCCAACTTTTTTATTTATTAAAAAAACTAGCCCTGTAAGAACTAAAGGACAACGTTCAGTGAACAAGTTTAGCACATATTTTGGCTATATTTCGATTTGCAATGAAATGAACTGCACCTGTCAGGTATGCAAGAACTATTTCAGAAATGCTTTATAAAACTACAATAAATTTTCTGAAAACGCCTAACTTAACTGAGAGGTAGAATTTCCCGTCAGTGCGTGAATTTTACTGCAAATTTTCTAATAACATGTTTTTCACAAACATACCTGACAAAATAACGTTGTTTCGAATTAAGCGAACTGCGCTTGAAAACTTATAGAAGCGCGTATTATGATTTTCAATATAGAAATGTGCCAGTAACATGGGTGTAACTTGGTAACTTTGGCAATTTCGTTTAAATAGATTTTAATTAGTTGCGTGAAACAATAATCCTTTTTCCAAGTACATCAGTAAAATTTATAAGTTATAAGTTCGCTAGTGGGCTAAATATTCCGCACGAAAATCTGTTGTTTTTTTTTCATATATATAATTACGAAGAACTAATAATTTTGAAAAGGTTCAAAAAATTAATTTAAGTTATGGTGTATATGCGTACAAATCAGAAATGGTGCCCAATAAATGCTTAACTCGGTGAAAGGCATCTGAAATCATTTACATTTATTTTTAAAAAAATGTAATTATTGCTTCGGGGAGGCTGTATTTGAAAAAAAAATAAGAAAGAGAATCACATTAAAATACTGTGTACCAATTCCTGGCCAGATCTGAATTCATAGGGCATCATATGCAATTTTTTTCTGAGCTTACGGCAATGTTTTGCAACACCTATACATTTGTAAACACTTTAATGGTTATTTAAGCACAAATTAATACTGCTAGATTCTTCAATAACGTTAAATTGTTCCTGAAGAAGTCTGTTCTTCTAATAAAGTTCTTTGTTTAGACATGTGTACAGTTCAAATGCACACAATACAAAGAACAACAATGCAAGTATCGAGGGGAATATATGACGCACGCAGAAATTAGCTTTGATGTTAGTGCCGTAAGTGTTTTGTGGCCGGCGCCACCGTTCAAAATAGCTAACGGGGCCTGTTAAAGATTAGATTGAATCAAATTAGAAACTTATGGAACAATTTAATTAATTTAAACACAAAATATTATATCAATGCTCTAGACTACGGGGTATATGCAAAGAAGACATCGAGTCTACCAATCGTTTGATATGAGTACGTTAAGAAGTGTTTGTCCAATATTATTATGAGAGAAAAAATATAATATGAATTTCTACTTTCACTATAAATCAATGGCATTGTAAATTATATTTTTTTCATTTTCTAGGGACAATTATTTTATTTAATGTAAATTGTTTTTAAACGCTGTAATTGACATGTTTTGTTCAGTTGGTAGAGCGTTAGGTCGGCGGAACGTGTGTTCGCGAGTTCGAATCATTGGCGTGGTACATGTAGGTTAGAACTGGCGCAGGATCCAGGAATACTGGTTTTGTTTACTGCGAGTCATTAAAAACTGAAATACTATTAAAAACAGGTGAAACCCTCGGAAATTTATGACAAAAAAATATTCATCTCAAGGTATCACTAAACTGGCTGATGCATAATTCGTACCGTAACCACTCACTTCACGGATTTATACAGTCAATACTATGAACAAAGGCGACCCTTAGGAAAAACAAAAGGTGTCCTCTATTGACAGTTGATATATATTCGGATATCAATTTGGTCTAAATGATCAATGACAGTTTCTCAATGAATGGCCTTAATTCACACGGTGATCTTTGTTCGGAGATGGACGTTAACAGAGGTTTGCATATACATCGATTTTTAATTAAAGAAATACATGTACTTTGATGTATGTAGAATTTTATAATCAAGTCAGAAACAACATTTGGTATTTAGATGATTGTATATTGTGTCTAAACATAAAAGCGTCAATTCCTGTCTTTGTTGTATCTATTTTATCAGAAGCTCATCATTTGCAATAAATGTTCTCATTTATAGAAAAAACAAACGCAAGGTTTGGAAATTATCCAAGAAGAGTTTGTTATCAATGCGTAAATGCATGGAATGCTTCTAGTTAATGTAGTTATCGCCAGTTATCACCAGGAAACATAAGGTGACACGAAGTAATCTGTACACAGTAATTTACTCATCTGAACCTACGGCCTTTCGTTCAGTAGTCCAGCGCATTAAATTACCACTAGACCACCGAACATAGCACTGCACAGTCTAAGGCAGCGAAGGTTATGTCAGAAAAATGAATGCCGGCAATAATGAGACTGAAGAATTGACCACTGAGAGAAGAGCTAATGCGAAATCTATTACTTAGGAAGTAGAAACTATGTTTAAATCATTAATGTTTTATATCTTTCATAAGCTCACCTAATGCACATTGATTACTGAACTGTAGGAATATTTAACAGTGTTATATTCAATTGTAGGTATTTAGATTCCGCAACATTAACCGAAACCATATTGAAACATT
The DNA here is from genome assembly GCA_964023205.1 of Lutraria lutraria. Classification (NCBI taxonomy): domain Eukaryota; kingdom Metazoa; phylum Mollusca; class Bivalvia; order Venerida; family Mactridae; genus Lutraria; species Lutraria lutraria. Next base: position 7,592,423 of record OZ026839.1, on the reverse strand, counting down.
TAACAAGACTTCTAAGAATTTTGAATATGTTAATGATAAAATATTATCCAAGGCGGATAAGACTAAAAGCTGACATCATTATTATCGCTCAAAGTTAGTAGGCTCGTACTAAAAGAAATAAAACGCAGCATTCCGAATGTTGGCAACAAAAACATCCAAAGCCGAATCCGGTAACGCGAAAGTAATTTAAAACAAAGTTTATCTCTTAGATTTGAACTTAACAAGAATGGACTAGATACATGTACATGTAGATATACATAAATGTATATAACTAATTGGCAAACCTTTTAACAATGCATTAGATACATAATGCTAAACTTTCAGAACTAGAGAGATCTAAAGACATAAACAATAAAAAAAAACATCCATTATACATGTATCTTGCTGTGTCTTATATATGATTGTCAGAATTAGTTACATCCTCAAGTGGGTCTCATTCTGGATCTACTGTGTCAGATATAGATAAATATTGTTTTAATTTAGCTTCCCCTGAGTTCCAATCTCTTTTACCGCCGTATGAACTTGTACGATATTATGTTCCAGATAAGATCCGCCTCAGAACTGTAATACAACATCGGAGGACTTATCCAATACTGGTATGTAAATGATGCAGAACATATTTGTATCTACCGTTGACGGCTTTATTCTGATTCCAAACATACGATATGGCCACCCAAAATGAAATCCATTTCTTAAAATAACATCAGGTGTGTATACACTGAACCGAATTTTTTAAGCATCCTTAATTAACTTATAGCACTGGGAGAAAATCATTAAACACATTAAAAGTCTTGGTTAAATACCTGGTAGTTTATCGGTAGTCGAATATTCAGTGACCGTGTTTCGCTATCATAATGGGAATGTCATTACGTGTACATTGTTTCGTGGGTTTTCAGAAATTACCAGTTGGCTCCGATACGCCTTTTTTATTGAAGCACAACAATCTAGGTACATGGAATCTAGAGAAAATTTCATGGACATACTCACTGTATTTCCAAAATTGTTTGACCTACCAATTGTAATGAATGGAACAAAACTGTGTACTATAAGCATTGCGCTAAAGTAAATAGCCAACTGAATATTTAAACATTTGGAGGTGGTTGATCAAAACATACAAACATTGAACATCGTTAACCAACAGCATATAATTTTAAAGTTTAATCAAATGGTAGTACTCATGGAAACTGAACTTACATAGACTGCACTACCACATGGAACGGGTACTAGTTTAACTATTGCATGGCGGATTTTGAAAAACGTAGCACTTCGGTTTCGCATCAAAATACATGCACGCCGAGTGAGTGACGGATATGGAAAGAACTATCGTTCAGTTTCCGAAATTACAAGTGGTTACATCCGGTAGAATGATATAGCAACATCATGGGCACATAAATCGATGAAATAGGCTCGTAAAGACTAGTTCTCAGAAAACTACAAGCAAAACATTATTCCCACATTCCACTAGAGCTGAGTAACGGTTCACGTATCATATTAAATACCGGTATATAGGGAACGGTTGATATATCGTATCGAACGTTAATGTATCGAACAAATATCGATCAAAACAAAAAAGTTTTTTTTTTGTGAATTTTCGTCAAATAAAAAGTTGTGACACATAATTATATAAAACCTACCTGCTGTCAACCACAAGAAGAAAATAGTTTTAATTGCAGTTAAGCATGAGTGTTTGGCATGCCTGTTGAATTGACATTAGGTACCTTCCATTATTGTTAGGTATATAAGTAACCTATGCAGCCAAAATTTGAGTTTGTGTCAAGTACCTGTGCCAGTACACTCAATTTTTCTTAGTACTTCTGATTTTTTTTCAATATAGAATATCAAATGATATATCGGATATCGATCATTATGTATCGATACAAATATCGTATCGATAATATTTATCGATACTCAGACCTACCTTCCACACAGTACAAGGGCACAATAGATGAGTCATTCGAACCGTCACAAAACAGCAGGGTTAATCAAAATGTCAAAGGTACAGAACAAATGTTAAAACCGTAAAATTACAATAAATGTAGAACTTATTTAACCTCTTGTTGAAAACACTAATCTCTTAAAACCTTTCAAATTAAAAACACTTTAAAAGCTTTTGAATGGCGTTTTTATTTATTGCAATTTCCAGATGCTCGGATGTAAGTACACAGCTGTTCAAAAAAGTAATCCGTTTAAAGGTAAATGATAACAAATAATCATTAGAATTCTAAAAGGCTTCCCCCAGCATTTAACTGAGCTAATTCCGGATGTTTATACAGTTTACGTTTACATCGAGTAAGCTTGGCGCCCAACAGAACATTCGAGCAGAAATAAAGCCACTCAACAGAGTTATAAACAAACCTCGGATTATTTGTCCAAGGAATCTAAAAAAAACTATCCCTTGGCATTTAACACTTCAACGTTCATGGTAATCAAACCTTGAGATCTGTTGTAAACATTGGCTTTAAATAGTTCATCAATGTCAGGTATCATACCTTGAATTGATTGATAGTTTATAGAACAAATATACATCATCAAATAGCCGTACGTGGTTTCTAATGAATGATAATCATGATGATAATTACTACAGTCTAACCAGTGTTAGTGGCCACCTCCGAATACAGACAACCCTGTGAATAAAGGCCATTCTTTAAAAAGCTTTCATAGATTATTTAGAACAAAAAGACACCCGAATAAAGGTCACCTGTCAATAAAGCCCATGTTTTATCTTTCCCAAGGATGGCCTTTGTTCACAGGTTTGACTGTATACTGATTTTTATTGCAGTATATTCTGATGATCGACCATCGGCAACAATGATATTATGTACAAAGGTTTGCGATAAAGAGCAAAATAAATTAATAATTCATTATACTCAAAACAAGATCTCGAATTGGTCTGAGTTTTAACTGACAGGTAGTATTAGGTATATCAGTTTACATAGCCCAACCCACAAATACTCGCTGGTATACCAGGGGATGTTACCGCTTTAAAGTAAGACAAAGTACATGGCGAGGTTGCATCTTAACATCGACAGATTATTAATGTTTCACACTTTACAGGTAAATCGCTAATTAGAGTCGAGGAGACAAACTTATAGTTTGATATAACGGAATTTGGAGATAAGTCAAAGTTGATGGTAAGCGTAGAAATATCATATAGAGAATAGAACAAAATATCGGGACCACAGGAAACAGTTTGACAGAACCTAAATTTTGATATAAGCGAGTTTGAGATAACGAGAATCAACTATTTAAGAACGAATAGATTAAGTAAAATCAGAGAATTTACTAGAGCATTGACCAAGATGAAATCAGCTAAACTATTTTTTCCCAAAATTGTCAAGACGGCGTGGCTACAAGTTTATGAGTACTAACCAACAAATGTATTGCCTTAGGAATTTACAACACAATATAAAAATACAGTACATTGTACATGTATATTGCAGCAATGCTTGAGAGTTGGAATGAAATACATGGCCAATATACAAATTAATTAAAGTGCTAATCTTATTCCCCGAAGAAGACATAAAAAACAAGACAACTCGTTTCCTTGATGGATTGGTCTGCGTATAAAGTGGTGGTCAAATTTTCACAACAATAGTTGTCCCAGAAGCTGTTACAGATTTTATCTACTAAATCGGCAAAGTCGAAAAGCTTTTAATTATTGTTCACTGGAAATATTTATAGGCTCGACTTTCACAACCATTTATAAAATTGTTTTCTTGTATAACACGTATGAGCGTAGCTCCTTCAGGAGCCTTAACAGTATAATAACCACTTCCTCCACAATACACCGCGTGACGATGGAGTATAATATAATTAACACAGCGGTCAAATTAGCCGTTTAATGATATATGCAATTTATTTTCCTATATTTTTCATTCTGACGTGACACGTAATTACGGTTCTTATAAAGGTCAATTGAAATATATTTGGTAAATTGACCTAACCAATTCAATGTCAATATCATTGTCAGTACTTTAAGAATAACTAGTTAATAAATTCTTCCAGCGACTAGGTACATGTTGTATTGCATTTAGATGAAGTTAACCTAATGTAGAGAGTGGATAGATATACCGTATAGGTACAAGAATATAACAGGTTCGCTAACAGCTACAGGACAAGTAACAATTTACATGATTATTATTTCCTAGACCAATATTTTTGCAGTACAGCTAAATCTTATGGTTCAACACCTGTGCGGCTGCTACCTAGAAAAAAAATTAAGTAAGAATAATTCAAATATCATTATAAATGCATTACGAACGTTAAGATAACTTGAAAGCTGAATTATTTGATTGTTATTAACGTTCGTCCAATACAAACAAATTTGTTTACAGGAATATTGAATTATGAATTTCCTGTTTACTTTCGATTTTCTTTCCAAACAAAATAACAGCACTTGTCGTTGTGTTAACAGCAAGTGAGATAAGCTTTTATCTAAGATGATTGCACCAAGAGATCTTGTATTAAGTTGTCAGGTATTTGGCTTATCAGCCATACATTTTCTTCCGTATGTCTTACGTACTTATAACAAACCACAGTCATGTATGTTTGTCCGTTTAGAAACACAGTAATCATTGTCATTCTGTGTAGAAGTCCCGAAGAAGCAAGGAATAGTTACGCAATAGTACATTGCGATATTTGGTTTACTATTTTAAGCTACGAGTACTCTTTCGAAATTCTATTAAAATACATGACAATTACACCATTTTAACGTAGAATTGGACGTGCAACGTAATATACTGCTTTATGTATATGTATTTGTTAAATAAGACATGCATAAGTTAAGCCCGAGTCCATAGCAGCATATTATAGTGTCCAGCGTCGATATGTAGTCTTTTTGTTTCTCAAGTGAAGGCTCAACTGACGCTCATAATCGAGATTATGTTTCCGATATTGTAAAAGAAGTATTTGAGACCATACATGGATTTCTGCATTTCCAACAGTTTTGTTTTGATTTTGCGACACTAAAGTTTGGCCATAAAGCACAAACATTGGAAGCTTGTTTCAGAATGTCGCCGTCCGATTGGTCAATGCGAATTTCAGTCAACAAACCAACCAATCAGGTTGCTTGAAATTTTAACTATTATCTAAGCTCGGTTTTCAAACCTTGAGACATGTCTTAACTCAATCAAATAAATATTGAGTAGAGCCTCTATTTTTGACACAAAGAATAATGAAGTTAATGATGAACAAGAACAAGTTCTTGCTAACATAAGAGTTGAATGTATTGATCGTTTATCATTATGTTGATGATTCCAACAGATAACGTGCCTGATGAAAATAAACGAAGCAATTGGCGTACACCCAAATTACCTACAAACTACCAAGAAATAGTTCGCTGTATGTTCCAGCATACCTATAGGAAACAGTAAGAATATACATACACGAAGAGACAAAAACGCTATGTGTCGTCCTGTTGTTTTCGTATGATAAATGTTTATCCTGCGGAAATACCAAACCAGTTTGATATTGATTATACCGCGACTAACCGCTTTGCAACTAATTGTATTCAGAACAATCTTAAGTAAAACAAAATAGTTGCAAGTGGTCCTGCTTTTATAAAACCACTCCATACAGTCTGAAAATAGCTGGAAAGCATGGGGGCTAAGACGTTCAGGGATTTATAACGGGAAGAGTTAGCAAAGACAAGGAAAACAAAATAAAGTAAATGCACATGTAGTAGTTTGGCTTTATGTTTTGAATAAGAGTATTACCTAATTTTGGAGCAAAATATAATATTCATGCATGGTGTTGTTGTGTTAATTTCATTCATAGCTCCTGCGTATGTGAGATTTTTTCCAGTAATTCATAATAAATACAGTATACAGTTTTTTATGTCCTCGGAAATCAGTATACATGTAGTATAGGATTTTATTTGCATTTCTAGTCCTCCGACCCATACATATATATGTTAACAACATACATATGATAAATTAATTGACTTACAGAGTTAGCAACTATATCAACCATATTACATAATTTGGGAAGGAATAACATTGTAACATATCTTTCTCTGACTTCAGAATATTGCTAATCTTCTGATTTATAAAGGCTATTCCTCTTAGACATAAGATTATATCTTTTTTCTTGGAAATATTTATATATAATTATAAATATATATTGGACTAAATAAAAAGATCACTCAAACATTCAACACAACATATTTCATGAATGCACGTGCTATGTGATCGAATTAAATCGACTTTGAATATTTGATGTTTAATTGAAAATAATCACACATTGCAAATTGAGGGTTTTTATAAAGCGAATTGCTTATTCCACACAATACATCATAATTGTTCTTTCGTGATCTTACAGAGATAATTCTGTTGGCTGTTATCACACTTGTTTCATTTGGAAGTTTACGTAATTATCTTAATGAATTCCATATCCTTACATACTTAATTGTTCACGGCCATGTGTTCCACAAAACTAGTAATGTAAAGTTCTTAATGAGTCCAAATTAATTGGTACTGACCATCGTCCACATGTTGCAAATTAACCATTGGCAATGTGGGTATTAAGACGGGTATCACAAATATCTTTATGATGGCCAATCACATTAATAACGGCTGACTAACACGGGTTTAATTGACATTTTTAGTTAGTGAACTTGACAATATTCTGAGTACACCATTTTTCTTGTGATGACGGCCAGTAGCATAAAATGGAACTGACTAGCTTGGATTTTATTGACTTATTTCGTCCATGAACTTTACTATTCAAATAACAACATTTATCTGGACACATCTATGAGAAAATGCATGAAGACTCATATCGCTACATTTCGCACCATGCAGTGCACATGTACGCCAATTGCAAAATGCTTTCCTAGCACTACTTATTTTGTCACTTACACCACAAATTGGCTCGTTGTCTTGTAATTAAAACAAGTATTATTTCGAGCAAGTTCGACAGTATTTCACATTCTTCAAGGCTCATTTACGACATATTGCCACAAAACATTACGGTTCTGATTCGGTCCGGTACAAGTTGACAGTTTTATTCGTAAGAATTTTAGAGCCAATTAACTGACATATGATTGTATCATCCGGGGACTTACCAACTCTTCATTTAATTACGTCAGCATGCCAAATAATAGCAGTGTAGATGATCTCATTGTCAGGTAAATTTGGCGCATTATTCGTATGTCTATTTAACGACTCCTGCCAAAGTTGTTAGGTTTTAAAGTCATTAATATTTATAAATAAATCCGAGGTTGTTTATATTCTAAACATCTGAGATATCTATTTACCGAACCTTTCAGATTGACGCCATGCAACTGTTATAGTGATTCGTTTTAGATAACACCTTGCGAATAAACGCCATTGAATTACAAAAATAAAAGCCATTATAGTGTTTTGTTTAGTGCTTTGGCAATTGTGGTGATTTCATTTCAACTAAACAGGATGTAAATGAGATCCTGAAAATATAGGAGAGCCAGACAAAGGTCGTTAGCTCGAAATGAAAACCTAAATTCACTGAGCTCAGTATATTTATACATACAAATCAAGTGAAATTCAATTGTTACGTCAGGTCAACTATGCTGAAGTATCAAAGACATAAACTTACCGTTCATACTATCATAAGCGTTGGCGTAATCCGAGGACATAAACTGATTCGTGATCGACGTTTTACCACACCCAGGAGGTCCAAGGATTTGAACTTTAAAATATGATGAAACTGGCTCATCAGCAGCAGGTGTGCACTCAAAATTAGTATTACTGGCACCGTGCGTTAGAGCTGGTGAGTCATGTCCATTAGTGGAACCCGAAGCAACATTCCTATTAGATGACCTTTTACGAAACGAATCACCTCTGTTGATTACCCCTTTCGAGGTTGTCTTAAAGGATCGAACTCGGCGCAGCGGCACATCACGATTATCGGTACGATGACCGACTTGAATATCATCCTTTGGAAACAGCAGATTCGGCGAACTTGAGCAGTTACCGGACGAGGATAATGGCCGGGCACGTTTCACGACGTGCGGCTTGGGTTTATCATTTCTGAAAGACGAGGAGCGAATTTTACCATCCGCCGAAGGTGTCAATATCTGCGGGGCTGCTAATTGTGCCGCAAGAAAATGTTTTTCAAATGGATCATTCGGATTACTTTCCACTTCCGGACTCTGACATGTTTCAATAATCTCTATTTCCGGTTCGGATGTCTGCACCGGCGCCGCTCGAACTCGCCTGTGGTGGTGACTGTGTGGATGGTGTGCCTGGTATGGCTTCCTTTTGGACGGAGTGACATCGATTTGTCCGTCACTGTGGGTGTGGCCCTGTGTGTGCAACATGTCCGTTAATGTCATAGTGTTAACAAACAAACGAAAACATTTTTTTTTTAGATTTCACTTTCTGAAAGTAATATTTTACGATTAAAGTATTTATCCACTACAGTTTTTTTGTTGTTGATTTTTTAAAGAAAATTAGAAATCACGTAGAAGCGAACATAAAAATTATAACAGTTTAAGATATATTCCAACAAATAGAGTAATAAAAATATTTCGCTATTCCTTGTTACAATATAAATATAAGAATTATCCAAGCATAGATGTAAACACATATATCGCTCTAATCCGAAAAAATTCGAACTTCCTCTCTTATCGTAGAATATCAACAACCTTTATTTATTAGAAAAAAATTATCACATAAATCACTTATTTTTTTAACACTCTCTATTTCCGAAACACTCACTGATTAAAATCATTCACGACAGTTCGTATATTTATCGACTACCACACCCCTTATATCATAAGAGGGGTAGAAATATATCCAAGTTCCCCCCCAAAAATGCCTTCACAGAATGATTCCGTCCGATAGATACTTTGCCGCGATCACTATTTATTCCACTTATAATGACGGCTTATCACAAAGAAGAACGATGTATTTTTTGAAGTTCTTTTTCTCAATCCATAAATGTCCTCCGAAATATTGAAATGCAGTGCAGTTCTGACGAGTGGGTGTGCTTCTGATGAATGTTTCCACGTGTTTTCTGCAGATACCTAACAAGCGTAATGTTGGTGATTAACCAGACCTAGGAGGGTATAAAACAAAGGTAGCACGTACCGTTGAAGCTACTTTATACACTGCGAAATCGTTCAGGAAAACCCTCTATAACGATTCGCGTAAAAATGCAGGTACGAGGTACGCCGAACATAGGAATATACTAAGGCCTTGTACATACAAGATCTATCTTACGGCAGAAAAAAATAGAAAAGAGAAACAAACGTTTATACTAGGTGATTTATGTTGTGTGGAGTAAAGTCACTCTAGTTGATTTACCTGTTAGTGAAGTACGAGAATGTAATGAAATAAAATGCAAAATAAAAATGTCGACTTTGAGAATAAACAAACAAACAAACAAACAAACAAACGTCGGATGCAATAACTGTCCGATTCTGATGATTTTACCTAATGATTTCATTTCATCATATGTTAACCTATCATTGTTACAATACATCAAAGAATATAATGGTGAGGTTTATCATTCTGAGTCAGTATTAAATACATGATTGAGTATTTTTTGGTCATTCGGCGGCTTTTCCCGGTTAAAGTTTGGGTAAGGTCTCATGCTAACACCGTGGTAGTACCCAGAAACTTCCGAAAACGTGCTGAACAGCCGGTAAGGGGCCTTAACCACTGGATCATGGAGGCCCTGTGCATTTTTTCAATCCATCATTTTGTGTCAATCTGAGTCCAAGGTGATTAAACTTGAGATTGGTCTCATATCTCATGGTCCGAAGTCTGAAGAGATTGTTCTCACAGCACAATTCTCAGTATAAGCTCTCATTATTCTCAAATAAAAAATTAGAATAAAACAACTGTTCAAACAGAGTTCTGTAATCAAGTTGGCTGATCAAACCGTCTTCTTACATAACACATTAGAAGCTAATATACATACTGGTCGGAAATGAGCTAAGAACGAAAATGAGGATTGCATTTTAATTTGAGACCAATCTCAAGTTAAAAACCTTTGACCCTCAATGAGTATCACGTGATTATAAGTATCTATATAATACCTTTCTCTTATCATGCATCATAATTATATTGTAAATAATTGGTTTTATTAATGAAATACACAACACTATATGTAATTGGATCATCTAAATATTCCCAGTAATAAAAATACGTTATGAACATATAATTATTGTATCGACATGATAAGTTGATTATGTGTAACACGAAGTGCCAGATATTTACATACATACATGATACGATAGCACTACGTTCTTTAATACAGTAAATGATTATAATACAACGTGATATCATTTAGGCCTATAGACTTCTTCAATATGCAGTGTTAAAGTCCCATTAGCTTTTTGGATGTTAAAATTAAAGTAGGTCTATATTTTACCTAGAAAGATGTCTTATCGGTGAAACAGACTAAACTTGCATTAAACACATTCCGAAATTTTCTTTTTTAATCATGAAGTACTATAGAAATGTAGAACAGTATTTTTTCAATTACATTGCAAAAGATAAGAAAAGGCATCTGACAACATTTCTACGAGATATGCATTATGTAAATATTGTTTTTGAGCAAACTAAGTATAATATCTATAATAAAATATATTTCTTTTATTTTACATCATTTTATCTACTGTTCTGTATTACGAAATTCAAAAGTTAATGGGCCTTTAAGATAACTTCATTAAAATGACTTGTCTTTAATAATTCCTCCGAATATTCCATCTAAATAACGAGGCTACCTTAATAATATTTTCAAGACCAAAATAATTTGGTGCCGATGACGACTTTAACATCGAGGTTTTACAGTAAATACATAATCGTATGGGAAGTAATACATGTAGTTACACAACGAAATCACGGTTAATTGAAAACAGGCCATTATGTAATTAGGCCAAATTCCACGATAAGTTTTTTAATTGCTTTCTTTGCAATGCCGTCTTGACTTGGGAAACACAGCGAACGATAAGTTTCCTTACTCACGTACGCCGTATATAACTACAGTAAAACCTCTCCAGAGCGGCCCTCTGTAGAGCAATAACCTCTCTATAACAACATCTTCAAAATTTCCCTTATTTGATAGTTCCTGTAAATCTAACCACTGTAGAGCAACAACCTCTCTATAACAACACCTTCAAAATTTTCCTTAGTTGATATTTGCTGTAAATTTAACCACTGTAGAGCAACAACCTCTAATTAACGGTCAATATTTGCAGCTCCCACAGGGTGTTGCTCTACAGAGGTTGTACTGTATAATGTTACTATAATGTTATTAATAAGGGAAATTCATATTGGCCGAGTCATCAGTTCGGGGTTCGCTGTATTGCCTGATAAATAACTCGGCAAGTATGATTTGCGTTTTAATTGATAAGTATTTATTAATTACTACATGACTGTGTATCTAATTTTCGTGCATTTCTAAAACTACAGCATTGTTATAAAGCAGCAATGTTTATGATAAAATGACAGCCATTAGTTTCTTTTCTTATATATGCCTCGTATTGTAGCTGCTTCAACAGCCCCAGAAAAGTCCACATTTAATAATTCCATGTACATTGTAGTGTCGAGTTTTTTAACCAATGGAAATGCATGGAATCCTATATTGCCGAGTTTCGTCCGTACTGGCCGACTTTTTGTATTCGTATTGCCGACAACTCTTTTGTATTGAGTGTCGTTTTCTTCCCAATAGTTCCCCTCTATTATTAGATAGTTAATTAATGATATTACTATGATCTATTACATATTAAACAAACACATTGTAAAAAACAGCGTTGGTAACACATTTTGGATCGCAAGAGTTATATTTCTTTGACAAAGTACTCGTATTATCAGCGATGTTTTATGTAGGCGTGATCTAGAATTAGCGTCCAAAATCGCAAAGACAGCCTCGAAGCAAAGGTCAAATGTGTAGTAGCAAGCAAATTATGGTTAACTTATCGACGCATTCAGCGCTGGAAAAAAAACTTTTAGCGTAATTTAGAAGATTCGAAGTTCTTGAATTGGCATTTCAGATTACTTTATGCGTTAAGTGTTACCCATCGGATCACCAACATTAAAGTACATCATTGGCCTCAACATACACATCTTATACTTCATTAGACAATACAACAATAACACCATTAACCAACTGAGACCAGACATATCTACACGGAACTATCAAAGCTAAGGATGTATCTGTCCATTAGTACGGCGTACTAATGATATTCAGACAACCTTATCAAAATTATGATTGATACAGTGTGTGAGATTCTGTCTAGTGGCGCTTCTCGAAAACCATACTTGTCCATAGACGGTCTAACTTATTGGCAGCTGACCTGTGTGAAATTAATTAATTACTCTGTCTGAAGCATGTGACAGTTGACAATGATGTTCAGTATAGCCAAACCTGTAATCAAAGATCGTCCTTGGGAAAGTCTTAATGTGGCCTTTATTGAAAGGTGGCCTTTATTTGGAAGTAATTTTGTTCTAAATAACCAATCATGATTTTAAAATTATGGACTTTATGCACAGTGGCTTCATTTGGACTCCGAATATTATAGCAAGTTTTAAGTTATTTCCCTATATAATCTATAATTATAGAGTTAAATTGGGCTATTGTTATCTGATTGTGGTTTATCGAGTCATTTCAAGGGAGATAACAACATCAATTAAGCCGGTTATCTATTCAAAATTGTCCCATATAGGTGGCCGCTAACACGGGCTTGACTGTAATTGCATTATTTCATGTACATTAGATTGTATATCATTATGTATCATCAATTCTTACTAATATATTATGTCTGTGTTCGCCCATTCGGTTATCTTCGGTTGGATTCGTTTAACTTTTTTATTACTTACAAAGACGATGATACCAGAATCGACTGAGTTTTGTTTACAACAAGTTTATTTACAACAGAATAGTGATCTTCGTCTAGATAATGATGGTGCTTCTTGCGTACCGTAATTTTTGCAATTCCGGACAGCCGATTGCTTATCAACGTTAATTGCCAATCAGTACTGAGCGTGCACGTGACCACCGTAGGAAATGATTCATTACAAGATAGTGTAGTAAAGAGACATACATTTATATGAAGGAATTCTTGTATGAACGAAGATAACACAAAAACAACAGGAAATAAATTTCTGACGAGATAACTCTGACAGTAAATAAATATATATGTATATGCGTAGAAATAGGTATACATTATAGTAAACATAATAGTGTCACGTTTTGGAACAAAAGAAGAGGTCTGAATATTGCTGTTTCATCCGATTTTTTCAAACGAATACTATTTGAGTGACGCTGGTCTCACTTGAGCGATACAGGTCTCATTTGAGTGACTCGGGTCTCAATTGAGTGACGCTGGTCTCACTTGAGTGACTCAGGTCTCACTTAAGTGACTCAGATCTCATGTCTAAACTGACTTGTAGAGGAAAATGAAAACCGGTCCAAAAATAAATGATAGCCCTTACAATAAGGGGATCCGAAATTTGAACTGGTCACTAAGTTATTTTTTATTAAACATTTCCATTAACTGTGTATTTACCCAGTCTATGATCACGCTAAGTACTCGATGTTTTTCAAGTTAATAAGACACGTGGTTACTATTTAATTAGACACGTTGCAACCATTACACGTTTAGCATCATTTGAACTTTATTTACATTTACAACATTTGCGATAAGTTTGCCTGGTTACAGAAATAGTGCAAATCTCTTGCTGAAGAAAACTTAAATTATATACCACAAATTAACACACTTCGATTTCTGTGGATAGCCATCCCACGTGACTTATGATGCAAGAAATGATATGGAGTTGAATGGCGGTGCATGTTAACAAACTTGGTGCAAGGTAATATTTTCTTCAGCTGGTTCCCTTATTTCAATACCAATTTTAAAGCACAAAGCGCACAATTTTCTCCCTCTCCGGTAATTTCAATCCAGAAGAGGATCATTCTTTTCATGCACGCGACCTAGCAGTAATACTGCATCACACGAAACCCGCGGTTCTCGTGCATATTATTTTCACAGACAATTATCCAACTTTTTATGTTAAATTAGAACATTTATACACAAACAAAAATCAAGCTGTTTTTTGTGAACTACCTGCTATGCCAATTAAATACGTTACAATCAGCTATGCTTGAGTTGAAATAAGATCTTTTAAGCCTTTATGTTTTTTTAGGTTTAATTCCATGTTCGTATTTGTAAGTCCTTATCATATATTGTTAATCGTAGAACTCTACAAACGCCCTATCACACAGAAAAATCTCAATGTTTATATTAACAAGTCAGATAGAAATCTTTTCGTTTAATGTATCAACTTCATACATTAACTTTTGTTTATTTTGTTGGCATGTCTGTATCGTATTCCGACAAGAATTTCATCCCATCAAGAGCATACCATTTCGATTGAATTAAGACAAATAAAAATCCGATAGGTACGGATGGCCCGGCATGTTTCATTAACTCAAAGATAAAACTTCCTCCAAGATTTAGACAATTTTCTTCTTGCCCCATGCGGAACATTGACGCTATTTCCCTATGAAAAGACAACTCCTGTCGTTATTGATTTTTTACCTGTGTGATAAACTAGTTGTTTCCCTTTACGCCAAAAAAACAATAAGTGGTCAGTATTGAATACGAAAGTGAACATTACAGATTCACAATTTATTCATAGTGTATTATTTGAATTTTAATTATAAGTTATATTGTCAAATATTGATACATGTATAATGTATATGCTAAGGTAGCCAATTATAAGTTATGTTACATTCACGGAACACAGACTATCCAATTACTTTATACATAAGATTTATTTGAGAAATTTGAAACCCAAGCCTTTGATAATACTTTTTCATCATAATTTAAAACTTCATGTTTTCTCATTTACTAATTATTTATTTACAGTTGCTGCGGCAACTTTCTTTTCAAGTTAGCAAACAAAATTTTATTTTAACAACAAATTTATGACCCTCTTGCCAAAGGTGATTTGATGTCTACGTAAGATAAAACGTGTTTGTAAATAAAGAATTAGTTTGTGCTTCTTTTAGAAGCCTGCTTGTACGATTACTCATTTTGTATGACTGATTCAATATTTGTGTATAATTTATTTACAGATCGGCAAATACTTGCCTATGGTACACAAAACAGTACAAAAGCAATACAAACATGACAGAAATATAGAAAATGCATAAAAAATACAAAATTACAGATAAAGCTGAATGCCAATTCATTTTGAACTCTGGCCTAATTTTTTGTTGTTTCTGGATAACCAGACGTACCCCTTTTTCCCTCACGACCTTAAATTATTAGGTTCGATGAACAGTATACACCCATTATTTAACTTTTTTACCCTTTCCACACGCTTTCAAAAGCCAAAAAATAAGAATAGCCGCGATTTACCTGTCCTACTTTTATTGAGCATGTAACTAGAAACAAATACTTTAATGCCTTAGATTTTGAGTCACTCGCACTGCTTACGATTCTTTGGTGTTGATTCATTTAGCTTATAGCTTCGTGGCGACTTTGTTTAGGTACTCCATCTTGAGGCGAAAACAATTATTCTTTAAATGCAGCTTCGTATGTTTGACACCCGTGTCTTGTCCAAGCAAACCAGTTCCCAAAAGTTCGAAGTATATTTCATTTTAAAGTATACTGGAACATTTGACCCATGCGGCAAATATTTATAATTTGTCAGATTGTCATTCATACATTTACAATAATAACAAGAACATTTAAATGAATACAGTAAAGTGTACATATACAAACGCACACACTCAAAACAACGTGAAGTTGTTGGCAATTCGTAAATTTGATAAGTTCTGCTACAAAACCCACCAAGCACTGGTTAAACTGAAGTCATCTGCCTAGAGTGTAATGCAGTAATGGGTATAAATAAGACTATAGAAAGAATTCCTAGAAAAAAAACACATACAAATGATCAGTGACGAACTTTGAATATTTTTCTAGACATTTCTTACCAGCGAATTAGTGCTGACTTTTAATTGTATATAAACAACCATGTTATGAGACATCCAAAAGAAAAAGTTGGGCCTTTTGGACAGGTTCATTCCTGATATCCGAATACTGATGTCCATTTTGTCTTGTTGCATTGTCTAGTTAAACTGGTCCCCGACGACTATGTATCTTTGATGCACTGCAACACGGAACGGAGACCAGATTATTGATTGAATGTTTCTGACACAAAGTTATAAAATGGACCAATCAATGCTTAACCTTCCAGTTCTAAGTCTACTATTGGTACTTACAACTAGTGAAATACTAGTACTATGATCTTTTCTTTATTGTACAGAACAGAATATTTTGTACGTTTCCAAAGTTATCAAAGAAAGACAACTATGTATTTCTTTCTATGAAATGGTGAAGAGTTATCTTATTACTTATTCGGGTCGGATACAAAATGTATTCAATTCTTTTGTTAGGCAAAATGAGTATAATGGCCCCAGCTGAATTGAATTGACAGTTCTCTGTTGTTAATGAAATGACAGTTCTCTGTTGTTAATGAAAGGAAAGTTCTCTGTTGTTAATAAAATGACAGTTCTCAGAAATGATTTATCTGTTGTTAATGAAATGACAGTTTATCTGTTGTCAATGAAATGACAGTTTATATGTTGTTAATGAATGACAGTTCGTTGTTGTTAATGAAATGACAGCTCTCTCTCTCTCTCTCTCTCTCTCTCTCTCTCTCTCTCTCTCTCTCTCTCTCTCTCTGTTGTTAATGGAATGAATGGCACTCTGGTGTTAATGAAATGATAGTTCTCTGTTGTTAATGAAATGGCAGTCCTCTGAAATGACCGTTTCTCTGTTGTTAATGAAATGACAGGCTCTCTCTGTTGTTGATGAAATGACAGTTCCCTGTTGTTAATGAAATGACAGCTCTATGTTATTGATAAAATGACAGCTCCATGTTGTTAATGAAATTGAAAGGGCAGTCCTCTATTGCTAATGGAACTGAGCTGACAGTTGTCTGTTGTTAATGAACTGAAATGACAGTTCTATGTTGTTAATGAAATGTCATACTCTTGTTGTCAATAAAATTGAAATGACAGCCTCTCTGTTGTAAATGAAACTGAAATGACAGTTCTTTGTTGCTAGTAAAATGACAATTCTTTGTTGTTAATGAAATGACATATATATCTGTTGTTAATGATATTACAGTTCTTTTAATGAAATTGAAATGACAGCTCTCTGTTGCAAATGAAATTGAAATGACAATGTCCAACTAGAAGCCCAAGGGCAACATGTCGAGCCCCTGTATAGCCAGCTTGTGATCTTGACCTTTTAACTACAAGTATGGGTGATGTTCATGATACATCAATTCATTGAAGTAAACTTTTATACCAATTTATTTCAAAATCCTTGAATGTACACAGAAGTCACAGCCCAGACAAGGAAAATATATTTGACCGAATGTGTAATCTTGACCTATGAAAATCTGGGTGTTGCCCAAGACATGGTCTCATTGTATTATGGCAAGTCATTTTCAAATAATTCAATGCATAAGGGAGACACAGCCCTGACAAAGTGTATAATGATTATTTTTTATGTTTGACCTCTAAGTGTGATCTTGACCTTTGAGCAAGAGACCTTGATCTTACGCACTGCACACCGTCTCATTGTGTTTAACAATTATGCCTAGTTATCTTAAAAAAATTCAATGCATAACGGAGATACAGCCCGGACAAGGTCTATAATGCTCATTTTGACGTTTGACCTCTAAGTGTGACCTTGATCTTTGAGCTAGAGACTTGGATCTTGCGCACTGCACACCGTCTCATGGTGTTTAACAATTATGCCAAGTTATCTTAAAAAGTTTCTATGCATAAGGGAGATACAGCCCGGACAAGGTCTATTATGCTCTTTTTGACGTTTGACCTCTAAGTGTGATCTTGACCTTTGAGCAAGAGACCTTGATCTCACGCACTGCACACCGTCTCATGGTGTTTAACAATTATGCCAAGTTATCTTAAAAAATTTCTATGCATAAGGGAGATACAGCCCGGACAAGGTCTATTATGCTCAATTTTGACGTTTGACCTCTAAGTGTGACCTTGACCGTTGAGCTAGAGACCTGGATCTTGCGCACTGCACACCGTCTCATGGTGTTTAACAATTATGCCAAGTTATCTTAAAAAGTTTCTATGCATAAGGGAGATACAGCCCGGACAAGGTCTATTATGCTCTTTTTTGACATTTGACCTCTAAGTGTGACCTTGACCTTTGAGCAAGAGACCTGGATTTTGCGCATTGCACACCGTCTCATGGTGTTTAACGATTATGCCAAGTTATTTAAAAAAGTGTCAAAGCATAAGGGAGATACAGCCCGGACAAGGATCCGGACGGACACTCACTCACTCACTCACTCACTAACTAACTAACTAACTAACTAACGTACAGACACGCAACCGCCATTGTGGCGACTAAGTCGAGCTCACTGCAGGCGGGCTCGACAATAACCGTGTCTACTCATTAAAAAAAACAAAAAATATATGATAAACTTTGGTTTATTTTAATATGTTTCCTTATCAAAGGCAACAATATAACAATAAATGAAAAAAAAACGAGACAATAATAAAAATCAAATATAAGCTATTATAACAATTAACATGAATACATGTATTATGAAATGACACATTAGTGCTATTAAGGTAAAATCAGCTTGCATGTGTAAAATTTCAATCTTAATCTAATCATCAAAAATAATTCAAACATGTAATCTGGACTACTTTCATATAAGCTAATGCTACAATTTAATAACAAGTTAATATTATATAAATAACACATTTCTGAGAGGGCGTTATTAAAATTGTCAGAGCGAGAAAAATAATGTTGACAGAGGCAGTGCCGAGATCAACATTACTTTTTCAAGGGCTGGCAATTTTTACCAAAAATCTGTTTAATCTGTATGCGCATCATTTCTGCACATGTGTTATTACCATAATATATATTAATATTACCATGTGTTATCAAAAATTAATGCCCACTCAGGTATAGGCTACTTAACATTGGAAATGGGAGTGCTGTATAATATAATGCATTATATTATGAGAATGTTCAATGACCAATATAGTGGTGGTACCTATATGCTATGGTAAATTGTAATAAACTCCATTTTAAACACCCAAAATCAGCACAAAATTACGTTTGCTAGTTTGCTACATTTTTCACATAGACATTTAGGCAAAATGAAAACTGATTAATATATTTTTTAAACTTTGCATGATCGTAGCATATGGTAACAGAAATAATTTAAGCGAAAAAAAATTGAGGGTCACTGACCTCGTTTTTGAGTTATTTGCCCTTGAATTTGAATTTTTGCTAATTTTCAAACGTCTTTAAATGCAATTTTAAATTGTCCCTCAAGCTTTCTGGACCCTGACAGCTATGTTACCATTTTGTCATAATGTAATACACGGGCTCAGTGATATAAACTTTAACAGCCCTTAGCTAAGTCACAACCTACTGAAATAATGCCTAAACCAGCCTTTACTAATACCAGGTGATTAAGCTGGATGAGGTGGGAGTAATTCTACTCCATGAACAACAAAAAATAAGCTAATGATATGTTCCATTCAAATATGCTTAATTCACAATTTAAAGCAACCACAAAAGTGCAAAATATTGTTTCTGGTTATCTGATCTACACTAAACTTTTTATTAGGCCCGAGGTACTGTTCATCTATTTTCTACCTTTTTTTACCTTTCCACTGGCCTTTCAAGAGCAAAAATCAATATAAGAATTATACAAATCCCCGACCTACCTACACTGAATTTAACCAGATACAATATTTTAGAGGCCACCCTGTGAATAAAGGCCATTCTTTAAAAAAACAGTCATGGATAATTTAGAACAAAATGACCTTTGAATAAAGGCTACCTGTCAATAAAGGCCACACTTCGTCATTCCTAAGGGTGACCTTTATTCACGGGTTTGATGGTATGTCAAACATTTGTTAATATAAAAGGACAGATAAACTTTTGAATATTCAATTAAGCGTAAAGTATGAATTTCTTTTCTCCACCTGGAAAATTTTAATTTCCGAAAATTTCATGAAGCCTGCTCCTCCTTAAAGGAAGAGTTATCTATAATCTTGTATCTTCTTCCTTTATACATCATCACATTTTCTTTTCTTTGCTTTGCTACTTCCACATACAAATCTTGCCATACATTAGGAATATGTTCAAACTGACCTAGATCCGCTAGCTCATCATTGTACGCCCACTGACTAGCACCCATGGTATGTGCGTACCTCACAGGCATGCCTTTTTCAATTCTTGCATTGAAGTCAGCTTCTATATCAGCCAGCATCTCATCATAGGAAGGCAATATTTGACTTCCATCTAAAACTGAAAGTACGAATTTCACTTGATTGTCAAATTGTGGAAATGGGCAAATCTTCTTGCAGACTCCTACTATTGAGAGACTCGGAAATTTTACGTGAATTATATGCTTGTACAGCGGAGTAATCCTCTCATCATTGATATCAACTTTACACGCATCGTCGAGAAAGGGGAAGTCATATCTATACCCTGTACATAACAACAACACATCAACTTTTTCTGTTTCGTCATTGTTGTAAACAACACCATCAGATGTTAGCTGTTTTATACCAGTTTTCTGACACACGTTATCAGGAAATGGTGTTCGCAATAATGGATGGTTATGACTGAGTATCACCTGAAATATAAAAAAATAATAAAGTTAAAGTGACTGCTGAGATTAAAGTCCTACAATTTAAAGAGTGCTGAGCTTTGAGTACTTTGATTAGAGTGATGTAACTAGAGGAAAAAGTGAGTGCTACAATACAAGCTCTGAGAGCTTTGAGTACTTTGATTAGAGTGCTGTAACTAGAGGAAAAAAGTGAGTGCTACAATACAAGCTCTGAGAGCTCTTATCTAAGTACTGTTTGAGCAAATTGTTCTTTTAATTGCAGATATCAGAATGCCAAGATTTAAGTACTGTCTGAGAATTGTGAAATGCAACTTAGCATGGTGGTTTGAGAGCAAACATTTATTGCTTCCAAGTCAAGTGGTAGTGTATTTAAAACTCATTGGAGAACAAGTGGAAACAAATCTATACAGTCCTGATTTGTCACCAACACAGCAGTCAATGAAAATGTTCAAAGAAATCTTCTCCCATAATAGATGAAGCGTTAATATTGAAACATAACAACAGTATCGCAAGCGTTGCCAATGCTCATCTGTTCACCACCGCAGTGAGATCTATTCATATTGCTACCTCTTACAGTTTCTGAGTTATAAGCTACATAAAAGTTTTTGAACCATGCAGATGCAGTGATATCACAACAGCTTGACATTTTCTTCGAAAACAGACAAGCTAAAAGAAGGTATGTAATAAAATATTCTAAGAGAACTGTATTCCAGGAACACTCACTTTTTTAGCGGTAGTAGCAATATCCAAACATATATCTTGCCCAGAGGCCCCAGCCCCTAAACAAATAACAACCTGGTCCTTAAATGCCTCTGGTTCCCTGTAATTATGACTATGTATAATGGTACCACCAAATTCATCCATACCGGGTACTTGCGGTATCAGGGGTATGGCATAATGCCTGGAAAAAAAGAGCATAATGAACAAACAGGCAAAGATATTGAGGGCTCAGCGCAACACTGTCGTAACTTGTTCTTGTTTCAATTTGAGTTACGACACTGTTGCGTTGAACCCACGATATCTCTATCTTTATGATTGTAACACATTTTATTACCCAAATACAGCACAACCTCTCCAGAGCGGCCCTCTGTAGAACAACAATTAACCTCTCAATAGCAACACCTTCAAATTTTTTCCCTAAGCTGATACTTGCTGTAAAATTAACCTCTGTTGAGCAACAACCTCTAAACAACGGTCAATATTTGTAGCTCCCAAATGGTGTTGCTTTACAGAGGGTGTGCTGTATATTAAATTCATTATTATCAAAGAATAATGTTGACCACAACCACGACTACGTTACAAATAAGTATGGTTACTTTAAACAAGAGGGCCAAAGTGGCCCTTTACTCGCTCATCCGAAGGACCATAACTCTATTATCAATGTTTAACAAGGAGAGCCTTACATTGACGCAACTATCATCAAGACTTGATCTAAAATATTGTCAATACAGTGTTATCAAAGTTTATCTGTGATTTGACCTGGTGACCTATTTTTTTAACCCAGATGAGCCACGCGTTCTATCTAGTTCAACTATCATTAAGACAAACATTCTGACAAGGTTTGGTGAAGATCTAGTCAAAACTGTGACCTCTAGAGAGTTCACAAGGTTTCCCAGTGATTTGACCTGGTGACATATTTTTTTACACCAAGATGATTATTTTTATTTTATTCAGGTATTGAAGTTTTCCTGTCACAGAAAAACATGTCATGTTGACCTTGATATAGCCATGGTAAGCCCCTCCCCCTAAATATAAAACACACCCATTGCACACCATGACAGCATCAAAGGAAGAACTCTCTGTTGATCCTTTAGATGAACTTGTTATTTTCCATTGTGTTTTATCTTCTGTTATAACTGGCTCCACCTTCTCAATTCTTGTATCAAACTGTTCAAAGATAATAACCATAAGATGTTAAATAATAATCCTAGACAAGGCAGATGATAAATATTCAGGCAATGGTTGTGTGACTCTTAAGTATAAGGCTTATAAGTAAAGCTAACACAGTCAAATCTGTATTAGTGGCCACCTCTAAAAAAGGGCCATCCTGTAAATAAAGGTCATCCTTTAAAATACTGTTATTGATTATCTAAAACTGCAACATTCCGTCTTTCCCAAGGGTGGCCTTTGTTCACAGGACTGTGTGACAGTACTGAAAGAACTCACTGACCCTCACTCTTCTCCCAAATAAGGCCTGGTACAATCATTTAGTTATCAAAGAGTTCTGTTAATTTAACAAATTTAACAACCATTGCATGTCATTTGGGGAATATTTGGTATACTTCTGCATATTTTTGCTATATCTTATATTATTTGTATGATTTCAAATTCAGTAAACTTAAAAAACAAGAAGAAACACATATACAGCGCAACATCTCCAAAGCAACACCCTTTGTGAGTAATAAAATTATGTTGTTGTTGAGAGGTTGTTAAATTGATAGTTCAATTGTGCAGTGGGAAAAAATAATTTTGTTGAAAGGAGGTTGTTGCTCATGAGAGGGCTGCTCTGGAGAGGTTGTACAGTATGTGTCAATTAACCTTCAAACAATATAGTATATTTATCATTTTATATCTGACTAGAACTCGATATTCGATTTTTAAAAAAATCATGAAACAAAATGAAATGACATTTGAAATTATATGAAATAAAATTCATCTAATTTCGAACACAAGGGGTAGATTAAATGGTCATGATATATCAAAACAGGACTAATTTCTGTGGCTATTTTTTTACCTTTATAAAATTTTGTAGATTAAAATTCTGGCAATAACTCTCCAAATATTTTAGAACATCTGCATGTCCAATAAAGGATGGTAGGTTGCTAGGAAATGGAAAATCAGGAAAAGCCATCACTTCTTTTGGTAAATTTGTCCTGAAATATATACCCGGTAATGTACATCTAATGATACTGTGAAATGAGCAGAAAAATCGAATTATGGTAATAAATAGAAGAAAAAGGTAACTAATAGAAAAAAGGGTCACGAAAAGATATAAGCTCAAACTGAGAAAGGGGTCAGTAATAGAAAAGGGGCAATAAGTAGATATTGACATTAACAGATAGAACTTAAAGCGTCACAAATAAGGGGTCATAAATTGAAAAAGGACAATAAAGAGAAATGGTCACAAACATAAACTAGAAGCCCAAGGGCAACATGTAGAGCCCCTGTTTAGCCAGCTTGTGATCTTGACCTTTGAACTACACGTATGGGTGATATTCATGACACATCATTTCATTGAAGTAAACTTTTATACCAATTTATTTAAAAATCCTTGAATGCAAACAGAAGTTACAGCCCAGACAAGGACACATGGTCGCATTGTATTATGGCAAGTCATTTTTAAATAATTCAATGCATAAGGGAGACACAGCCCTGACAAGGTGTATAATGATTATTTTTTATGTTTGACCTCTAAGTGTGACCTTGACCTTTGAGCTAGAGACCTGGATCTTGCGCACTGCACACCGTCTCATGGTGTTTAACAATTATGCCAAGTTATCTTAAAAAGTTTCAATGCATAAGGGAGATACAGCCCGGACAAGGTGTATAATGCTTATTTTTGACGTTTGACCTCTAAGTGTGACCTTGACCTTAGAGCTAGAGACCTGGATTGTGCGCACTGTACACCGTCTCATAGTGTTTAACAATAATGCCAAGTTATCTTAAAAAGCTTCAATGAATAAGGGAGATACAGCCCGGACAAGGTCTATAATGCTCATTTTTGACATTTGACCTCTAAGTGTGACCTTGACCTTTGAGCTAGAGACCTTGATTTTGCGCACTGCACACTGTCTCATGGTGTTTAATAATTATGCCAAGTTATTTTAAAAAGTGTCAATGCATAAGGGAGATACAGCCCGGACAAGGATCCGGACGGACACACTAACTAACTAACTCACTAACTAACTAACTAACTAACGTACAGACACGCAACCGCCATTGTGGCGACTAAGTCGAGCTCACCGCAGGCGGGCTCGACAAAAAGGGTGATAATTAGGAAAAAGGGTTACATTAAAGAATAAAGGGCCATAAATAGCTGGCTGGACCGTGAGCTCTCACAATTGTAAAAATACTAATTCATGGGAACCCATGTGGAATTTGAACTCACAATTGTGAGGGGTGGTGAACAGACCCTAACCATTCTACCCAGGAGGTCTCTATTAATACAACTAATATACAGAATTATAAAAAACTTAATAGGTTAACAGCATGGGTGTCAACCCAAAATTATTTGTGTTATACCTACCTAAGATTTCTGTACATACTTGACTGTACTGGCAAACCATTGTCATATGTACCAGTCTTCTCTGTGTAGTTCCAGGTTCCACCCACATTGGTTAATTGTTCAAATCCCACAGCTTCAAATATTTCTGGTTTGACCGTAAGATGTCGGAGCGCGCACAGTCCAGCAGCTCCACAGCCAATAACAGCCACACGTACCTTCATCATTACCCTGTACGTGTAGTGTCAAATATCCAGCAACTATAAATAATTTGATTTAATAAATTTTGTAAAGTGGATGCAATTATGAGAAAAATCTGAAGGTCTATTAGACCAGGGGTGAGGCCCGTAATTTAAGTAATTTCAGATTCTAGGGGGACGGGTATTAATTTTAACTGACAAGCGGGGGCAGAATCAGTCATAGACCATTTTTATTACGATAAAAACAAATTGTTTGGGGACTAAGGCCACCCCTCCCCCTATGAGTTCAGTTTCCTATGGCCCTCCATAGAGTTGATACAGCAGTCTTCACGCTAACCCAAATTTCCTATTGGGCTAGTGAACTTTCTAAAAATTGTGTACTTGGGCTAGTGGTAAATTGATTATTTTCAAAAGTCCACTTATAGTTCGAATAGTGCTTTTAATAAAAAAGTTAGTTCAAACACTGTGATACATATTATATTAATACAACTACCTGCTGATACTAGTACTACATATAATTTTACATACAAGTACATGTTTATGTTTGTTATTGCTGGTTTACCAAACTTAACCCCAAAGCAGCGATTACATATATTAATATATTTTATGTTCAGATTTATGTTTTGACGATAATGGATGTGCATCAAGGTTAAATAAAGTCGGAGTAAAACCTAAGTGCTAATTAAACCAGTTGTTCAATAAATTTAGTTGGAGGACAAATTTGAAAAATAACTGCGATGCCATTGGTCAAAACATAAATCTGAACATTAATTACAGTTTGCGTCCAATATAGTCCAATATAATATTTATTTTGTAGATTTGAGCTCATGTATATAACAATCCTATTAAAGACTCTTTCTGGTTGTTATACATCCTTTTGGCACGTTTTGCACTTCTATTTTATTCTTTTCGGTATTTTCTGACCCTGACCAAATCATCGTTACATATTTTTTTCCGTTGCAGCATTTTTAATAAGATCTCATTTTTCAAATCATTCATTAATACGTTTATTCTGAATTCACGCATCAAAATTAATCTGTTCACAATGAATAATGTAAATCACTTACCTGCATCCTACATTCTGACCCAGGATTCCTTGGTGTTCGTTCTCAGTTACGGAAATGCCCGAGTAGTTACGAACGCCAGGAAAATGTACATGTCTTGAAAAAAGTAGTTCCTTTCATGCTAATACTGTTTGAGACTATATTAGCGCATGTATGTCAATTAAAAGGTAATGATACATTGTCTGTACATGAATTATATTAACAAAATGCATCTCACCTGGGATAACACGAGGTGTTTTGTGCGTATAATTTGTAAGTGTTATTTCCCTTTATCCTTATTTTGAGTTAAGCATTCTCAGGTGCGTAGCGAGGCATACTCCTGTATATATCCACGGGAGAACTATATAATAATAAATAATGAAAATAACATATAGCCTAATAAACTTGTAACATCCTAAGAGGGAACAGGTTTTGTAAAATTGTAATTTAATGCAGAACAAGTCGTCGATACTTGAAAGTAAATTTAAATATTTAAAACAGTGTATTAGGAATGGACACTACACAATTGTGTTTCTGAATTTCAATCAAACCTGTTTGAACCGTAATGATTATTCATATTATACTGGTTTCAGAGGGGGGGGGGGGGTAATATCCTAAATGTGGGAGTTCTTGAGATTTGGACCTAGCTACGCCCCTGATCCTTGACTATGATTACACAAGTGTAAAATTGGGTGTGTGGGCTGTTTATGGGTATTCGTGAATTGTTTAGATTACATTCTCATGGACGTTCTTCGCTTTAATTAGCAAACATGAACCAGTCAATGTAATATACTCTTGCACATACCGGACCATGGAAGAACCCTTTTAGTTAATAATCTACTCATTGCATGTTTTTATTCAGTACAATCAATTTCTGCAATTTTATGGCAATTTCCATCCGTCTTAATTGAAATGATATCCAACAAATGTAACTCGACGTGCCCAATTTTTTGTAAATAATGTGAGATGCTTATAAAAATCAATAATCAGGTGAAGTTAGCAACCATATAAATGGATCTCAAAAATATGAATTTATTATCCGTCCTTTGTTTACACATCATTGAAAAAATAAATATACAAAGTAGGTAATTAATCTATATTATTTTATGACATGTTTTTATAAGTGACATGTGGACGTATGCCAAAATTATATATTTAGCATATAATTATATTATCAAAATGTATTAACAAGGACTTATATGTATGTATATAAGTCCTTGGTATTAATAATAAATTTCATTTAATGAAATATCATCGTCTATTTAAGGCCCATTAGAACAATAGATGAAATGATAATAAAATATAAGAAATATATATTACTTGATCTGTAACAATATTTACATAATACTTTCCATTAGGAATATCTCATAAAATAGTTTTCAGATGCTTTTTCTTATTTTTTTGCAACATGATTAAAAAATACTGTGCTGTATTTCTATATGTACTTTGTGATAAAACAAAATTGGAACGTTTTTATTGCAAGTAAAATTCAGTTTCACATTTATCTAGGTAAAATATGACCTACTTCAATTTTAACATCCAAAAAGCTAATGGGGCTTTAACAATAATGAAAACCATATTTTTATTTTTTTTATTTATGTATTTGTTTTTATAATATCAACAAATTTGGTTATAAATATCGATTTTACTTTTTTATACGGAAGTAAAGTAAAATATTTCACAGATTCTAATATTTTCATCCATGTTGTAATATGTTTTAGTCTTCAACCTCAATAACCTAAAACTTCTAATTTTTATAACCCTGTATAAGACATCATGCTGTGGCTGTATATAAATGATATTTTTTTTAAATGATATAGTTTATTTCAAAATTCAGTAAGCCATAGGCCCATGTGAACATATATATACAAATTATACAATTTTCATATGACAGTGACAAGTGGCAAAATAGGCTTTAATAATACATTGTTATAAGAAAGGTAACTTGGCAAGACAGTTTAGATAATGATTCATGTACGAACAGTACAGTAATAATAATAATGTGAGAAGAAATCAGAAGAGACAACAGGGAAAAGGAGGACAGGACAGAATCAGGCGGAGAAGGTGTATAATATGAGATAGAGTTCATTTGTGAGTCAACATACATGTACATCACAAAAGCAAACATAAACATTTTCCTATCAATACAAAAAATAAACAATAAACGAACAAAATACGCATATGTAAGATATAAACCACGTATATAAAGAAAAATATTTCCATTATACAGTTTACCTTGACGAAACGAAACACAAGGCAAACTTAATGGTGAACAACTGTATAATTTGACGGATTGAAACTGTACAAATATTTCGTAAATGCGTACTATTACACAAATTTACAACTTTCTTAGCTATGAATATGATACAGAACAACCATGGTTAATAGTTATTATTAATAACATTATATATACACAACTTGTAACGCATAGAGAATTCATGACCGGTTTCTCAGTGTATATATGCACATGCCTTGACATGGAATTTGATATACATGCAATTTAAGTATTGAGGTAGACAACCGATTTTTGTGCATAATTACCAATACATGTAGTATATAGACAATAATGTACAAAATACCAATTTTACATTTCTACTTTATAATTATAAATCTATTTCTGAGAGATGAATCTATGTGAAGGATAAAACTACGATTTAACAAATTTGTTGGTGGGAGTTATAATAAAGAATCGTGTATTTGAAAGGCTTTAAAAATGTAAATACTTAAATTACGTATAATGATTTTATTTTTGCTCTCAAAAAGTTGTGGAAGCTTAAACATACTCGGTCTAAACCAGAAATACTTTTTTATATAGATTTTCCTTATCTCAGCATAGTGTGTGCATTCAGGAATGAAATGATATTCGTCTTCAATCTTATTACAATTAACGCAAATTCTATGTTCTAATGGAACTTTTCTTGGCTTGTGCCATCGGCCCGATTCAATTGTTAATTTGTGAGATGAAGTGATTAGTCGTGTCATGGCCGTCATAAATTTGATACTATCAACACATTTAAGGTAAAATTGATATTCAAAGGTATTAATGATTGAGCGGAAAAAGAAAGCCCTGTTAGAATTTTGTAAACGTTCATGCCAGTTCTGAATGTGTGTATCATTTAATTTTTGTTTAAATATATGTAAAAATAAATCTTTATTACCAACTGTCTGCGATAACCAGACGTCATAGAAACCTAAAGTAGAAAGTAAATTTCTGACTAATGTTGCCCATGAGACTTTGTTGGGTAGCGTAACAGTGTCAGCTAATAAAAGATTATATATCATTTTACAATATTTATTTTCAGTACATGTTGTTATCTTAATCCAGTATTTTATTATCCTTACGTATCTATAACTATTTAAATTTTGTCTACCCAGTATCCCTAGAACAAAGTCGTTCTGAGTACACCTTTTTACACCTAGAATATTTTTACAATACTGAGTATAAACTCGTTCTATATTGTTTCCTTTATGGAATCCCCATACTTCACAAAAATAGTTTAAAACCGGTAAAATCAGTTTATCAGAAAGATCAAGTCTATGACTTATAGAAACATATAGGAAGTTAAGGAGATAACTGTTCAATTTAAACACTGCTTTCATAGCTTTACCTGCCAGCGTTGATTGCGTTACATTAAAAGACCCACCTTGGGTGAAAACTATGCCCAAATAAGTAAAGGAGTTTACAATTTCGATTATCTCCCCGTTAGAATAGAATTTAATATCGCGCGGAAGCGGTCCAGCCTTTCTAAAAACAACTACTTCACTTTTTTGAACATTGATTTTCAGCTTCCATCTCTTACAATAGTCTAATAATAAATCAAAACTTTTTTGTAGTCCACTAGCAGACTCAGAGAAAATTACAATGTCGTCGGCATATAGTAATATGAATAATTTTGCCATTAAAACATTAATACCTTCAAACTTGTTTGTACTCAAGAACTCTTCTAGATCATTTAAAAACATGCAAATAGAAATGGAGATAAACTTTCACCTTGGCGTACACCTAACACACAAGAAAATTCTTCACTTAACATATTATTAAAACGTACCCTAGACTTTATATATTGGTACCTAATCAGCAGATATGATCATCGCCAAATGCACATTGTTTCCGTAAACATACGTAAATGTCCGAGATTTGCCGAACGATTGACGAATTCAGTGAACTTAAAAATCTAAGGGGTAGTTTTAAAAATCACCAAAAGGGTCGAAGAAATTATTATTTGATTGGTTTCATATTTTACATATGGTGAATGAAATTAAATTTTCAAAACGAATGCAATGAGTACAAAGATCACATTTCCCCCCAAAAAGTTATGAGTGCTGAAAACATCAAATTTTCATTGAAAAATCTACCAATTTTACGCGTTTTACAATGAATATAGAGGGAATCGATAGGTGTCTTTTTCAAATGCAATAGGGTCGAAGAAAGCATTAATTTAAAATAATAAAAAATACACCATTAACAAGATAAAAGATTAATTAAACCTTTGTGATGAGTACAAATTTCGTATTTTAATAAGAATAAAAGTTATGACGATTATAGTGAAAATCCCCTTCCTTGTTTAATGTAATTTTTTTATCGATTTTCTAAATCAGCATGTCCGCGAAAGTTGGGTATGGTCGCTATTTGTTAAGATAGTTCAAATGAACTATAAAGACCCGCGATGCCCATTTCAATTAAACGAACAGGAAGATGATAGTTCAAAGTCATTTGTATTAGGCTGTTTTAATTATATAAATACCCTTTAGTGATACAAAAATGTCGAACTTCAAATAATTTCATGACTTGAGCCATGTAATAAAGTATCTGTTCTGTTATACATAAAAACACAACAATAACTATATATCAATTTCCTGACACGTGTGCGAAAGATGACAATGGAAGTTAAAATGCAAATTAAAAATATTTCCGTGTCTATGTTAACAAACAAGGGTGCAATAGGATAATCTCCTTAAGGACTGTTATGAAAATTATTTTCCTTATCAGCAAATGTTATGCACAATTTGGATGAATATTGAAGCTTGATATTTATTGTCCTACCACTTTGACTGACAAAAGGAAAGTATTTATCGGTCATTGCCGAAAGTGTTCAAATATCATTCCGTCATCCGTGTAGAACCATTGTGATTCTTTCTGGAGTGAGAAAGTTGTGTCAACATTTGTGATGTAAGTCTCAGATTATGATGATTATTATGTTGATGATGATGATGATGTATCTTCTGTCGTTAGTGACATTCTTTGGAGCAGTATTCTCCCAACCTACCTACGATCAGAGAAATGCAACTTGTAACATTACTGTTGATCCATCGTCGATGACGTATTTTGAAAGCCGATTGACAGCTTTAAGCCCCCATTTCGTACATATGATGTTGAGAATTAACACGACATACGAATCTTCACCAGAAGTGTTCCAGCCTCTGCATTGGGTGTGGACATACAATACGCCGTCGACAACATACCCGTATCTGTCCTGGAATATTGATCACGGACTTCTTTCATTTGGCCTTCTTGATGTCAAGACGACTTATATTAATTCATTCATATTACTTAATGTATCAAATCAATGCAGCATTGTTTTCGGAGAAGAAAACACGACTAAACGAATCGCGAGAGCGCTGACATCCATGCTTAAAAATATGACGACACGAAGTTTCCATAAGTACGAAGTCAGCTATTTCTGTTACTATACTTTGAAACCGGAGCTTAAAAACACGGTGGGATACACAGCAGCAGTTTACCTAAGTTATCCAATCTTGTATCTAAACTACAGATGTTGTAAAGGCTATTTTGATTACATGCAAGGCAAATATGTTCAGCAATGTTTTTCAGATGATCATCCGAAGTGGATTCAGTGTTCTCTTGGACCTTATGTACTTTGCCTAGTATTCTTCATCTATTTTCCAATTTTTTTCCTTCGAATGTTGGCATGGATATCAAAAGATGAAGTATTACAAGAAAGAGAACCACAGCATGAAATGAGTACTGACTATGAACGTCTGGAAAATAACGAAATTAAATGGACTTATCTGGATGGAACCCCACCAATAACATTTCTTATGGTCCTCAATATCCCACTGCTGATTTTTAACGGTAGACATCCTCGCATTGTTTCAAGGCTGAGGCGAACAGTAGTTTCGTTTCTTTGCCCATATTTGATCTTTGTGGAACTCGGAATGTACAGCGGTGGTATTGGAAAACCCAGTATTGATATAAAAGATTTAGTGAAGAATGGCGTCCCTTTTGGGTTTCTTAACCTTCTTGCGGATAAAGAGGACAGGGCTAAAACATTTGCTACACTTCTTGGAGGACCTTTGTGCATACTTATTATGTATTATTTGTTAAGCATCGTATTTATTGTTTTACCAAGCAGTACAAAACGTATCATTGATAGGGGAATCCCTCAAGGTGGTGGGTCTTCTCCTCTGTGTCTTGGAAAGGACGACATCATCAATCTGTCAATGTTTTTTACGAATCCAGAACCCGGATATGAAACTGGATATGTGATTTGTAAAGGTGGACTCTATATGTTATTTAGTAAATTATTTTGGAAGAGGGTTTTCGAAATCCAAATACATCGTATTAATTGGAGATTCTTTGACTGTACAGTGTATAACGTCATTTTGAAAGTACTTATCATACCTTGGTATTTGATTCTATGTTGTTTGGAAATAATTTTATGTGTAATTTTGTACGGTATGCCTTTAGTTGGAATGGTTACGATGGCCATCAGGGGCGCTGTGAAATCCCTATACCTTAACATGCAGAGCATTCCTAGGGCATGTATCTTTAGAAATCCTCTTGTTATGTTCCTTCTCATCATTATTGGTGTATGCATGTTTCTGTTTTACATGTACACCATTTGTTTGATATTCATTCAAGGCTTCCACTTTGTTTCACAAATCATCATTTACTGCTTTGTTGCTGTTGTAATCTATCCAACATATGCTTTTGGCTATCTGTTCTTTGCAATTGTCTTGCTATATTACGTTGTTCATCTAATGAAAAACTTTGGCAATGATTACCTAGAACTTTTATCATTGGCTGTTGAAAAGTCTTACGAAATGGAAAACCACATGAATAACACGTCATTGTATGATGGACATCTTATGATTTCAAATATTCAAACCAGACACATAAACAGCATTCGCATCAATGACGTGCTTTTGGACGTTCCTCAAAATGTTCTTCAAACTATTTGTTCCCGTGGAAAAACGGAAAGATTGTCCGAAATGGACAATGTTTATGGTGTGCCGACTCGTTTGTTTGAATATCTTGTGAAGAAACACAGACCTGTTCATATTCAGGCACTTAAAGTTCTCTTTCATTTGGCTATTGTCATCGGTCTAATATCACTAGCAGTATCTATAACGTCACAAGTCACAACTGGCGTAACGTCAAAAGCTTCTGACGTCATGCACGTCATATTTATCATCACAGTTGGAGCATTACCGCATGTGCTTGAAGTAGGCCTTATGAATTCTAATGAGACTGTAAAACGTGATGTGGAAATGAGAAGAATCGAACATTCAATTAAAGAATTCTGGATGCTAGAAACTGAAGATATGCAATTGATAGAGTCAACATTTTAAAGTTTTAAATCATTACTTCCCAAATCTATCCTGTCCACCATTTCAATCGTGTTGTTTTTTTTATAATTTTTTTATATTTCTTTTATTATTTAACTTGGTAATGCGATCATTTCATCACTAAGACCGGTCGTTAGTATCGCATGGACGTCATGGGGTCTCTTTACTCTTTTGGTTCAAACATAACCAAGTACAGTACAAATGTAATGAACATTCGCATTAATATAAACCTCAGATTTTCTATCTTGTTTTTTTTGCACATTTTGTTCCGTGTCTCTGTTAATATTCTACTCTACATTACTCTAAAGCGGTATGAAAATCACATTTCTCGCGATTTTTTTTCTAAATTTCCGCATCATATATAGTTTCAATTTCCCTTTGGTTTGGTAAGAGGAAACGAGTTTGTCTTCAATGTCATTAATTTATGCGACTGCTTGTTTTTTGTTTCTTTTATGTCATGGTGGTAGCTTTTTTGGCTTTGTGGCAGAGGTCGTTTTGGAAAAATTAGTCTATCATAAAATATAGTAATCTATCCAGTGGTATTCTGTGTGGAACAGTTGAGTGGCTCACCTGCAATTCTGACTTAACTTTCTATCTATAACTGTTACGGACTTCTGTCACACAAATATGGGTTTTAAAACATGGGTACTTAAAATATCAACCCAAATTGAAATGACCATCGCTGCCTAACTTATGATCACTCAAAGCATACTTGTAATCAATGTTGCTCGCCCTGTTAGCTTAGTGGTTAGAGCGTTGGTTTACTGATCAAGAGGTTGTAAGTTCGAACCCCGGCGAGACCCACACTGTCCGTGACAAATTTGACCGCGGATAGTACATTGTCCTCCACCTCTGATGTGAAGAATAGAATGAGGTTAGTGCTGATTACTAGTAAGACCTAAATGAAATCCAGGGAAGCTGGTTAGGATAACTTTACCCTAGATGATATAACTGAAATAATGATGAACTTGGCGTTAAATCCGAAGAAAGAAAGAAATGTAATCAATGTGATATTCTATTAAGTATGCTTTGTTGAAGATATTATGTTATTGTTGTTTAAAATTAACAGCTGGAAATCTGTATAGTTTATTTTTCTATTATCTGCTTCATGAATTAGTTGATTTTGACGTTCAGTATGTCTGACGACGCTAGATAACATTTACTATGTGATGAGTAGCACTATCCCTTTTACGAGAGTTTGCTAATAAATTAATGTAGTTAGGCAGAATGTTGCACACATCTTACCAACAAGACGGGGACATGCAGTGAATTCGTAATCTGTAAATATGATCGGCTTGTAGCTTTTTATCTGGCCACAGCTTATGCGCTTAACTTGGAAGTACAATGTAACGATATTGTGTTTTTGAACAGTGGATAATGCAAGTTACCGTATCACAAAATCGAAAAATAATGACGAATGATCCGATTTAAGTAGCCTAGCTGTTTAAAAACAGAAGGACATTTTTTTCAAATACATGTACAGTGAAACTCGTGTTAGCAGTCACCTCCGAATAAATACTAAATTATGAATAAATGTAATTTAAAAAAAAAACGCCATTCGCCATTTAGAACAAATTGACTTTCGAAAAAGGCCACCTGTTTATAATGGAAGGCTACATTTGGTCTTTCCCAAGGATGGCCTTTGTTTACAGGTTTGACTGTACATTATATAATGACATTTTACTACTTGTCAATGCTGCATTGTACATAAATGCATCTGGTTCATGTTGTTTTTTCATCGTACCGATAGTTGTATAAAATTATATTCATAACTTGTAGATTCTCTGTATTGTATTAAACTATTTCTATACACACACTGTATATATTTTGTTGCATGATTGAAGACTTAAACATACATGTGCTATAATAAATCAATTAACTCATCACTAATATCATGATGTTATTTGTTATTGATTGATATACCTACCAAAAACTTTGTTGTTTTCGAAAGATAAATCTGGAGTCGTATCCCTGTGGTGCTTAAGAATTAATTTTCAAACTGCTATTAAAGATGTCGATATGCTTCCGCACATAACAATGGATATGAAAATCGATTATCTTTTCAGTAATATATTTTGTTTTTGTTAAGTGTCTTCAGTGTTATTTTTAACATAAATTATTCATGTAGTAATAAAGTTTGTGTGGCTCTTATTTCTGCTTAGTATTAATTTTTTTTTAAGTAAGTTATGGTATATTCATGTAAGATATTCATCATGCACAATATTGCTCGATACAAACTTCCCCTAATGCCCTCGTCACACCAGAGCACGTCCGCATCACGCTTGCAAAGTTCCCATCATGTCCTGAAAAATTTGATTGACGTGGCGGGGGCGGAGCCAAACTCGAAAGAAAATTATGCACTCGGGTTCTCACAACGTCCTTATAACGTCTTTGTCAGGTTCTCACTACGTCTATCACGTTCCCAGTAAGTTCATTACACGTGCAGCTTCCCGTTGTCACCAGGGCCCGTATTCACAAACGTTCTTAGTTTTCCGAGTTGAGAATTTTCTTTACCTTAAATTTTGACTAAGACATAAGAAATTTCTTAGTCTTCATCATAGATTTATTCTAAGCGTAAACTAAGACGGAATTATTCTTAGTTTGAAAAGAAATCTTAGTTTTGAAAATTTACTGTTGTCAGGGTTTTTTCCACGGAATTCCCATACGTCATAACTTACGATTGGCAATAAGTTTAACCTGTTATACACTTCCTCAATTTTACGGATACAATTGGTGTTTTTTCAGCCACAGATGACACGAATATAATTGTTGGTCATGTTTGCAAGAATACAAACAGGTTCCTTACGAACAGTGTCACTGATATATCAATTCAAATTAATATCTTTGATATTTTGTAATTTTATGAAGTATGCAGTAATAAGTTCCAACAGCAGTAGTATCAAAAATAAAAATATGTACCATTAGGGCATCAGAACCCAAGTATCATTGATCACTCATGTTTTTAATTGATTCTTACTATGAAATATGTATACATGTATGTATTTTGTTTACTGTCTGATATGTTTCTGCTTGTCATATCATTACTCACAGTTGGGAGATTTTATAACAACAGAGGCTCAGTATAGCTGTAGAATATTTCATCCATAACTGAACACTGATGGTTAATAACAAAACATTTTTCAGTTGTGCAGCATTAATTTCAAATTCATACAAACACATTTTATAAAGTTTACTGATATCATTTGCTTCACTTAATTCATATTGTCAAGGATGCAATTACATGTTTACTGGTAGTTTCAAAATTGCTTATACCTGTATCATACTCTATAAAACAAACTGCACAAAATAATAAATACATTATAATTAATGATATACTAAAGTCACAATGAAATTCTTGCATGCATGTGCTTTCAGTTGGAACAAACTTTATCACAATATGTGCATTAACAAGAATATGTAAACAAGGTAATAAAGATTTAAGATTATAGTTCATATCAAACATTAATACAGCAAAACAGTGGCTGAATATATTTGCACCCAAATTCATGGAAAGCAATGTTTATCTATCTAAATGTTTATTACATCAAAATCACATTAGGCACTGGTATCTGTCTTTACTAATGTCACCAAAATTGTTTCATGGAGTCCTCAAAAGAATCTGTGAATACAAAGTACATCATTTCAATTCATAGCAAGTCTTCATAGTTGATAAACTCAGAAACTGATGCTGAATTATTCATGAAGAAGCAAAAACGACATAAATAACGAAATATATTAAATGGTATATGGTTTAATGATATTTTAGTTCACAATGCACTGTCCTTGTATGACAATTAACTTGAACCAATGTCGATCTGAAAATCGTACAATATCCCACATATCACAATTTGTTCTATCATAAAGTCCAGTGAAAAGCATCTTGGATCATTGGCAATGAATTTCAAGTTAAGCACCAAAGGTCTACATTCTGCTGGATCTTTGCTTATCTTGTGATGGCAAAATTTAATGTATCTTTTCACAATATTAAGTAAAATTGACACGTTATTTTGACAACTGCTCCGCACAAGATCAAGTCAAAATAACGACAGAAAAGTGTTTAAAAGTTCATAATCCAAGAAATTAACTTTATTCTTCATAGATATGGACAATTCGACGTAGCATCCATTTTCGTTGTATTTTTTATCTAAGAAAATTTCTTAAAGTTAAGACACCTCGTACCTTGACTAAACTTTTAAGATAAAAATCGTCGATCTAAGAATTTTTCTAAGATTTTTTTCATTCTTAGACAAAAGTTAAGACAAATCTTACAATGTTAGCAAAACTTGGTGAAAACTAAGATAATTTCGGTATTCTTAGATGATTTTTCATCTTAGTTGGTTTGTGAATACGGGTCCAGGTCCATTGCAGTCTAAGTGTAAAGCCAACGATTCCTGCGTCAATATTAATTCTAGAACGTCCAAGTGAATTTTTTACTGAAAAATGGCATTTCTGGAAACGATTTGGCTGTTTTGATGTCCATTGTACGCGGTTGGGCCATGTCTGCTATATACGGCCATTTAACCGTGTTTCGTCTGTTGTGGACATGTTTCTGTTGTTCACGGGTGTCTGTTAGCGCTGGTTAAACTGTATTTATTTCTGAGAGTATGACAGAAATAAAAGTAGAAAATATTGACGTTTTATTTTAGGTACATAGTTATATGCTATGATACATTATGCAATGAACACGTTTACCAAAACGATGTGTGAAACGCCTTCGTAAAGGACTTGGATTTGTATAGAGTGTATATATCATGGCCCGGGGGTACACGTACTAACTACGTAGAGATAAATCAAGACCTAAAGTAGTAAATATTCATTAATATTACTTTAATTGGCGTTTCAAGTATTACCAAACATCAGCAGCATATTGTGTATTACAATTCGAAGCGCCATTGAAAATTAGCATTGATTTTCTGTTACAGTGAAATTACTAGACATGACTGAAATACACTCGAAGCCTAATGTTATTCAATTTTTGTCAACTTTTTGTCTGGTGCTATCGCGTGCGTGTAAATGGTGGATATTTTATTAGAATGGATCATGTATGGCCTTTGTAGGCCGTCAACATCAGACGCATTTTTACGACTATTTTTCTTTCGTCCATCGGATTCGAAGGACGGAAAACCCGTATTGATGCGTGTATGTGGTCGCACTGTCATGCAAAGATCTCCCCTCTCTCTCTCCTCGTGTATAGGAAATGACCCTATAATTATTGTCTGTTGGTATTTTCTTTATAAGTATTTGTCTGTTGGCAGCTCCTTAATAATTGTTGTCTGTTGGCATATTGTTTTAAATTGCAGTCTGTTGGCACCTTTGATTATCGCTCATATTTTACTTCTATCTGCATTCAGATTCACATTCATGTATTGACCGATGGTACACCTTTTATATCCTAGCAGAGTGTTTCAAAATTGTTAATTGGCTATAACTCCAAAAATCTCCATGTTTACGTAATACATGTATCTTTTTTTAACTTTTTTGTCTGTTTGAATCTGTAAGTTAACAGTTGAGCAGACAGCCAGGAAACACAGGGTGCCCTTGGTGAGGGATGGTAGCCTAGGAAAGGGTTCCCTGAATGAGGGAGGAGTCCCTGGGTGGGGAAGGGTCCCTTGGTGGGGAAGGGTCCGTTGGTGGGGAAGGGTCCCATGGGGTAGGGGTCCATTGCAGCTAAGGGTCCCTGGGTCAGAGGAAGGATACTACATTAGAGGAAAATCTACCGTATAATATTATCATTAATATACATATGTAGTAATATAATTATATCTTCATACACTAAAACGAAGATGAAACACAAAATAACGAAATAAGGAATATAATAATGCTTTAACTGATTTGTATAAAATTGCTCAGATGGTGATCTAGGTCTGTGTGCACTCAACTGAGAAGGTTCCGGTCAAATTCCGCCACTGACGGGATTCGAACCGCGGCAACCTCCGCGTCAGGATTCCGTCGCTCTACCCCTACACCACTGCTCCTCCCTGTCGTGTTGCGTGATATGATGGTGATGAAGTTGGTGTATTTTATGTTGGTGAACCTACGTAGGACTAGACATGTTTTATACATCAATAACCAGAAAATTTCAAAGTTTATTTCAGGTTTATTTTTCAATCAAATATTTTCTGCAAAAACAGCAATTTCAAACAGAAATTTGAATGTCATGTTATATTGCGTAAACGCTAATTAAAAATTCATTACCTACGGGAAATGAAACGGTATCATACGAGATAAGTTTACTTCAAAGTATTTCAACAAAAAGAAGAGAAACTGTTTAATATTCATCGAGAGCGATGTTATCATAAATCGATCGCAGCATCGACTCCGCGGATGATTTATGTGCGTTTTGCATGAAACTAAAATGAACGTTTTTAAAACAGATCAATGAAATGTGCCTGCAAAATTTGATGTTGCAAACTGTGTAATGGATAAATACTACTACATTGTGCATACTGCAAAGTAGAACATAGTCATGTATTTCAATTCATTAAACACATTTAACCGAAAGTACCACGCGATTGCGGAAGTCCAAGAGTCAGCCGGAAGTGACAGAGAAAAAGATGCAGACGGAAGTACAATCTAGTCCAGTGATTTCTGGTTGTCGTTCAGTACATCGATTTGTCAACGTGTCTGCTCTAAAAACCGTAATGTAACCGCAATAACGATTTAACTCGAATATGTCGGCATAAAACAGAAATAATTACATCCATACGATACGAACTGACGGTGCACAGAAAAATGGTATTCACCTCACGGAACACCACAACACAACTGACATATCAATGGTAATCTCAATTTCTAAGCCGAGGCTTCTAACACTTCGAACGTGTCTTCGCCTGTTATTCGATATTGCATTTTCTTATAGTTCGGTAAGTCAAGTACCCTGGTCCTATGGACTTCGTTGTATAAAGTCTGTATTGCTTTCGGAATGGGCTGAAACCCGGCAAGTTCCGCCAAACTGTCGTTATACTCCCACTGCTTTGGTCCCATGAAGTGCGCATATCTATGTGGCAGACCCTCATCTAAACGACCCCGGTAATCTGAATCAATATCGGCTTCCATATCCTCGGGGCTAGGGAGTATTTGAGTGCCATCCAATGTGGACAGAACAAACTTCACTTGGCTATCGAACTGCGGGAAGGGGCAGATGATTTTACACATACCAATGAAGGACATGGTATTGAATCTTGTATGAACGATATGCTTGTACAATGGTGTTATCCTTTCTTCGATTATTTTTACCCCGCACCGTTTAGACAAATACGGAAATGTGTATCGATAGCCCGTGCATAACAAAAGTGCATCACACTCTTCTTCGACACCATTTTTGTAAACAACTGAGTTGGCCTTCACCTTTACAATACCAAGCTGCTGTGATATGTTGTCTGGCAACGGGGATTTGATCGTCGGTTTGTTGTGGCTGATTGTAATCTGTAACATTAAAAGAAAATATAATAATACATAATTATGTACTTGTAAGCATCGATTAAACATTAAATACAGTTTATTGAGTACAATGCAGAAAGCTTTAAAAAAGAAATGTTACAGTAACATAATAACGAATTCTTGACATTGGAGATTAACGTTGTGCCCACAGTCAGAGTCATTTGGCGCCTTTCCAGCTTCAGGTGCAGCCAACCCCAGGTAAGCCAGATGAACAAGTTCCTCACATGTGAATATTTGTTCCCGGTAGGAATTCGAACTCTCAGCGACAAACAGTGCTTGCAGTCAGAGACCATATCCAATCGACCACCCAGGCCCCAAAAATCTTTCAACATACATACATGTATTAGTGTAATAAAATATCACACAAAACAGTGTCTGAAATGTGCACGAATTCTTTCCCCCACAGTTAATATTTTGAACACGTGAATGCAAGTAGGATATGCCCCGATTTTTGACAAACAACAAGACAGGCCCTTCTCGCCAACAGCCTTCAATCGTAAAACTACATGTATACAATATAACAGATATACACCACTATGCTCGTCTATAATAACTCTTCCAACCTTATAATAAAAGAAAAGCTCACGATTCCGCTCCTAGAACATTATGCTCGGAGTATGTAGTTTATAAGCGTATGCCTCATATCTAATACTGTGGAATCATTAATTTCTTTGTTGGGGATTTAATTTCGTGGAATTTCGTTGGTCGGCTCATCCACGAAATCTAATCCCCACGAATTTAAATGCAGTGATAGGGCATTTCTTAAAAAAAAATCCACGAATTTATGTCCCCACGAAATAGCCATTTTAGTAAAAAACACGAAAATTGAGCCCAACGAAAATAGATGAATATACAGTACCTAGTCATGTACTAGTACAATGTATGTTAAATACCAGTGGCGTAGTCTGGATATAAATACATGCATTGTACATCAACATACATATACATTGAGTACAAGAAACACACGAAGTAAGAACTTTTAGACTTCGCATGAAATATTACAGTAAAACTCCAATATTTAGACCGAATAGTCCATAAAAAGTTATTGAAAAGGACAGATGAACTACAATTATACATACATGTAGAAAAACGGCCAGAAAAACGTTCATTATAAGAAAAGTTGTCTTTGAACTGATGTGGTCGCAAGGTAAAGCTTTACCTTAACTGAAAATGTGCTGTGAAATGCATTGGCAAATGTGCAAAAGATTAACTTTACCTTTTTAGCATTTTTGTACATATCGAGGCAGATATCTTGTCCGGATGCGGATCCACCCAGACAAACTACCGTCTTTCCATCAAATAATGATGGTTTTCTGTAGTCATGGCTATGAACAACCATCCCTTGAAAATCATCAAGTCCTTCCAGTTCCGGCATTAATGGGACCGAGTAATGTCTGCAAATAGTGAAAGAATCCATTAAAACAAAAGTTCGTTCTCAAAATATTCTGTGATGCCCAAAAAATAAAATAATAATTTCATTACATTTTTCCCTTCTTTGGGAAATTAAAACACAAGCAGATACTTCCGCTAACAGAAGAGTTCAATATGCCTGAGAGAATATTTGCATTAAGAAACTGACTGTATTTAA
The DNA here is from genome assembly GCA_964023205.1 of Lutraria lutraria. NCBI lineage: Eukaryota > Metazoa > Mollusca > Bivalvia > Venerida > Mactridae > Lutraria > Lutraria lutraria. Next base: position 7,549,698 of record OZ026839.1, on the reverse strand, counting down.
TTTAACAGACCGGTATTTCTTTGGTGGTCTCATAAAACAAGTCGGAAAGTAAAGTAAGCCATGATATTGATACATAAATATCTAGACATTTTAGTACCAATAGAAAACAATAATGACCGTCGTTCTTGTCTAAGACATAATTAAAACAAACATTTTGACAAAAATTTGGTGGAGATCCAATCAAAACTGCGACCTCTGGAATATTAACAACCCCGAAGTATGAATGGACGACGCCGGACATCGACTAATCCCAAAAAACTTGACATGAACTCCAGTATGTGCACATGTATACATACATGTGGAGCAGACGTCGTTCGTATGTCTTGGGGAAAGAAAAACACATGTGTTTGAAAGGTAAGGCCATCCTTAAAAAATATTTGTATGCGGTAACCCGACCGAGAAAAATTTCAGTAAGTATGTAGGAAATATTTTTTTTACAATTTATTTTTTATATTGAGCACAAAGTACATGTCAGAATACTATTTTTATTGAACAAAATCCTGAGAGACCAAACAAGTGTTGTATATTGGCCTTTTTGGCGAGTAGGTAGCGTAACCACAAAACAATTTTTTTCAGGATGGCCTAAGAAAAAGAATGGATATGGACGAATAGAAACACAATTATCAGCTTTATCCATTTTTGAAAATGCACAGGTTCACCGAGTAATGCAGTTTCATGAAAACGTACTAAAATATGCCATACCGACTCACAAGATCAGTTATGTGGAATATGGTAACTGTTAAATCATTAAAAGTCATCTTGGCATTTTACGGCGTTCTTAAACAATAATCGTACATGTGTTTAAAATCAAAGAGCGCTCAATTCTGGAAGTTTTTGTATCCGCTGAATTAGCAGACAACATGATATACAAAATGCACAGTAAAGCCCCGGAAAACGGACTCCCCGAAAACAGTAATTTCTCTGAAAAATCGGTCGATTTTTTCATCTCATATATTTCTTGAAGTTCTCTAAATTCCAGAATTCTCAGTAAACCGGAATTTTGACCCGGTCCTGAAGGGGTACGGTATTCAGGGGTTTTATTGTATATACAAAAACAGGTATACATGTATAACTCTTCCTTCCGGTGAATTCGCATTGCCTACAGAAAACAATTGAATTCATTAATACAGAATGATCTTCAACTTTTTTTCGATCTTTTTTTTTTAATTGTACACCGTCACATATCCCAATGAACAATATTAAAAAGCACGTGACATTTGTAATAGCACTTGGGGTGAACAACGGCTGGCATCCAAATAATTTGTAGAAAATATTACATAATTCAATTAAGAATTAAGGATTAAATTATCATAACCTACACGATATTGCTTAAGAATTCGATGTAATGTCCCATTTTTAAAAATAAAAACAAGTTGAACTGACACAGTATTTCAGGTACCTGAGTCCTTAAATTAGATATTAAATCAACCACAAATGTATTGGCAAAAGCGTTTGGAACAAGCTTACTCTATATGACTGTACGTTGGAATGACATCGATGAATTCATATCAAAATTTGCTATTTTGTTATAAAATGAAAACACGAGCATTGGTGAAGCTGTGATCAGATCATAAGGAAATGTCAGTGTATAGAAAGCGCATCATGCCAATTAAAACCATTCATCGCACCCAATAAGTCCATTAATTGACCCTTTATATCTGTTTAATCAAGCAATGCTGTGTGGCAAGATAATTATATGGACAGATCTATCTCATAGTACATTTAGAGTTACTAGACATTTACATGTAGTTATTTACATTTACACCAGCATCGACAAATCAGGTCGGGTAACAGCCTAATGTTCTACAATTGAAGTAAGAAACACACATGAAGCATTTAGTAAAGCGCTTCTTCAGTGGCCGTCGTGAATTACCTCAGTCACAGCGGACCAATGAAATGTATCATCACTTATTCAACAATTCCATCCAGGAATACATCGATAATCGAGTAAGAAATGCTAAACGATGGATTTACAGTCCCAACCTGTGTTGTCGATCATCTCAAAATAAAGGCCAATCTATGAATAAAGGTCATTCTTACAAAACCGTCATTGATCATTTAGGAGAATTAGTCTCCGAATAAAGGTTACCTGTCAATATAGCCCATATTATGTCTTTACCATGCGTGGCCTCTATTCACAGGTATTGAATAGGACATATACGACGTGCAGTGGGCGTTTTAAGAAATTTTCTCAAGTGTATAATATTACGTAGTATACCCAATTACTGAAATATGTTTACAACAGCATGCAATGTGAAATGCTGACACGGAACTGACAACAAATATCCATCACCCCACCCACACGAACATCAAGTCGTGAAACTCACATAGTCGTGAAGCTCACATAAAACTGAACAGTGAGATGTGTTTACGTGTTGCAAATAACAGTAGAAACTTATGTCACATTTGATTTTATTTCGTGGGTGAGCCGACCAACAAAATCCACTAAATTAAATCCCAAACGAAAATTAGTGAAATTACAGTATTTGAATACATTTTATAAAAAGATCTGTTTTTGATTATTAAGTTATCAGTGCATAGCAGCAAATAGCCATGACCGTAATCATTAATAAACCAAAACTCGGTTGAGGTTTAGTATCAATTATTATCCTCAGATCGGTTGAGCTTTTCACCATTATATCAATAGCCTTGAGCTCTGTCGAGCTTTTCGCACTGTGTTGAAAACCTTACGCTTTGTAGACGTTTTTTCATTATCGTATACAATCTTGAGCTCATTTGAGTTTTTTACCATTATTCTTAATAACCATGAGCTCAATCGAGCTTTCACCATTGTCATTTACGATCATGAGCTCAGTTGAGCTTTTTTATCATTTTTCTTAATAACCATATGTGCTCAGTTGAGCTTTTACCATTATCATTTACAATGCTGTGCTCAGTTGAGCTTTTACCATTATTGTTTGTAACCTTTAGCTCGGTTGAGCTTAGTGAGCTCGATTGAGCTTAGAACCTACCCCGAGCAGATCAATAGAGCATCAAATTCGGTGCTCTTCGTTTGATCAGTACAGTCAACGGAAGAAGTGCTAACCTTCCAACCTGTACGCTTGTCTGCGCTTAGGGGCTCCACGCTGTCAACTTTCGTATTAAACTGCAAAATAAGTTTGTCATATGTCCATCTTGTTACAAATAATACACTAGCTCATTTCAAATATAAAGAAATGAGCTTAAACTAGAATGAAGGTAATAAAAAATAGTCTAAATTGCCCCAGAATTCGATTCCTTATTCAAATATACATACTATCAGTCATAATGTAGACACATTACTTACATTCATTTGTGACTTTGTTATTCAATATAAACAACGATTCATCTAAACATTCTAAGCACATGCTAAAGGCATTTTGTTCATACCACAGTCCAACTAATCAAACCGGAAAAAGCAACATTCGCATAGTTTCATCAAAAGCAGCAGGTGCCCAAAGGTCAATGCCATGTTCCAACGGGTAAGGAGCAGACGCATATTTTTTCAATTCATGAGTAATGTTATACGAAATAAACTTTGTCTAAAAGACGCTATAAAAATTAAATGATCAAATATTAAATATAATCCTAGAAATCAATCCCCGCCATAATAAGATGTAAGTTCAAATACCACATTGTGAAACTTGATATATCTTACCATATTGTACTTACCAAGGTTCAGGGTTCAAGTATGGAATGGAAAATTTCCAGCTTAGTGGGAAATTCTTAATGGAAATTTACATTGTATGAAAAAAAATCCACAGGTTTAGCACATGCCAAGCATCTTTTTTCAATTCACTAAAAATGCTGGGATTTCAAAAATTGTATATATACGAGTATGTATGTTTTTATAGAGTTCTTTCAATAATCTACACAAAATCAGCCATGCGCCTTCGAAGAAACAAATTACAGCCTCGCTGGTTCTGGACTGCACTCAGGGCCAGTTTGAATATTCACTGATATAGAAGGACAGCTCAGTGAGATCTTCAGGAATCTCATAAATCTCTTTGATTTTGCTTAATCAAATATGTCATGATTTCAATGAAAGAATGTGGAGACGAAGAGTTTTGAGGACGACTGAAATACCGAAAAGCTCTTAGCAGCGATTATCTCCACATATTCTACGGCGTACTACATGGGATGTGTACAGTTAGTCACGTGAGCAAAGGCCATCAATGGAAGAGGAAATTTCATCCTTTAAAACGGTCGACCTTATAAATAACTGTATATTGACAATGCAATGTTTACTAGAAGATAGCAAAACATACAAAAATCCCCACCTACCCCCTAAATACTTCTACTTGGTCTATTTCAAATACAGAATTGTTACAAAATGTGGGCAAAAGAGAGGCCAATGTTTTCTAGGATACCTTTGTTCACGTGACCACATGTTTATTAAACTGGTTCCGCAGGCTCTGACTGTACATAGACACTGCAAGGTGGAACGAGAACCTGTATAAGGTTTTCGGCGTACTAAGCCGTGATGTCAAGGGAGATAAGTCGCTGAGCGGAGCTTACGTCATGACATATTTTACAATTGGGGAAACTATCTGATATGATCTATTCTTTATAGACTATTATGATATATGTTGAGTGATACAAAATGGTCAGACGAAGTTATGGATTAAACAAATGTTAGACGTACATTGATGTATTGATGAAGATCGTGCTTGTCAGCGTAGTTTTCCAAATATTTCAATACTTGTGTATGCTCCATGAAAGATGGCCAGTCATCTGGAAATGGATGGTCAGGAAATGCCATCACTTCTTTGGGAATATTCGTTCTGCGAAATAGAAAAGACAATCGATCATATACATTGTAGTCGTACACTCGATTAGAATGTAAACGTTTGCATTTTTTCTCTCTTTTTTTAAGCTGAACGATGGATTACTTTCCTTAGCCCTCACTCACTCTGCGCGCATGAATTTTGATACGGACCGAAGAACTACTTTTTCTATATCCGCCATGCAAATGTTATACTGGTTCCCGATCTATGTAAGTTCAACTTCCATGAGTACTTTCAGTACTTTGTTTCTTCTATGACAGATACACGAACGTGATGTCAAAACAACAAAACGTGACGAACAGGGGCAGTAAAATCGATTTCGAGTCAAGCGAAATGCCAGATTCAAACACGCATGCTCACACAGTATGAAGAATCGCGTGACGACAATTCAATCCATTTATTGGAACATCAATGTATCTTTGCTGATAAACATCTATACTTTGAGTAAACTAAGAGTTAATAAGACGTAACAAATTGTAGAATAAAAGCATGTCAGCAGAATCAGTAAAATTCAGTAACAACATAATAACCAGGCCGCCATTTTGTTGTTCGAGGCGTATTTCTCACGGAAATACCCGAGTAGTTACGATGGTACAGGACTATCTTTCAGCTTTTATTCATTTATTTTTGGACCGATTTTCATTCTTTCTAGGAAAATAAACTAGAAAATAAGACCATCACAATATGAAGACCCTGATGCTTGGTCCCAAACAAGTTCACGATATGGAAGTTTTACTGTATCCATGACTACACAAGCTAACATAACTTATTCATGATCGATTTTCTCAAGAAACCAGATCCAGTAATGTGAGAATTGATCAAGAACACCAATACTTGGGAGTCGTATCATTCGGGCATTTGTGATTCGTTACGTATATATCACAGTACAGACAGGTCAATACAAATTACGCTAAAATACTAATAAATTAATAGACCATCTACTAAAGTGTTTCCGTACATTGAACGTCTTTGCTTATCATAATCTCATAAAAGCAAAAGATAAAGTACAATACGACGCCATAGAATCATCAGGCTGTGTTTTTGTTTGTTTACACTATATCGAGTTTTACGTCCCTTTTCAACAGTCAGAGTCCTTTGAGGCAGACAGTTCACCTAACCATCGTTCCTGTGAAGATCCAGTACTAGACTCCCATCCTCCGTAAGCAACTGTCTACTTTCTCACATAAAGAGACATGGTCGCTTATAGATGGGCTCAAACCAACGACCCTCTATCAGTGAGAGGTTACAGTGATTTGAAGTCAGCGAAGTACAAATGTATATACTCATAAAGCAGGAGGAGGAGGGTCAACGGATCTGTATTAGTTATCTGTAATCAGGATGATATGTAAAACCTTAATCCAACAAAAAGATATTTGAAATGAAAAAGAAAACGACATCGTGCAGAATACGACCCCTTCAATTTATAAATACAGCAAAACCTCTCCAGAGCGACCCTCCCTTGAGCAACAACCTCCCTACAGTATGATTTTTTACCCACTGCATGATTTAACTATTAATATAACCTCTCTAGAGCAACAACCTCTCTGCAGCAACATATTTTGCTACTTCCAGATGCCCTATGGTGTTGCTTTGGAGAGGTTGCACTGTTTACATACATGTATATACGTATACTATCGAAGTGCGTGAAAGTCACATACTAGTAAAAATGCAACACCTTTAGAAAACGCTTGTTTTTAAATACGAACAAAATACTGTGGAATCATTAATTTTCGTTGGGGATTTAATTTCGTGGAATTTCGTTGGTCGGCTCATCCACGAAATCTAATCCCCCACGAATTTAAATGCAGTGATAGGGCATTTCTTTAAAAAATAAAAAATCCACGAATTTATGTCCCCACGAAATAGCCATTTTAGTAAAAAACACGAAAATTGAGCCCAACGAAAATAAATGAATATACAGTACTTGAACGAAAATTATGTACACGTTACAGGACTATACTTTGCCACAAAATAAGGTCAACGCCAATTAAACTTCTTACTCAATCCAGGTCCGTATAAAGCAATTTGGCTGACACCGGCAAGGGATATAGCCCCTTTTAATTATTCTTACAGCCACAATTTAGGGGAGGTCTTAGCTGCTCTTAGCCCCTGCTCAGTATCTACAGCCCTGAAATCGGTTTTCAAACAAGCTCAAATGAAACAATGAAATTTTGCTCGATGCGCGGTTATACAGCGATATGACCTAATTTCACATACTAAGCGCATATGTCTGCATGGGAAGGCTAGCATGTAAATTGCAATATTAAATAAAGTAAATGCGTGCATGTATTGAACATCTGTTTCAACGCTGTGCGTCAATGATAATATACATGTTTCTTTTCTTAAGGTTTTTTGTTATCATTCAGAAAACAAGAGAAAATGAAACAGAAAATAATTGTCTATACTCGTTTGTTTTATTCTTCCCTCTCAACGGAAACAAAACGGGTTCTACAGATATATTGCAAGATGATGAAATTCAAATCATCAACAATTTATGTACATGTATTAGTTATCGTTCATATTTTGAATTTTATGGGATAATATATCACAAGCGACACGAAGCGGAGCGCAGTGATATATCGCATAAAATTCAAAATATGAACGATAACTGATTTACAGTTTGTCATTAATTTCTGTGCATACATAAAAATTAAGTGACATATTTTCTCAATATCAGGTTCTAGGCATATTTCATGCGATATATTTTTCAAATTTCAAACGAAATGCGGACATTTCATTGGACAAGAAATTAGGATAAACTGTAATGATATTTATTTTTCACTGACAGCGTAACATAGGTTAGCACAATAAAATGAACGCATAAAGACTATGGAAGTAAACAATAAAAACTCATACCTTAGATTTTTATACATGCTTGTCTGTACCGGAAGTCCGTTCGTGTCCATGCCGACCTTGTCTGTGTATCTCCAAGTCCCACCCACCCCGGCAGACTGCTCGATCCCGACACAGCTGAACACACTCGGTCTCGCTGACAAGTGTCGTAGAGCACTGAGCCCCGCAGCGCCACATCCGATAATTCCAACACGTATAGTCATGGCTGGCTCTGGGTTCTGGTATGAATTCCTGAAGTTCAAACAGAAGATAACTGTGTCACTGAACTGGTGAACACTGTACCAGCACGTAGCTATCACGCACCAAAATTCGATAGAGGTAAGAATGTACTTTGTGATGCTCACTGCGCCACGAAGCAGTCAATACTGCTTGTTCCAGAAAATTATTACTTGAACTAGATCGTCGCGATATTTTCTTTCATTCGGAAAATATCGGAATAATCACATTTTGCTACGGATACGACCGAAGTGCTCCGATTCTATGGTACACTTCAATCGGCAAAACTCGGGTTGATTCGTACCTTTCGCTACAGGCATTGTGTTTTTGCTACTATCAATGCATGGTAGTCTTTAACATGTATTTAAGTATATGCTTGATGCTTCGCTGAATGTGATTCGTGCAGATGCCAAGTTATCAACATGTGCATCGTTATTCTTACATAATTATACATTACTGTTAAAAAATAACTCAATAACTAAATATTTCATAGTTCTGAGTGCACGCAGTTTGACAAACACTAGAGTTTTACATGTACATGAAATGATAATTATGACAGACAAGAATTTCTACTGTGGATTAAATCCTAACAAGTTACCACTGTGTATCTAGCTATTTGGGCTCCTTATAAACAAAGATATGAATCAAAGAACTGAAAGCACTCATGGAAACTGAACTAATATAGACTTGTACAGCAACATGAAACAGGAACTAGTTTAACAATTACATGTAGACAACGGTAGCACAAATGTACTAAATTCCGCATAATAATTCATGCGCACCGAGCAAGAAATGGCTTTTGAAAGCAGAATTATCGTTCAGTTTCCAAAAACTTGATTCCATAAAAATGTTTCACGGAGCATTCGGATAAAACATGCACATTGATAAATGTATACATGTAATTAGAATAATCGATCGTTTAAATTTCTTATTTAAAAACAAATTAACAAACAATATAATAAACATAAAGATGATCGATATTTATACTAAATGGCCACGTGTTAAGAATACTTTGACTAAAATCATCCATATTACATGTAATTTCAGGCGTCAGGTTGCATAGCGTGAAATATTTGTATTAATGTTGCACATTCAATGCAGTAATTTTGGGTTAAGGACACGAACATTGCGTGTTTTCAAGCATAACTGTACGTCTGTATAGATGCAGTCTACCAGACGATTTTGAAACATGTAGCGGATTGGAGTCAGCAGCCGTGGGTATCCGACGACATTAACTAGTTCCATTATTTTCTGAATTTATCAAAAGTTTTCTGAAAACCGGAATTCACAGAAAAGCGGACTTTTGGACCAGTCCGGAAGGGGTCCGGTTTTCAGGAGTTTTATTGTACATGTTTTATGAATATAGCTGTCTTTTAGCAGTCACAATAAATAATACCTATCTGGTCCTGTGTTTTTGAAATGACCTAAAATAAGCAAAAAATCCAAATTCAAGGGCAGATAACTCAAAAACGAGATCAGTGACTCCCAATTTTTTTTCGCTTAAAATGTTTCTGTTATCATATGCTACGATCATACAAAGTTAAAAAAAAATCATTGATCAGTTTTAATTATTCCTATATGTCTATGTGAAAAATGTAGCGAACTACCGAAAACGTCTTTAAGGTCTAAAATGGCAACTTGCACCAAAACACATTCACATCATAGTCATACTGGTATATTATCGTGCCTGACGTAAAGCACCGATACGCGCCTCGCTCTGTTGCTGTGACATGTATTATGTATACATGTATGTACTCGTACATTGTATGATTAATGCGTTTTTGGTCCAAGTGACTGTGATACAAGCACCGTTAATGTGCTAACACAAGCAAATACAAATGTATTTTATCATGAAGCCGCTATAGAAATTTCTGATTAATAATCGCAGTAATTAATCATTCGGACTGGGTCAAAGGTCAATTAAGTACTCCAGACGGCTTCAACTTGATTGCAGTCGACTCTAATAAATATGCGTGTCAGTCGCTAAATAAACTTTTTGCTTTTTGTGATAATAAACATTTTAAATGAAGCCAAAAAACAGTATTCATTTCATAAGCCGCTAGAGCAGCGTGTAGCTTTTATTAGGGGAGTTTTTCCGATACAGTCGATGCGATAAACATAAATATATGCAAATTAGTTTTAAATCAATCAAACAAGATTAAATCTAGGCTTAAGTAAACGTACATGTTTTAAATCTAAAGCATAAATACTATGTATGTATCGTAATCTAAAATTTTAGAAAAGAATGCATGCTCAAGTGAACATGAAAACATATAGGCCCGCCCCCAATAAGTTGAGAGTTTGAGCGAGACATGACTTGTACTCAGAGTGCGGTATTGTGGTCTAAAATATCAATAAGACGTTTTTATTTTGACCGACACGAGTGACCCCAAAACTGTTTGAAACCATCCTAGCGATTATAGCCTGCTTACAATCGTAAGAGCAGCATACAGACTTGTGTATACGCATGATTGCTGAATGCGCCCACTTTTGTCAGTTACCCCGGGAGCGAGGGTATTCAAACTTGTTCAATCAAGCCAGTTTCTTTAAACTGGCCCAATGCGCATTCACAATCAAAACTTAAAGACAGATTTTGGATAAGGCTAGCACGAATAGTTAACGTATGGTTTGTTTTGTCCATATGGGTTTTACACCGTTTTTCAACATTTTTTCAAATTTATAGGGTAACCCGTTTTCCTGGACTGTATTCTAACCAGTACTAACTTATTCTGGTATCCGGACAAAAGCTCCCCGGACAAAAGCTCCCCTGTTGATTTTGATAGGGGCGGACAAAAGCTCTCCCATTGTTTTACTACCCGGGACAACATAGCTCTCCCGTTTTTTTTTGGCACCCCATTCACTTACCCTTCCACAAGGAACTGACGGTTGGTATAACCTGACCAAAAATGGGGCACCGTATACGTTGCACATTTATTTCATGACTATTTTGTTTGGCCTAAGACAGGAGACAATTACCAATTAACATTTGTACGTGTATCAGATAAGCTCTTGTCATCATATACAGTCAAACATGTTTTAGCGGCCAACACTGGGGAACTTGTACATAATGTAGCTTTTATTTTAGGGTAATTTTGTTCTAAATAAGCAATGACGGTTTTTAAAAGAATGGCCTTAATTCGGGATTGACCGCTTATACAGGTTTGAATGAACATTGTACAAACAACAAAGAAAACACGATTTGAGACTGAGTATTATTGATTATAATCAATTAATTCCTTCGATCATTCGCGGTACATACTGATCAGATATACACCCTGTAATAAAACGTTAACTTAAAGTGTAGATGAATTATAAAAAGCTAACAATGAACACAAAGAATTGCAACGGTCCGTACGACCTAAATCAGTAAGACACTCATACCAGATAGAAATTGTATAGTAAATTGAATAATAATGCCAATTTTAGCATACAATGTTTCATGTTTTTTCCCTATAATGTAAGTCAATGCAGTGAATATTAGATTTCGCGTAAACACAGTTTGTTTGGTCTTTTTCTAAATTTTCAAAAAAAGGGCAGTTAATTATTTTTATAATTCTTTAAAGCATACAGAAAGCTAAAAACGAGACAGATTAAGGTAACAAAAAATTAAAAGCCATTGTGTATTTTCGGTACTTGTCGCTATTAAAGTATAATTTTACACGTTAAATATCGAAATACTCTCTAAAATATTTTAATATATACATGTACACGAATTTATTTAAAATGGGAAAATGTTAAATAAGTCACTGAGTCGCCCGCTCTCTAAAGATTGTGACAAATTAATTAGATGAACACTACAGAATTATATTGGTTCATTTTTTTATATTTATGTCTTATTCACTATTTTTTTTTAAATTCATTAACGCTCAGATGAAATAGCGCGGTAGCAGTGATGTTTTAGAAGAAGTAAATATCTTAAATAACAACAATGAAAAATCTTATTTCAAAAATGTACTTTAAATGTGTATGTATAGTAATCTTAATTATAATTGATAAATTCCTACCACTTTAATTATTTATTTAACAAACCAATCACAGATTACGACAAAATTAACAACAACCATTAAATTAACACGAATAAAATATCAACAAAATATCAATCAAATACTCACTAGATATCAATAAATTACCCATTATATATTGATAAAACAAAATCAAAATGTATAGAAATAAAATAGTCATTTCTACTCACCTTACACAAGCAGATATAAAGATCTGGTCGCTATCCTGATATACCTTCGCAATATATTAATAAATATGCGCAAACACGTACACATACAAGAACGATACGTCACTTTACAAACGAAGCAGATACGCGTCTTTCCTTGTGTTCAATTATTGAACTGAGCTGTCGAGCGGACTTGTGAGCTATTTTATAACCTAGCTTGATCTAGTGTGCATAAAGGGCTTAAAGCAGGCTTTGTTCGTCTGACTTAACGAATCCTGACCTCTGTTGTCCATTATCCAGAGCACACGGATGTAATTACAGACGCTGAATAAATTCAAACAAATCGAATTTCGTGAATTTCGTCGAGACTCCGTGAATTAATTAAACTTCCATTGAATCTAGCAAAATCAAATACGAGGTTTATATACATAGAACAAGTAAGAGAACGATCATGTAATTTACGCGAGTTCGCAATGAGGTCATTCCAGGGTCGGATTAAGCAGTAAAGCTATTGGAGGCGGGATCATTTTATTGAGCTAAAACATGAACCATTCATGTAGCTATGAGTGACGGAGACGGCTAGACGAATGATCGCGTTAAAGGATAACAAATTATGCTTATAACGGGAGTTATATGTTAGACAATATAAGTTGAATGTTTGTACGGCGGAAAATTGCATCAGGCAATTGAATACTATGATGAATCAGGTGAGCTGAAAAGCAACTTCATACAAAAAACATAAACCAATATGCTTCTTGTAATTCGTCTACCTATAACGTTTTGTTATAGTTTTTCTTGTTATTTAAGGCTTAAGCTAACCAATTATGTAGTCAGCCTTAATCTTGTCCTCTCCGATAATGACGAAATGATGAGTTACGTAGAACGAATGTAAACTCGTGAATTAATTATTATCAATATGGGATATCATCACAGCGAATTATGACGTAAAAACAAGAACATATCATAATCAAAATATCAAGATGATTTTCAACGTCGTATGAGAGCAACTGTCAAATGGATACGAAATAATTGGTACACACATATTTTAAAGCCCTATTAGCTTTTTGGATGTTGAAATTAAAGAAAGATATCTTATCAGTGGAACCGATTTTTACTTACAATAAAAAAATCCGAAATGTTCTTTTTTTATTCACGAAGTATACATAGAAATGAAGCACAGTATTTTTTCCAACGATGTTGCAAAAATAAAATAAAAATATTTGACAACATTTCTTCGAGATGTGGCCAAAGAAAGACATTATGCAAGTATTGTTTTAAACAAATAAGATATATTTCTTATATTGTACTATCATTTCATCTATTGTTCTGTACATGTTACTAAATTCAAAAAGCTAATGGGGTTTCAAACAATAGCCTGCTGCTGCATGGTGTTTGCAATCTGCTTCATCTACTGGTTGTTTAAACTAAGAACCACATGGTTTCTCACTGACGTCACAACAGAAGTTATTAAGAACAATCGGAACTCCTCGGCGTTTGTCTAAAGAAAGTGCGTATTTCTCAGTTACGGAAATACCCGAGTAGTTACGATTGTTATTAAAAGTCATCCAAGACCATGATACCAGCATCTTCTTACATACTAGCTTCTCTACTTTTATAATCGGTCATCTAGATTTTTGAATATCCTACAAGTATGTGACAACATTGAGGACCTATTCTATACGAAATGTAAAATGTCTTATTATTAGCTCATCTGTTTTCGAAGTGATCACTCGTCATGCGTCATCTGTGTCGTGCAAAAACTTTAATGCGGCTCATAGTACATAACTCAGAAACTATAAGAGGTCACTAAAAAAAATCCTTATTTTTTCCCATGTAATCCATATAGCTATATTATATATATACGGATTACATGGAAAAATATTTTAGGATTTCTTTTTTCGTGACAAACCCTTTGTAAGAGGTAGCAATATGAAACTTCATAGGTTTATGCAAATTATGCAGAATATACCATGTTGAGCGATAATAAAAGATGAGCATTGAACAGACAAACCTTTGTTAACGACCACCTGAGAATACAGAGCACCTTGTAAACAATTGGAAACTCATAATAAACCATTTATGAGATTTGACATTTTTGATAATTGACTGGTTATTCTTGACAGGTCCTGAGATTTAACAGGTTATGATAATTTACTGGTTATATTTGAAGGATATTTGACTGGTTATGAGATTTAACTGTCAATTATAGCCTGTCAATTCTCATAACCATTCAACTGGTTGTGGTAGTTGAATGGTTATGAGAATTGACAGGCTATAATTGACAGGATATTTGACTGGTTATGATAATTGACTGGTTATTCTTGACAGGTTATGAGATTTAACAGGTCATGATAAATGGCTGGTTATATTTTTAAGATAATTGACTGGTTATATTAATTTTGATATAAACAGGATATGAGATTTGACTGGTTATATTTGACCAGATAATAAACATGATATGAGATTTGACTGGTTATATTTGACCAGATAATAAACAGGTTATGAGATTTGACTGGTTATATTTGACCTGATAATAAACATGATATGAGATTTGACTGGTTATATTTGACCAGATAATGAACAGGTTATGAGATTTGACTGGTTATATTTGACCAGATAATAAACAGGTTATGAGATTTGACTGGTTATATTTGACCAGATAATAAACAGGGTATGAGATTTGACTGGTTATATTTGACCAGATAATAAACAGGTTATGAAATTTGACAGGTTATTATATTGACTGGTTATGGTAACTGACTGGTTATGTCTGACAGTATATTTGACTGGTTATGATAATTGACTTGTTATATTATAAGAATGTTTCTAAGTAAATTAAGATCAGACAATGATCTGACAGTGTACTTAATCTGATTATATATTGACATTCTGGTGTAAATAAACAGGTGTATGTTAAAAGAATTGAGTTTGAATCAAATACAGATTTAGGTATAAATGGAATTTGAGAGTACTTATTGGGTTTGAGTACCAGATAGTTGTGTAACTACCTGTTGAGTACCAACTATATTTTATAACAAAACAAAATAAAATACAAGTGATTAATTAGTTTTTAATATTTATTTCTATATAATATTATTCCAGTACCATAAAAACAAAACTGAAATAAGCTAAAAGAAAGAAATCAAGTGATTTGGGCGGATGATATACAAAAGAATTCTGAGTAAGCATAAAATGTATGTTTACGGTGAAAAACAATGTTTAAACAGCACGTTTATATCTATTCAACCAAATTTTGTTTCAATGCATAAACAAAGTTGCAAAAACTCGTGGAAACTGGAGCATTCAAATCTTGAAAAAACCTTATTCCAGACTTATTTGTCGGTCAGGTTTATTATCCAATATGCTTCATACAAAACTGTTGTACATGTACATTTCATTTGAATAAAAATCTTACAAAGCCAGAAACTCTTCAGATGTAGATATCTCCTCCGATCCAAACAAGTTAGAAGTAAGAGGTTGCATCCTTTTATCCTACTGCTTTACAGAAAGTCAATTTCCACAAACTGAGAATATCTAACACTCTTATATTGTGCATGAAATACAGGAACTTGGAACAAATTACAAAATGTAAGCATACCCCTGTAGGCATATAAGTATATTCATACCACAATATCTTTAACAGTTATCACTTAGAATCCATATGCGTTTTGAATATCTATATTCACATAACAACATCTGCATAAGAATTAGGAGTGCATGGTTATACTCATATTCGTTTTTTGATGTAATTACATTAGAAGAAAGGGCAAGAATGAGGTACATGTACTTAAACTGATTAAAGATATCTCAAAATGTGACTAACACAATAATGTTACTTATAATTCTATTGAAGACAATTCAATCAGGCATACAAAAATTGTTTGTTTCTGGGTACCTGATCTACTCTAACTTCTCCCCATAACCCTAAACTTTGTATAAACCCGAGGTACGGTAAATCCATTTTCTCGCATTTTTTACCCTTATGCTTTCAAGAGCAAAAAAGGCCCGACCTACATATCGTATTTTTAATCAGCATAAAACCAGATACAAACAAATTTTAAGGCCTTGTCACAAAAGTAGCACAAAAACAGTTGTCCAAAATGTCAAACATTTCCTTATACAGATGATAATTCATTAACACAGATTAAGAGACACAGTTTAAAAACTGAGTTTCAAAACCAGTCACTGAATGCTGTCAAGCCATGGTTGATTTCATGTCTCTGACCTGAACCAACCAATCAGATGATTGCTATCTAGACTGGTTTCTTAAAGTTCAGGCATCTAACCTCAGACCTTTTAGGGCAAAGTTTGAAAATGAAAGCAAGTATCACAGATAATAATTAATACACAGACATACATGTACATTGACCCTTCTGTATAACCAAGTAATTAAGAATAAGCTACAGAATGATATCACAGAAAAGACAATTATTATTGTGAAATATCTTATATACTAATACAATACACACAAAAAATACGAATAAAAATTAATTTTACTTTTCTTTAACATTTTAATGTTTATACATTGTGGATACCGGCTGCTAAACACCCATATCTTTTTGCCTACATCACAAATGCTGTATTTTTGAAACAAAAAAGTATAGACTGAAGTAAGTTGAAAAGTAATGATTTATCAGAATTATTCATTTCTATCAAACAGTTTTTCATTTATAATCATTAACTCATACAGTGCAACATCTCCAAAGCAACACCCTTTGTGAGTAGAAAATAATGTTGTTGTTTAGAGGTTCTTGACTCTAGAGAGGTCAAATTATTAGTTTAATCGTGCAGTGAGAAATAATCTTGCTGTTGTTGAAGGGTGGTTGTTGCTCAAGAGAGCACCACTCTGGAGAGGTTGTACTGTAATTATATTCATGTTACCAAATGTTTGTTTTCTATACCTATTCATTTCGTTAAAGATTTTTTGTTTGATCAAATACTTAAATTTATCCAAATTTTATGCACTAAGTCGACAAATTTTGTGAGCAAAATTCAAGTTAATTATATTCAACGAAAATTGTAACACACTAGTCTAAAAAAGTCAGCCTATTTAAATATTAGGTCATTTTACATGATATGCTTTATATTTGTAAAGACCTATTCAGAATATTCTGTTACCCATGCTATTTAATTTTCTAATTGACTGACTTGACATCTTTAACAGCATGTTAATTTGTCAGTCGAGGAAATTTGAATACTTAGCAAAAAGTTCGATTCTAAAGCATGTAGTTAAAACCTGACAAGGGTAAAATTTTAATTTTCCTGTCATGATATAGCTCAAAATAATGTCATCAGACACTTATGTACACAGAAGTTTTAAGTGTTGATCTACTTATTTGACCCAGAATATCAGTTTTAATAAACCAGATATTGACCTTGTCGAGTATATAGATTATACGGATGTAGGATGTATGAAACAGAATGATAAAACTTCAGTTGAATGTGTTCAATTTGCACCACATGTCATTAAAGCATAGGATGATCATAGACAAAAACTTAGGCCAAGGTTAGGCCATCCTTAAAAAAATGTTTGTTTGTGGAAATCCTACCTAGATAATTTTCATTGGTTGTTAGGTAGGAAATATCTTTTTTTTTACAATTTATTATTTACATTGAACCCAAAATACCTGTCAAAAATTTTTTTTTTATTATACTGAAAAAAAATTTACCCAAGAGACCAAAAAAAAGTTGGGTAGGACCAAATTTGGTGAGCAGGTAGCGTAACCACAAACAATTTATGGATTGCCTAAAAAAAAAATTTGTGTTTATGGTTATCTGTTTATTTTTGGTCAGGTATATGTAACAATAAATAAATAATATCCAAGTTAAAGAAAACTGTCACATCTTGAAAATAAGCCAATCACAGAGAGAAACTAAAAGTACCATTAATATCAAAGATTTCCATTTACAGTCTCCCTGTGTTGGCAGGCCACCTCCCAATAAGGCCACCTGAGAGTAGAGGCCATTCTTTTGAAAACCACTATTGATTATTTATAACAAAATTACTTCTGAACAAAGGCCACCCATTGGAAAGACATACACCCTTTATTTACAGGTGCCTTTAATATTCAGATGTCATTTTGTTCTATATAGTTAACGATAGTTTTTGAAAAATGGTCTTTGTTCACAGGGTGAATCAAACCTGTGGACATAGCCCACCCTTGATAAAGACAAAATGTGGCCTTGATTGACAGATGGTATTTATTATGGGGTGATTATTATGGCCTATATGCACAGGTGGGCCTTCATTTAGAGATGGTCACTAACACAGGTTTGACTGTATTGAAAAAGAAAACGGAAAAATTTGATCAGTTGTTTATTAAACAAATCATTCTGTTCAGTACATGATTGAAAATTGGCCAAAAAAGACACATATAACAGTATACAGTACTAAGTTAACTTAGCTCTTGGCTTCAAGTTCATAACAAGATTAGCATGCATAGAAAAAGACCAAACTCCAAAACAAGAAACTATTAACATACAGATATACAAGATAAATAAAACATTACATAGCTAGATGAATAACTTTTAAACCATAAAAGGACAGAAATGATGTATACATGTACACATTTTCATCACATTTTCATCACAACACGAAAAACGTTTGAGTTGACAGAGGAATGATTTGAACTAAACAGTAACACGACATAATGAGTATTTTCTAACAATTAAAACAATAAATAATTTAAGCAGCACTTATTTTACATACTAAAGACAATTTAGCACTTATGAAACAAGGGACTGTAACTCCTCTCAGATGTATTCCGAAATCTTTGTATCTAGAAAAAATTGTACAAAATGAATTAAATTGATAGTAAAATTAATTTAAAAAAATCAAATACAATGTAATAGAAATATTAACTAATTTGCCTAAGGCTATAATTTTGCTGAGGGGTTGCAAGTGATGATTACAAATATGGATAAATTGAAAAATAAATATAATTCGGATAATTTCGAAAAAGAGATACATGTACTTAAGTGAAATGATGCTAAGTCAGCCATAAAGGCATGAACAAGCCCAATTACCTAGTGAGGGGGGGGGGGGGGAGGAACTGTATCACGAATGTCACTTTACCAATGTTCATCTCTCTCCCCTCTTGTAGTAAAGTCTAATGCATCAAAACTTGACAGTAAGCTAATTTAAGATAAGGTCAAACGAAAGTCGTCAGCAGTGACAAAATGAATGTCAAAAGTCAGCCCAAAATTGTTTGTTTTTACTTATCCAATAGATCCAAATTTTTCCCCCCGCAACCCTAAACTTTTCAATAGGCCATGAGGAACAGTATACTGACTTCTCACGCCTTCATGAGCCAAAAAAAGTGTCAACCTGCCAAGCCTATTTTTAATGAGCATGTAACTAGAAACCAACAATTTTATTTCAGACCTTACCAACAAATTGACCCTGTAAATCACATAAATATGAGTTGAGTACAAAAATAGTCTTTTTTGTCAGCATTAAGAATTATGATGACATTATAATCTAGACAGAACTTACTGTGAACATTTGGCTAATGAGAATAATAATACTAACATAAGTATACCCTAATAAATGCCCCATTCCCACTTTAATTTGAAGATACCTGTAATACAAATACTTCTACAGCCAAATAAAATTAATGGCATATGAGCTTTTTGAATAATCTACAAGGATTATTGTCTCTATAACAAATCACATTGATAAGTAACATAATGCTCGATTTAAACACATGTTCTGTAAACCTCAGCCAAGTCAGGGCATTTATTACAGGCTTTATGGTATCTTTTAATTGATAGATTATTGTTGACAAAAAAATAACATACAAAACCTTTGTCATTGATATCTAACAGACAATAAGTGAAATACATGCTAACCCACAAAGGAGTTCAAATACGTCAAAATAATAATCAATTATTTTACTAGTGATTACCAAAAGCTGTGACATACCATTTTAAATAATTCATTAGCTGGTTATAAAAGTAAATTGTAAAATGTTTGAAAACTATACTATCTATAATGCAGAACAAAAATTTTTTTTTCGATTGAATCACCTTGAGATATTTTCATGTCAATTTAAGCATGCAATTGACAACTGGAGAATTGATGATAGGTCACAGGCGTATAAAATCAAGATTCAGACATCTAAATCACAGTAAGAAGTTATTGTGGTTTGCGGAGGAGCAGGTTAGAAATGACTGTTAACCCAGGAGTAGTGGTCAGAATGTCAACTGACTATCCTAGAAGCCATTAAGCATCACCTCAGAATCAAAATGGTCTATCTACCTCTTTAATACTTGTCAGATAGGCCCTTTTAATTCAAAGGAGACAAAATATGGTTGAATGCGATAAATGAGGTATAACACAACTTAAATGAACATATAGATAAAACATTGTAATACAAAGCAAATCAATTTATGTTTCTAAATAACAGTAACAAATTCATAATAAATGCAATTAAATGATTTGACTTCAAAAGTATGGTACTGAAACATGTTTTTCAACTTCTACCATAGGACCATTAAATAGAATTAAAGCAAACATGTTCGGTCAGACTAATACCAACATTCAGGGGCTCTTAAAAACTGAAATTATAATCCACGAATCTGGACCGATAGTGATTTCAAAATGTTAAGACCCCTGCCAGCATTCTATACATGCGTAACAATGACTCACCTCCTCTTGGATTTCAGGTGAGGAAAATACGGTGATTTTACATATGAACATGTAAGTATTTCCAGTAGCACAATGTTCTTATGATGACATTCATGAATATTTCCATATTAGTAATAGGTAAAAATATACAACGGACATAGAATAGAAATGTTATGGCCACAGTACTAATACATACTAATATAGGAACAAAAAATAGAAAACCGATCCATGACACATACTGCCAGCATCTGTATAAATCTGGTACCCTTAAAATATGGCTTTATCTTGTATTGATACAAAACAAAGAGAAGAACAAATACTCACAGATACTTGAGAAAGCACAATGTAGTAGAAAACACAACCATAGCAATAATGAATGAGATGTTTGAAGCAAAGCTTTAGGTCATAGAAATGAGTTTGAGGACCAATCTCAGATAGCAGTCTCGCTAATGCTTAGATGTAAGATTATGTTGAGATTAACCAATCAGATTGCTTTTAAGATTTCTTTCTAGAGCTTAGAGGTCAGTTTCAAAATCCAGCCTTGTCATTGGTCAATATAATAGGCTATGCTTAGTAACAACCAATCAAATTGATTCAGAGATCAGTTTCAAAATCCAGCCTTGTCATTGGTCAATATAAAGTTTATGCTTGCTAACAACCAATCAAATTGATTGAGGTCAGTTTCAAAATCCAGCCTTGTCATTGGTCAATATAAAAGGCTATGCTTAGAAACAACCAATCAAATTGATTCAGAGGACAGTTTCAAAATCCAGCCTTGTCATTGGTCAATATAAACTTTATGCTTTGTAACAACCAATCAGAGACTAGGGTTGTGGAGACTGGTTCAAAGACTCAAATAAATAACCTTATATCCAGATGGTTTTATCACATTAGCTAAATGTTCACAGCACAAACAACTCATGTCAGAGAAAAGATGATATAAAATACAATAAGAAAGCCACTCACGTAAGACAGACAATAAATGAGTATGCTTTACAATCAATCTCAATTATGATCCTTTGGTTAATTAAATCTACAGAGGTGTAACTCAATGTAGATAACAGAAGATCAAGATAATAAAATCTTCTCAAATACACTTTAATGGTTTAGTGTAATTCGTAAACTTTAATATTATTGTGTATATTTAATGAACATACAACTGTGGAACGGATATAACTAGACATAGACTATTCATAGCATATCTCTTTTGGACATTCATCTACATATCTGCAGACCAGAAGTGGTGTTGTAAATAAAACTGTATCATTTAATTTCGTCATGGTGTATATTTCCAGACTTAAAAAATTAAATTGTCAATTTAGAAGCAAAGACCGTTAAAGCTTTACACAAAGAGAGCCAAATCCAGCTAAGTTTAAGTATAGAAAATGAATGGGATTTACTGAGGTCATATGTCAGATGGTATAAGGTCACTAGATGAAGCCTAGTATGTTTTACAAATGTATGATACATCCTTCTTTATGGGCTAACAGTTTTGTTTTTTTGGTATTTTGGGAATATGACCCATACCCTTAGGATTGGGAATTTCGCAGTGTTTTAATCAAAATTGGGAAAAAATGTATAACTACAATTTTTGCAATGTTCAACCTATTCTACTTATTCTCCCATAGGACAGAAGAATAAGGTATTTACTAAAATAGTGATGTTAGTGAAACTTATAAAATTAATAAAAAAAAAAAAAAAAAAATTTGGAGGGGGGGGGGGATTGGGAATTTTTGTCTGTGAATTGGGAATAAAAGATACTATTTTCCATTTGGAATATGACCCATTTTCATGCTATAAAATCGCCTCCAAAAAATCCCCGGGCTTTAACATTGAACCAACAGCCAGATCTAATTAATGACTTTCTCAGCTCTAACAGAGGAAGATTACCCCAGGCTTACACAAGGGTGAAACTATCCACCTTTCTATAAGCTAACTGGACAGCTTCCTCATATTTTATTTTCTAGTCACATGTGGGATTCTGACTCACAGCCATGAGTGGCTAGGGATTACTACTCAGAGACCATGAGGGGCTAGGGATTACTACTCAAAGACCATGGGGGGCTAGGGATTACTACTCACAGCCATGAGTGGCTAGGGATTACTACTCAGAGACCATGAGGGGCTAGGGATTACTACTCACAGCCATGAGTGGCTAGGGATTACTACTCACAGCCATGAGTGGCTAGGGATTACTACTCACAGCCATGAGTGGCTAGGGATTACTACTCACAGCCATGAGTGGCTAGGGATTACTACTCACAGCCATGAGTGGCTAGGGATTACTACTCACAGCCATGTGTGGCTAGGGATTACTACTCACAGCCATGAGTGGCTAGGGATTACTACTCACAGCCATGAGTGGCTAGGGATTACTACTCAGAGACCATGAGGGGCTAGGGATTACTACTCAAAGACCATGGGGGGGCTAGGGATTACTACTCACAGCCATGAGGGGCTAGGGATTACTACTCACAGCCATGAGGGGCTAGGGATTACTACTCACAGCCATGAGTGGCTAGGGATTACTACTCAGAGACCATGAGGGGCTAGGGATTACTACTCAAAGACCATGGGGGGCTAGGGATTACTACTCACAGCCATGAGGGGCTAGGGATTACTACTCAGAGACCATGAGGGGCTAGGGATTACTACTCAGAGACCATGGGGGGCTAGGGATTACTACTCACAGCCATGATGGGCTAGGGATTACTACTCACAGCCATGATGGGCTAGGGATTACTACTCAGAGACCATGACCAACACCACAAAACCATAGGGAGCCCCTTGGTACATATTCAAGGCCTATTATCACATGGTATATTGTTTTGATCGCGTTACAATGGCGGCGCCCAGGAGTTCGAAGGTAAATCGTATGTTTTGTCTTTTTTCGTTGAAAGTTTAAATGGTTCGATTTTTTTATGTAGCCTATGTTCCAGCCAACAATTTTCTGAATCCTTCGGTATTAGAATTGGCATTGTTACATGTACTTACTTAGTTTGTCTGCAGAGAAATTTGAACTTGTTCCCCTTTAGTACCACAGCTTTTAACTGTCCACTTGAAATTTCTCTGCAGGGTCTTTGCACAAACTATGGTAATAACAATGCTAATTTTGATACTGATGGATTCGGAAAATTGTAACTTGATCAATACAATATACAACATGATTATAGGCCTTGCATATTGTAATAACAGTTATTGTACACAACATTAAAAACTTTGCATGTTTTCCAATCCATAACTTCGAGTGTATTGTATATATTGATTCATATTTGCAATTCGTACCAAATAAATATGTTTAAATAAACATCTTAGATTAACAAGAGAAGGACATTATCTTAAACAACACATCAGTTACACGGTTTAATGATCAGCCTAATACAATATCAGGAAAGGATTTAAAAAGATATAGGTTTATACATGTAACTACAACTACTGGATATAGTATTGCAAAATCTTCTGACCAGAGTATGGTGTATACAAAATGCTTGAAAGAAAAAATGATTACATTATTTCTAAAATACAAGAATACAATCCGAACCCCAAATAAATATTGTATAGATAATCAACGTTCAAATAGGGATATTTATCAAACCCCTAAACTTCTAACAGTATTTCTTTATTTCATCATGATCAGCATACAAAACAAACCCTTGACTTGTATAATGTGATTTCATTAAATTGTCAAAGCTGAATAATTACTTGCTTGCTGAATGCTTTTATTTTTAGCTTCGTACTGCAGTCAATAGTTTCTGTTTATTTTACCAAAAGGTAATGAACCGTTCTATTGTAAGTTATAGAACAAGTACATTCGAGAACCAGTATAACGAAGATTATCGTACAGCTTACGTAAGTTATCGAATCACATTGAAGCTCATAATAAATGCTTTGCATTGACCGTGAAATTGCGAAGCTTTGACAAGTTAATAAAATCTCACAATATTTAAATTGAAGTCAAAATAAATAAATAATACAAACAAAACCATGCAAACATGAAATATCACACAAAGTATACCCATCATAACATACATCCTGTCAATCAAGTTCTGATCACATTCTCGACCATGCCACTCCTATCCAATCCAATCCAATCCAAATAACTTAACAAGGAATTCCTCACACAGTTTAATCAGTAACAAAAATCATTTCTAACAAAATTGACATCATTTTTGGAAATTTTTAACAATAACAGAGTAAATGGCTTGATTTTGGCTGAGATTTTAGTAACAACAACACTGCACTACAAACTCGTCTCAGGTCAATTTTGCATACACTGGAGGGTTAAACTTTTTCCGCAAGAATTTGGCAATGTAGAGAGGTATACAACTAACTGATGTTATTACAATCACTTTCCAAAAGAAATTCCATGTTCCAAGGAATAATGGATCTGAAATAACAACAATACAGATAAAATCAGTCAAACAGAAACAAACAACAAGAGTGCCATAAAAGTAGTGCCAACGCTCATCTGTTCACTGCCTCAGTGACATCTATCAACCTATGAAGTTTCATGTTGCTACCTCTTATAGTTTCTAAGTTATGAGCTACATTTAAGTTTTTGCATGACACAGACACCACAGTGATCAGAATAATTAAACTTTTTTGTCAAAAGCAGACAAGTAACAAGTTTGAAGTTATGTTACTGTGACTTGAGACCAAGGTCAGAGGTTATAAAACTCAATATTCTGAGGCTAATTATGATATCGTTTTTTTTCACTCTTCAAGCAGTATTCTGTAAACAAGCCAACAGATCAAAATATTTGCTTGTATTAATTACAAACATGCCAATGGGTTTGACAATGAGATCTGAGATTGGAGACCGATCTCAAGTTTTATAATCTCAACCCCTAACAGAATGAGATTTACATATACACATGTACTATGTTGTCCATCTTTTTCAATGTTTTGCTTGTGTCAACTGTCTAAAAGTATCTGCAAACTGAACACAACAAAATTCGCTTAAAGCAAATTTTTTATCCCTTCACTGGGGTTTAATAGTAAACAGCAGCTTGAGTCATTTGGTGACTTTTTCATCTTTATTGGTAGATGAAGACCCCCAAGCATGAACTTAGATAGAACTGTCAACCTATCATCAGCTAGCTATGCAGATTTGGACTCACAGCAGTGAGGGACTAGTGATAACTATTTAGAGACCATAAACAATCAGCAATGGTTTCCTCTATATCAATTATTAAATCGTAACAAGAGTACCAGATCACAAAATACGCCCGTCAAAATTCATTTTTCAAAGTGTCAAGGGCCATAACTCAGAAACACAAGAACTGATTGGGCTGGTTATACAACTTGACTGAAATCTCATGGCCATTAACATTTCCATTAAGTTTGGTGAGGATCCGAATAAAACTGTTTGAATTAGAGAGCGGACATCGTCGTGGACGCCGCCTGCCTGCCCGCCAACCCGCCTCGGGTGATCCCATAATACGACCCGTTTTTCAAATGGGTGTATAAAAAGACAGTGTTCTTCGAACCCACTAAACATTAATATTCACTTTGTAGACTCAAATCCTGAGACTTTAACAGAGAATATTTTTGAGTCGAAATTCTAGTGACTTAAGACTCAGCTATCTTTCAGTAAATCTATATTCAAAAAGGACAAATATACAGTAAAACTTGGACACTAAGACCAAATTTGGAACCAAATCATTGAAATGGTTTGATTATCCAAATCATTGAAATGGTTTGATTATCCAAATCACTGAAACGGTTTGATTATAAAGTTAAAACACTGTGTTGAAATAAATATTCATTATAATGAAGAGATCTTAACTCTGAAGTAACTGCTTAGTAAAGTTTAACTGTTAACACACAAATTAAACAAAGGCTTACCAAAGTAATTCCTTAAAACTACCAGAGAGGCAACATATACAGCCAAACTGAAGATCTCTGCAACAATCATGGCCCAATGCCATGTCCTAATCGTCAAAGCAACCATTAATAGTTCCGTCAATATTAATGATGTAAATGTTATAGAAACAACGTGAATGAAATCGTCTTCAAACAAGAGAAATGCTCCGTACATGATGATACCACCTGTAAAATATATCAACTTGTCTATAAAATGTTTTATACATGGTTATCAGATCAATTGTCAAAGTTTTTACTTTATTCCTTCTATTTATTAGTAAAAACCAGTGTCCAGGAACTTCTGGATCATTCCTTTTACAGTCAGTTTCAAAACTGAATATAGTCACAATATATTAGGTATAATTCATACTTCTAATACTAAATAAAATTTTGCAAGATCAATTCAACAAAATCCTAAGAATTTTGAAAATTGTTGATGTTTTTGCTTGATAAGACATTTTACCTTGGTATATACTAATAAGCACCCACATGAAGAAAGACTTGAATGACAGTGATCTCCCCTGAAAAGATATAGAAATAATATATATCGAATACATTCATATAACTAAATCACATCAGAGTGACTTCCCTTGAAGTCAAAACACAGATAAGAGACTAATGACTTGCCCAAGTCTTTTTCTTTGAGGTTTAAGGTAAAACGAACAGTCAGGGTCACTTGATGACCTTTACAGTTTTAACAAAGAATGTTCAGATGTCTGAGAGGAACACTGTATAGATAATTTCTTTATCTTACCATAATTAACAATTATATTAAGTATGAGAACACCAAAAATAAAATGAGATCTGAGATTACAGACTGATCTCAATGATAATATCTAGATATAAGAGCTTAACATTACAATATAAATACAGTGAAATTTCTAGTATGCTATCACCAATTGAATATAGTTTAAACAAAAGAAGACATAATTAATAATTATCCTAGTGACGTGGCAAGCAGTAAGTACCTTAGTTAAATCTTTGTAGAGCTCAGGATACATAAGAGCCGTCTCTGGTTTCACGTCTTTGTCTAAGACTAGAGAAAACACTGGATACATTGTATATACAGTAGAATACCTGAAATATAAAGTTCTCTATACATCAACTTTAAGTATCAGTTTATAGGGAAGTCACGTCAAATATTTTATTAGCTTTTAACTGTAGATTTATCACCAAACAGATTGTATATAAAAAACAATGTACATTGTATATATATAATCTTTTTTGTATTATTGCCCTGATGAGTCGAAGGATGAAACTGTTTGGCGATTAAAATATATATATATCATACCTATATGGAATGTTAATTATTTTTAATTTTTAATTTACTACACTCGTAGCATCTTTAACATTTTATATATAACAATGTATATATACATTGTACAGTAATTGACTCACTATTTTTTTATCAGACAATTTGTCCATTTTAGACAATAGAAAATACTATTTTTTCAAAAGTTTTTCTGATGAGCTTAAAAATGATTGATGTGGAAAAGCTATGTTAAACATATAAACTAGTGATTATAAATCGCCTTCCGTAAGCAAGCTGGACAGCTTCCTCATATGTGTAATTTGATCCAAGGTTTGAACTTACAGCAGTGATGGACTAGTGATTAATAGTCGGAGAACATAACCACTTGACCATGGTGGTCCCTGTGTGTTCTCTATGTAGACACTGAACACTTTGATGATCACAAAAGATAAAATCTTAGTGACACTTACCCGACCATTAGGAACCCGGGAAATAAGGCTATAGAAGCAAAGTAAAAGACAGAACAGAACACAGCCTGCATGGTGGATATAATTAAACCTCTGTGGATGACAAACTGTCCTAAAGATGCAGATCTTTTATAACTGAAATAAATAACATACAATGTATAGTCAAATAGAAAAATAGTTTGTTTCTACAGACAGCTTACAAATAAATTTAGAAGACAGACAGGATTTTTTCATTTGTATTATATTTGTTATTGTATGATTTATCTCATGAAAAGATTAGGAAACTAACCCTAAAAATAGATTCCTTTTCCTATTTTGTTCTGAATTTACAGTTTAGAAAGTAAACTTGTGTAGTCTTTAATAAGTAAAACAAGAGTAATGATCAAAATTACTTTATTTCTATCATTAAACAGCTTAAAAAGTCATACAAACAATGCTAAGCTAAAAGGAATAAAACAAAATATCTCTTCACTGAAACATTTGGGGTCAGAGGCAAAATTTAGGGGTCAGTCTGGAAAACTTTAGACCCTAAAGATACAGGAAAAATACACTGCTTATAAAATATATACAGTACAACCTCTGTCGAGCAACACCCTGTGGGAGCTGCAAATATTGACTATTGTTTAGAGGTTGTTGCTCTACAGAGGTTACATTTATAGTAAATATCAGCTAAGGGAAATTTAGAAGATGTTGTTATAGAGAGGTTGTTGCTCTACTGAAGGCCGCTCTGGAGAGGTTGTAATGTATACATGTATGTGTTGCTTCACTGTGATTAATAAATGCATTTTATACTTTATTACTTATCAAACAACCCTCATACATTATGCTTCAATCAGTAAAAACTAAACATCTTAGTCTGAATAAATTATAGAGAAAACAAAAATAAGTGTACAAACCTGTCTCTACCATGAACCATTAATAATCTACCAATATAACTGAACTGGTTTATAGAAAAATCTGCTGCCATTGATGCTTGTTTACCTTCCTGAAAAAATATAATGATAAATATAAGGTGTTAGTATATCAGAGTTGAACCACCAACCTTTCTTAATCTAGCAGAATAGCTTTACATACGTAATTTACCTGGTCCCCATTGGAATCTGAACTCACAGTATTGAGTGGCTAGTAATTATAAGTCCAATACCATATCTGCAAAATAGCCATGCGGGCCCTTACAAAAAACAAGAACAAAACAGTGTATGTTGGGTGTCAAATAAGTACACAAACTGTTTACCTACCTTTCCTACAATACCTATACCGGCATCAGCAGCTTGTATCATACTAACATCATTACCTCCATCACCTGTGAAGATAGAAAATCATTGTATCATTAAATAGGACCACAGTCAAACCTGTGAACAAAGGCCACCCTAGAGAAATACATAATGTGGTCTTTATCAACAGGTGACCTTCACATGGACAATATGATCTAAATAATCAATGAGTTTTATTCACAGGGTGACCTTTATTTGACAGTGGGCACTAACACAGTTTGACTGTATTATGTACTACAGTCACTTCAGACAGCAAGCACCTTACTGATGTTGTATATAAAATTCCTCACATAATGTTTTATTTAGAGGTTGCATCAACACCTGAACAGTAAAAATACATATACAGTTAATTATAGTTCTCTGCCGGGGGGGGGGGGGGGCAGGAAAAGGGAAGGCACTTGCAGGTAAAAGGGGAAAAATACTTCGGAAAAGGCAAATATGGGAAATATCTATACTGCAAATAGGGAAATAGATCATTTTTGGAGAAAAATAAAGTGTTTTTTTGGAGAAGATGCTTAGTATCAGTGTCACTTTCTTAGTAAAGAAAACCCCTGCAATTTACTTATTCATTAGTGTGTTCTTCCCTCTGTCCTACCTAATTCCTTTCTTCAAATCAGTGAATACATCAATCTATAATGGCTTAACCTGTAGCCCATACATTATGAACTTACCTATTGCACATGTACGTTTCCCAGAATGCATTTTGAGTAGTTTGACTATATCAGCCTTCTGCGTAGGAGAGCATCTACAGACAACTACACAGGGACACTGACAGGCTAACTCCACAAACTCGTGTTCATAGTACTCCAAACAAACCTGAAATCAATTAAAATACATTTAAGTATAAAAGTAAAAGATTGGGTTGATTTTGAGGTTACTTTTTTATTTCATGAACTGCTATCTATCATAAGGACAGGCTGTCAACTATTCAAGAATCTGATTGCATAATTTTACACACTAGAACAGGAAATACTGTATATTCATGTATTTTCGTTGGGATAAATTTTCGTGGTTTTTACTAAACCCACGAAATTCCATGACATTAAATCCCCAACGAAAATTAATGATTCCACAGTAGTCCATCCAACTGGTAAAAACATCCCTTTTTTAGCAGATCTAGACTGCATTTCACAAACACAAGTTTATACTTAGCTACAGAAAGAAGGAAAATCTCAACCTGGATGTATCTTAGAATGAGCTAAAATTCGATTAAATTCTTTCAAATGTGCTAGGGGCCTCCATAGCCATGTAGTAATTACTAGTAACAACTAGTCACGCATCACCATGAGTTTAAAGCCACTTTACAGAAGGTAGGAATTCTACTCAGGTATATGTATATCTTGAGTCTCCTCTATTATTAAAGGTGGAAAAGTCCCAAAATGACACTGGCTGCTGGTGCTATGATTAACCACAAAAAAATCAAACAAACTTTACCTGTAGACTGTCACCTGTAATAACAAGTGCATTGTCTTGTTTCCGTCTTAAATTGTTCAATTCTAAATGAGCTTCAGTTCTTCCAGTAACCTTCTTGAATGTATAAATGTCCTGACTTCTAGATACAAGTTTGGAACTTTTAGCAATACAAGTTGCAGTCTCTAACTTATCACCAGTTAACATCCAGATCTAGGAAATGATGAAAAACAAAAGGCAAATATTATAGTATGCATTGCTACATTAAACAGTCAAACAAGGGAACAAAGGACACCCTTGGGAAAGACATAATTTGGGCTTTATTGACAGGTGACCTTTATTCAGAGGTCATTGTGGTCTGAATAATTAGTGCTGTTTTTTAAAAGAATAGCCTTTATTCATGTGGTGGTTGCTAAAACGGATCTGACAGTATATACATTACAACCAATGGTGACCGAACTTGACTCAGTAAACTAAACTACAGATATACCATTAATCTAAAAGTGGTTGTTACAGCAAGGAAGTCACTAAGTAAGGTTTCACTGTACATAAATATCTAATTATCTTAAAGCCAGGTAACAATACAAATTGAATGTTGAACGCAATAGTGTCGTAACTCATATTGAAATAAGAACAAGTTACGACAGTGTTGCGCTGAGCCTTCGAAATTAATACCTTAATCCCAGCATTTCTCAGCATTTCTAGGGTAGGTCTAACGGCTTCTTGTAGCCTATCTTCTACACCAGTCATACATAACAGTTCCATATCTCTCTCTAAACTTTCAATCACAGCTTGAACCTTTACATTTCTATCCTGCATAGATATCTTAGCTTGGTGATAACGACTCTGTATAATAAAAAGTACTGTTCAACATAGACATTTTAATTATTACTCAAAACTCAAAACAGTGTAAAAAAAGTTTTTTTTCTTTTATTTACAGTTAAAATCTAATGTTCTTTCTGGATTCAACAACAAACACATAAATCTGAAGGTCTGTCCCAAAGGTCAGAAAAAAGGTTGTTTTCTGTTACCCAACCAACCCAAATTTTTTGGCTCCAAACCTAAATTTTTTAATGGCAAAAACCGTAGTACAAAAATATTTGAGGATAAATCATCGCTCCAAAGTTTTAAAGTTATATTTGGAAAAAAAGGTACATAACCTTCCGGCCCAATTTCTATTTTTCTTTTAGTCAAGTAACCAAAAAAAAAATTTTTTTTCCTTGACTTCAAAAAGATTCAAATGGTGCAACATAAACAGAACACTAGGTGCCTGATTCCTGTGATATCTTAAACACAGTACTGGGATCGGGAGTAGGGGATGAGGACACTGAAATAGTGTCCCTGAAATATATATAGAAGGCATCGGGAGTAGGGGATGAGGACACTGAAATAGTGTCCCTGAAATATATATAGAAGGCATCGGGAGTAGGGGATGAGGACACTGAAATAGTGTCCCTGAAATATATATAGAAGGGATCGGGAGTAGGGGATGAGGACACTGAAATAGTGTCCCTGAAATATATATAGAAGGCATCGGGAGTAGGGGATGAGGACACTGAAATAGTGTCCCTGAAATATATATAGAAGGGATCGGGAGTAGGGGATGAGGACACTGAAATAGCGTCCCTGAAATATATATAGAAGGCATCGGGAGTAGGGGATGAGGACAGTGAAATAGCGTCCCTGAAATATATATAGAAGGCATCGGGAGTAGGGGATGAGGACACTGAAATAGTGTCCCTGAAATATATATAGAAGGGATCGGGAGTAGGGGATGAGGACACTGAAATAGTGTCCCTGAAATATATATAGAAGGGATCGGGAGTAGGGGATGAGGACACTGAAATAGTGTCCCTGAAATATATATAGAAGGGATCGGGAGTAGGGGATGGGGACACTGAAATAGTGTCCCTGAAATATATATAGAAGGCATCGGGAGTAGGGGATGGGGACACTGAAATAGTGTCCCTGAAATATATATAGAAGGGATCGGGAGTAGGGGATGAGGACACTGAAATAGTGTCCCTGAAATATATATAGAAGGCATCGGGAGTAGGGGATGGGGACACTGAAATAGTGTCCCTGAAATATATATAGAAGGCATCGGGAGTAGGGGATGAGGACACTGAAATAGTGTCCCTGAAATATATATAGAAGATCTTGAATGAAACAGACCTGGAATTCTTGATACTGTTCATCAGTTAGGACTTTCTTAGCAACCACTAGAGTTCTAAGTCCTTCCCTGGCTAGATTACCACACTGTAATATATACATCAATACAAGTATTACAATGGATTCCAATATTGAATAAAATATAAAATCATAAGTAAAGGTTTCAAGTGAAGGGTAAAAGAATACAAGCTATTTATTTTAACTACACTGCTGTGTAATAGGCACATTTAATAGACTATTAAATATTTAAAACTTAAGGTTAAACATGTGTAATTTTGCTGGAATCTCATGTAACTTGAAATTATGAAGACTGAAATAGAAATTATAGAAATAGATGTTTACCTCACCTATATACAAAATGAGATTTTAAAATTTTGGTATATTAAATCTAATGCATAACATGGCCATCCATTAAGATGTTGGGACTGTGGTCATCTGACCAAAACTTGACATTGAAATTGAAAACAAAAAGCTGGAAAAAAGAGCGAAAAAGAATATTTTATCAAAATCACTAAAAATTTAAGTGTTGAGGGATTTTTAATAGTTGGTAATGTGACTGCAAACCAACAGATTTTTTTCAAGATTAGCCTAACCCAAATATTACAAATGAAGAATATATTCTATAAATATACTCACTTCTTCCTCTAACCAATCATTGTATTGAACAATGGTTGTCATGACAACATCAGCTCCCTTCAAGTAGAATATAATTTCTCCACTCTGATCATCCTGCAGAGAACAAAACAAGCACAAGAGTTTATAAAACCATTGTATTCAAAACACGTCCAAATTAAGCTGTCACTAATCTAGTTATAACTGAGTCATTCGCAGATAAAACTGTCTTCAAGGTTATAATGAAATAATGAAAATTGTACTTATTGTGCAACTACTGTTTATGATATTGACTGAAATAATGAAAACTATTTCCCATTCAATATTTAGATATGAGGTACACCCTAAAAGTGATTACAAGTACTAGTTTTTGTAATAGAACCATGTACTGTCAAACCCATAACGCAGACCATCAAAGGGTGAGAAAAATATGGCCATTATACACAACAGGCTTAAATTCAGAGGTTAACTTGGTCTATTATGATAAGTTAATATTTATTAATAGTTTTGTAACTAGAGATGTGTCACGAATTCCCCCCGCTGAGCGCTAAGTTAAAAAGGGGCCATAGCTCCCGTGAAACATTTGGATTTTAACAGAAATCACACTTGACCTGTATTTTATCATATTACATCTTCATGTAAAATATGAAACCAATCCATGAAATATTTCTTGAGTTATCGCTCAGAAACCAAAATCTGAACGAACGGATGTAAGGATGTACAGTGGTAACAATTTTGCCCTTCTGCCATTTTGAATGGCGGGGGCATAAAAATTGAATCCAAAAGAGCAACTATTGGTCCACAAGGTGGCCTTGAATCACAGGTGGCTTTTAACTTGGATTTGATTGTATTTGTAAAAAACATAATCTCAACATACCTTTAGTATGATCCCCATACGTTTAGTCTCAGATGTAAATGGAAAGATTTGTAGTATAGTATAAGAGACCAGGGCACCATTTGGAGCCTGCAGTTGCATAGTATTCAGATCTCTTTTCACTAAGGTAAGTCCTACACTTTCTGTCCATTTGACCAGGGCAACCTGCAATAAAACACAACAGATCCATAATTTCATCATATGAAATTCAGTTTAATAGTTCATGTTGATATATAGTCACATACTATACAGGGTTCTCAATAACAGCAGGCTGCAGGCCAATTTAGCCACTTAGAAATGTGTTTGGGCCTGTTAGGAATCTCAAAAGTTTATAAAATATTGCTAGAAATGCCCAGAACCCACCTAGCAGGCCTGTTAGTCTAGCTTTTGGGCTTGTTGGCCACAAACTTATTGAGAACCCTGTCATACAAGTGGTCAACAGTTCAGAAAATCAAGAACAATTAAGACAAGTCTTAGATGGTGGCATGTGGTCTAAACACACAGTTAGTGTATTACCAGTAGATATATGAAAGAAAACTGGTTTCAAATAAGAAACATATTCCTAGTTACCTGAATTTAAACAACCTATAAAAGCTTATAGAGTTGTCATGACAGAACAGTTGCTTTTATATTGTAAAAAATGAGGATTATTGTAATCATTATTACGATTATTCTAGATTGCTGACAACAGATCAGGTTGAGAAGGTAATCAATACTTGTGTATTTTGGTTACAATACCAGCAGCATAACTAAATTATGTCCAAAAGAGCAAACTAATCTTATTTTACACAAAAATGTTGATTTTCTTTTTCACAATAAATAACAGTAGGTATATAAATGCCCAATTCTCCTGTATTTCCTCTCCCCTCTCTTGGGCGGCTCTGAAATGACTACAGCTGTCGAACAGGCCATTAAACAACAAATAAATAATCTTAAGAAAAAAAAAAAACAGCAAACCTACCTCGTCAGGACTTGAAGCTTGATACACCACTGTTTGTAGACTTTGTTGATCAGCTTCAACTTGTAATGAAGTTTCTTCAGACTTGGTTTCATCGTACACGGGTGTAACATTATGACATAGAGCTAATGCTTGCACTGCCTCGAGTACACGTGTAACAACTGTACGTCTAACTGGTGTACCCAGTCTCGATGGTGTTGATGCTGTCTGGTTGTGTGAAAATGCAGTTTTAAGATGGGCAGTCACCTGAAATGACAAAATTCTATAAGTTTCAAGAACAACATAGATAGTCTTTCATACACTAGGGTTCTTAAAAAGTCTGATATTTTTTCTCAAGAGTTGCTATTAAATTGCCTTGCAAGATGAATTCAATGTACAGTCAAACATGTAAACAAAGGCCATCCGTGAGAAAGACAAATTGTGACCTTTATTGACAGATGACCTTTATTCATACGTCATTTTGTTCTAAATAATGAATGACAGTTTTTAAAAAAATGTCCTTTATCCATAGTGTGACCTTTATTCGGAGGTGGCTACTAACACAGGTTTGACTGCATAACAATGTTTTCCATTTTCACTATGCAGCTGGATGTATTCGCAGTCCCAAGTTTTGAGATCAATTTAAAAATAAAACCCATTCATTGATCTGTTAACAACATCAATGAAACCTGAAGAAAGTTTTGATTTATGAATGTTTCTGTCTGGTCTTAAGAGGGTTTGACATTCGGAAGTTACACATTTTTTAGTTTTGTTCTAGAAGGCCAGAATCTCAAATTAGTCAAAATCACACAGAAACTTATATTTGATCCGAGATCATAAAATAAAGTACAATTTTTTCTAAAGGTCACCTCCAATTACAGGCCATCCTATGAATACAGGTTGTCCTATGAATAAATGCCATTCTTTCAAAAAATGTTACTGATTATTTAGAATGCAACAATCTCCACATAAAGGCCATATGTCAATTGAAAGGACACATTATGTCTTTCCAGAAGGTTCACAGGTCTGACTATACAGTACAACCTCTGTAGAGCAACACCCTGTGGGAGCTGATAAATATTGACTGTTGTATAGAGGTTGTTGCTCTGCAGAGGTTAAATTTATAATAAATATCAACTTGGAGAAATTTTGAAGGTGTTGTTATAGAGAGGTTGTTGCTCTACAGAGGGCCGCTCTGGAGAGGTTTTACTGTATGTGTAATAAGAAGAATATTATAAGCCCTCTAACCTCATCCACAGTGTCAGGAGTATAGGCCACTGTACCTAAATGTAGCTTCTTGAAAACCTGAACATACAACAAATAGAACATGTAAATTACTAATTCAAACACATTTTAATCAAACATTACATGTCTCATGTAATTGAGATGAAATCAAATACAAAAGAAACAACAAGAGGAAAAAATATCAGAATTATTTTTTTAGTAGCATTTTGACTCTTGAAATAAGATAAGTAAAGCTGTTGACTGTTTGTTTACCAAATGGTCAATTTCATTAGAAGGAAATTTTGTTAACTCTTCTTATTATCACTAGCCAAGGGTAATTAATTTTTTACCCTCAACTATAGATGTCAAGTGAGTGGCTTCAGAAACATCCAAATACATTCAAATTAGTAAAATTTAGTTTTAGTTGAAACTTTTAAGTGGCTCAGCTAAATTTTGATCTATGCTCTTTAGAAAAACATTTATTCAATTTTATAAGGGACTAACTCAATGAGGAGAGGAAAAAAATATAACAAGAACATACCATGTCATTTTGAGTCAAAGTACCAGTTTTATCTGTAAGAAGGTAACTGATTCTACCGAGTTCTTCAGGTATAGTCGTACTCCGTACTACGGTTCCTTTGATATCCTTATCTCGTGTGATCATGTATGAATACCAAGCTTTACCCATGTCAAGGTTTACACGTAAGCTGAAATATTAGTATACACAAACTTACATAGACATTTATTGGTTAAAACCAGCGGAGCTAATGCATCAAGTCTTGAGGGGAGAAATATGCATTAATCATCTAGCAAATACGTCTTAAGTCGATCTGTATCAATTTACTCAATAAGTAAGGGATCTGTAAAGAAGAAATCCTCTGAAAATCATCCCCTGAAAAACATCTGTTTTTGTGTCATAGACTAATATATGAATGTATGTCTCTTATGGGACACTTACAATGCATTCTCATAAAAGCTACCAACTTGGCACAATTTGATAAAAATCATTATTGCATGTATAATAAAATGTTGGTTAATATCTACTTACTGACAGGGCGAAAGTTTTATAGCCTTGAACACAATTTATTCACATACACAATACATTTTGACCAAATTTGGCTGCTTTCATTTTTAATAATTTAATGTTTTTATAATTGGTCGAGTGATAAGCAATGTTATTTAAGAAGTTAATAAATCAATATAAATACAATACCTGATAGGAATAATGTATGAGAATAGAAGAATAAATCTGAAGAGATATCTGTACCATGGTCCACCCCAGCCCTGTAATATACAATATACAGTAAAACATCAGTGATTTTGTTGCATACTGTTAATAAGTATTCATATCAGTGGTTTTGCCACCTTTGGCGGAACAGTGGAGAGTACTAAGAAATGGGAAAATTGTGTCTTCAGGGAAAAATATGGGGGAGGGAAATAACATGACAAAGCATACATATCCTCCCAACATTTAAGAGTTACCAAAAGACTATAACATTGATGGTTATAGACAAAACTTTACCATCTTTTCATAAAAAATGTCTCTAATGAAAAATGTTTAACTGAAGGGGAGTTTTCAATTAATACAGGGGAAAAAAATACTTTTCGAACAGTAAATGCAACTGAATTTCAGCAAAAATCAGCTCCCCCCCAAGAGAGTGTGTATAATTGTTCACAACTTCACAACTGTCAGAGGTATTTCAGAAATGTGTGTTCACTATCAATGTCAAAACTAAGAAAATATATAACATGTAATGAAATAAAGTGCTTACCTTCAGAATCATCATAACAATTGAAAGAACTACAACAGCAGAGAATAGCACCTTTGTAAGAGTATTAATTTCTAGATCCAACAAACCAACCTGAAAGTATAGAAATTAACATCATTTGAATCAATTTGTTTGAAATGCATGAAAAAAACTTACTTTCTTTTAGTTACATATCACATTTATGCTTAAGTTTACTTTTAAGTAAAGTAAAAATATCTTTGAAAGATGGTGTTTAACCCACTGAAAATCAAGTTAAACATTGAAGACAAGTTTGCGAAGGAAGTGCTTATAGGATTAGCACACAATCTCTCTTCTTCTCCGTCTTTTGAGGGTCAAATTTACAATTACATCAGCAGGAAACTTTGTTGACTCTTCGCATTTTTATTGGTTAAGGGTATATTTTACCCTCAACCTTTGATGTCTAATGAGTAAGCACCCTGCTTGTTCATAGTTTAAAGTCACTCTAACATATAAAGAGATTAATCGCATCACTTACTTTACTTTTCGGTTGAGAAGTGTTCATCACACTTCTGCTTTCACATCCGGTGTATATAACGACACCCAGTGCTGTACCGGACGCTACCACAGTGTTAGCCCACAATGTATTCTCAATACTGAGAGACTCACTAACACCATCTTCATCAGTCTGAAATAGAGATAAAAACAAATTAGGACACAATGAGTCTGTATAATCATGATTCATCACTGTCTTAAACAAACTGACAATATTTAATACTCAATACCTTAAAAAGCAATAATAATATATTTAATTCTTTAAAACATTTTCCTTTCACCTTGATATCTTATATTCTTCAGTAAGTTTACATTGATTTCTCTTTTTTTTTGCTAGAATTTAAAATTTTCTGACAAGCTTCAACTGAAATTTATGGGTGTAGTAAAATTTTAATCTTTTAATAGTAAAAACAAAAGTAACATTCACAATATAATCTAAGCTGAAGACAAAATGCAACAACAGGCCACAAGAATAAAATAAAATAAGAGTTATAGTATTACTATTCCCTGTTTGATTTAAATAAAGACAAGCTCACAAAGAAAATTTTGACTGATTTGGGTACATACCCTCTTGTAAGTTCCAACGAAGCTATGTATATCCTTCTGAGGAGCTTCAGCATAGACTTGAGCTTTAATATCCAACAAATCCTAAAATATGGGGAAAGTAATCATTGTATTAAGAAAGCAAGGCTAT
This sequence comes from Lutraria lutraria, assembly GCA_964023205.1. Lineage (NCBI taxonomy): Eukaryota > Metazoa > Mollusca > Bivalvia > Venerida > Mactridae > Lutraria > Lutraria lutraria. Next base: position 7,510,003 of record OZ026839.1, on the reverse strand, counting down.
ATACTATATACCCCCACATCATAAGATGCCAGGACATAAAATCTTGATTCAATTAAGGGAGATAATCAATGTCAAATTTTGCTGTAAACCAGTAACGAAAATCCAATATGAGTAAATAGTAGTACTTGGGAAAGGTGGGCCGTTTTGGTAGGAAATTTTGGGAGAAGATAGTATTTTGGGAAAGGTGGGATGCTTTGTATGCAGTCTTAGTAGGAATCCTTTTCTTCTTTTTTTGTCTATACATGTATATTAACTGTCACTGTTGACAAGAAGATTTTTGGTATATGTTTAAGAACAAAAAAATATGAATGGGAACATACAGCATTACTAGTCAATCCCTGTGTATTCTGTATGGCAAGTCTTAGTTTCCAATCAGTTTCTCCATCAAGTTGATCCGTACGTATAAAACATGAGCCAGTCTTCTCTGTTGTGCGTAAGAATATCATATCAGCAGGTACACGCTGATCCTGGGAGGACAAAGAATTGCATTCAGTACATTCAAACTACATTGTGCTCAAAACTTTGTATTATAAAGTAACTGAATCACTCAGTAAATGAAGGGAAGAAGATACTATCTTCTTGCACTAACAAGATATAGTTAATAATGATTTAACAAAACCTTGGATACTGGGTTTAATAACAAATAAGCAATAGCAACTTATTTATGGAATACAATAGGTTAATAAAATGATAAAATGTAGTTGAACAATTACATATACAAGATTCAATACATTAATGTTGATATCTAGACAAAATTCATACATAAATTTGCACTTTTTTTTAGGTTGATCAATATGACATATACATTAGGACAGTATTTACCTTTTCTACAAATATCAAATCTCCAACTTTAATACTCGAGCTTGGCACTTGAACTATGCCACTGTTGGTAAAAATCTTAAATTTCTGAGAATTTGCCTCCTTATCCCGTCTGTATCGTCTAAAATCATCAAGAGCTTCACGACACATGGTCACAAATAACACAAAACACTGAAAATACATCATAGTGAAATAAATTACCCAAGACATTATGCAATGTACTGTCATACTGTCTGCTAACATGATTCAAATGTCATGATTTTTATACAAAGGCCAATAGACTGGTATATTCTGAACTCATAATAACTTCTATGTGTACCATCAGAAGTCTGCAACAGATATAATCTTAAAATTCAATTACTTGCCAACTGATGCATTTACACACACATATTTCTGACAAGAATAACCTCTTTAGTCAACTCTTCAACTTAACTCTGTATGAAACAACTACATGTAGTCTGTGACATTATTGACTATCATATTGCTAGGTTATAATTTGATGGATAAATGGACAAACAAACCATTTTATCAAAGATCAGTGTATGGTTTAATTTCCTGTAAGTTTATATTAGCAGTAATGCAGAACATGTAAAATTGGTGTCAAACTCATATCCATATTTCCTTAACTATCAGTCAAAAATGTAATATTGTAATTAATTAATGAAAAACTACATAAAATCTACTTACCAAAGGTCCCCAATAAGTGTAGAGATATCCAATTCTTATCTCAGGAATAAATTGAGATGATGCCATGATAAGAAAATATAAGTTCAAGAAAAACTTGAATTGTTCAAAAAGCACCTGCAATAAAGAGAAATATTTATCAGCATATGAATAGATGTATAAATCTTCATTTTGTAGTGTACAGACTTTTATCACTGTATTTTGCATGTTGACCAAATATCACTTTTCATACATGGAGTATCATACAAAACTTAATCGAAATTCTAAATTAAGTCATTCATGTGAAAATAAATTATAACTTTAATCGAAACAATTGCTTTGAAAGTGTTTCTATTCTTTAAAACTAAAGAATACATTTATTGTAATAAATTTGTCCTAACCTTTGGAATGAAAGTAATGATACTGTATTTCTGGTTTCGAACTACATTTCTTGGATACCTTTCTTCACTCAACCGTTCCATACCTAATGGAACATTCCTTGGTTTTAAAACTTTCTTCTTACAACAACATCTGATACAACTAAAATATAAAGAAGACAAAGAAAGGAAATAAAAAATTATATAAACATTTCAGACGAATACTGTCACTGCAAGCAGTCTTTGAATTAGTGGGTTGCCCCCTGTCCGAAAGGATTTTTCCTTCTTTAAGTATTTTGGGGGACAACCTGGTTTTAGAGTTTCCTTCATATTTAGTATATAGTTGGGCAACCTGTCACAAAAAAATAATTCAAAGAATGTGAAAGTAAGGTCATTCATTAAAAAAAAACACTTGATTATTTCAAACAAAATGACCTCTGGTCACCTTTCAATAAAGACCACACTTCGTATTTCCCAAGGGTGACCTTTGTTTACAGGTTTTATTGTACATATCATACTATCAATGTATCTAAGGTTTCAAATTCAAACTTTGTTCTGTCCCTGGCTAAGGATAACAATTATAACTCTCAACAAGTATGTATAAGTACAAAATAATTAATAATTCTGCATTGATCAGTGAAAACGATTTTAAAAAAGTTAACAATAACATTTAGAAATAAATAACTGATTATCTTTTGTGGACAAGATTCAGTTATGTCAAAGGATATGTAAGCTAATTACCAACTACAACAGCTTCCCCAAATATTGGAGCACCAAAATGAGATCCTTGACTGACCATAAGGTCTCTGCCTTTTTGGCCTAACTAGAGATTCGTTTTCCTCCATATCAAAGTGATCACTGGACATTAATGGAATATCATCTAATGAATCGTCATCTGAAGATCTAAAATAATCAATTAATAAAAATGACATCTATAGCAGTTAAAACGGATTTATAATACACCATTAATTGACGCTTCACAGACACTATTTTCATAAATTGTATATATTCTTGTGATATTTGCATCATGTGTTCACTAATGCTATTTTCCCAATCTGATTTAAATCATATCCTCAAACCCGCTACGCTATGAGGATCTGAAGACGACCTATAGAAGGTCACCTCAGGTGACCTTTTCCACTAGCCAATCAGCGCCTTACTTTCATAATTCTGAAAGTGATCTGATTCTATTTTTAACCGCGGTTAAAAACAATATTTGACTTGTAGTTATCACGAACACCTATTCTTACGCAACTAAATGTAATGATAGCGCCCATGTGACATGCGTGTTTATTAGATTTTCTGTACTACTATGGCCGAATCGATCAGGATTACTAAAAAAATCAAAACGTGGTTGCAGACAAATATGTTATACGTAATTTAATGTTTACGTATATATTAGTGTTCATCCTGACTGTTCTATGGAAATTAGAAATGTCGACGGGAGCGTAGCGACCGGAGACATTTCTAATTTCCATAGAACAGTTCAGGATGAATACTAATATACTTAGTGGGCGGGTTTATTTGACCTTTTTACTATGCAATGTTAAAGGTCGCGGGAAAATATTGATTACATCTTCGTCAGGTCATTTAGTCTGTGAGCGCCGCGATGTGAAGACACACATTAACTACAGACATGTTATCCATGTTTTATGTTTTTTATGATAGCGTATAGAAAACCGAACCGATTGAAATATATGCTGACTTAATTTTCATTGAATGCACGGGATTCACGAGCAATATAATCAATAGTGAAAAACACGTTTCGACTGGATAAATGTACAAGAGAATATGCAATCAAATAGTGTAAAGTTACGGGTATTTGAATGAAATTATTGTATGCAAAATTTCATACATTTCTGCTGCATAATTTCTGAGAAATTTCAGTTTCGAATTGGCGGTTAATAAGTTGCTTTGAATATATTTAGTCTGCATGTTTTTTTTTAAACTAAATCAAACATCTTTTATGACGATAGTATATTTTAATTATCGAAAATAACATCTACCACTGGTTTTCTGTTGACAAAATTTTAGCTACTTTAATTGATTACGGATGGAGAGAAGACATTAGGGATGAGTAAACTGGTAAACACGATTTGTCTCCCCTTTTAGCTCTTCATTCGGTTGACTTGTCTGTATAAAGCCTTTTGATGCACTGCAACATGGAATGGGAACAAATTTATTCATTCTGGATACTTCCATAGTTTGGGGTTATATCTTTATTACTGCGCCTCTTTAAAAAAAAGTTAGCTGTTCTGGCCAGTTATTCATAGTTTGCACGTATGAAGTGACGTGGTCTATTTCACTAGTGTCTACGTGATTTAAACTGATTTTAACACGAGAAGAGCGCATGCTCAATTCCTGGTATAAATATTAATTAGATGGCCGTGTCGTAAGCGGTGAATACGCATGCGCAATAAAATGTCTCCTCCCATTTTGAATACATTTATAGAACCGTCGATACTATGAGCGTAGTAAAGATTTTTGGCGTTCTACGAAATTAAGATTCGACACTATGAGGCGTAGTAACGTACTATGGATATAGTAGCGATTTTTGGCGTTCTATGAAATTAAGAGCTAGGAAAAAGGCAGAAATACGGCGATTTCATTGGATGACAAATAAAGCTGCACACTAATAACGTTTAAATAACATCGTCAGGTAGAAAGTTCATTCGGCCAAAGTACCGATGAAACGAGTTATACGATTGGCTGAATTATAAATAGATATAAATAGTGATCATGGAAATTCCGACTTTTGAAAATAGAAACTGGTATAGGCCGTCATCAGATCTTGCCGTAAGGAAGATCGAATACTTTAGTCAGATTGGCTATTTTCCTGTTCATATGATCAAGGATGTATATAAGTCCTTGATATGATGAATAATACAATTTATTTATTTACAAGTTCCTCAGCTGACAATAGTCAGTGAGTTCTTATTCGCTGCACATTAATGGTTAAACACCTCTAAATTCTTACTTGTTGTTTTCTTACTGTACAGACTTTTAACAAATATTAAGTCTACTTTAACACCCACACAGCGAGAATAGAAATTATGACCACCACTTACATACACATAAATACCCTGACCACCACTTATCTACACATACATACCCTCTATCAGTTTTTTACACACTTTTGACTATCACTTTCAAAGATTTTTCAAGTGATCCATACTGGACCTAGTTATGGCATGTAGAATGAGAACATGCCATTCAATTTCAAGTAATGAACAGATGAAGTATCCTGAGTTTCAATTTGTGATAGGAAAGACAATCAATGATAAAATAGTTTTTCATCAATAAAAAATAATTCACATTCAGGAATTTGATGTACTAAAAAAATATGTGACTCATAGTCAAATGTCACATTGTAAACATGAGATGCGTTCACAATTTTGGAATTTAATAAATCTATTTTGAAACGCAAATAAATTGAAAGACTAAATGAATCAATAAAATTGAATTTACATTAACTAAATGGATATGTTTGCTAAAAAATTACTTAGATCTTAGCGACACACGGAGGTATCCGCTCCTATTCCCAGAATATCTCTTCACTGGCATTGATTTTGCAACTTTCTTCCGCCATTGATATTGCCGCTTACATCTAGCATAAAAATAACAGCATATTTATTGAATATATGAATAAAATAGATACATCTGCTATTGTATTAAATAGTTTTCAATTAACTAATGTAATAGAATGTGCAAAGCGAGATTTCGTTAAAAATGTTTATAATAATTGTATTTCTTTACATTGATGTAAGCGAGCGGAAGTAAACAGGTGCTCTGCCTGACAACGGGACGCTATTCTTGATATCTTTAGATGGAAATAAAGTTATTAACCTTTAATTAATTCTTTAAAATGATGTCGTAGACATGAGGAACCAGGATAATGAGGTAAGTCTTATGTACCTGTCTAAACAAATTTGATAATTCACCAATGTGAACTATTTAAATACACTTTTATTACGCGTTGATAAACCAATTAAAAATCAATTACTATAGATCTATTTATAAACACAAATATTCAACTGTATTGATGAATAGTTGTAAATTGTTTGAGGCATTGTTTATATTCTACAATTAAACTACTGAACCATATAGCTTCATTATTGTCATGATGATTTTGTTTCAGATAAACACACTTCAGTATGAGTATAATTTCAAGTCCGAAAAAGGTTTCGAAAAAATATTTTCGACCCATTTATATAAAGTTTGAACATTATCCCAAATATCAACATGGTAAAATACATATAGAATGTAAAATGAAGGTATATACAATTAGAGTAGATCAATGAAGATATATAATGTAATATTAAACTGATATATAGTCCTCAAACATGCATTAATTAAATGCACAGTAGATATGCGATATATTGCAATTAATGCAAATGCACTCAAATTAAGCGAAGTTATGCTAATTTAATATTTTTATTCTGTAATGCCATTATCTATTTGCTTCAACTAGTATGGTAATGCTGTCTAAGAGAAAAAAGTTGTGGGAGGTAAGACTTGGCCATGACTTATATTGAATGATGCATGCTATGAGTTTAGTGAGGCCATTGACATCAACTGTTGTTTGTAATGAAATTATCATGTGAAGTTATGTTTAATTCTTATCATTTTATTTTTGAAAAATGAGGTTTATTTAAAAAATAAGTTTGTACCTGTTCCATTAACAGACAATTTATCCTGAGAAATGTCATTTCCGTGTTACTCTAACTTATGTCATCAGAATAACCCTGACTTTTTATCAACAAAGAAGATTTATGAATGCACAATATTTGGTTTAGTAATTCATTTACATAAATTTCTAGGAGATATATTCATCATTCAATAGTGATGTTGGTTAATACTGCCAGAATATATTAAGCTATAAAATGAAATATTGTTGAGGTATTGATGCAAGTTTGTTATTTTGTCTTTGTGATAATGATAGCTAGTGTGGTTGCCAGCATACCTTGCAAGATAGTTATTAAAAAAAAATATATCAGCTTGATTCTTCTTATTGGAAGATTATTAAATTTAACATCTGAACATGATTACAATTTTGATTGTTTTATAAAACATCATAGTATCACTGGGGTAGCTTTCTTTAGGCGCTGTTGGCTCATGCCTACACATTTTTCTGACAGATTGAAAAATATAAAAATGACAAAAACTCAATAAAAAGAAGGGGTATGGGCCGGGAGAATAGAAGATCCGAGTACCCAGAATGTGTCTTAAGCGATCTACTGAGTATTATACGGTAACATCAAAACGCAAATACTTCTTAGTTGAAAGTCTGTTCATAATTTCACTGTTATTTCTCAACTTTTACTTTTCTTCAAAGGATCAACCAAAACAGGTAAAATGATCTGCCTTTAACTGCATGAAGTTAGACAGAAATATTTTAATAAAAATAGATAGGTTTTTGATTTCAGTGAAAAAGGGGATTGTGATAGTAACAGAGATTTTGGAAGTCGTGATTTAAAATCTCTGTACAGTGTATGTATACAGTCAAATCTGGTTAATGACCACCTGTAAATGAATGCTACCATGTAGACAGCGACCACTCTTAAACACATGTTTATTGAATAGATAGACAAATGAAAAATCCAAATTAAGCTAGGCCACCCCACCTCATTTTGGTAGCTTTCATTCTCAGGTTGGACTGTATATGTTAATGTGTTTTATTGAATGTTTTTGCTCAAGTGAGTCTGGTTCTTGTACCATTTTCATTCATTGTATGTTATAATGCTGGTGATGGAATAATTACTGTTTATGGTCAATATTTTAGGGAAAAAACACTCAAACTTGCGTAAAACCTGGAATCAGTAATATGGATTGTGAAAAAAGTGGAATGGTTGTAGTATACATTTATCATAAAGATAGCTTAAATTGAACCCGTCTAAGGCGTAAAATAATTGTTTGTTTCTGGTTATTCAACCTACCCTAATTTTTCCCTGCGACCCGGCCTACACTTTTTATTGGTTCCGAGGAACAGAAAATCCAAAAGCCCTGACCTACCGACCCTTTTTTTATGAGCATGAAACCAGAAACAAAAATTTTTTAAGCCTGAACAACATGCTTAGCGGTTAATTTACACTCTATTTATTAATATCTTTGATTATTTACAAAAAACTGCCACCTGATTATTCTTTAAGACTTGTTCAGCTTACTTATATGTAGACTCTATTGTATTAATTCATCATTCATATATTGATCTAGGTAAAAGATCAAAATTCTTTACTACATTTGTATTGCTTTGATGTTCTTTGTAAAGTGTGGCTGATTAACTAAACTGCTGTGACATATTTTGACACTTAATATGTATAGTTTTTGCTGCTTATTATTTTAACACAATTAATGCTTTATGTTTAACATTAAATGTAAATATGAAGCCATAACATAGAAAAACAATTTGCTTTTGTTGTAACATAATTATTTAGTTTGCATCATATAACATTCTATCTATTATACACATGTATGGAATGTGCAATCTGTCTATATGAAATTTTTACTATTTTCTTTAAAGTAAAGTTAAAAAATTAATGTCCTCAATTGTCTTGAATCAGTAATATTTTCATTTAATTTTGTACTTTCTATTTGTACTTTTTAATCATCTTGGTCAATTATTATGTTATATTACTTTGTTTGTTCATTGAGGTCTATTGAAATGAGAATGTGCCTATGAAAGATGATTTAATGTGAATTAATTTAACTTATCACAAATCTTTCTTACTTGATTAAGTTATTATTTTATTTCTATTTACCACATTATAAGCATCCATAATTTCTATGATTATATAACATATAGAGCTTTTACAACTTAAATCTCAGTTTATATTGAAGAGCAATGTCATACTGCATTGATCCATTGAAATTAAAGTTTGGTTAATTATATTACATTGTTTGATCAATACAATTAACTTATCATTAATGCAAATATAAGTTGTCAAATTTGAACCTCATCAATATAATACATAATATTACTTTATTTATTACTATAGTATTGCTTTGATGTTTAGCGTAAAATCAGATGAAATTTGAGGATTACATAAAACTATATTTGAAAATATTTGGTAGCAAGAATTCATTGTCAAAATATGCTATTTCAACTATAGTCTAAGATATGACAATGAAATGACCCCAAGGTGTATAAATATTTAAATTTTGAAAGGGTGCATTTTGCATACCAAAGTGATAACATTTGTATTATCTTTTGCTCCGTTTAGCCTGAAAGGGACCCGTTCTTGTGCACATGTGGTCCATGTAAGAAGTTCTGGCGGGATACGTTCAGTGAGAGTGGGGACCTCCTGAGGGAACCATCACAATGTCGGGCACAACACACAGCCATACTTTCCGCCCAAAGTAAAGTAGTCAAAGTTGGAGATAGGGTCCTCGTACAAAATAAATTTCCAGGTAAAGTTTTTTTTTTTTTTTATGAAATTGTGAAAATCACCCTATTTGAATATCACTTGTGTATGGATATTTCTCCTACTGTAATACATTTGTATATACTTTGGAATTAAATCATGTTTAAGGCTAGATAACAAATTTCATATTAATAGTTATTTTATTGAAGAACTTAGAAATTTTTCCATTTTATGCCCCCGCCATTTGAATAGTGGAACGGCATAAAGTGTTACCCCTGTGCGTCTGTCTGTCTGTCCGTCTGTTCAAATTTTTATTTCCGAACAATAACTCAAGAAATATTGCGTGGATTGGTTTCATTTTTTACATGGGGGTGTATAATAATAAAATATAGGTCTTCTTTGATTTCCGTTAAAATCCAAACATTTTCACAGGAGTTATAGCCCCTTTTTGACATAGCTGTCAGTGGGGGCATGCATTTGTGTCGTCTGGACAATTTCTAGTTTTTTCTGAACATATGATTTGTTCCCAAATATTTTCATATTTTGGACCGACTATATGAAAATATAGGGTCAGTACAAAAAATGCGTTGGTTGGGTAACTGTGGACTTAGGGATTTGAACTCACAGCATAGGGGGGCTAGTGGTTATGATAGAAGTTATAAAGACCATAACTATGCATCAATTAAATGGAGGCCCTTACATGGAAAAATAAGAATAGCAATAAAAAGTAATTGAAATGCTTTTTTTTATGTAAATACATTGTATAACCATCATAATTATGGCCTGGTATGTTTTGAAGACAGTATTAATGAACGACCTTTGGAGATAAAATACATGCACTGATTGCATGGACACATTAATTCACCAGGTAGTGATATTATGGTTAATTGTAATATGAATACAAATTATATTCATGCATAATTCATTCATGTATCTCATATTGTGTGATACATACGTATCAGTGTCATACATACGTGTCATTCTACTATTTTAAGATTTTCATGGTCGCACAGGTATCATTTGTGTTTTTGTTTTTTTCTACTTTGAACTAACATCATTTCATTTGATATAATCTTGTTTTTTTGAAGAAATCTATTTGTCAAAGAGCCTCTTAGTAATTTATGTCAATAACTTTACACTCATGCATATTCATATGACTTGCAAACCATGAATATTCATACAAGTTGTAATAACAGAAAAATTCCTATGAGTCTATAAAGTGCAATGAATATTCATTCCAAACCTGCAGTACATGAATATAAATATATAATACAGACTTGTACTTTCTTAGAATATTTCATTGGAACTAGTGCAACCATGAATAATTACACAAACCTGTAGCACATGAATATTCATGTTTACAAACTTTTGACGTTCCTTTGAATATTCAAAGTCTGAAGTCCATGAACATTCATGTTCACTTTTGAGTTATCATCAAGAAAATGTAGACAGCATCATTCAAAATCGTATGCAAATGCAGCAAAAAAGACTTCGGCAAATTTATTAAATGCTAGTTCTGTGTCGTCCAATAATATCATGTATTATGTTGGCTTGTTTTACTGTCTTTAGAACTTAGTCATATTGTTAATGTGTAAATGACGTCTTTGAAGTTGATTCTTTCTGTTATTGGTAGCTATTCATGCTGTTCCAACTTATACTAATATTTTCTCTTCAATTCTGATTTATATTGTGACATTTGGAAAATATATGACTTTTTCATTCAATTTCTCATCAGGCCTAAAAAATATTTTTGTTTGTTTCTGGTTACATGCTTATTAAAAATATGTCAAGTTTTTGTGTGTTCTTTTTTTTTTGCTCATGAATAGGAAAAAAAAGTGAGAAAGTTGATGTACCGTTCCCTGGGCCTGATAAAAAGTGTAGATTTGCAGGGAATTTTTTAGGATCAGTTTGATAACCAGAAATTAAAAATATTTTGTTACTACTTTATCATGTAAAATAATTGCATTGATATAACCACAACAAATCATTTTAATCATTATTACATATATACATTTTATATCATTTGCATATCTTATTATTTCATGAAATTTAATCATATTCTCATTATCATAAATGGGAGATAACTCTAGTTTGTACAGCATTTTTTATGGTGTTAGTTTGATGAAGATTTCAGTAATTAATGAAAGCATATAATGTTGTATATGCATATACCGGTATATCATTGTGTCCAAAATTAAGTTGTTCATTATCATGTTTGAAGAACGGGATTCAATATTTTCACCAGTATCAATCACAGGTACTCAATGTCGCAAAATCAAATTTTGACAGCATAATATATTATAGTGTATGCTACTTATAGCTAATGTTATTAGGTATAATTTATGTTGCCTATACAGCCAGAATTTGATTTTGTGTCAAGTGTCTGTGTTATCGATTAATTTAGTCAAAGTAATTTTTAAAGCAATCTAATTACTGAGTTCATGCAGAATTAGTAAGTTATATTTTTGAATACTTAACAAGTAAAGTACTACAAAGGAAGGTTGAATAAACTTACTACCCTTAAACAACTTTTTTAAATTAATAGACATACATTACTTACACATTAAATTTTCTTCCATCAGACCAGATTTTAATTTTCATAAGGTAAAAAATAAGTTTTGAATAGCGGTGAGGAAAGCTCAAAATGTCTACAATAATATTTATTGTTTATTCTAAGATAGTAAAGGTAAATGACTGTTATTTTATGTTACACAGGTACTGTAAAATGGGTCGGTGTTCTAGACGAAGATTCCATTGCTCCAGAACTGTATGTTGGTGTGAGATTAGATGATAATGGTAATTTCCCTTCATTGCGTATCTTACTTTTCTTCCTAATTATTTAACACATACATATATCTGTTGATCTTTTATATGAAGCAGACATATTAGTGTTTCTAAATGGAGTATTAAAACTTTTCTGTCGCGATGGTATCATTTTATTCTTGGTGTATAAAATTATGTTAGTACATGTTCATAAATGAGTAAAGTTAAGTTGAAAATTCTTTGAAGAATTATGAGCTTTCTGTTTAATGTCTTAAAATAAAAACATCACTTTCGGTTTTGAATTTCATCTTAAACATATGTTCATGGAATGTTAAGAAATGTTTTGGAACCCTAAAAAATATTTCAAGAAGTAAAAAACACTTTCTGCAGCTTTGTATAATTCATAGATAATTTTTTTTTTTTAAATTTAAATAATTTGAATGTCTTCAATTTCAGTAAATTCGGCACATAATGGTATTTATAATGGAAAGCGGTATTTCCATGTTCCACGCGGTCATGGTGCTATGGTGAAGTATATGGAGGTGGTACCTCTAAAACAAGCAGATAAAAGACCTCCAGTCTCTGGGAATTTCATGTTTCCAAGTTTCCAGGAAGTTCAGAGAAGACGTAAAGATAGGAATCAAAAGTATGAATATTATAATAAGCGGTTATAATAATAATAAACAATAAAAATTTGTAATAAATTATAATAAATTGTAATAAATTATAATAAATGATAATAAGTTGTTGTAAAAAATTTTTGTCTGAAGTAATGGTGTATTATAAGGTTGTGTCATTACACGTATATCTTTTGCGAAATCATTTTGTTGGAGTTTTTAGGATTTGGTATGTAAGAATTTACAAGGAAAACAATTAAATAAGAATGACTTTATTTTAGTAATGTTAAATGGTATTATGAATAAGCAGATTTTTACTACAACTAAATGTATTGTAAAATATGGTTAGATGTCAACATGATTATTTGAATTTGCAACAAGTTGTATTGCTTAAAATCAAAGCTATTTCATGCTTTGGATAGGATTCTGATCATTCAAAGACATTTCTCATGCCGTTTCTTATTTACATGATCTTATGAAAAACACTTTTTTACTCCTTACAGATTAAGTACTATCTATGCAAGTGCTGGTATGTCAGGACCCCAGTTTGAGGAGCCCTATACGAGCCCTAGCTCAAGACAAGGAAATAGAGCAACACCAGCTAAACTACTAAGAGAGCCGACGATACATATAAGCGACCCAAATGATATTGCATTACGAGTATGTTAGCTAATAAATTTTGATATAACTAAAAGTCCCATTAACTTTTTGTTATAAAAAGACATGCAAAAAACAAGCAATTGCTAATATTATCCGAAGATAATAATTACCGACGAAACGAAAAACACTCATTTCGCAGTGATTTTTGCTTTTGTAAACTGGATATATATAGAATGATATTGAAAAAAAAGAAAGTGGTTTTGGAAACCTTTTTTCTTGCTATTTAAAGTATGCATGGGAGGAAAACACACTGAATTCCTCTGTTATAGGACAAACAGAAACTATTACGAGCGATACATTTATATGCTTATGGGACTTTAACTTTGGATATAATTTGAAGGATTATTAAGGCATAAAAAATTAAATTATTTGTTTCTTGTTACCCAGCCTGCTCTAATTTCCCCCCTGTGACTCTGGCATTTTTATTATCAACTTTTTACCTTAATTTCTGCAGGCTTTCAAGAATGTTGTTAATATATAAATTCCCAACCTACCTACCCTATTTTTTATAAGCCTGTAACCAGAACAGACATTTTTTAGGCCTATAAAGCATATATTGTCTCCATAACATGTTATTTCCCAAATAGCTGAGAGCCATTTATTTGGAGATATTTTTATACTTTTGTGATAACATGTCTAGACCCTTAACACCAGACAGAATTAGTTGCTGTGAAAATTTATTTGAATTATTTATAATTGAAAGGAAAATGTAGCATACTGTAATCAAATGGGGTTGCATTGTTGTAATTATGGTAATTTATGATTTACATGTAGTTATATATGTATATATGCAGCAAGAAAAGTAAGTGCGCATGATCTAAGATGAAAAATATCTACCGGGTACACTGAGCGATTTCTAAATGTTCAACAATTCTTGGAGGAACCTTAATAATGGAATTAAATTCTTATGCTTTTACAATAATTACAATTGTTTTATACACATAGAAATAGGGTATTCAAAGTAAATGTTGGGTTGGATGTATACTTAAGGACAAAAGTCTTGTCCAATTGGAGTTTCCGTGTTCATTTCGAAATCATTAAAGTTATGTCTGAGTTATTTACCTTACTTGATAAATCATCTTTCGATGAAATCGGTTTAGCAACTGGTACCAATAAATGACTCATAGCCTCTTAATTAATTCCAATGGTACCATTTTTATTAATGTATGATTACATAAAACAAAGGCGGATACTGCTTTATTTTACACTGGACGAGACTTGTCCATAAGTGTATTAAAAATCCACCTGGTAATCTTCGAGCATGTTCAATGCTTTTCTTCCAATATGTGCTGTAAAATACATTGTAGATGTTTAGAAATTTGACCTGGTCGGTGTATAGACTGAAGGATTTAGTAAGAAAACATGCTTAAATAATGCATTTAAGCTTCATATGTGCCCATAATACCTTTTTGGGGGGATTGATAAATACATCTAAGATTAAAATATGTTCATGTTTTTTAGACTTTCAAATTGGAATCATGTGATTATTATTTAGCTGCATCTTTAAATTATCTTTATATCTATAATCAAGTAGAAATCTACATTAAAAGGCTTGCACTGAAGTGTTCACAATGGAATAACTAGAATTTCAAATTTTACTTAATATTTTTCAGGATGTACACAAAAGATCACAAATAGACACAAAGCGTAAAATATTAAAAGAAGATAGAGAACAAAAAGAGATGGAGCGTTTTAAACAACATTTTGGAACGGATCCAGATGCTGATAGACTTGCTTTGACCTTGAAAAAATTGAAACTTGCTTATCAAGAAGGGAAGGAACTTGTGCGACGACGAAATACGCGAGATTATGAGGCATCAGAATCGGGAATGAGTGATTATTAAAATACACAATGACTTCCAGTTTTATTGAATCAAACTCATGAATTTGTATAGACTTAAACCATAAATATATAGATATATTACACTGTTTGTTCTTTTATTAACTCCAAGTTTTTACCTTTGTACATTATAGCATTACATACAATGTAGTGTACCTAAATATGATATATGATACAATAAAACCTGTGTTAGCGGCCACCCTATGAATAAAAGTGATTCTTTTAAAAACTTTCATTACTCATTTAGAACAAAATGATCTGCAAATAATCTGAAGGTGGTTGCTATCACGGGTTTGACTGTATATTGTAAGTTATTGATATGTTGACATATCTTAATTTAATGTACTGTGAGTTAGTACACTTATTCAACTTATGATATTAAATATGTCTTAACAGATAACTTGGAAATATTTTTACATTATTGTTGAATCTGTTATTTTCATGAGGCCAAAATTTTAATGCTTGTAAAAAAATCACATGATTGAATATTCCTGCAGGTTTTTTACTAGTGATATACATTTGTATCAGAATTTAGAAAATTGATACAGTAATCTTAATTTCTGATTGAATTCTGAATGAAATATTGCTAGAACTAAGTATCATATATATACATAATTATATTGTTTTACGGTAATATGTACTTATTAATGTTTACTTTTATATACTGTGATAACTTGTTTATTATTGATTATTTAATGTATTAATTAAGTCATAATTATGCATTTGATTATATTAGGAGTTGGGAAATTGAATTTAATTGTAAAAAATTGTTTTTGAATGTGTGATAATTGCATAATTTTTCATATTTATTTTCTATTATCGGAAATTCTCCTAATTGCTTTAAAAACTCTTTTTTACTTAGCCAATCGAAATTTATAGCTGTTTTCTTGATCAAAGAGATAGAAACTTTGCATACTTTAGCAGGATTTAGGGGTTAAATGTAAATGTTTTGCATGTGATGCAAAATGTCCTGGGTATTTATACTTACCTATTTTTTTATTCCTTGGTATAACTTAAACAACAACATATTAATGTGTTTGCTTGATCTTAGAATATTCATGTGCTTTCTTTAATTTATGAAAGAGGAGGATTTTATTGTTCATCTGTTGTTTAACGACCCCATCTTCAGCTATGGTCATTTCAGAACCGCCTCAGAGATAGGGGGGAGTCAGGGATTGATATCCCTACCTACCCATATTCCGAAAATATTTCTTGATTCTTTGTCCAGCTCAGTTTAAAGCACTGATGCATGCTCACCAGTTTCTAAACTAAACAAAGAACTGGGCTCTGTTGTAGGGATGTGGATACAGAAGCCCGAGCCCATGTTTGAACCCACAATCTTCAGATTGTTAGTCCAGTGTGTTACCACTAGACTGCAGATCAACCCTATAAAGAGTATGAGTTGGACAAATTGTCAGTAAAAATGTGCTTATGTATTAAAAAAATATCTCAGGCAACTGAAACTTTAATGACAGTTGAAATTTTGTTACTAGTACCAATTTTTTTTGCAAGAACTGGGTGCCTTCAGTTTGTGTTTAATGCACATTGCATAATAATCATTCTGAGTTTACATGCATGATTTATATACACTGTTTTAATTTCACTTATTTTAGATAGTTATAATGAATGTATACTATATATATATATTACTGTATAGTGTATACTGTATTTTTTTCATAAATGACTACACATTGTGTAATTATAGTAGAAAGTTAGTTATATTTTAATCTAGTTCTATACGTTTTTGTCTGACTTTGTTTTGTTATGTTTTTGTTTGTTTTGTTAGAATAGTTTCTGCTACTTTCATGTACAAAAAATCACTTACAGAGGCATCTATATACAGACGAGCAAGTTAAGAACTTTAAGACCTTTTTCTGAAACTAAAGAGTTTATCACATAATTCCACACCAACATAAGTCGAAATGATGATAAAATTGATCATTAATTGAACTAGCATTTAGCCAATAGTTACCATTTCATTTTGAAATTTGCATAAAATATTTTGTTTAAAAAGTATAAAATCAATGAGCTAGGAATCTTGTTTCAAACCTTAGTTATACAAGCAGTATTATATCATATCACCTTAGTCTGTGTATATTAGTATACCGGTAGACAAATATCTATATTCCATGGCAACTTAAAATTCTACAATCGAATACAAATTTCTCATACATTGACTACTTTTTCTCTTATTTTGTTATCGTGATTAACACAATAATTGTACATAGACTGTGTTACTATGAATGAATGTACTAGTATATTGTTCGATGTTCACCGAGCATTTTTGGCTTAAATACTTGATTTGGAAAAAAAATCTTTGCAGTAATATGTTAACCTTAATTCAATTACATTGTGGATCTTTACAATGCATCAGAAGAGTGCCTGTAAGTTTGACACGAATGTACGGATGTTTTTCTCATAATAAAAGAATTAGCAGGTATACCTATAACATACCTGTATTATGCAGTATTTCTGGGGTTACCACAGCATCACTTTAATGAAAGTGAATATTGTACATCTGATATTGTTTTGTTTATAAAAAGTTATATTTTCAGTACTTGAAAATAAATTGAGATGATTTTACTTTGAAAATATATTCTTATAATGAATTCACCCCAATACAAACCTATCCACCAAGAGGTGGCATTAAATGGCATTCAGATTTGAAAATAACCTTAAGAAAAATGTATATATCGAGATATATATTGTATTTTCAAGATTTGACCCTTATGGCAGTAATGTAAAATTTGATGATGAAAAGCATGTATGAAATCACAGGTACTTGACAAAAAATTTTTTTTTACCATATTTTGGCCGTATAGGCTACTTACTTTATATATCTTGTTATATACAAGAAGCCTATACGGCCAAAATATGGTAAAAAAAAATTTTTTTGTGTCTAGTACCTGTGTATGAAATGACATCCCCTGGGGTGTCTCACAACGGATATTAAAACTGTTAGTTTGAGGTAAGTTAGAGTGGTGTAAACATGTGAACTACAAGTGTTCCTGAATTCTGCTTCTGAAATATCCAAATTCTATCTGTTCTATACAAATAACTGCCTACTTCTTAACTTGAATCAATGGTCGAGGAAGCAATGTCTTCAACAAAATCTTCTATCAGAGTATCATGGATGTGATTGAGGTTGAAGGGCTGAAATATATCAGCAAGGGGTTTAGGGGCCACAAAGAATTAAATTTCACAAAAAAATTTTTTTTTACCATATTTTGGCCATATAGGCTTCTTGTATAAAACAAACTATATAACATAAGTAGCCTATACGGCCAAAATATGGTAAAAAAAAAAATTTTTTGTCAAGTACCTGTGATTTTATACATGCTTTTCATCATCAAATTTGTTGTTGTAGTTGGAAGATGCCATTTCAAAATATCTTGATGTAATGAACTTGAAAGAGTTGTTTTGATTGGATGAGGCAGAGACTAGAACCAATCAGAGAAACTGTAACATAAATTCTTTAAACATGGAGTGTATGTTTTTACCCCTTGGGTATATTAATCAATGGAAATGCCCTGGGTTTGAACTCATGCAATGAATAAAGAAACAACTGAATCATATTTATTGAGAATTATTTAATGCATTGTTATTATAGTTACATACAAAATGTACATCAGTTTAAATACAAAACATGAGACCACAACAGAACTTTGAATAGTGTGAAAAACATAAAGTTGAACAACACTGAATATATTACAGTAACAACAAGTTAGTCATGGTTTTGACGAGAATAAGTCGAGACTTACAGTCTGACGGATGATAAATATAAAAACAAGATATTAGTCTGACATATTAGTAAAATATTGCAATACAGACAAGCCATTGAAGGGAGTCACCAAAAGTAATAATATTGACAAATTGATGCAACAGCAAAATTAAGTCCAAACTTATTTATTTTTTCAATACTATGCCACGGTACTCAAAAAGTAATCACAGAGCATGTAAGTTTATCATGATTATAATCAACCAATCATATAAATGCTGTTCAGAGGATTAGAGAACAATTCTCAATCGTTTTTTATGAAACATATAAATGTTTACATATAAACAGATCTACCTAGTAAATTATATATATACTCATACTCTCAGCAAGTTCTACTAATTCAAGAGCTGTAACTCTGAAATTCCAGTTTTGCATGAATTAAGAAAACTTGACTCTCATGTTCATGCTTTGCATGGAATGATCAAACTTGACCTTTTATTGATACACATTGTGTAATGTGAAATTTTAACACATAGCATGGATAGGCTAGATTACGATCCAACAAAAAACACAAAGTAAAAAAAAGAAAATTAAATCATTGAAAATTTATTAATTCAATGACATAAAACATTACTGTCTGTTTTAAAAACAAGTACAGGAATACAAAAAAAAGACAAAAATAGACACTCTGTCATAGAAACACTTCAACCAAGATCTAGAAGCAAGACATTCAATATGATAAAATAAACAATCAAAATGGCAAGATTAACATTGAACTAAAATATGCAACTAAAACAGCAAATAAATGATATATGAATACACAAGCATTCATTACATAAAATTTCTTTCAACAAAATAAACAAAAAATGTGAAACTCAACATGATCAGATCAGATAACATTATGCAGAATATTTCAACTTCAGTAATACCTTGATACTGTATTTTCATTTATTTTCGTTGAGCTCAATTATCATGGTTTTTACTAAAATAACTATTTCGTGGGGACATAAATTTGTGAATTTTGATCTTTGAAAGAAATGCCTTACCTCTGCATTTAAATTTGTGTGGATGAGCCGACCCATGAAATTAAATCCCCAACAAAAATTAATGATTCCACAGTATTTAGACCACCTTTGAGACAAAAAAGATCTTGGTAATGAGCTGGGCTTAATGTTAAGATGGTATTTAGTAGAGGTTTAACTCAATGTATCCATACTGTATCATCATTCAATATTCACATTTAGAAACAAAATGGTAGCAATAAAAACTATACAAAATACAAAATAGATTTCTCATTTATAACAAATTAAATCCATAAAAATGAAAGACGGGAGAAATAGAATAATAAAGAAAAAGTTTACGAACAAAGATAATAATTGCCAGTATCAGTCGCCGATATTTAATACAAAGAAGTAAAATCTAGGCACAGGCATAATTAAGAATCATGATATAAATATACAAGAGGAACATACAACATCATCTTAAAACATCTGGTTACATAAAATACAAATATAAAACATTTATTTTATTCTATCAAAGGTAATATTATGCAAATTCTTCTAAAACAGTCCATGATTTAAAGGTAACTGAATCCAGTTCATAATACTTTCATAATCTAGCAAGTTTTCATTGTATGTTTTTATAGCAATTTAAAGGTGTGTACAAGACTAGCAATGGTTGGTTGGGATTTAACGTTGCACCAATAGACAGGATCATAGGTGACTGTTCCAGCTTTTTCAGCTGAGGAAAACCCCAAACAGTATCAAAACCATAATTGCGCCAGTCACTAAGCAACATAACTTTTTTTATCAATCTGAGAAATATCTTAACACTTTATAAACACAGAAAAGTATGATTTAATAAGAAGTGTGCCTCCTAAAGGCCAACTGGATAGTAAGGCCTTGAACTTGACCTCAAAATAAATAGGGGTCATCTACATGTGATGACAAACCTCCCTACAAAATCTGAGGAGCTTAGCTAAATCGTTCCATAGCTATTGGTCGGACAAGGCTAGGCTACGGACCGATCGACTGACAGACCAACATGTGCAAAGCAATATACCCCTTTTCTTTGAAAGGGGGCATAATCATACAGCTGACGATGCTAAATACTAATTATAGTTACATGTTATTCATTAAAGTGAAAAGACACAGGATGGAAAATGCCTAAAAAGCTCGAAGTGTAAAAAAATCCC
Source organism: Lutraria lutraria (assembly GCA_964023205.1). Taxonomy (NCBI): domain Eukaryota; kingdom Metazoa; phylum Mollusca; class Bivalvia; order Venerida; family Mactridae; genus Lutraria; species Lutraria lutraria. The sequence continues at coordinate 7,488,991 of OZ026839.1, read as the reverse complement.
TGCAACATGTTAATTCCTGTGTTTGACAATGTAAGGCGTGAACAAATATTACAAGAAACATCGCTACATAAGGTAACAAATGACATTATTCCTCAGTGATAAAATACATGCATAACATACTTACAAATCTACAATTACATATAACAATTTGTGTACGACAATTATATGACTTAAACAATCCATTATAACAGTGTATTTTACTTTTTTCTTTTTTTCTACAAAACAATGGCACAAGTTGAACGTACATCACTACAAAGCATGGAATGCTACATTTATGAAGACTTCATGGTAATTAACAGAGATAAAAAAATAAATCCTAGAAAATAAACACATAAGAAACATCCAACCTTTCCAAAAATACTACAATGTACCCGCCCTCAACACAACACCCATCCCATACACAGGGCCATATAAATAATGGGGACAAAATACAATCTCCAGAGCAGGGTGCTCCCTAGACTTCAAAAGTTGGGGGTCAAAATGACCCTTAGCTAATAAAATTTTAAAGAGCCAACAAAATTTCCTACTAATGTAATAGTAAATTTGACTCCTTGGTTCCAATTCTGAAGAGTCAAAAATCTCAATTTGCAAATTTCGTGAGTCAAAATCCCTTTTTAAGGGTCACAGAAGGGCCCTGCTGGAGGGTACCACCACTAGGAAACATCTGTAACAAAGCTACAAGGGGAGGGGTAAAGTAGTTTTTAACTAACAAGTAAAAACAGACCACAACAAAACACAAATATTGGCCATTTCATAAAAAAATTAACAAAAAGGTTTTTAAATATAAACATAGAATAAGGAAATCCAGGCAAAGATTTCAGTACGAAAATCAAGTAAAATGAACTATAAAATATAAATATTTTACTGTATGCATTGACTCATAAAGAGATATTATACAAAGCCATTAAAATACAACACACATGAGTATTAAATAATCAGGAACAAAGTACACACAAATATGTACCGGTTTATATTCATGTACACATACTATAAATGATTTGCACATGAAAAATAAGCTGCTGAAAAACTGAAGCTTACGTTAAAGATCACGTTCGACAAGAACTTGAATTCTAATGAAACAATATGAGAGGTTCTTTTTAAGAACTGACAAAAAACATGATTAACTAGAAATGTGTCCGGAGGGCACAAATGCCCCCTGCTGAGCGCTAAGTCAAAAAAGGGCCATAACTTCTGAGAAAATGTTTTGATTTTAACGGAAATTGACTTGACCTATATCTATTATTATACATCATATAAAATCTGAAACCATTCCCCTTCCTGATTCATCGCTAGGAAACCAAAATTTGAACAGAAGGACAGACAGGGGTAACATATTATGCCCTTTCACCATTTTGAATGGTGGAAGCATAAAAACTACTTCAAGACCATCATAGTTGGTTTTTAAAGACAGGTTTGAAGTACCACTTCAACACATTAGTGAAACCATCATTAATCAGAAACCACCAGCCAAATGAGCCAATTAAGATTAATTAAAATATTTTCATTTTAGCTTAACCCCTGATCTAAGGATATCCTAGAATAAAGACTAGAGTTCTTGACTTTCACAAAGGGGTGTCTTTATAGACAAGTCTGACAATAAGCAAGTAACATACATACACCAGAATTACCATAATCAGCAGGGTATAAATATACACAATATACTACAACAATCAAGTACATAATTATATAATTATATACATGTATATGATAAGGCTTAAAAAATGTTCCAAGTTTTCACCAACCTACCTAATTCTTTCTTTACCAACCCTAGAATTTTGATGATTTCAAATGAAAAAACAACATCTCTGGAGTAAAAGAACATTCTAGTATTTGAAATAAAAAAAATCTGCTGACCGACAAATCAAACATATTTGAGGGACGTTAGTGGAAACCAGGATTTTTATCATAGTTTGGCCTTATTGTTAAATATCAGCATCTACATATTACAATGTACAACTTAATATACATACACATATCAAAACAATATATTAAATTTTTGTTACATTAAAACCATCATAAATATCAGAAGAAAAGTCACATCTAAGCTAACTCAATGAAGAATTTTCAAAAGTCTGTGTTAAAACACATTAACAACTAAAGGTACAGAATCTATAAATGAGACACTTGCCACAATAGGAGATACATTATTATCGTTAGTAAGAATGTACTTGGTTTAATTAGATATAATGATGATCAGATTATTACATGTATTGTTTTCATCATGCAAAACATATCAGGATAATTTGAGTACCTCATTGAGTCAAAGCTATAACAATATACTTTAAGTGTTTGTGTAACTGGTGTCAAAGCTAGAGCAGAAATGTGTTCAATTTATGCACTCACAATCCAAAGAAACAGCCGTAAATCAAATATAGCGTGACTCAATCTTACACAGGATCTGATAGATGTACTGAGATTATTCTGAAATATTTTACCATTTTAGGGAAAAATGAATATTATATAACAAATAGTAAAAGGCAAATGATAGTAATGCTTGTTTGTACAAACCATATTCACATAGCAGATTATTGGATTGGCTGCAAGTTACTAGTATAACTAAAAATATCCTCTTATATATCTGACATAGAGTTTGATCTCAAATGAGATTATAATATAATCAGACAATTAAAGTCAGTTACTAAAGCAGCATGCTGAACAAAACTGAGTCACTTTAGCCATCATCATCATCATTTCCATACTGGGGTGGTCCTGCTGCTCTGAGTTCAGCATGCCGTCCCCTGTTTGGCATTGTGGACCAATCGTAATACGGATAAGCAGGGGCCCAGCTTGTGTCCCCTGTCGTATGAGCATCATCATCATCGTCTCTCATTGCAGTACGCCCAAACACACACTCAGAATAGGATGGAGGTGGCGCTAATGCTGAAATATTAATATAAATAAGAAAATACTAGAAATATTTTTGGAACACAGATACCCCCTAAATGCCAACTGGATAGTATGACCTTTGACCTCAAAATCAGTAGGGGTCATCTACATGTGATGATTAACGTCCCAACCAAATTTGAGGAGCTTAGGCTAAATAGTTCCCTAGTTATTGCCCAGACAAGTTTTGGTTAAGGACGGCATGGATGACCTACGGACAGATGAGACTTACATGTGAAAAGCAATATACCGGTACCCCCTTTTTTTACAAAGGGGTGGTAACAAGGGGCCTATGTGGTCAAGTAGTCATGGTCTCTGACAAGCAATCGCTAGCCCCTCACTGCTATGAGATCAAATCTCACCTGGTACCGGAAAATTTTACCTGTGAGGAAGCTGTCCGGCTAGCTTATGGAAGGTCAAAGATTCCAACCAGGTGTACAACTGAGGTCTTCCTCCATCATAATAGTTGGAATATATCCTTAAATGACCCAGGCTGGCGGTGTGATGTTAAACCACAGAGAAAAAAATTAAACACTATAAAATCATACTAAATTACATAACAAACTACATTTAATTCTTTACTTCCATTCTTCAGTATCAGTAAATTTTGGAAGTTCTAAATTCCTTAAAATAACTTCAGCATAGACAACAAGGGCTATCTAAGATTCCAATAAAAATACAATACAATATTTACCTTCTTCATAAGAGGGAGGAACTGGTTCAGATGGGATCCCTATGTTAATTGACTGTGGTTGCAGAGTGATAGCACCAGGATCCACTGGGGCTGGGGCTGAGGGGACAGTAGGACACTGAAATGTGGGTTCTTGCAGTGGAATGGTCCCTATGACAATTCCTTTACTTATTTTTGCTTTTGATCCACTGCAAGTAACTTTCAACTGTAAAAGAATAATAGTAAAATTCACCATCACTTTTCAACAGTATCACAAACAATATTGGTTACATCCTGAAACTTATAAAATACCATTTTACCAGATAATTGTCTTCACATAGGTCACCAGGTAGACCGATGTCAATTTTAAACATACCAGTACATATATTGATATAAGTTCATATAGACACCTTTTAATAATTATCTAATAGATGCAACTTCAAAACATACATCAATTAGACATTTAATTATTTTATCTATCAATAATTATTTTTTTATCTATCAATAATCATTTAAGTTGAAAGTTTAGTTGAAACCAGCTACATTTAATCAAACAATGTGAAATAATATTTTCGTCCTTAATCTTGCAACTAATTCTGACCGTATAGTATAAATTAACTATATCGTACCGAAACCATATATTGAATATCAATCACATCACAGCCTTCCAGGAAAGATGGTGGCACAGACGGTATCAAATTGGCACGATGGATATCTTTCACTGTTCTCTGCCTTATGTTACAGTCCTGCATGCGGAACAAGTCAAACGAGATGGTCTTCGGATGGAATTTCGGATTACCCGATGACATAAGGCTATCTGATATACCTTTGTAAGTTGCTGTCTGCAATATATAACATTACCCCTATAATTATGTAATCTGGCCAACGCAACCATGCCTCACTTGTTTAAGACAAGCAAGAGTGCAATACGAGGATTCAACACAACAGTGTAGTAACTCATATTGAAATAAGAACAAGTTACGACAGTGTTGCGCTGAGCCCTTGAAATTTATTATAATAGATCATGTACAGTCAAACCTGTGTTAGTGGCCATCTCAAAATAAAGGCCACCCTGTGAATTAAAGGCCATATTTTGAAAAATCATCATTGATTATTTAGAACAAAATGACCTTCAAATAAAGCCAACCTGTCAATAAAGGCAAAATTAGATCTTTCCCAAGGGTGTGTTCACAGGTTTGACTGTACACATTATGGTATGATAAAGAGATTAGACATAATGTATGAAGTCTTATTTTCACTTATTACCAAGCAAAATTATCAAACTTTTGATTTTCATGCATCAAGTAAAACAGGCAGTATACAGTAGGTATTGGAAATTATTGTTAACGCCAAACTTAATTAATTCAATATTGCACTTTACATTTAGAAATTGGAAAATAAGCTTTGACTATAATTAGGGAAAATACTTATAGAAACCACAGGCTACCGGCATGTGATAACAGCAAAATAAAGTTTTAAAAAAAGTTTTTTTCACCATATATATATTATAGAGTACTATAATATACATACAAATGTATATGGTGAATTTTTTTTAAAACTTTATTTTGCTGTTATCACATGTCGGTAGCCTGTGATAGGAAATACACCATAAAGAAACATAATTAAAGAAACAATACCTGAATGAGTTCAAGAAGAACTTCAGAAATACTGTAGTCACTTTGGTTATCAATCCTTATATCATATACAATAGGTTCCCCAGGTACATAACCTGATTTATTCAATGACAAGTCAACATTAAAAGAGCCAGCACTGAAACAACAACCCTCAACATCAGCACTTGTATGTTCATCTATAGGAATCTACAATGAAAAATGGAGTTTTAAAGTCAATTAGTCTAGAAAACAAAATTATATTCCAATAACATTGTATGTTATCAAAAATATTATAGTAGGTACCGGGTAGGTCAGTTGCAAAACTTTTCTAATTTTTTTGCAATGACAGTTCTCATTACTATACCATAATGTGAATATGATTTACACATTGATGTACAACAAATGAATATATTTGAATACGAATACACAATAGTACACAAGGTATGGTTTGAAATAAAGAATAAGTTTTGCAACCAGCCAACCCTATTGTTTTTTTTTCCAACTGAAACTTTCGTATATGATTACTTAACTGCTGTATTTAGACATTTTTTATGAAAGATCCCTTTTTCATTTGATATAAAATCTAAGAAACTATCGTCAGGCCTGTAATTGATCCAAGAGCAAAAAGACTGAAATACCCTACCCCCACCCCCTCACACTTGCAAAAACATCATTTTGGGTAGGTCTGACTTAATCTGACCCTTTTGTTTCAAAGATTTTAAAGCAAAAAAGAGGAAATCAGCCTAAAGGAGGAAGGATCACACTCCTGATTGTGATTAAGAATCAAAATAAAATATGATGAGTAAATGCAAACTTACTGGAGCTGATGGCACTCTGTTCAAATCTAAATGATGTATCAATGTAAATGCTTTTTTCACATGCGAATCAAACTTCCATGGTCTGTCAATGGTAGCCTTACAGAAATATCTCACACGTCCTCTGCTACCTTCGAATGATGACGGAAGAATGTCCAGTAGTTGAAGCGAGAAAGGATAGGCATGATTACCCGCTGGATGTTCACTCGGGGAGCCTTGGTTTTCTATAAAGGCGACATTTAAAACGTTATACAACATAAGTTCTACTAAAAATACAAAAACAACCTCTGTAATCTCACAACCAATAATAGCAACCTAGATTTATCTAAACACTGTCTACCAATAAGATGGAAAGATTTTAAAAGGTACCATTAAGAGAAAAATAGATAGGATGTCAAGTTAATTGTGCAATAGTGTTCGACCAACATTAATACCTATGAATAAAGCACTACAGTTTCACTAGATTCACTTCATCAATTAATATTTCTAACTTCTCCTGAAGGCATTGAAGTAGAGCTTCATTTGATAAAATAATCATACTGATATATAAATCAGTAAAAAGTCATTATTGTTTTTACCTGAACTGAACAGGGTCAGGAATGAATGCATATACATTTCGTGTCCCCTATAGTTGACCGTCTTCTTTCCCCTTCGTTTGTTCCAATGAGTTTTGCCATCTCCATAAAAATATACCTTCAGAGCTTTAAACAAAAACAAATAAATTAGGCTTTTAAAAATTGTTTGTTTCTTTATACATGCTCATTAAAAATAAGGAATCATTTCTTGAAAGTGCACAGATAGAAAAAAGCTAGATAGTGGATGAATAGTTCTGGGTCCCATAACTAAATTGGTCTTTTTTATTTTGTCTTGTTGACCATTTTAGTTATGGAATTGTCCTCTTACAAAGTCAACAGCTTAAGACGCTTGTTCATGCGTCTATTGAATCAGATCAATTTACATGCTTTACGGAATGCTACAGACTTAATCCTTTAGCATTTTGAAATTAAGGGTAGTATGAAACATCGGCAAAATATTTGATAACTTTCGTCTGTTGAAGGTATACTTTTGGTCATATTGATAGATTATACTATAATTCATCGAATTGTACACAAGTTTTACGGAAACTTGTGAGTTAAATAGGAAAACGAATGTGACTCAGATTGAGTTGTTTACCTGTTAGCTTTTAAAGAACAAGTGGCTTTGACGATGAACTGCAATGCAAACGTATCATCGTCAAAGCCTCTTCGACTAGTGGATGAACTGTTTCCTAAGCCTGAAGTCTCGGGTCATGGGGAAAATTAGGGGTTAGTGTTTAACCAGAAGCAAATATTTTTTTACTCTTTACATTCATGAGAAATACAAACTTGTATTTGAAGTGGGCACAATAAGTTCAACTCATATTTAATATTAGCTAAGTACAGCCATCAACTGACAACAACAGAAGAATATAATGAACAGTAAAAGTTAAGACTAGCTATGCTAAGTGTGGAATATACATGAAAATTCAAGAGCTGCATATTTTCATACTTTTGAGGTAGAATTGGGGACCAAACATAAGTATTCATAATGCACATGACTGGTACCTAGCATTTGTTTTATTTTGTAGTTAGAAACTCAAGGATCATCACCAAAAACTACACTACTTTTTCAACTCTATGTACCCCTGACTTTCATTGGTCTTGGTTATTTTTTTTGTTGTCTATATATTTTCATTTTCATCTGAACTATATCTCTAAATGCAACATAAAGAGATTTTATTTCAAAGGAAAATGCAGGTTTATTATGTGATTTTCAATGTACACACTGTCCAGTTCTGTACTGAGGCACTAGCTTCACAATCTGTTCAATAATTGTTTTCACTCATTTGAATTTTTCAAAACACAATAGGTTGAAGGGGAAGAAAATACTTTTCACGGGGAAATGGGCCTACTTTGCTGAATTTTAATTGTAAAGGACCCTGATCTAGAAGAATATTTAAACAGCACTTACTTCTCATTTTCATAGGTTTTGCAAGGCACAGGATAACCTGACCACTAACAACTGACCCGGCATCAAACACCCCTTGCGGACTATCATACTTGATTTCAAATGTTGTTAGCTTCATGACGGCTAGGAGGATGTTAACACCTGTTAAACATCGACTTTTCTCAGTAACGATGAAGAAACATTAACTCGATCAATACTGTTCTACTCTAGTTGTACATTTTTTGCCATTCATGTAAATGAGTTATATAAATTATCACACAACTGTTTAACCTGAAAGACAGAGTACATGAATGCATTCAATACAAAATACTTTTCTCTAAATATATTGTCCAAGATAAGTTTCTTAACAAGACATTTTAACTAGGCGCCCATACACAAAAACGAATTTAAATAATGTTGACATAATAGGCACTCCAGGGTATTTATTAAAAATCAGTACAAAGATTTTCTTTGAAAGTAACAGATTTGGCCGGGGGTCATCTAATTTATAAGTATTTTTGAGCTTTGGGAATTGTTACCGATTTTTTTGTAATTTTAACCGATGGTTTTAATCGGTAATCGAATCTTACTGAAAACCCTGGGTTTTATGAGTTTGTTTGATCCATTCGGTCATTCAGTGTTCTATAAATACAATACAGAAGAACACTGACTGACTGATTGTTTCAAACGGACTTGTGAAACCATGCGCCTATGGTTGACATGTGGTGCATTGCCAGTGGTGTCAGTTGCATAATTCATGGATGTCACATACAGTAATCCTCACGAAAGCAAAACAAACACACGAAAATAACAGCTGATGATATTAACTTCATACAATTTGTGAATCATATAAACTGACACAGACTCAACAGATTAGATCCTCGTTTTCAGATGAAGTCGACGGACAGTTGTGGGGGGTAGTTTCTAATACAATGACGCTAAACTATCAAGGTTGAATTTTACCAAAAGAAATGAATAAAACCTAAATATATCCGTCAAAATATGTCAATCTGATCCAGTGAAAATCAAAACAATAACGCAAAATACAGCATCAAAATAAATGTTGACAATTTACCGGAAGTGAAATACAAGGGAGTTAACTCTGTCAGTAAAAATACAAACGTCTAGTGATCATGATCAACAATAACAAAACTTCTTAGGTCATTAATTAGGAAAGTCAATTTAACGTAACTTTCGTGTTCATTGTTTCATTCTCTAGTTTTTTGCCAAAATGTCACACGTTCTGAAATGTTGGAGGGAGGCTGCAACACTTTTTTTAGTTGCTAGGACTAGAAAACCATCAGTGACTGCTTTTCAAACTTCCAATTTTGAAATTCTTATGTTGAAAAGAAGTGGAAAATCAAAATTCATGCCTAAACTGCATGTTTTTCCTGGAGGTGTCGCACATGACGCAGATTTCAGTCCTGAATGGCTAGAACTTTATGGAAGAGCAGGTCAGGATGCTGTCAAAGGCATGCAGCTGTTTTTAGAGCGTGGTGGGTCCGGAGCATACATGTTCAGTCGAACACGTCCCGAGGAATTCTCAAAGATCCCTAGTGAATTAGCGTTCCGTATTTGTGCAATAAGGGAAACATTTGAAGAATCTGGAATACTTCTTGTCAGAGATGCGAACCGGATGAAAAATGAACCGATAACTGAAAAGGCTTTTCCTGTTAGCGGAAAATCTTCCATTGTTTCTGACTCAGTTCTAAAATCTTGGCGGGAAAAAGTTGATGAAGATGCCAACCAATTCATTGCTATGTGCAAAGAACTTAATGTACTACCTGATATTTGGTCATTATATGAATGGTCAAACTGGCTTACACCAATGCTACCAAATAAAAGTGGGAAAGTATCACCAAGTGCAAGGCGATATGACACTGCCTTCTATTTGTGTGTTTTAGATTATATTCCTGATGCTGTTCATTGTAATAAGGAAACAACTGAACTAGAGGTATATATTGATTTAATCTTGTATGGTGTAGGACCAGTAAGTTACCTTAATCATACCAAATAAGTTACTAAAGCATATTAAAGCTGGATTGTTGTGAATGTTTTAGATATTACAGGTTCAAAACCTAGACAAGGCCTAATTTATATTGACTTGAGATATTTCATCCATGGCGTTTCCCATAGTTCAGTTGATTATCATATAAGGAACTAGTCTGTTCCATGTAGGAAGTTGGGAGGAAGCAGACTGGTTGTACTGGTGGTTGGTACTCGAAAACATAAATAAGGCTTGGCTATCAGTAAATATCAAACATGCATGAAATTCTGTGTATGTGCTTCCAGAAGTGTTCGCAGCTCGAGTTTAGTATGTCAGATCAAACTTGCTGTATTACTAAATGCAATTGCCAGTATCTTTCATGTCAAGGCATTTTTATCTTCAAACGTGCATGTTTGATCTGACTTGATTAACCAGTGCAGTTTCTGTCTGAAAATTTGTGCTGATAAATGGTTTGTTGATTTCCCTTAGCCAGTACTCTAGCTGAGACAATGCTCTTTAATCAAACTATCGAACTAAGAAGGCAACAAAAACTTAAACATAAAATGTAATAGTGTTATTTCTTTTTTTCTTTTTTCAGTGGTCATCAGCAAGTGGCTTCCTTCTAAAACATAAAGACCCTGAAAATTCTTTGCAACTGGCCCCGCCACAGTTGGTGGAGCTGAGTCGCATGTTAAATTTCTCTGATGTGGAAAAGTTAAAACAGTTTGCTTGGGAGCGTTCAGAAACCAGAGCTCTCCTGTTTTTTCCTATATTATGTTTCTGTTCAGATGGTATGCTGTTCCTTTATCCAGGTATATTTCACTTAAATATTTTCCAATCAAATCAATTTTTTTCAGAAAATATTTGGTTGTGGTTCTTAAAAAATAGATTATCAAATTGATGTTTTGGGGGGGAATTTAAGAAACTAGAAATACAGCCCAAACCGAATTAAGCAACTACCTATGGGATGAGCTGAAAGTGGTCTCCTAATGGAATGGACTTAATACAAAGTCAGAACTTACTCTTTACATTTACTCAAGCAGCCTTCAAGTTTCAACTCACATTGATTGAACATTAATCAGACAAGTTAATTTCGGACACAATTTCAATTTACTCAAAACATAGTTAATGTGTTCCGTGACCTACAATAGTCCTACATAGATGTTACTAGTATTTAAATAGATATGGTTAAATATAAAACTCATCATTCAGTTGAAAAATTTAAGGATGGCCTTGTAAGTTGTATTCAATAATTGCAATGTTTTTTCTTTAAATTATAATTTGGAGTTTTCCAAAGAGATTAAACCATATATTCGTGCATCAGTATTAAACCCTTTCTTGAAGCATGAATTATGATAATGTTTTTATTTCATAGGTGATGACTTGTACCCGAAGAACCCAGACTATGAGGGAGAGTTTCCAATGATATGTTTTGAAGAAAGCGTTTCTGAGCTTAGAGATAAATGCAAGAAATTGAATCGGTCTGAAATGATTACCGATGAGACGGGAAAAACTGTCCGTACATTTTCATGTAACATAAAGATGGAAGATGGACAAATTATGCCGTTATTTAACTTCTTGGAAGACCGTAGCGCCAGTGCTAGACTTTGAAAGTGCGTCAGTGTGTTACATGTATATGCTGTTACATATTGTTTGATTCTATTGTTACATCAGTATTGATGCTTGGTATTGTTCATTATCTACCTCAGGCTTAAACAAATCTGTACCTGGTTATCTGGCCTACACTAATTTTTCCTGCAAAACCTACAACTTTTATCAGGCCTAAGTAACAGTACATCCACCGTTTTTAATTTTCAGCAGGCTTTCAAGACGCTGAACAATTTGATTTTCTAATGAGTGTGTAACCAGAAACAAGTTTGTTTACGCCTCATCTGGTATTTCTTCTAGTCGTCGTGACTCATTGGATATTTTCACTAGCCCTGGCTTTAATAGATAACCAGAAAAGCCATTTTTGAATCGTATTTAGTGTTTATTGTATTGATAAACCTATTTAGTGGCTCTAAGTATTTGTAGCAAGTCTGTCTTTATTTACCGTATGAATTTCATGGTGCTTTTTTCCCAGAAAATTTCAGATCTAAGATAGGCAATGGAAATGGTAAAAGAGTAATGTTAAATCAAAATTGTCCAAGTGCATAGTATATTTCATTAGGGATATATATATATGTATAAAATTAGTTGTATATTGAATTTAATAAAATCATTATTTTGATCAAGAGTTTTCTTTTGTGAATAAAATTACAAGTGAAGAAAATCACAAACAGTTGACTCTATCATACATTAGTGCTCATCCCACTTAAGTTATCCAATCAGTGACAAGGATTTTTAAAATTTTTTGGCTTTCTTATCTCAATAGAATATAATACTGGTATTCTTACTTCTTAGCTACGAAAAACGACTAAAATGGGCGGAGCACCAAGACGGTTAGAATACATATTTGGGTGTTCTTAGTAATAAGAAAGCCACAGTTGCTAATGTTAACTTCTGAAGAACACACAAATATGCACTCTAACCTGTATTTGCTTTTTGATATGATAAAATGTAAGCAGCGCTTTTAGATTGTTAGAAAAATTCAAGTTCAGTTCAACCTCTCCACAGTGGCCCTCTCTTAAGCAACAACCTCCCTTCAACAATATCAATAATTTTTCCCACTGCAAGATTTTTACTATTAACTAATTAAGTTAACCTCTCAACCCCAACATAATTATGCTACTCCAAAGGGTGTTGCTTTGGAGAGGTTGTACTGTATGTATGAATGGAAGACAAAACAAAATATAGATTTGAACATTTATTTCAATGAACACAACACATAGTAAAGATAATAATTAAGGTCATTATTTTCTTAGGTACAATGTACTCAAAACTAAAAGGGCTAACACGAGGGTATTAATCACAGAGACCCAGTAAAAACTTGGTATTCTTAACAAGTTTTTTTATAATTTTGAAAATTTATACACTGCAGAATAACAAGATGAAATAACTCAGGATAGATATTATGACTTATGAAGAAAACTGCAGTGTGAAACAAAGAAAGATGAATGTTATGAACAAGATTGGATGAATGCCCTCAACTGACAGTATAATAATATACAGCTAAAAAATGAAATAAAAAATGACTCAGCTGACACTCAATTAAGAGCCAACAAAATTTCCTACTAATTTTATAGTAAATTTGACTCAATCGCACAAATTCTCAAAAGTCAGAAATTAAATTTTACTGATTCGAAAAATCACAATGTAATTTAAAGTACAACCTGAAGTAATACATGACAGGTGCACTGCCAGTAATATGATAGAGATTTATGAACATTGTCACTTATTAATTTAATGCAACTTAATGATGAACTTTTCACTAATTACACCTGAAACAATAATGATTATGAGTATTATTTACTGATGATTGAACAAGTTGAACCAGATCATTATTCATGGTCACTACAAGATTTTCAGATCAATTATTCTTGTAATCATATTCAAGAAAAATAAGTGACTAAAATACATTTTGAGTTATACAAACTGAGATAAAACTATTAAAAAATACAGAACTACATAGAAGTTATCATTTCAGTGAGTCTAAGGCTGTTTTACAACCATATTTCAGTTAGTATATACAGCAGCCGGTTCACAAAACTAGATTTCCTGGCCATCATCCTAACACATACTAATATACCCTTCCACAGGGTGCTGGCAATTTCTTCACATTCAGAGGAAAATTGACATTTCCGTCAAATTTTAACAGAAGGGTATGACTAGGCGCAACCGTGATTTGAACCCACAGTGTCAGGTAACAATTCTAGGTCCCTAACAACTGGACCACGGCTACAGCCCTCTTTGTAGAAGTATTTGCAGACAAAAACGATTTAATATCGATGGACTGAAAATCACAGTCATTAAAGTTAATTAGAGGAAAGATTGTATTAGGAGCAATTCCAATTCTCAAACACAACAAATTACAACTTCATTCTAAACTATTTCTTATTTTTAGTCTAAATCACTGACCAAATCAATGCTAAAAAATACTTTATAAAAACAAAATGAAAGACTTAGCAAAATAAATTGAACACTACTTTTTTGACATAAAAATTGAACACAATATAATAACGCTTACTGAAGAACTTCAATAGAACACAATTAAGGTACTTATAAGCTATCTGATATACCAGTTTTTTTTTTAGAATTTTGAATGGGAGAAGATTTGAACACGAGCCTACATGAATAAATCAGGGTGTTCACTGTTAGATTATGTATAATAGATATTTTGAATGGGAGAAGATTTGAACACGAGCCTACATGAATAAATCAGGGTGTTCACTGTTAGATTATGTATAATAGATATCAAAAGCTGAGGGTCTAAACTACCCCTAGCTGATAATAATTTGAGTCACCAAAATTTCCTATTTAAGTACAAGTAAATTTGACCCTTAGGTACAAATTCTCAAATTAGAAGCTTTATTTTGCTAATTTCAAGAGTCAAAATGCCACTTTAAGGGTCAAGTGAGAGCTCTGACTGAATAGATAGAAAATAAATAATGTCACTAGTAAAACATAAATTCTAGAATCAATGCAAACAGAAGACTTCACAACTTAGCACATTACTAAGTACTTACCATTCTGTCAGAGTTTGTCAAATAAATACAAATTTTTGTGAGCATCCAAGATTATCAAACTTGGGTACAGGCTACAAAATTAGTGTCCCTAACTGTATTTTTTGTATTTTTTATACATTGTTTTACTGATAATTCAGTTATCATAAGGCAAAATTTAATTCCAACCAAAGTGAAAAATTAATGTTTGTAACAAGATATCTGAACTTATTGACTGCTCACAAAGTTTTATAATCTTGGTTCACATGATTGTATAATAAAATATATAGGGCCAGCTAAAAAATACAGGAATAATTTTGATGGACAGAAAAATACCATCTTTTATTAAAATCTAATGAAAAACTCTGCCACACATTACTTATTTTAAAAATAAACAATAAAAACAAGATAAAAATGAATTAATACTCAATGTATAAACAATATGTTTCGTTAAAAAGATATGTCAACATATCTGCCTGCTGATAAATAAATACAATAATCATCTCCATGTGGCATTCCAGATAAAAATTTGCACTGAAGTAAATTCCCTGTTTTTACTAATAACTTTCTTTAATGATCCAGTCTACATTCACAAAGAAAGAAACTTCAAGAATAATCCATTGTTGGAACAATTCCTTCATGGCAAAGGTCTATACCATCTTGTTTCTAACCAGTGTTCTTCATTCTCATTGGATATTTCTCAGATTACACTATAATACTTCATTGTTTACCTTTAATCAAGTTGTTCACTTTGTCAGTTAATTGCTGAAGCTCAACAGTTCTATCAATTTTCAGATATTTTCCTTTCTTGATTTGAACACTAGAAATCCATTCAGGTATCAACTCTATACAGAGATTTATGTGAGGTTCTACATCACCTGTAATAGTACGTGTTATAACATGAATTACTTTACTTAAAGAAGAATAAAGTATGATTTTACTACACACGGAAGATGGAACTAGACAAAATTCCTTATAATAAACACTTTGTAAAATACATATTACATGTATTTAAGTAAAAAAAAAAAGTTCAAAAAGGAGCTCAACATTTACGAAATCCCGACATTGAATCGCTAAATCACAGAACTTTAATCAACAATTATCGTAATGCTTTGCTGTTGCTGAGG
The DNA here is from genome assembly GCA_964023205.1 of Lutraria lutraria. Lineage (NCBI taxonomy): Eukaryota > Metazoa > Mollusca > Bivalvia > Venerida > Mactridae > Lutraria > Lutraria lutraria. Next base: position 7,473,330 of record OZ026839.1, on the reverse strand, counting down.
AATCTGCTAACTAAGTTTTATACAAAACTATTGAGACAAGGACATGTAGACTGGATAATAGGCATCTTATACTCATATTAAAATCATACTAAAACATTATGCTCTAAATACCAAACTATGCCTTAGTTGAAAAAAATGAGAACACTTCCAAGGTCTTCGAAATAACTAGTAAATATAAATAACTAGTAAATATCAAAAAGATTGATTTATGACCCGTTTGTTTGGGTTTTACGCCCCTTTTCAACAGTCAAAGTCATATGTCCGTTCACCTAACCATCGGTCCTGGGAAGAACCAGTACTAGACTCAGATCCGAAGTAAGCAACTGCCTACTTTCTCACATAAAGAGACATGGTTTGTAGCTGGGCTCAAACCCAGAATTGTTTATGAACACATCTGATTCTCAAATTGAGCATACAATTACATACCTGGGGCAATTCCTGATTTATGACTATCAATCACCTTCTGTATCACAGAATCAATAGTAAGTGCAGGCTTCTTTTCAGTAACAAAATGTGATCTGATTATACGCATAATATCAGGTAATCGTTTCATCATACTAAGCCTTTTCTCTGCCTTAGGGTCTCTCGTTAAAGTAGAGGCTGTTTTAGCAGCTTCTTTCGCTCTAATCTTCTCCAGCAGTGACATAGGAACACCTTTCATACTTCCTGACAATGGTTTGGCTGGAGTTGAGTTTGGGGCTGAGTTTTTTAGAGGAGTAGATGCTTCAGTTGGTTCCTCTTTAATGGTTGCCTTCAATGCATCTTCTATCTACAATTTGAATAAAAAAGTCAGAATATACATGTTTAATAAATGACAACATGCAGTGAACTATTACTCACTCAATGATACATTTCCAAGGTGCTAAATAAATGTCCAAAGTTGAGGGTCAAACACAAATTTGGGATGATAATAAATTTGGCATGTCAAAAAAATTCCTTCTAATGCCATAGTAAATTTGACCCCTTGGTAATAAAGTCTCAAAATTCATAAGCTTTAATTTATTAATTTAAGGATTAAAATGTCATTAAAAGATCAAATATGAACCCTCATCATGTCTTTCATATCACTGAACAGATCAGCGACCTGTTATACTGTTACAAAACCATTACAAACAGCTAAACATGGAAGAAAGTTTCCCAATCAAGCTATTCATTCAAATATAATAACACCAATTTATGAATCTACAATACCTTTGGAGTAACTTTGCCTTTAGTACTAGCTAAGACATCTTTAGCTGTTTGATATACTTGTAAATCTGGTGACTGAGGTAAAGGACTCTCTAGTATGTCTGGCACTTCATCCAAAGGAAATTTAGGATGCCAACGTGTAATTTTGTCATCAGGTATTGATAATGGACGACTCAGTTTGGATAAAAATTCCTGAGAAAAAATATAATCATGTAAAGCACATTGGACCCATGAAGATCACTTTATTTCATCAACACAGGCAAGAAAACATAATAATGCCTTAGTATCAAATTTTATTTCAGAACATCTGTTAATTGACAAGACAATAGATTCCAGCTACAATTACTAAACATTCATTTAATTGGGTCTAACACTGTTTTTCATAAATAATTCTGTTATAATTATACGGCGGCCAATTCACCAAACATTTTTTCCTGGACAGTATGCTAACCAGTACTTACCCTTTCCACGAGGAACCCTCAGCTTGGTCAACATATGGAGGTAAATTGATATTGTTGTCAAATTTTCTGGTATTTTTTGGGTATGACCTGTCTCGACCGGGAATCAAACCCGGAGTACTAAACACTGCACCAATGCCTTTTTAAATTCTAATATGGTGTAATATACAGTTCAAAGCACAGACAGGTAGCCGTTTAAGAATAGAGAAAAATTTCATTTCACAGATTTTCAATATGGTTCTATTTATGGATACCAATTGCATATAGGTTAAGATTTATGATTACACACCTTATGATACTGTTTTACTGTATGTATCATGCTGTTATGAAATACATTTCTTCTGGTAAGAAGATGGGACGCCTTAAATGTTGGTCTCACATTACTCTTCTCTAAAATGAAAAAAATTTACAAATTTAATATCATTTCTAAGAAACACTAGAACTCTGCAAGTCAGATGTGTCGCTGGATAGTTTACTTGACATATGAGCAAAAATGTTGCAAAGTGCACTTAACCTTGCTTTAATGTGGAATATTTTTGTGCCTGTTTACACTGTCTGAAAGAAATGCTCTAATAAAAAATATCAAAGCGGAATAATTAAGAAAATCGCACAACTTAAAAGTTATGGTTCTTGCACACTGCACTTTGGGTCATTGCAAGAAACATGCAAACCAAGTTTCGAGTCATTCCAAGTTACGGTGACAAAGTTATGTTCCGGACAAGAAAGCGCTGTCGCCGCCACAGACAAAGTAATCCCTATATGTCGCCTAGGAAAAAGGAACCAAAATTATTTTATAGACTTATAGTATTATACACAGTAGTACAAGGGAAACGTTCTCATAAATACTTAATATTTAGTTCACATAGTTTGCTTTTATATATGCATCAGTTTTACACCCCTTTTCAACAGCCAAGAGTCATACGAGTCAGACAGTTCACCTAACCATCGTTCCTGGGAAGAACCAGTACTAGACATCCAAAGTTTTAGCTATTTTCATTATGACATACCTTCATCAGTTAGTCTAGCCTCGACAGTTAATTGATAACCAGACTGCTTGAAACCTTGCACGTTTTGAAGTCCCTTCTCTTGACGCAGTTCATAAGCATCTGGGTAGACAGTCTTGATTTTTGAAACATGATTTTTCTCAAAATTTCTGTAACAATAAGTTGAAATATTTTACGAGATATGCAAGAATGATTATTTCCTACACTAAATTTTTTTATATAACGTACAAACATCAGAGATGTGATAGCATAAATGTTTTAAGAATAGAACACTCCCTAACCATTCATGAAAAATCAGTATCAGTCTACAGGTAAGTAAGATATAACTGGATCAATTAGATCCCCAAAACTTTTAGAACTACAGTAAAACCCAGATTATATATATGTATTTCAATGTAAATAAACCTCGATTATCCGAATCGTCTAATCCGAATACCATGGCTTATCCGAAGTGAAAAACGGGTCCCCACTATCATCCGAACGCGTATTTTCACACCTGCTATCCGAAGTCGACGATTAATTCTGATCGATCAGACAAGTTCATTGGTAGGTTTCTTTAACGGGTCAAAAGGTGTGAACAACAAATTATTTAACCACTGTGAACAAAGGATGTCCGTTTGGTTCATTGTTTGCAGTAATGGGAACTCAATTAGCCTATTACGATACTGACTCGGATCATTCACCTTATATTTTTGGCTTGATTTATAAATTGCATCATAATTTCCGTTAATAAGCAACTAACATTAAAAATGTTAATTTTATTTTTCGAGGTTTGTTCAAATGAAAATAATACACATGACCAATATAAATTACCGGCACTCGACTTCAAAATCATTCCATTTTCGGAAAATGAATACAAACACGATAAGATATCTTAGGACGACAACGATTTGTGTTCGCAAGTGTTTGTGACTATAGCAATAAAATGAAACTTCGCGTTGGATTTTCTATTTGTAATTTGTTCTTATTCTGTATCACGTGTATATTTCATTTCATGATTTCATTTTATTGATAATGTGCTTTATAACACGACATGTGCTACCGTTTGGGTACTCATTTGTATTCTAGTTTCACTTTGGGATCCTCGTGACTTTGCCGAATTAATAATGGTACTACTCATAGATGTGTTTTTAAGTTAAACATACACAATGTGACATGTTTATCTTAAAATGTATTTTTTCGTAAACAAAATATGAATTATAACACATTGTGTTGTTATTACATATAGATATGTGTACGACATATATATAGTAGTGATCTTCCTTTATTTTCATACAATTGTCTAGATTTCCCTTGCCCTGGATTATCCGAAACCCCGGATTATCCTAAGTAATTTTCGGTCCCGACGACTTTGGATATTCGGGGTTTTACTGTTCTCTCAGATCTCAAGTCATCATCAGTTATTAGATGTGCTATTCTTACTCCAAATACCTTGTTTTCACATACATGTCTAAATTTGTAAACCTTAATGAATAAATTATATCCAGTATAAGATTGAAAAGTTATATGATCATAAATTCAAACCTTTTGGTCAATTCTTGAACAGCTACTTTTAGCTTAGAGAAAGTACATGTTTCATTTCTATTGTGTAGCATACTGACAACTTGGTCCATGCCACGGAACTGCTCAGCAAGGAGTCTGTACTTGTAAGGTAAGCTTAGAGTTGGTGCTGCAGGTGTAGCAAGGTGGTGAAACCTCTCATAAGCTGGTACCTTAGGCTTTGTTTCACTGAAAAATAGATTTAATAACATAATATTATGCATACAATTCAAGCACTGTGTACAAACAAAACAATCATGGTTTCACATATAGACATACCAGACAAAGAATCACTATCCCCCTTAGTTTTCATGACTGATGAAAAGGATGGCACACACAATCTATTTTCACAATGAGAACAAGAGCTATCACTGAAGATGATGAATAACCTCAGTTTGTGACCAACAGGCCCAGAAGCTAAACTAACAGGCCTGCTATTGGGGTTTGGGCATTTACTAGCAATATTTTATAAACTTTTCAGATTCCTAACAGGCCCAAACACATGTCTAAGTGGCTAAATTGGCCTGCAGCCTGCTGTTATTGAGAACCCTGGACATTATTGTTACATTTTACAAAGGGAAATAGTCACTTTTTCATACATTTTTCTGAATACCTGCAAATAGTTGCTGAGAAATAGCCAGGCAATTTCCATTTATATTATACATTTTAAAAAAGGAAGAAAGGGTAAAATTCATAACAAAATTATCATGGACAAAACCTGCTCAAAACATGCACAACTTGGCTTACTACTTATCACTTCTGTGAAGTTTCGTTGAAATTTCAGAGTTCTCAATAAGTTTGTGGCCAACAGGCCCAAAAGCTAGACTAAGGTCACTAACAGGCCTGCTAAGGGGGTCTGGGCATTTTCTAGCAATATTTTATAAACTTTTATGGTTGAAAAAAAATTATCAATAAAATGTTGCAATACTATACATCTAACAGAGACAAAATTTACCTTTCAGAGGGTACTTCCACTTCTACTTTGTCAAACTTCTTCAGTTTTGGTGCCTGTATCTTCTTTCTGGTATCTTTCATTTCAGCAAGGCGACTTTTAAGGTCTTCAAGATTTCCAACCTTACTTAGCTTGGCTTTCAAGTCTTCTGCATTGATTTTTTTGGCCTGAAATAAAAGTATCATTACCAGCATGTGTATTACTTATTACGGTACTTAACACTTGTTACAAATTATTATGAATTGACAACAGCTAATGACATGTAGAATCCTTTAAATAGTGAACCCATCAGGGTTGACACTAACTTTTTCCAGAGGTAGTCGGCAGGACTACTTGCATATAGAAAATGAGGAAGTCCTTACAAATTATAGGTAGTCCTCATTTTAATACATAAAATATATGTCTGTCATTTCATTTCAATGCCTGTCCTTTATAAGAATACAAGACAAGTATGAACGTGAGATTTTCACAAATGTATTGAACAAAGTTACACAGGTTACATCAAATGAGATCTAACAAAAGTTTTTAACCTGAATAATTTTATCTACTTGAATTATAGAATTCAGGTCACCCAAATTACAGATAGCCCAACAGGATACACAGCTTGGAAACCTAGGTAGTCCTTGGATAAAATAGGTAGCCTCTGGCTAACAGACCACTGTTAGTGTCGAGCCCTGCCCATGAGTAGATCAACAGTTTACCTAGACTTTGTGCACAATTAGTCTCATCGTAATCTTTCGGTTTCCAGATGTACTGTGTCCAAAACAAGAAAATTGGTCTATTATACTTTTCTTTCCTTTGTAATAGAATGCTTTTTGCTTTCCCTGTCTGCTTATACTCACTGGCAAATCATATTCAAAGTTTGTTGCAGTGACTTACTACGTAATCATACTGCAAAAGTAATTCATTGACATCTATGATCAATGCAGCAAAAATAATGCGAGCAAGAGATTTTGACAATTTTACCTTTGCTGTCTGATGATCCATTGTTTTAACCTTCTGGAGAGCTGATTCAACATTTGCTGGAGTCTTCACCTTAGGCTTTGCTTTAACTGACTCAACAGGTTCAGGATCTACCTGTGAAGGATCTGCTTCTTTATCTTTAGTAGGCTAAAATTAATGTTGTAAGATCAAAATTTATAAATCATATTAAATACATGTGTTATTTTGGTGCACATATTAGCAATGTTAGCTGTAAGTCAATTAAGTTATACAAAGTTGACTGCCTAAATATCATTTAATATGCTGTACAAACTGTAATCAGAGACGTATAATACAAGAGATAGGCAACTCCTTCTTTGAGATAAGGAAATACCGGGAAATCTCGTATGCGTCGCGGGCTTTCTCACGCGATCAACAAGCGCAACCGTCGTCCGCCATTTTGTATCATTGAGATACGGTTGCTTACGTCTCTGTTTATCAACTTCACTTCACAAATATCGAACACTAGCTGAATGCATAAAATTTAGAAAATTATTATTAGATCATTTCGTGTGTGTGTGTATATATATATTTATATACATCCTCAACGAGTTCATTGAAATAAATAAGTAGAGTACTGTACTGAGTGGAGATGCGTTGTAACTTGCGGTGGGTGGGGAAGGCCAGAACATCAAAACTGTACTCGCTAAAACTCGAAAACTTATTGCTGGATTTCAAAAATTCAATTTTTTTTTACTTTGTTGATACATGATTGATGGTTGCCCAAAGTTTCAATGCTCTCAGATTTGATTATATGTCTTAATTTATGTTTAAAGACTGATGTCACCCTTAAAGTCTGATTATTCGAGTGAAATTCTAGGCCTAGCAAATACATCAAAACTGTACTCGCTAAAACTTTAAAACTATTCGTTTGATTTCTATGATTCAAGTTATTTTGAAAATGGTTACGCTTTAAAGACTGAAAATTTCAGTGAAATTCCTGGCCGATTCATAACATCAAAACTGTACTCGCTAAAACTTGAGAACTATTAGCTTTATTTCTATAAATCCATTATTTTAGACTGTGATAATGTGTGATTGATGGTTGCCCGAAGTTTCAACACTCTCAAATGAGGATATTTGCCTCAGAATTAAAATATAAATTGGCTACCCTTTAAAGACTGAAAGCTTCAGTTAAATTCTAGGCCGGGTCATAACATCAAAACTGTAGTCGCTAAAACTTGAGAACCAATCGTTTGATTTCATTAATTTCAGTATTTTAGACTGTGATAATCTGTAATTGATGGTTGCCAGCAGTTTCAACACTTAAATGAGGATATTTGTCTCGCAATTCAAATTTAAAATGGTCAATTCTTTTTCGCAAACACATTGTTTTTTTAAATAATTGATTTTTCATTCTTGAATGTTATCTGATTGTACACATATTTTAGTCTTGAAGTGTCACAGATGTCAGCTGTAATAAACAATGCATGACCATAAAACTTTTGGTGACACATGTTTCTGATGATATCTATGGACCCATACTGTTCTGGGACCAGTAATTCCCTTGACTGCATAATCCCTAATATGGTAAACAAAACAAATTTTCACACAAGATAGCCACTTGATGTTAACTTCAAAGGCCTGCAAAAATAACAAAATGTATGACATTGAAAAAAAAAATACCGGGGGGGGGGGGGGGTAAAATAATATTTGTTAGTATTTTTTTTCAATATGGTTCATGTTGATATTAATATTATTATGCGATGACATATTAATAGATAAGCAACGCGCCAAACATCTATATGCAGCATTAGTAACAAAATTCCACAAAAAATAAAATCCATAGATCTGTCATCTTTAAGATGATTCAGCCATACATGTTTTTGGTGACATTGTCAGTTTCCAACTGTTGTTTGTTGGAAACAGATTAATTGTTTCCATAATCGGTATATTCACCATAAGTAATCTTAAATCTAGACATTCGTCATGCCATGAGAGAAAGTTTGAGGAAGACGTGATGTAAGTACTAGTGTTACTCAGAAAATAAATTACAGAGACAGAGAAAAAATATAATTGGCAACTGCATGTCGTGTTTATATAAGGACAATATACCAACTTCACACCTTCAAAAATAAGTGAGAGGTATTGACTGATAAACAATGAATGAGGTCTATAAATTTCATTTTTTCATTTATAGCATCCCTGATTTTTTTAAGGAAATTATTTTATGTCGCTAAACAGAATAATCCACATTGTACCCAAGCATCAATAAAAAATCGGTCATATTGTATAGTCGAAAACAGCATAGATATATTAAAGACACTAAATTCTGACAGTCTTTTTGTTTTCGATAATGTCACTCGCATGCCCTTTCCGAATTGCCATTATTTATAAATACTGTATAATCGACAACACTATCCGGACTCGTACCGTGTAGACGTACTATATACCGAACTGAGCGATCACGCTAAATATCGCGATTGACATACAAGATATTGGGAGATTTCGCGTAGTTGCCTATCTCTTGTATTATACGTCTCTGCTGTAATCAAAAAGATGAACTTAGCACTTTTTAATAAAACATAGATCATTATCTCAGAGATTGCATGCAGCATCTGAGTAAGAATTTCTTCTAGTTTTAATTAAATTAATACATTTATACCTTGGCCTTGTGAACCAGTTGCAACTTCTTCCTAGCTTTCACGCTGCTTTTGGTCTCAGCTGGTTTACTAGCAGAAGTTGAAGGTCTTTTCTCAGGAGTCGCTTCATCTGGCTTCTGTTCATCTTTAACCGTTGTCTTTCCATTTCGACCTCTTTTACGGCCATTTCCAATGGCTTCTTCTGTATTTTTTCTCGGTGTCTCCAGTTGTGGTACATCTCCACCATCATGTTCATCCCAAGACGAGGTCACTGCTTCAGATATCTGTAAGATGCCTTTGCTGCCTGTCTCATTTGTAGTGGAAGCCAATGAAGCTTCGATTGACGTCTGCTTAGGATCTACCTTGATCTTTCTGGCTCTAGTCGCTTTCTTCGGAACTGTAGCAGATTGTTTAGCTTTTCTAGAAGCTCTTGTTTGCAAAGGTGAGAAAACGTTTGTCTCTTTTGACTGCATTTCAACACTGCCTTCATCCTGTGTTATATTTCGATATTGGTTCGAGTTTGTGCGATCTAGTACAGAAATGTCGACCTGTGTCGATGTAACTTCAACTTTTCTACGTTTTGAAGGCTGTAAAGCAGGATTTCTCTTCCTAGTTGAAAAATAATCGGTCACTCTTCCTTGAGCCATTTTGTTGGTTTGTTGACAATATTATTTCGCGCCGAAAATCACGTGACTTACTGATAGACTGGTGTAGATTTTACTTTGCGATAACGGGTTTGTAAACCTGAAACCGGCAAACCAGTCAATTTCAGGAAGTATTGATCACGTGACAAAAAACATGGCGGCCGACACAAACACGAATCCGTTTTTGACAGACGACGATGAATTTCTAGAAAATGAACACGAAGACGATATTCAGGTTCGTTGTCAACAAAGTGATTCAACGGATATAAGCTGGGATGCAATTGCCGCTAAGTTGTTGAAGGAAAAACTGACGTTAACAGCACTAGAGCTACACACGGAGCTAGTGGAAGCAGGCAGAGAACTTCCCAGATTAAGGGATTACTTCTCAAATCCTGGAAATTTTGAAAGGTCTAAGGAAGATTCACCTCCTTCAACCCTTCGTAAGTTTTTGTAACTTAATAGTAGTTGTGTAGTCAAAAACTGTCACCCATGACATTTACTTGTACACCACAGAGACATGCAGGTAACTCACTGTATGTGAATCACTGAACGTGTTATGTTTTCCTTGTACAATTATCATAACATAGTACAACCTCTTATGACCCTTTAATATCTTGATTTCATTTGAAAACAAGCATTACTGTTATAGACTCTAGCCTTACTAATTTGGCTTTCTAATGGGCTGATTTATTAAAATGATTTTTGAAGGGTCATCCTCTAAGAGTGAGATACATTAATAATGATTTGTGCATAGTTTCGGGGCAGGATAAAAAAGGTTTCTCACCGTCCCCAGTCTTCACGCTAACCCACTAGCCCACAGGTGGTTCAACATCATCAGGGTTCATCAGACATCTTCATGTAAAGACCAACCTCCCAAACAAGTCTTACTCTTAGTACCATAGGTCATATCATTCTTAAACTTTTGTTCGGTCAGACAAGGTTTGATTACATACCGACCAACTGACATGTTCCAAGTAATATAAACCCGCCTCTTTGAATTGGGGGGGGGGGGGGGATGGAAATAACATATCAATGAGATTCATTACATTGATTAAAATATCAGTTGGTTGATAAATTTCTCTGTTTAAGTGGTATATATTTTTCCTATGGGGACAAAAGTTTTGTGTAAATTTTCCTTTGGTAATTTTCATGTATCAAATATTTTTATATGTCACAAAAGTTCCAGTTCCTCCTCTTTCCGCCTCTCTTGATACTAATGGTAGTGCAGTAGAGCTCATACTGTTGTTTTTTTAAGTTAATTATTTTGTATTCAGCTAGAACATCAAGCATACAGACATTTGATTCTCTTGATTTTGCTCGATATTCTGATGATGGTGAAAGACAAGTTGATGAAAGAGTTGCAGGTAATCTTATATAATCTTATGAAATATTCTTTGGTCTTGTGTTATATTGCAGAAATGGAAACAAAGCTAATTGGCCTTGTTTTTAAAGCGTCAATAGTTTTAGACATTGACCATTCTCATTATCTGTTTTACAATTATGTATACTTTTAGGGTTTAATTTTTTTAAAGATATTTGCACTGGTTCAGTGGATCAATTATTGTATTGTTTGATTCTGTAGTAAAGTAAAGCTATATCTTAATAATGATTATTGTATTTTCCAGTGCTTGAATTCGAGTTGCGAAAAGCCCAGGACACTATAAAATCATTGCGAGCAAGTTTGACAAGGGAAACAGGTATGGTATTGTACTGGTATATCTGTGTATGAATAATAGTTAGTACTCTACTTAGTGTAAATGTATTAAGATTTTCAAGAACATATATGTATTAATGTACTGATTGAAATATTGTTTGTAATGTATGGAATTGGAAGAGTGTATAAATCGCCTTATTTTGATATTTGAATGCCTTGAACTATGCCTATTTGGAAATGAATGTAAGACTGAGATTACTATAATTTATGTTTGAAATGAAAAAATGAGCAATATTACCGGTACATACTTCGGCATACATTTCTGAAAAAGTGCTCTTTTCTGTTCTTTGCAGAAAATGAACATGTTGCCCCAGAGAAAATCTCTAAAGATGAACGTGAAGGGTTACGAACAGATGATGCTATTAGAACCATGGAGCAAAAAGCTATCAACTTTTTAGTGAATGAATACCTTCTTCAAATTAATAACAAGCTTACAGCTGTTACATTTTCTGAAGAAAATGAAGATCAGGTTTGGATAGGCATTTTTTAAAAAATTCTTTACCAGATTAAATGGGCTGGCTGTTACATTGAAGTGGTGTTGTTCTGTAATGTTAACATTTAAAAATCTGAATGGGAACAATATTAATTGTTATTCAGACTAATTATATTTACTATTTAAACATGATTATAGCAGTTTTGAAATGTGGCTGCAAGTCATTGAATTTGTATATTAATCCTAAGTTACTGAATTATATCCATCAATATGCATTTCTTTTTTTTTTTGTCCTAGAATTTTGAAGACTGGGATGATGTAGGCTTGAACATAGCACAACCACCTACTCTGCTACATCTGTACCGTGACTACAACAACCATATCACACCAAGCAAAGATGTCTCAGATGGTGATTGTCAGACTGATATAGATTCTGATGATATTGAGAAACTTCTCAATAAAGTTCAGTTCTTAGAAAAAGAATTGTTTAAAGTGAAACAGGAAATGGTAAGCTACATAGTGAAAGAATAATTGCTTAGGAAAATGAATATGTTTTTTTTTTAAATCTTATCTGAGTTTTTCAATTTGGTGCTTTGAAATGTTTTATTTAGTCATATTGTTTAAAGACTAGCAATAATTGATAACAAATTGTTATATGCTTGTTGCACTGCAATTCATTATCTAAGAATTGACATGATTCACCAGTATTACATGGAATGTATTTCATTGTTCTTTATTGTCAATTAGACAATCAAAGGTTTTGATAAAACTATCTTAATGACAACATAATTAAATGTTACACATGGACAAATCTGATGAAACTTTATCTGATTGTAGATATTTCTTTTCAAAGAGCATCTAATGTCTGATGTAGTATACAATGTCATGTCACTCATACTTGTTTCAAGTTTCAAAACAGGAAGTTTTTAACTTTAGCTGTTTAAATGTTTTGTAGGGAGATAGAATCTCAGAACTTCAAAGTGATATAGCAAATAAAGATAAAGAAATGCTGAGAAGAAGGGGCGTAGCTGAAGGGTCAGTATATACATGATCTTTTTTAGATGTGCCATAATGTTTCCTCTGATGGTTTAATTTTTTGTTCAGTCATAAGAGTATTAGACTTGTACATAAAAGAGAAATGTTCATTTCATACTGAAGAACATCAGAATACAGTCACATTGGGGATAAAAGTCTTCTATGATTAGTATGAACACAGACCACCATGTCATTGTGCTACGCCTACAACATTGTCGGTACAGTAGAAATAATAAAAAAACATCTTTTCTTAGCCCCTAATTTGATGTTCATTGTAGTATGTAGTTAAATGATCATAATCAAGGGGCCTCTATGGTCAATTGGTCACCACTGTGAGTTTAAATCTCACCTGGGACCAGAAAAAAGTGCACCTGGAGGGAGCTATGTAGATGGCTTACAAAAGGTTGGTCATTCTACTCAGGTATATACTTGGAGTCCTCCCCCATCATCAAAGCTTGAAATGTATCTGAATGTCCTTGACTGTTAGTGTTAAGTTTAAAAACCCCAAAGAAAAAAAAATATTTCAAGAGCTGACTGTATCACTAATTTTTTATCTCCAGGTCAGAGTCAGACCCACCAGGCAGTCCACTGATTGAAAGAAACATTTTTGATGACATTCCATCTGGTAGTTACACGCTTGAGAACCAGTCTGATCTGAGTGAAGATGAAGCCGAAGATCTGCAGCAATGTAATTGTGATCACAGTCTAAATGAAAAGTGCCCAGTCTGTGTCAGGGTGCAGTCTCCTGAAGTATACAGATTAGATTTCACTGATGAGGGTGACCAGTCTGGTGATCAGGAAGCTCAGGATGTACCAAGCACTGGTGAAACTCAAACAGTTGATGCAACAGAAAGTGTAAAGGATTCTAGCAAGGCTCAGAATAAATCCAATGATCATTCCAAAGGCAACGTCGTTAGTGATTTAACTAAATGTGATACCCAAGATTTAAAGGATGATTCTGAAAATATATCAAATAGTTGTGATGATGGCACTGGTGAATCACAGGCCAAAAATGTGACTTCAGAATCAAAAAATCTTCGTGTTGAAGATTCTTCTGCTAACATATCTGAGAAAACTGATGAAAATTCTGTCAAAAGGAAAGGCATAAAGTCAAAAGATATCTGGACGGATTCAGATTCTGTGAGGAAAAAATCTGATGTTTCACCAAGTGTTAAATCTGGCAACAAGCCAAAAGGTTCCAAAAGCAAAAAAAGTGATAACATATGTATACAAAGTGAACTTGAACATGAAAAAATTGGACGGAAGATGTCGACAGCATTTAGTAAAGCATTGAAAGATGTTTGTTTCAATGTTCAGAAAGACAACAGAATTGTAATGGAGGTAGACCTTTTTCTTCTTTTTAATGATTTTAGAGAATTTTGCAGCTTTAATTAAGCAAAATTAGTAGTCCAGTGTCATAAAATTTGAGTTAAGTTATGGAATTTGAGTGTAGATGTTTAAATGAGTCTACTGTAATGCACCATGCTTAGCAATTAGATAACTTTTGATAAGAAATGTGTTGCCCTTGGCCTTAAAATCCTGACCTGTGCAGTTGCCTTATCCTATGGAAATGGAAGATTTGATATAGTTTGATCTTCTTTTTGATGAAAAATCTTATTCTGTTCCATTAAAACTCTTGTGTGCATTAATTATAAAGTTTAGCATGATACGCTATATCAGTTATCATATTTATTTAGTTAAAAAGAGAAATACGGAATTTAAATCTATCTGTGTGTAAAGATTTTATTCTCCATATAATGTTTAAGTTAACCCCTTCATTTGGTATGTACAAATAGACAACATTTTCAATGCAATACAGTGACAAAACAAAATAATGGCAAATTTTTTACTATGTAACAAGGAAATATACAAGCCCACCAAATTGATGTTTTTCCATGTTGTTTGTGCATGTTAAACTTCAAACATTGTAAGTTTTCTTTCATCTAGAAGATTACAAGATGAAAGATAACATGTTATGTGTAACAGGGTGTATTGTTATGTTTAAACAAGTTTTGTAGGTTTAATTGAATTTTATCTTTCTGCTGTTTTAGTTCTTATCTACATTTTGAGATTCATTTATAAATTTGACTTGATCGAGTGTTCCTATATTAATGTATATTAATGTAATACATGCATGCACATTCATATGTATGTTAGATTTTATTGTGCCTAAATATAATTTGAGGATTCTTGATGGAAATTTTCCATTATACAGAACATTTTTGTACAGTGTAATATTAACCAGCTAGATGAGATCAGTTGGTAGGGCATCTGACTCGCAAGCCGGAGGTTGCGGGTTTGGGCCCCATATCGGGTACATTGTTTTCTTCCTCCCTGTAATACACTATGATATCTGATTTGAAAAGTCAACATGAAACTCAGATTGATGGGGAAGTAGAAATTTAAAGATATCATGTGTGTATAAGATGATTTTCATGCATGATGTATACATGATTCCAGGTTTCACAAATCACAGATACAGATAAACAGAAGGTTGTATTGATGTTAGGAAGATGTTTGCCACACATTGTGCCTAATGTATTACTGGCTAAGAGAGAGGTATGAGTTATATAACATGTTTAATAATACAAAAATCATGAAATGCAGCTGATTTTAGTACTGGCAAGTCAAATGGAAGAACATGCTCGATCTGAAAGAAAATAGTCGTTTTTTACGGTACGCGACCCAATTTTATTGGTAATTTTTTAACTTAAGTTATATTTTTCCTCTTTAACTCTTTTGTACTAATATAAAAGAAGGAAATCACAATATTATTAACTTCTATTCAGTATTGCATATATTAACAGAAAAAGTTATGTCTCCTTACACAAATTACTGTCTCCAACCTTGGAGCCATTAGCACAAACTTTTTATGATTGGCGAATTTATTAGCGCAGACTGAAAATTACCCAGAGGAAACCCTGAATATGTTTTTATCTTTGTTCTTATAATCCCAATTATGAAAATGATAATTAATTTTCACACTTTTGATGACTGGTTTACAAACTTTTATCATGAAAAAAATTTACACTTAAGTAAAAATTTCGACTTAAGTTAAAGAAAATCTTAAGATGCTTTGTGAATACATACCCTGGCACTTATATTTCTTATGAAAAATCTTTAGAATGCAAGTATTTAGAGAGAATCGTGCCTTGAATTCTCACTAAAGGTGATTAGAAGTAAGAAGTAGAAAAAAAGTTTAATAATTTTCCGAAGGTCTAATAAAGTATCGGGTCGCGGGATTAAATTATGATAGGTCATGTAACCAGTAATAAACTTTTTTGTTACTAATTTTTGTACGCTTTATTGTACTGAAGCAGCCCTAATGCTGAACTATTTACAACCTTGCTAATAGAAACTATGAGTCATACAAAAGATAAATTAAAATAAAAATTCATTTGAGCAAAAATAATATGCTTGAAGCAGTCTACTTCTGAATTCATTTTATCATCTTCCCACATGCACAGCTGTCGAATAGGCTTGTGCAAAATTCTGCAAATAGTAATATTTTTTTAATTTTTTCCCTTTATTTTGTAGGAGTTAATTCCCCTGATCATATCAACGGCCATGTTACATCCAGACAGTAAAGAGAGAGATAACTTGCTCAATATTCTATTCAATCTAATCAAGAAGCCAGACGAGGAACAAAGGTAAGGCCATCTTTAAAAAAATATTTGTTTGCGGTAACCCTACCCAGAGAATTTTCTGGGCATAGGTATGTTGGTAAGAAATGTTTATTTTTTATTTTGAACCTTATGTACATGTCTGAATGCTATATTTTTCATTTACCTATGAGGCCAAAAAAAGTGAGTTATGGCCTTTTTTGGTGAGTAGGTACACATAGCTTTACCACAAACCAAATATTCTTTAAGGATGGCCTAACTAGTTACTATACTGCTAATGTTTTGACTTAAGGCTACTTCTAAATGTCACAGGAAATAAAAAGATGCAACTTGAAAAAAGTCTTAAATTTGCCTCAGGAAAATAGGATGTTGTGTATAATGTATTAAACATCAAATGAATGGGTTTTTTCGCCCCTCATAGTTGAAAATAAAACATTGCTACCGGTAATAAGTTTTTGAATGTTGAGTTGGAATTCTCAATGCTACTAAATTGTCTTGCCTTTCAAATAATAGTTAATCTTGGTTATAGAAAACAGTGCCAAAAAATTGATTTGATTAGATTTTCCTTTCCTAGGAATTGATATAAAGTACTGAACTTCAACCCTTTCATCCAATTTCCAGTGAGATATGAGAACATAATGTCTCAGTGTGATCCTGAATAATTTGTCTAGTATTATTGTTTGTTAGTGCGACAAAGCAATTGAATTGCCGGGACAATTTTTTTCAATTATATTCAAATTATCTGGAATGGTATGCTACGAAATCTGGTTAAATAAAAACTTCTCTTGAATTAAAGTCTGAGAGAAATTATTATGGGAGGTGCGATGGTATAGGGGTAGAGCGTCAAACTCCTAACTGGGAGGTTGCAGGTTAGAATCCCGTCAGTGGCGGAATTTGACCAGAACTTTCACAGTCCCTTCTGTTTGCTCGAGTACTGGTCAGAATCCAGGAAGCAGTCATCGAGAGTAGTTAATATAAGTTGTAAGAACTTGCTCTAAAATCAATGTAAAATAGATAAGTTTGAACTAAATGATTATTGCCCCTAGGAAATAAGTCAAGGAGGGAAAATTGATGATCTTTGTATATATAGTGATAGATGTAAATATTGTTGTGTGTTGAATAATTTGACAGCAAATGACATGAATCTGAATGATGTATGGAGATTGTCTTATGTAATGGATATTTAAATCAATATTGACAAACAACTATTGCGGAGAAAACAAGGCTTACTTGAATAATTTCCCTGTTATATTCTTTGAAAATATAAGGAAATTAGATTTTGGTTCAGCAGCAAATATATCTTGTCAGAACATTGACACTTTCCCTTGTTTTTATTAAAGAATGTTTTTACTTGGGCATAAGTTGACACTAAGTGCTCATAAGTCAAGAGCTGTATTTCGATGTGAAAAGCTAGTTTCTGCTATGGCTCAAATCAATAAAATATAAAAATGGCGTGTTGGGGATAAAGTTAATCTTTCGTTATATAGATCTATCCGATTTCACTATAACCGTGTTTTACTGTATGTGCAAAAACGAAGTGTATACTGAGGTTTCATAAATGTTCATGTACATTAAATTTCGTGGGTGAGATTTTTCTCAAATTTCAGTTCCATCAATTTAAGATGTTCGTAAAATTACGTAAGTATCCGAAAATGCATCTATCCAAAGTGTATTATTTTTCAGACATATGATATTAACAGGGTGTATTGCATTTGCTCAACATGTTGGACCTACCAGAGTAGAGGCAGAGCTTCTCCCACAATGTTGGGAACAGGTAAATAATGACATGTTGTGTACTTCTGTCTCAATCTGAACTTAGTTTTAAACCTACTACCAGTGCCAGATAGGCAATGTTTTAAGTATAAATCATAATTTATTATTGCACCATACACTTTTCATGTCTTGTAATGGCCTGCTTTATTTGACTTTTACTTTGAATAATGATTTTTATACACTCGTTTGAAAAATGGGTAGTATTATTGGAACACCCACGACAGGCGGTCCAGCACTCATCGTCCACAACAGTTTTATTTGGATCCTCGCCAAACTTGATGGAAATGTTTATGGCCGTGAGATCTCGGTCAAGTTCAATAACAAGCCCAATCGGCCAAGGCACTGTTGAGGCACTCTTGTTTTGTTCTTGCAAGGACCTGCTGTGTTTGGCAATTTATAGTTAAAGTATCTATTCATTTATATCGAAATTTTGGAAAATCATACAAAACGTCTGTTGCATACCCATTCCCATATACTGATGAATTTAATGTTTCAGATAAGTCATAAGTACATGGAGAGAAGACTGTTAGTTGCTGAAGCTTGTGGTGCACTAGCTGGTTATATTCCTGTAAGTAGTAATTAATACATGTTGGTAAACTGTATTATAAGCATCAGTACATAGATCAGTCTTTTTGTGATGCTGTTCTATGATTTAATTTGTCCAAGTTCAAGGATTTTTTGTACTAAGAATGTGATACTTCTAATTAACCGTCTTAGACTACATGTTAAAAAAAATTTCTTCTATTGACATTGCGAATTTTCTCCAAATTTGTCTTTCATGTAATTTTTTACCCTTTTATCAGTCATCTTCTTCAGTGCATCACAACGTAATTGAGGTAAAACATTTGTTAAATCAGCCGTCTTGTTTTATAATCTTCAGTCTGAGTTACGTAGTTCCTTGGTGCTATCAATGTTACATCAGATGTTGATGGATGATAAGGAGGCTGATGTCAGAGAAGCTGTGGTCCGTAGTCTTGGACTTATCATAGGTTTTATATCAGACAAGGATAAATACCCTCAGGTAAGATAAGGACAGTCTAACCTGCTCATGTGACCACCTGTTTTTGATGACCAACTGCTGTAAGCGACCTCTCTGTGGTCTGCCCGATGCATTTCCCTATACAATTAACTTTTATTGAGCGATCACCTGCCAAACACGACCAGCGACCACCCTTTTGCTGTCTGCGAGGAATGTTAAACGACCGTTTTACATGTTTTCACACTGAAACACAAATCGATAAATTTGTTTAGCCTATTTATCCCCAGGTAAAATACACATGATGATGGGACATAAATAACATGTAAATCTATTTTTAATGTACACTATTACAATTACGGTATAACAAATAGGTACAAAATGCCATACAACTATAGCATCCTTCCAGCTTGAACCTGTATTAAGAGACCATCTGTATTAATAGACCACTTTTGACAAAGTCTCTGAGTGGTCTCTTAATACAAGTTAGACTGTAACAAGATTTTTTGTTACACTGGATTTTTAATGCGGCACCAACAAATGTCATTTTGCGACTTCTCCAGCTTTTTCTATTGAGTAAAACCCCATAGTCTACCAGGCATTCAAAAGTTTACCAAACTGTGTAAGGTGCCGAACTATTATTTTTACTCCCCTCCACCCCCCCCCCCCCCACCCCCCTCAAAATGAGGAACTGGGCATAAAGCGTTATCCCTGTCAGTTTATTTTAATTTCTATTTCCGAGCAATATCTCAGGAAATATTTCATGGATCGATTTCATATTTTATAATTTTTTTATATGAAGGTGTATAATAATCAAAATACAGGTTCAAACATTTCACAGGAGTTATGACCCCTGATTTACATAGCTCTCAGCGGGCGCATTTGTGTCCTATGGATACAATCCTAGTTTTTTAGTCTGAAAGCCAACATTTCAATTGTTTATTGATTGTGCATGAAATATTTTTTATTTATTTGCAGGGTTCTGAGTTATTGAAGACAGCTTTGAAAGACATGTCGGAGAAAGTGGTGATGTCGGCCAAACAGATATTTTTGCCATCCTTTGCGATGTGGGCTTATGAACTGGGCAAACTTGAGCATAGTCTACTACACAGTATTCTACGAGACCTGGAAGAACTAGTTAAGGCAATTCTATTATGTCCACTAACCTCATGTAACCTGGCGCTTATTGCTAATACATGGTAGAGCTACCGTGAGATCAAACTTTGTACACAGTTTACCTGCCTTAGTAGTACAGGCTAACCTGTGTTAAAGGCAACATGTGCCTAAAATATATGGTACATTCTAATCTGTGTACAGATAAGAAAAGATAGAGAAAAAATACAGATACAAAACAAGTTCTACTACTACAATGTTACTACTTGTTGGTAGAGATTTTGATAAATCCATTCAATGATGCATAATTAATTAATATTTTCTACATTTGCAGTATTACTGTGACACGTTTCATGATAAGCATTTATCCATATTATATTTGATTCTACTGAATGATCAATCAAATTATAAAAAAGAAACTATTGCGTAAAATCTTGTAACTAACAAACAGTGATGGATGTTTACTGTATTACTAAGGGAGGTAACTCTTTGCATTGATTTTGTTTTTTGCATAAAATGCTGTTAATATTTGGAATAACTCCCTTTTGAAAGAAGTTTTTGACTGGGCCTGATTCACATTTGTGAGAAGTAAAATGTGTTTTTATGACCGAGTAAATTTTTGTGTGAATCCAAGTAGATTTCCTGTGTCTGGTTAAGAGAAGAGCTGTTCTCCTTGTATTAGTTTGCTATGCTTTGTACTGTGATGTCTCTATTTGCAAAGGCTTTAGTAAGCTAGAGTGTAATTCAATTTAGCATACAAAATCATTAAATATTTTCTTCACCAGAGGAGCTGTTATGTTAGTAATGATTTTAGTAATAATCTGACAGAAGAAGTTATGTATGTGGCAATGGTCTTTGACTAGCAATCACTAGCCCCTCACCGCTTGGAGCTCAAGGTCCATCTAGGACTTTAAAGCACATTTGAGGATGCTGTCCAGCTAGTGAACAGGATGTTGGTGATCGACCCTGGTGTATGTTTTGGTCTTTCTCCTACATTAAAGCCTTTTTTGTGCGCCGTTAAAGCCTGGGGAACTATGTTACATTCTGGCATTTGTGTCTAATTTGTAAATCATACTTAGGATAGGAAGCTGTGTTTTGTTTTTTAATCATGTTTAATGGTGTTAAACCTAACAAATAAAACCCAACTTGCTGATTCTCCGATGTCATTATCAAGTTCAGAATGTCTCTATCTTAACACATTATAGTTTATGTGCACAAGAAGACATTATGATATCATAAATCTGCAATTCGATCTCTTGAGATTTTCATAAATTCCTAACATTTCTAGTATTTCTGTTGTATCAGGGTTTGTACAAACTTGAAAACTCCTTTAATTTTAGACTGTTGGATGAAAACTCCTTGAATTTTAGGCTGTTGGATGAAAACTCCTTGAATTTTAGGCTGTTGAATAAAAACTCCTTGAATTCTAGGCTGTTGGATGAAAACTCCTTGAATTTTAGGCTGTTGGATGAAAACTCCTTGAATTCTAGGCTGTTGGATGAAAACTCCTTGAATTCTAGGCTGTTGGATGAAAACTCCTTGAATTTTAGGCTGTTGAATAAAACCTCCTTGAATTCTAGACTGTTGAATAAAAATTCCTTGAATTTTTGGCTGTTGGATGAAAACCCCTTGAATTCTAGGCTGTTGGATGAAAACTCCTTGAATTTTAGGCTGTTGAATGAAAACTCCTTGAATTCTAGACTTTTGGGTGAAAACTCCTTGAATTTTAGAATAGCTTAAACTCCTTGATTTTTATATATCCTTGAATACTCCTTGATTTTTTATTGCCATTTTGACTGTATGAACCATGTATATAAGATGATCATTAACTCTAGTCATTCTGTATTCTGCCTCATTATCAGCACTAGCTTGTATCCTCTGTTTTTTTTGTATTAATTATCTTACAATATCAGATTGGTAAATGAATCAGAATATTACCATAGAGCACTTGCAAATATACAGAAATATTACAGCAAATATTAACCAAGTGTTTATCACAAGATAAGTACAGTACAACCTCTCCAGAGCGGCCCTCTGTAGAGCAAAAACCTCTCTATAACAACACCTTCAAAATTTCCCTAAGCTGATATTTACTATAAATTTAACCTCTGTAGTGCAACAACCTCTCTATAACAACACTTTCAAAATTTCCCTAAGCTGATATTTACTATAAATTTAACCTCTGTAGAGCAACAACCTCTCTATAACTACACTTTCAAAATTTCCCTAAGCTGATATTTATCATAAATTTAACTTCTGTACAGCAACAACCTCTCAATAACAACACCTTCAAATTTTCCCTAAGCTGATATTTACTATAATTTTAACCTCTGTAGAGCAACAACCTCTCTATAACAACACCTTCAAAATTTCCCTAAGCTGATATTTACCATAAATTTAACCTCTGTAGAGCAACAACCTCTAAACAACAGCCAATATTTGCAGCTCCCACAGGGTGTTGCTCTACAGAGGTTGTACTGTAGTTACTAATCTTGCTAATATAGTTTTTACCAGGAACATTTCGAGGGCTCAGCGCAACACTGTTGTAACTTGTTCTTATTTCAATATGAGTTACGACACTGTTGCGCTCAACCCTCGATTTGTACTTGTATAGGCCTTTTATTTGTATGTTCTGTCTACATAGTAGTGTAGATCCTAGCTAAAAGCTCACACCTACATACCTACTCAGGGCTTTTATTTGACCCTTAAAATGGCATTTTGACTCTTGAAATTAGCAAAATATAGCTTCTGACTCTTGAGAATTTATACTGCAGGGTCAAATCTACCATTACTATGATAGGAAATTTTGTTGACTCTTCAAATTATTATCAGCTAAGGATCATTTTTAAGTTTGTAAAAAAATTTGATGTTTCCATTATTTTTAAACGCTTTTCACAAGAATGCTACCTACTGTTCATCCCCAAATTTTGCTGTACATTGGAATTTGCTAGTAGAAATTACATATACAAATGTATGTACATGTATAGGGTCTGTGCAAAAAAGGGTCAGTCAGGTAACGTGGCTATTTCATTCTGCTTTGGTTGTCTAGAACCAATTCAAATGCATAGTTATATGTCCAGTGATGTATTTTATTTTGTTCAATTTCCAAATATTTCAATAATTTTTATGAGATGAATTACTTGTAAATTCTTCTCATATAGCAATCATGCAAGCTATGAATTTCAACATTACACTGCTCTCTATATTTTTTATTCTTTGGTTATTGCCATGTTCTTTCTATGTATTAAACTACACTCAGGAAAAATAATTAATTTAACAACTTTGATTATTATTGCCTCAGGATACAACTTATTTAACAGAGTATAACAATTGTCATGCTCTTGGTGTTTTCAAGCTTAATAATTCTTCCCTTAAGTCAAAATAGTCTCTTAGATAACATTATTATTGAGATTGTTTATTTGAGTACTAAATGTTTGAATGATTTATTTGATTCTGTTCGATCATGCTATGTCTTTGTTTTATCCCATAACTTCACATTTGTCTAAATGTATGGGATGTTACATAAACAGTCATGTTTGAAATTTACTGCCTTTTATAATGGATGTTTTATTAATTCTTGTATAGGTTAGAATGCATATTATGGTCTTCTTCTTAAATAGGAAACTAAAAGGAGCTGCAGTGACTTTAGCTTCCTTATTACTAAGAACACCCAAATACGGGTTTTAACCGTCTCAGCTTTCCGCCCATTTTAGTTGTTCTTCAAAACTAAGAAGATCGCCTGTTAATATTCTGTTGGATAAGAAACTTTTTAAAATCCTTGTTCCTGATTGGACAAGAAAGTGGGGTGAGCACTAAGATAAAATATGATTTGTTAAAAGCTGCATTGGAGTATTTTATCTTAATATATTTAAGTAATTCAGATACTTCAGATAGGTTGTTTGGAGGTAATTTATTGTGTCTATGTTTTAATCATGAAACATTTACAGAACTTTAGAGTCAATCCTAAAATATTGAATTTTCTGTTTGTTGATTTTTATTCTTTTCTTTCTTTGCTTACTGAAGGATGTACCATGTGTGACAGTAAGTCTTTCTATTTTTGCGAATACGAATGTTTCTGCTTAGATGATATTGTGGTCTTCAAAGATCCTTTAAATTCTCCCTTTCTGATGCTTCCTACATTGTGTTGGGATAAGCTTTTTACGATGCTACCCCCCCCCCCCTCCTAAAAATGAGTGAAATCTTTATTTTTATTGTAATTCAATTTTATTTTCCTGTCTTATTTTCAGTATTATTTTCTACAGTGAAATTTAAGGAAAACTTGTATGTACAGTGAAAACTGAGTTAACGCCCCTCCCTGTAAAAAAAAAGCCACCTTGTAATTAAAAACACACTTTTGCATACATTAATATTATTGGTTGAGTGGTTCTGGTCTCTGGCATGTTATATGAAGTCTCTTATTGCTGTTAGTTTAAATTCCACCGCGGACATGATTTCACATGTGAAGAACCTGTCCAGCTACCTTCTGAGTTAAGTGTAAGCAAATGGTGTTCCTCCAGTATTGTAGCTGGAATTAGTGTTGAGTATCGGACTCCAAAATTATTATCGACAATCAGACCGCCACACTTAATTGTCTATCAATAGGACAATCGGTGACCCGCCTCCATGGTCGAGTGGTTAAGGTCTCAGACTTCAAGTCACTGTTACCTCTCACTGATAGAGGGTCATGGGGCGAGCCCCGCTACCGACCATGTCTCTTTATGTGAGAAAGTAGGCAGTTGCTTACGGAGGATGGGAGTCTTAGTACTGGTTCTTCCCAGGAGCGATGCTTAGGTGAACTGTCCGCCTTATATTACCCTGACTGTTTATAAGGGGCGCAAAACTTGAAATAAACAAATAAAAAGAAAGTATGATCGTTTTTTCGCAGTTTCTCCTATGACCATTCTTTCATTTTAAGGTTCCAACCCTTCCATACAATAATGACAAGATTCTAAGCATGAATAAACCTCTTTCTCTTCCAAGATTGAAGTAAGATTAACCTTTTAAATTCCAAATAAACATGTGAACACTAAATACAAGTTTATGACAAAATGTATACACTCGATAATAGACACAAATGTGTTTACAAGTTGACATTAGCTAGTTTTGAACATATAGTTTGCAACCCCAGGATCAAGTGGTGTCAGAACACTTATGGTAAACAATCAATACCCAAGTGTTAACAAATGATGTTCCTCTGCTATTGAAGCTGGAATGTTGCCAAATGACTGTTGTTGTGAAACCCCAGTTGGAAAAAAAACGAACTCTGAATAATGGCCAACTGTGCTAATTAAGACCTTATTGTTTTTTTCTGCCTTTTGGTGGCCTTTGCTCACAGGTTTGTCTCTACATCAGCATTTATCACGTTAATTTATTGCAGGCACTTTTTTGCTAATACTTTGTTATGTATACAAATGTCGCTGTTCTGCTGAAAGATAAATGCTCTTAGTTTAACATTTATTTATTAAAATGTCAATAACTTAATTGTTTTACCTTGCTAACATAATATTTACTGACACCCTATTAACCGGGTGATTTTTACCAGTATTTGAATTATTCTGTCTAACAGTGGCTCACTTTTCCTTTATAATATAGGGTATGATATTTTAGAATAATTCCTGCATGAGTTGTTTTCCTTGTTTATGTTTATGTTACTTGGGGTATCAACATGTTTTTCTTTGTGTCTACATTTGTTTTGTCTAGGTTTTGCTTCAGTGTTCAATAACTATTTAATTATCTTGCCAAATATTTATAGAAATGTGAACATTGATGATGAGCTTCAAGTGAAGGAATAGTGTCATTTTTTTTCTGAGATAAACCATTTTACAAAACAAATATGTTAAATTCTCCTTACAAAATGTTGATAAAAATAATGCTAAAATATGTGAATATTGTAGAGTTCATTTGAATTTTTCTGCTGCTGGATTATTATTCTTTATTACTCAATGATACTTGTAAGAAATTATTTCCTTGTTACTTAGGCAACAAGCTATTAGAATGATGTTTGCATTTACCCTCTCAGCTTCTCTAAATATTTTGTTCTGTGGTAAAGGATCTTATATCTGGTAAAAGAACCCAAGTATGGTAAATAAACCCAAAATGAGTAATGTGAGTTTGGTTAAATTACTGGTTATCTTTATATGGTAAATAAACCCAAATATGGTGAAATAATCAGAGTTTGGTAAAATACTGGTACAGCCGAGGTAATCTATGTACGTGTATGGTAAATAATCTCAAATATGGTAAAAACGATCATTTTGGTAAAAAAGCAGTAATTTTTGTATGGTAAATAAACCCTATATGGCAAAATAACCCAAATTATGTAAGACCATCCAAGTATGGTTAAAGGATAATGAACCTAAATGTGGTAATAATCAAATTATGGTTTATTTTTTATTATACTCCTTAGCAATTCTTCTGAGAGAATTATAAGATTTGTATAATTACTTAGTGGTAATGACTTCAAATTAGATTGATAGGTTGTGTTTTGTCAAAGACAAACACTGTTGGAAAGCTTTAATATAAATAATTATGTATATTAAAATTAATGTACCTTATAGTGCTCAAATTTTGACCTGCCAATCTTTGTAAAGTAGTATTTTATTCTCAAAACCGGTTTATTATTTTAGCAAATTTGTATTAATATTTGCAAAACAACAATGGGTGATCTGCATCTTTCTATTCAGTGCCTACAATCACCATTTAGTTTATTCTATGTAGTTTTTTTTAGTTTAGTGTGTAAGTGAATTATAGTAAAGTTGAGTTTTTAGTTTGCATTGGTTTTTACCAATTTATTGCTTACAAATTTTTATGTTTATATTTCATAAGGCAGCAGTTTCAGCACAAAAATCACCAGGAGGTGTAATACCACTAAATGAGGGACGGTTCCTGTTATACGTTACAACATTGGAAGAGCTGGTTCCCTTCTTGTATATATCTGTCTTAGAGAGTGGACCATACATTGATAAACTGCCGGAAACCATGGCAAATATGGCTGATGGAGAATGTAAGTAAAATTGCATGTAATGTACTATATCAGATATCAGTTATTTGATGAGATTTATTGAAATGCATTTTGTGGCATTAGAGTTTGTAAAAGGTTCACATGGGATACATTGCTTGGTAACCATAGAGTATAAGAGAAGTTTACTGGGGTACATTGCAAGGAATTTAGTCACCAATGGACTTAGAAGGGATTGGCAAGGGCACATGCTATGTTAACCATGTTTTAGAGAAGGTCATGGGGGTGCACTGTCAAGTATCTGGTAACTTATGGTAACCAATGGATTTTAAACAGGTTCACAAAGGGTGCATCTTATGGTAACCATGGTGCTTGGGAGAAGTTCACTTGGGTACATTAAAATGTATTTAGTATTGAACCAATGGTTCTAAAGAGGTTAACAATGAGTTTATCAGCCCCCGTTGTCAAGTTGATAAGGTTGCTGACTTCAAATCACTGTAACCTCTCAGTGATTGAGGGTTGTAGGTTCGAGTCCAGCTACGACCATGTTTCCTTATGTAAGAAAAGTAGGCAGCTGCTTACAGAGGATGGGAGTCTAGTGCTGGTGCTTCCCAGGACCAATGGTTAAGTGAACTGCCTCATATGACTCTTGACTGTTGAAAAGGGGCGTAAAACTCATACAAACAAAATATGGTAAACATGACAAAACTGACCTTTAATTTTGTTTTCTCATTATGTTCTTTTTAATTAATAATGATATATTAACCACCAGCAACGTTATATAATGTACATATTAATGGTTTGTTTATGAAAGATGTATAAATCAGTATATCGCCAAACCATAAGTTTGTAATCAGTCGTCAAGTTGTTGATCGATCCATGTTTGATTGCTATCTGATGGATTGTGTTATGAAGGATGCAGACTGATTTATTTATATTTCAGTTGTTGATTATCAATCATAACTAGCTCCATATGAGAAATTGTTGATATTTTGTATTTGCATTGAAGTGCTGTCTTGTTAAGTATGTGGCGTATATCCTAATGTCAGAAGTTGTTCATTTTGTTGAAAATGTCAATTTCCTGTAAATTCAAACTTACACCGGTCGATGTCTATTTATATACTTGCGTCATATATATGTAATGCATGAATTTGAAATTGTTGATAATTTAATTTTTGGTAATTTTTTGCAGAAATTATTTTATACCCTTTGATGTCATATTTTGATTGTCAGAGTAGTTTTATTTAAATCTTTAAAGGGACATACCCTACCACTGACAAACATTCTGTGAAAGTGTAAAAATGTGCTAGATGTATATGTATAACAATATATAATGGATAATTGCAAGAAGAACTTGGGTCATAAAATGACTAGTTTAGGCACTAGACGCAAAAATCATAGCTATGAATAATAAATCACTTCCACCCAAAAATTTCTTCGTCGGCCTTTTTCTTTACAAGCTTCTAATTTATCAACATTTTGCCTTGATTCTAGATGCACCAAGTTGTAGGGTATGCCCCTTTAAAGAAAATATCACTTTTTAATGGTCTTTGTCTTGTATGAAACCTTGAACTCTCTGATTAAAGAATTTTATTCATAACTTGGTAGAGATTTTATTGGGATTAAAATAGAAAAAATGCATTATCCATTTGTTTTGCAGCTATTTCTGAAGTCTTAAATTACCGATATTGTTTGATGTTGATAAAATGAATTCATATGATAAAGTCCTACTTTGTTGTCATTCTGGTTTCTTGTACAAACAATCATAGTTATTGGTTTTTAATTTGATTTGATTTACAACTTTGTTCCACCAATTAATTCTTACTTATTACAGCTAGTTCAAGATTTCCCAAGCCATCATCGCCACTAACAGACTTGACTACAATAGCCGGGAACCGGAAAAAGCTTGCTGCCATGGTAACATTGTTTGATGATCATATCGACCAGGAGTGGTTTGAACCCTGGGATAATCTCAGCTGGGTTGTGAATAATCTGTAAGTTATACTGTTAAACCTGTCTGTAAAGACCATCTTTGTGCCAGTCAAATAGATTGTCTAAGTTCATATAGTCCACCTTCACTTAAGTCAGAGAAATTGTCAGTGTACATAAAGACTACCTTTGCTTAAATCAAAGAAATTGTCAGTGTACATAAAGACTGCATTTGACCAGGTCAGAGAAATTGTCAGTGTACATAAAGACTGCATTTGACCAGGTCAGAGAAATTGTGTGTGTACATAAAGACTATCTTTGGGTAAGTCAAAGAAATTGTATAAGTACAACAATGCTTTTCATAATTGTTTCAATCTGAACTCTTGCATTTGTGAGTACAATGTAAATGGTGATTGCTCTGAAAATTTAAAAAGCAGTAATGAATTAATAAGGCTGTTTCAATCTGGAGATGTGATTTGTTCATAAAATGTTTTGATGAAATGTTTTTTGTTTGGCAATTTTATGCCCCCCTATTGATAGATCGGGGGCATATTGTTTTTGGTCTCTCTGTTAGTCTGTTTGTCTGTCTGTTCGTACCAAACTTTAATCTTGCCTATAAAATCAAAATGCTTGCACCTACATTCATCAAACTTCATATGTAGGTTCCTCATGACAATGTCTACAGGACCTTGGCATTTTCATGTCAAAGGTCAAGGTCACGGGGTCATGGTGTTTAAAAAAAATTGTGCATTTGTTTTAGGATACTACTCCTACATTTTTCATGGGATTTTGATGTTTTTGACGGAATTATGGCCCTTTGTTTATTTTGTGCATTTTCAAGTTAAAGGCACCAAGAGGGGGCATTGTGTTTTTGAAACACATCTTGTTTTATATCTGCTGTTAAGCCTGAGTAAAAACAAATTGTTTAAGAGAGAATTATTTTGGTAGCTGAACATAAAAATGAAGAACAACTCAAGCCTGAGTAAAAAAAACGGTTTTATTTAAAAAGTCATTTTATAGTATGATAGTGTGAGTACTTTACAAGGAGCAGCTGTGAAGTTTAACAAGATTTAGTTGGATCGTTTCAGGATTGTTTTGATTGAGATATGTCACTATGTCTGTCCAATTTGAGAAATTCAATTTTGGTTCATCATATTTTGCACATACTGAAATTTGTGGGTTCTCTTGGGGCTTGACGGGGTGGAGGGGGATGTAAAAGTATTTGATGCATACAAACTATTCATTCATATCCTGACAGACAGTATCTTGTCAGGCATAGTCAGAATGCCATCTGGGAAATGTACTTGCTTGTAATTTTTCTTCTGAAGATGTTTGAATGCCTAGTACATTTCTAGGCCTTTGAGATATGACAAATAATTGGGTCTGTCTGCAGTGCAACTTCTGCTTAGGGTTAGTAATTTATCTAGCCTTCAATGTACTATTGGTGCATGCAGCTCTAACATTTATTTACTACTTGGTCTTTGTTATGATGGAATTAAAGACATTAAAAACCAATGTATGAGATCTGAGTGTGATGTTTTTTAGCTCAGCTGTTTTCAAAGAAAAACTCAAGCTTTTGTGATCACTTCATTGTCTGCATCATCTGTGTCTGGGTCTGTGCAAAACTTTAATGTCGCTCGTAACTCAGAAACTATAAGAGGTAGTAGCAACATAAAACTTCACATGGATAAATCTCACTGAGGCATTGAATTAGAAAAGCATTGGCACCGCTTGCGGCGCTCTTTTTGATAACCTTGACCCAAACTTCACAGAAAATAGTTGTGAGATCAATCGCGAACTCATTTTCATTTAGCATGATCTTTTGAGTTTAAGAATACTGATATATACTCAATCCAAGGGTCATGAACTCTGGGTTATAAAAACTATAATGGACACTAAAGCAGCAGTGATATAAATTTTTGTTGTCTCAATTTTGAATTTACAGGAATTTGAATGTTTGACTTGATCAAGATCTTCATATGAGAATATAATATAATTCTTAAGGGTGATCACTCGTGAAATCGAAAATTTTTATTGTAACAAGGATGTTTCAATTCTTATTTAATTTTGAAGAATAACATGTTGTCATTCAGTTTTTAGTATGAAAAGTATATGTCCATGATTTAACTTTTTCGTAAAATTACTTTTTAGTGATATACCCCAAATCGGTAATTTTCCTAATAATGGTTTTGAAAAAGGGGTGTGGTAGATAGATAACCAAATAATTCAGTAAATATTAACCAAGTCACTAAGAAAATGTACTGGTTGTATCACAGCCTGAATGAGGAAGAAACTTAAAGCATTAAAGGTCCACTTTATGCCTTTTTCTTGACTGTGTACTGTTTCAAACACTGAGTTATTTACCAAATTAAGATCTATAAAATGGCTAAAAAATAAGGGGTTAAGAATAATGTTTATACCTTTTTTACGTATTGAAGGAGTAACAAGGATTTTGAATGACTTTGATTATGCTGAAGTAGGTTAAACACCAATTAAAAGTATAACATGAAAAGCACATGTCCATGTTCATATAAGAAAGTTATCATGTGAAACGTTAGGTCTCTAAGCTTTTCTTTTCAGCAAAAACTGGAAATTTCCTTAGTTAATTACCTCTTTCAAGACAAAACCACTGCATGTTGTATAAATAACCACATATGCATAATCAGAAACAATATTTGATGGACTTGTATGAACTTTGGATGAATATTTTTAAACGGATATGTGTTCACAATGCTAAACTTGATGAAAACTTACCCCACCCACCCTTTTACAACAGCAAATATTTCAATATGAATTAAAAAGAAATAAACAATGTTTTTTACAATTTTTAAGAACAATACATTTGCAAACCAGGTTATATAAATGTACTCATACAAAATTTAACAACCTTTAACTGATAAATACTGAACGGCATATGGTTGTTGTATATATACAGACAAACTAAATTGACTGCCGTAATCTGGTCGGATGTCGTAATAGCAGTAAAAATTCGCGATATAGAAAATGCCACTTTGAAATTATTTATGCATTTAAATAACATTGTTGACTAAATTAGATGATAAAAAATACAATAATTTCAACGTGAAATTTTACGACATTTAGCTAGACTGCTTTGTATCACAAAAGCTCATGAGTGATCACCCTTAAGTCAATCATTACTTTGACTTTATATATTTTTCAGTATACCAAGATTGTTAGAGGTTGTGATGGGGTCGGCCGTATCATTTCCTAGAATTGTCTCATGTCTAGCGAAATGTTTTTACAAGATCTGTACAACCTTTGGCAAGACATTTGTTGACAAAAAGGTATAAGATGTTTCACTATTTGTTCTTTGTGTTGTGTTTATGAACTGTTTTCAACAAAATTTTAGTTTTTTTCTTTCTCTGGGGTTAAATATTCGCACCAACAGCCAGGAGCCTTCTTTGGCAATTTACTGGCTTTACTTGTGGATGAAGACCCTATGTTGGAACACAGTGCTCCTGTAAGTTAGTTAGACAAGGACATAATTAAAGCAAGAAATGATTGTTTTACAGTGCAACCTCTCCAAAGCAACACTCTGTGGAAGTAGCAAAATAATTTATTATGTTGTTAAGAGGTTTGCTGCTCTAGAGAGGTTAATTTTTTGATACTGGTAGTTAAGTCGTGCAGTGGGGGAAAATATTGTTGTTGAAGGGAGGTTGTTGCTCAGGAGGGGGCTGCTTTGAAGAGGTTGCACTGTACTTATCTGGTATATTTGCCAGGGCAGTAGAAACCTGGGATGTTAGGGGTGGGGCTTAGCTCCCTAATTAATTTCAGCTGTTATGGTAATTAAATGGGATAATATCTCCCCTATTGTCTGACAAAATCTAAAATAAGCACCCCCCCCCCCACCCTGAATGAAATTGCTACCTACTAGCATGATAATTGCTGCAATATTTTAGCCATTGATAGAATGTCAATACTGGTAATTGCAAATTTCTTAAATACATTTTTGCATCCACTGTAGGCTGTACATTGTTGTCCATGATTTCAGGTCAAGCCACGATTTATTGATGTCCTTATGATGGGAGAGGAACATTTAGGTATGATTAATAAACTTATTATTTCTGTGATATTAATTTTTATGAACATTCAAAATTTGAAACCAATTTTGGTATTAAAAAAATTATTTGGGGATAGATTATGTACTTGGAAAAAAAATCAAGAAAAACTTTGAAGCTTGTTTTTGTTTTAGTTAGGAAACCTCAGAACATGACTATATTTTTCTTTTCTGGTCTCTCCTTGCTTAACTTAAGCAGTTGCTGTATTTTGATGGCTCTGTATATAAAGTTTTATTGTACTTTGTAGACCTTTGATCATGTGTTTGTTCTACTCCTTATTTTAGGAGTGAGATGAATAACATGTACTATGAAATTGATCAAATTTGCACGAAAATAAGAAAAAGTCAATGTGGCAGACATTTGTTAAAGTCATTATTTATGATATATCACAAATATATTCATTTTAATTTGATTGTTATGTCTGCAAATACTAATGGACAAAATCTTCTATCCTAGCAATTTCTGAAGTCTGAACCATTGAGAATTTTCAAAATTAATTTCAGGAAATTTATCATTCAATTTGGGAAGGATTACGCCTTTGTGCTGTTTAGTATGAGACAGACTTTTGCAGTATAAAGCTAAAAAGATGTCCTCATACCAGTTATTTATGGCTTATATGGGCAAAACAAATATGTTTTTGTTCACGGTATAACATGATCTTTTATTTCACATCTCTGGTATAGTTATCAGTATTTCATGGTTATACAGTCATATATCAGTTCTGTGAACAAAGGCTGCCCTTTGGAAAGATATAATGTGACCTTTATTGAAGGTGGCATTTATTCAAGGTCATTCTAATCTAAATAATCAATCATGGTTTTTAAAAGAATGACCTTTATTCACAGACTGGCCTTTAATCAGAGGTGACTGCAATGACTAGTTCGACTGTACATAAGCTTGCAATAAGAGCTTGTTGAAATACGGAAATTTGTCTTCAACATTTCGTTATTCTAAACCTTAAATCAATGTTTTCTGTTTAATCACCTCGACGATGATAAGTAGTAGTTTTATGTTATATTCGTGCGAAGCCTCTGTGATCAGGAAATTTATGGATAAAAGAGCTAGTTAGATGCAATTATTCTCCTAAAGTGTTTGTGGATCTAGTTTGTATTAATTGTCAAGTAGAGATGAAGTTCTTGAATAGATAATCTGATAACGATATAAGCAAGATTCTCGCAAACTTTTAGCTAGGCAAGAATTTTGAATAGACATGTTTAAGGTTAATTTATAAAAGAACAGGGTAGTTAGGCCGCAAAATATTTCTTCTCTATTTTTTTCTGAGCAGTACCTTTCATACCTTTGAGATACAATAAATTGTTCTTCCCTAAATATTTTCGTTCTTTGAATATTGTTAGTAAGAGCTGGTGCCCCAGAATAGGGTTGGTCAGGCAACCCTAATAAAAATATTGTTTCTGCTCTTAATAGTTTTCTGGCAAGTAGTTGATGAAGTATAAAAGAAATCATCTTCTATAGAGTATGGGTTTATCGACAGGATTTACCGTTTTTTTCTGTTTGTATGTATACTAATATTTGATTCAAGTATCATGAGCACTTGCTTCAGCACTGAGCCCCTGATCTACTGATTA
The DNA here is from genome assembly GCA_964023205.1 of Lutraria lutraria. Lineage (NCBI taxonomy): Eukaryota > Metazoa > Mollusca > Bivalvia > Venerida > Mactridae > Lutraria > Lutraria lutraria. Next base: position 7,438,763 of record OZ026839.1, on the reverse strand, counting down.
AGGAATTAAATCTCTTCATTAAGGGATTTTGTCAAGTTTTCAAAAATCCTGAGTGAATTATGAAGGAAACAAGCAATAAAATTCAATGATGTAATTTATGATTTTTTTCTCAAATTGTGAAAACAATTAAAAGTGTTTAGCTAATGGTTACTTGTTAGAAATTGATGATATTTGTTTGATGATATGATTTATATTATGTAGATTATTTGATTATATCATATAGATTATTTGATTATATTATATAGATTATTTGATTATATTATATAGATTATTTGATTATATCATATAGATTATTTGATTATATTATATAGATTATTTTATTATATTACATGTATATGGATTATTTTATTTATTTTATATATTATTTGATTATATTATATAGATTATTTGATTATATTATGTAGATTATTTGATTATATCATATAGATTATTTGATTATATTACATGTATATGGATTATTTGATTTATTTTATAGATTATTTGATTATATTATATAGATTATTTGATTATATTATATAGATTAGTTGATTATATTATATAGATTATTTGATTATATCATATAGATTATTTGATTTTATTATATAGATTATTTGATTATATTATATAGATTATTTGATTATATTACATGTATATAGATTATTTGATTTATTTCATAGATTATTTGATTATATTATATAGATTATTTGATTATATTATATAGATTATTTGATTATATTATGTAGATTATTTGATTATATCATATAGATTATTTGATTATATTACATGTATATGGATTATTTGATTTATTATATAGATTATTTGATTATATTATATAGATTATTTTATTATATTATATAGATTATTTGATTATATCATATAGATTATTTGATTAAATTATATAGATTATTTGATTATATTACATGTATATGGATTATTTTATTTATTTTATAGATTATTTGATTATATTATATAGATTATTTGATTATATTATGTAGATTATTTGATTATATTATATAGATTATTTGATTATATCACATGTATATGGATTATTTGATTTATTTTATAGATTATTTGATTATATTATATAGATTATTTGATTATATTATATAGATTATCTGATTATATTATATTGATTATTTGATTTATATTATATTGATTATTTGATTTACAATATATATTTTGTTTATTTTCAGATCCTTCAAACAGTTTTACATCAAACTCAACACCATTTACAACATGTATTGTTCCTGTCTATTCTAGTGGTGTTCTTAGTGCTTTCAATACGGTAACTAAGTTTTATTCAATCTATTCTGCCATATTTGTGTATGGGACATTAGTGTACAAAATATTTGTTTTCTGAATATTAGTGTACTGTCATTTGTGTACTGAAGATCTTATACTGAACATTTGTTTATCACATACCCGTGCCGTTTTGGCAGTGCCGTAAAAACCGGCAGTGCCGTGCATATACATAATATGCAAATGAGCTGATTCACATGAATTTATTCCTACACTGTTTGTCAACAAAATTTATAACTTCACATGTGTAATGTTGAATTGATTTTAACAATTCGAGCAAGCAAAGATACTGTTTACATCGTTAGATATTTTCACATATTTATTATTTATGATGTTTCGTAATGGAACTATTTTTGTGCTCCTGATTAAAAAGCCTTATTATGCATGTGTCACTCTTTTGTAATTATTGGCAATGTCAAACAGGTATGTTGGTTTTCGCTGTATATTCAGGGTATGTGATAAAAAGAAAGAGGCTCACTTCATACTGTTTTATTCAACTCGTTCAATAAATTCAATACGGAATCCACACTCATTTAATATCATCTATGTAATAAATGGGTGTGTGTACCATAACTGTCATGTATTGTCTTTTGTATCCCGTGTAGATAACGTATTATACTGAAAAAGTATAGGAGGTACCCTGTAACTAATTTGCAATTTTGTTAAGTATATATTAAATGGACTAATCAAGTATAATCAGTCATAATTTATCTTCTACATGCAAGGTATGTGGTAGTAATTTCTGACTGTTGACAGAGGGGTGTAGTTTGGTGGTTATCATATTTTCTTTTTTTATCATGATAGCAATTGTTTTCAAGTTTGTTAAACATTAATCAATATCATTCAAATTATCTAACCGATATTGTACTTCGATATAAAATTGAATTTTCTGATCGGTTTTGGAAAATTAAGTGAATTGACAGATTGATATGCCTTGTTTCCAGTAAGCATTAATTAGATTAAAGATATTTTTTGTGATGGAAGCCAACAGTATAAAAATCATTAATTGAAACTAGAATCTTGTAAGTAGGTTTATTCATGCGTTAAATTAGTTCTTTCTTGTTACATCTTCTAGTGTAGTAAATTAAATACATTGAAGCTCACTGTCCTGAAAATTGTTAATCTAGACAAGTCGTAAATATTGTGTGATTGAATTACAGCAAGATTGATCAACTTTGCTTGTTTTTACGTACAGTTATAGTGATATAGTCAGACACTAGACAGTAAAACAAACAATATTATGCCAACATTTACATAAATGTGCTATAAGGTAAATAAGTGTGTAATTCAGTAGGGTTGGCTATATGCTTTTATGAGAGACAGACTGTATTTATTCAATCTAGCATATAAGACAAAATATCTATCAATCAGATTATTTTCATAAAGTATTATTCTATCATTGCATGGTATGAGAGCAGAATGAAATCATGTCTGTTAGCATTACGTTCCCTGTATATGAAGCATTTAGATACATTTTCACACTAAGTAAGTTGCTTTTATTGCTATTTACTATGTTTATGATAATTAAGAAAGTTTGATTTCTTTCTTAACTGTCCGTTGCCATGTTGTCGTATGGTGACTTCTATACCCTTAGGCCATTGTTTTTTTATGTTTTTGTTTCTCAAGATTCCTTTAAAACACTTACTAGTCTTAGGGTAGGAGGAAGGAAAAAAAATTAAATTGACTTTTAAATATTCATTGCATACCAAATCTTACTGAGGTCTAAAACCATAGTACGGTATGTAAACAGACACACAGATAAAAACAACACTCCATTGTTGTCATTTGTTTGTTGGTCGTATACCTATGATGAACTTCCAACCACTTTAGTAATGGCCTGATTGTCATGCCCAGTCTCTGCTATATTCTTAAGAATCAGGTCTTTTACAGTGTCAGTTTCGAGACAGGTTATTTTTCAAAGAATTCAAAGTTAAACCAGACCAAAATGTGACTTCCAAATAGCTTACAGAAATGTTATTGATGCATGAAAGTCGCTAAAATTAATACATGTATAGTTATGCAGACTAAATTTATCAAACGATGTAGTGGATTTACTGTGTAGGAAAGTTAATTTCCTATTTTCTATTTTTTTCCTTTTGTCGTAAAATAGGGTAGAAGGGTTTGAGAAACGGAAATAAAGACTAATGACCTTAGCATTTTGGAGTCCATCGCAGTGCTATTTAATTCATGATGTGTAATGATTGTTTACATTAGCTTATAAATCATTTTATTTCAGGAAGAAGATCGACACCAGTTGTCTCAATTTCTCCGTGAGGCGTTATTTTGTCTGTCTATTTATCAAGCACCAAAAGATAGTCTGCGTATCGCTATAACGGAACTATGGTATGTATCAGTTAGTATGTCGACAAGTTGACACCCTGCAGCGTTGTTAATTCTATATTCTATCCAAAGTTTAGTATGGGTCAGTCTCCACTATGTCGGCTTTGTATTAATAATTTTCTTTATCATTATTTATGTAGATTTCATTAATTACATTTGTGTCTTGGGGCTGTGAGATATATTTTATTTGTTATGATATACGTCTCATATGATACAATTAACTTATGGTACCTCTAAGCTTTGGTCTAGATCAGTATGGATATTAATATTCATGAATATTTTTTTATCGTGATTTATGTGAATTTTGTCAATTTATGAATCAGGGCGGGGGGTGATGAAGAGAATTTCATTTGATCTTGTATGTCAGATATGATAACTATGTATGTTTTATCAGTTTATTGTACTGCTGTTATATGGAAGAGCCCGTAACTATGTCTGTTCACATAACAGTATGATAAATTTCTTATAATTATTATATCATCCATTCTCTGTCTAACTGGGATTTTTATTCCATTTGCCATGGAATATCTTTATTTATCTATAGTTAAACGGTCTATTCGACGGCTATGATAATTTCAGAGCCGCCTCAGAGAGAAGCGAAAGGAAATTCAGGAGAATTGGGCATTAATTCCTTACTCTTCGAATAGTTTTTCCTGGTTCTTAATAGTGCCTTGTGTAAAACACTGATACATGTCTCGCCCATTTCCTGTGATTTTCTTAACACAGCACTTGGCTCAGTAGTTGGGATGGTGACTGCGAAAACATTTCCCTGAAATAATGAAAGGCGTAGCCGCAATTCGAAACCCTATGACCTTTCATTTAGCAGTCCAGCGCATTCCCACTCGACCACCACTGTCTCCTATTGGACACCAATTAACTCTTACAATGCTGGAACCGAATTTGCAAAGCTTTTGCCATCTGGATGGAGCCAGGTCAGGCTGCGTACCCATGCAATTACTGTTGCGTGACCATGCATCCTTCTAAATTTTCATTGCTGATACCCCTAAAATTGATACTGGACTGTTTCAAAATAGAAGTTGGACTAGTCCATTCAGGAGGTAAAGGTTGAAACAATTAGTATTTAGTTTTGTATATGACAGCGCTAAGATGGTTTCTTGATTTTTAGCTCACCAGAGCACAAATGTGCTCAAGGTGAGCTTTTGTGATCGCCCTGCGTCCATCGTGCGTCGTGCGTAGTACGTCGTGAAGTGGCGTCAATGTTTACTTAAAACAACATCTCCTCCTATACCGCTATGCCGATTGCAACCAAACTTTGCTGGAATGATCATTGGGTGGCCCCCTTTCAAAGTTGTTCAAAAAATTAAATTTCATTAAAAACTCTGGTTGCTATGGCAACAAATAGAAAAAACTTAAAAAATCTTCTTGTCCGAAACACAGGGCCTAGAGCTGAGATATTTGGTATGTAGCATTGTCTAATGGAACTCTACAAAGTTTGTTCAAATTATTCCCCTGGGGTCAAAATTGGCTCCGCCCCGGGGGTAACTTGATTTTACATTGACTTATATAGGAAATTTAAAAAATCTTCTTGTCAAAAACTACAATGCCTAGAGCTTTGATATTTGGTGTGTAGCATAGTCTAGTGGACCTCTACCTAGGGTCAAAATTGGCCCCACCCCGGGGGTCACTTGATTTATATAGACTTATATAGGAAAATGTAAAAAATCTTCTTCTCCGAAACCGCAAGGCCTAGAGCTTAGATATTTTGTATGTGGCATTGTCTAGTTGACCTCTACCAAGTTTGTTCAAATTATGGCCCCAGGGTCAAAATTGGCTCTGCCCTGGGGTTTATTCTATTTTATATAGGAAAATTAAAAAAATCTTCTTCTCCGAAACCACAAGGCCTAGAGCTTTGATATTTGGTGTGTAGCATAGTCTAGTGGACCTCTACCAAGTTTGTTCAAATTATTGCCCTAGGGTCAAAATTGGCCCCGCCTCAGGGGTCACTTGATTTATATAGACTTATATAGGAAAATTTAAAAAATCTTCTTCTCCGAAACCGCAAGGCCTAGAGCTTAGATATTTTGTATGTGGCATTGTCTAGTGGACCTCTACCAAGTTTGTTCAAATTATGGCCCCAGGGTCAAAATTGGCCCTACCCTGGGGTTTATTCTATTTTATATAGGAAAATTAAAAAAATCTTCTTCTCCGAAACCACAAGGCCTAGAGCTTTGATATTTGGTGTGTAGCATAGTCTAGTGGACCTCTACCAAGTTTGTTCAAATTATTGCCCTAGGGTCAAAATTGGCCCCGCCTCAGGGGTCACTTGATTTATATAGACTTATATAGGAAAATTTAAAAAATCTTCTTCTCCGAAACCGCGAGGCCTAGAGCTTAGATATTTTGTATGTGGCATTGTCTAGTGGACCTCTACCAAGTTTGTTGGGTTTATTCTATTTTATATAGGAAAATTTGAAAAATCTTCTTCTCCGAAACCACAAGGCCTAGAGCTAAGATATTTGGTATATAGCATTGTCTAGCAGACCTCTTCCAAATGTGTTCATATTATGGCCCTGGGGTAAAAATTGGCCCTGACCTTAGGGTCACTTGATTTTACTTAGACTCGTGTAGAAACATTTTAACAATGTTCGTCTCCAAATGACCTTTTTTCCTGGTGAGCATTTACAGGGCCATCTTGGCCCTCTTGTTTTTATACCCAAACCATTCAAAGAATGGTGGAAGGGCATATGGTGTTACCCTGTCCGTCTGTTAAATTTTGGTTTCCTAGCAATGACTCAAGAAATATTTCATGGATTGGTTTCATATTTTACATGAAGGTGTATAATAATAAAATACAGGTCAAGTTAGATTTCAGTAAAAATCCAAAGTTTTCACAGGAGTTATGGCCCCTCTTTGACTTAGCTCTCAGCAGGGGCATTCGTGTCCTCGTGACTGTTCCATTTTGTCATGTTGCGAAGAATTATTTATGGTCAACATTCAAAATATGTCTGGGACTACATCGATGACAATTAGTAGTACCGTAGTGATATTATAACCCTGAAGTCTGAACTTGTCTGAATAATTCTAGACTCTACTTAATTCTTAAACTTTGAAAAAAATTATCTAAGAGTCTGGAAAATTATTACTGACATTCCAGCCAGGAAACACAAAATGTATGTGCATAATGTAGCCATTGTCTGCTTGTTTTTACATTAATTTCTTAATGTGGTAGACCTGTAAACGTAGGTTACAAGTTTTTGCATAATTTTATGAAGACATATCATTTTGTGGAAACTTTGTGGTTTTAACTTTTAATACTAAGATTAATTTTAACAAGAAGATATTATGGACCAAGTACACCTCTGATAAAGGCTGTGTATAAATAAGAAGTGTTTGTGCAACATGGATGCCCTTTAAAGGCCAACCTTATAGTAAGACCTTGACCTACTGACCTCAAAATCAATAGGGGTCATCTTTATGTGATGACCAACCTCCCAACCAATCTGAGGAGTTTAAAGTCCCATAAGCATATAAATTTATTGGTCGTAATAGCTTCTGTTTGTTATATAATAGAGGAATCCTGTGTATTTTCCTCCCGCGCATACTTTATAGTAAGAAAAAATGTTTCCAAAACAGGTATCGTATTTTTTTCAATATCATTGAAATAAATACTTTATATATAACAGCTGTGTTTCCCACTGTCAAGTTATGCTCATGTCGTAAAGTGACGTCACACGCTTTACATATTTCAAGTTTACAAAAGCAAAATTCACAGTGAAATGAATGTATTTAGAAGAAAAAGGGCTTGTTTTGTCCATAATACTTATCTTGGGATAATATCAGCAATTGAATGGTTTTGCATGTTTGTTTCTATAGTAAAAAGCTAATGGGACTTCAAGCCAAATAATTCTCTAGTTATTGCCAGGAGATGATTTGGTTACGGACAGACAGACTGACCGACATGTGCAAAGCAATATACCCCTTTTCTACGAAGGGGACATAAAAACACAAGTTCTTCTCTCCCTTTGATGGCCTGTGCTTACAGGTTTTACTGTGGAACAAGATTATTAATTTATACTTGGAAAAAATCTAACGTCTTAACGTAAGTGTGATTAATACCTTAATGTTAAGTATAATTAAATGTAATAAAACGCATCATGAACGCCTCTTGACTACGCTACATAGTTTGTTACTTTCATGAAGTATTGTAATAAACATATGGAGTTAATACCAAATCAAAAGAATAATCCCTTAAGCTATGCATTATTGTTGCATATAATTTCTTTGGTAGCTAATTTTGTGGATTTGCCCAAATGGGTAAATTTCATGTGCTATATAAATTCATGCATTTTAAAGGTTCAAAGCAAAACATCTGTTGATTTTGTAATACCATTACCAGCATCCGTCCGAAGGTTATAAAACTTGAAATCAGTCTCCAAACTTAAATCTCCATTCCATTCTCTAAGTAAACACGTTTAAACACATGTACGAATCAATAATGCTGACAGAAAATGTATCAATAAAATCATTATTGTCTGATTATAAATTATTTACCTTAGAAATGTAAAAGACAAGATATGAGATTTGTGCTTATAGACCATGCTGCGATGCATTCTTAAGTTTTATCATCTGGGTCCTGGGCTGGATCCTAGGGATTTATTACATCAATGTTTCACTATACTCTAAAGAAACCATCTTAAGGAACCTTAAAAGCTGAGATTTAAGATATATCTAACTTTGATGAAAGTAAATCCTCTAAGAATCCTGCACAGTCAAAATATTGTATGCTATTAAAATGTCTATGATGGACTTTGTCAAATTTTATGATGTATGAAGTATAAGGTATTTAAGGATGAAAAAGCATTATTTAGAGAGTGTTTTTGTTCATATTGGAGAAATCAAAGTAGATTTTGGAGACTGTCTAAGATGAAGGCATTCTTAAGAGTAAAATAAAAGATTCTCTAAAATATGTCAGATTTGGTTATTACGTATCATATACCATGTCCTTCCCTACTCGTCAGTTAAAATTTGAATAAAATGACTTGTTGTTACAATAGTTTGTTTAATGTTGTCCCTGTCACATAAAAATGTTCATAGAAATATATGTACAGTGAAACATGTTTATAGTGAACTCAGATACATGTATAGTAAAAGTACAGTGAAGCATTTATTATACCCCACCAAACGAAGTTTGAGAGGGGGGTATATTGGAGTCACTCTGTTGGTCAGTCGGTCGGTCCATCCGTCTGCATACATTTTGTGGAGCGAACTACTTCCACATTCTTCAAACGATTGCAATGAAACTTGAAATATGTTATCACCATGAAGTGTAGATGTGCAAGACGCAATTTTCATGCCCAGTGATTCACTCATTGCAGAGTTATGTCCCCTTGAACTTAGCCATATAGTGCACTGTTGCATTCATAGTTTCAAAGCGGTGGCGGGGGTATTAGTCACCTCTGTGACAGCTCTAGTTTTCTATGAACATAAACACCATCTCTTCATTGTCATGGATAAGGTTTGGATATTATGAAGTAATTATTCCAGGTATAAGTGAGTTCTATTTAACATATATATAAATATATATAGTATGATGACAAATGTATCATTAATTTCGATATGGTAGAAAATAAGGAATCAATTCAAGGTTTGCATGGCATTCATTGCAATACCTCAAGCAGGTTTTGTCATCGTTTATATTTCAGAAATAAATGTATTACTGCACTTTGTTTACAAGATGACCTTGGCTGTTGTTGGACATTAAGCCCCATAGAAAATGTTCACATAAATTTTGAAACTATCTTTAACATGTTTATAGGCCTTTCTGATTGGTTTATTTCAGTGCATCATCCAGCAATCATGAGTTATTATTAATGGTGCTATGGGAAGGTGTGGTACATTCATCCCCGCAAGTCAGGTCGACAGCAGCTCGTCTGTTTGAGGTAAGATTACTATTTGAGATTAAACTCCTATCCTAAACCTTTTGCTTGGATTACCTCCCTTAGCTGTACATAATGAATCCATGCTTCTACTATATAACATGTGACAAAGTGTAATTAGACATTTTTATTCCCCCGCCATTTGAAATGGCGGAAGGGTATAGTGTTACCTCCATCTGTCTGTCCATTATATACATGTACAACCTGTTGATGCCAAATTTTGCCAATTTTTTTACTCTGACTGGGATCAAAATTGTGCCCCTTCTTTAATAATAACTTGTATGAATACTTTCTCCTGTTTCTTCTCTTGCCTCTGCCTGGGGTGGCTCGGCCATTGAACAACAGATAAATAAAAATACCATTCTAACTCAGGCTTGTGATAATCATTTAAAATCTTATTTGTCGGCTCGTGTAGAAATTTCCTGGTTTTCTCAATTAAAGAAGTGCAAATTTCAATGCAGACTTGTGATAATTTGAGAGTTGAAATTGAAAGAAAAGGAAACTAAACATTTCTTTGTTTTTACCCTGAATAAAGATGTGGCCTACATGAAGAAGAAAAGTATTGTCTGAAAATGCAAGGCTTTCATTTCAATGTATTTAGTCTTTGCCTTTTAATGATGTAATTATATAATTGTTTCTGCTGATTCTCATCCTGTCCATGTGTGTATCATCCAGAAAATATTCTGAAAATCAAACTATTGTGATAATAAAAATGATAAAGTCAACAATACTTGAAAGTAAAGTTTGGCTGCTTTCTTTTAAAATATTCATAAACGAATGAAAGAAATAACGAACAAACAAACAAACAAACGAAAAAACAAACAAAAGAACAAGCAAGCAAGCGAGCGAACGAACGAACGAACGAACGAACGAACGAACGAACGAACGAACGAACGAACGAACGAACGAACGAACGAACGAACGAATGCACGAACGAATGCACGAACGAATGAACAAATGAATGAATTTAAGCTGTGCCTTTTAATAGCACAATGTATAAAAGAAATCAGATTAGAATCTTTGCAAAAATTGTCCAATGTGATATAATTATGGCTTACCTCTTTCTCTTACTTTTCTGTTTGAAAATCTTGGAAGCTAAACGAAATCTTATCTACAACAATATGCTTATTGAAATCACCAATATTACTCAGAGAAATTGTTATTATTGTACCATTCTGTACTCCACATTGAGAGAGTCCCTCATGATTTCCTGCGAATTAGTGAGATTATTGATGTTCCTTGGAATGTAGTCTTCTGTGTGTATATTTGTGCAATCTAAGATTTCTTCATAAATGAAATAATATTTGCACCACAATAGCTGTTGCCAGTCGACACAAGCGTATTGATAGGAATCCTGACAGACTGGTTATTTACTTTGTTGTCTGATTTGCATCTACAGGACAACCAGTCTGATTTAGACTGGTTCAGTATGTTTGCCAAAATCAGCTCAAGTGTCACTGATATTTGTTTCTGAAATAATGTCAACTACTTTATCCGTTTACTTGTTAGCCTTTTTATTCCAGCATCAAATGATGCAGGGCATACAATTTATGCCTTGACTGCCTGTCCCGTCCGTCCATACAAGGTTAAGTCATGTGTGCCACAGGGGGCATATGCATTTATTGAACACAGCATCTTGTTTTCTCCGAGATTAATTTTTTGAATCGATCCAATTTCCCTCTTCCTGTCTGTCTGTTTGTTTGTCATTACGTGGCAGTCATTTTCTTTTTCCCTCCTCATTTATAATTTTCAAACCAGTCAGTAACAATTTGATGAAAAGCGTGCTTAATTAACTGTCTCATTTAGCTGTATGGATAGCTTCCTCTATGGAATTATAAAACACTGATGAGAAATGGTCCTGCAACTTAAACGATTCACAATTATGCATATTTTCTTCTCAAACATTCAACACTTAGCAGACAGATTTTTTTATTTCAGAAAATTTTGTGGCTCATTTGTTCATATAAGGTTCTGAAGTGGCAAGCAAGACATTAGTGCCATTGAAAATTACTTGGTAGTCATAATTTGAGGGTTCAACGCAACAGTGTCGTAACTCATATTGAAATAAGAACAAGTTACGACAGTGTTGTGCTGAGCCCTCAAATATGTTCATAGTAGATACAGTCAAACCTGTGTTAGGGGCCACCACTTTGCGTATATTGTAAGGGCCATTCTTTGAAAAAAAAACATTATTAATTATTTAGAAAGAAATGACCTTCGAATTACGGCCATCTGTCAATAAAGGTCACATTATGTCTTCACAGGTTTTACTGTACGCATGTTTTGTTGTGAAATTATTTGAATTGACATTTTTTTCCCACATGTTTTTATCAATACATTGTACTTATGTATAGACAGATGGAAAGTTAATCTAACCAGTTCCTGGATTCTAAGCTATTCAATATTAGGTGCATTTTCACTTCAAATGCAAGGCCGATATGAAGTTCATGACTGCATTATGAACACAAAACTCGGCCATTATGAAGTAATACGGCCTTTATGGAAAACACTTGGCTATTATGAAATTTGGTAATTCTGACTAGCTGTCCAGCTCGGCCATTATGAAAACACTTACTTATTATAGTGCGATTTTATTAAACTGTCAAAGATGCATAATTTCACGGTCAATGCTTGCATTAATTTTTTTGCTTTGGTAGGATTCGGTTACTATACAACGATTTCCGTCATAATACCAGTTGTTGAATGTATAATCATGCATTTAACTATCCACTACATAGTGCTTAACGGTAAAATAAATGAAAACTAACAACCGTGGTCTGAAGCTAAAAATGATCACATTCAGCAACCGTGTAATTATTCAGCTTTGACAGTTTAATAAAATTGCACTATTATTCAATAACATTATAGTAATAACCTTGGTCTCTGCTAGTAAATTGTCGGCTTCTCCGCATGAATGGTCACTAATGAGGACTAATTACCTTATGATCAATGTCCTTAACCTTGTTGTCACAGCGAAGGTTGGTGATCCGTATTGATTAAATAAAAGTCGATTTCTAGGTGTCATTCATATCATGGTCATTACTTTGTGGTGGACATTGTATTAGGTAGAGCTGTGGATCGTTGAATCAGTGGTGATTCGATCCGATCCAAGATTTAACACTTACGATCCACAAATTGAATCACGAATCTTTTGTTTTCTTGTAACCCATTAAATATTTCAGTTCTGAAGACAGTGAAATTCAATTTTCTCTGAGGAATAATGAAATATATCAATATAAACTGATTCTATGGCTTAAATTTATATCTATTTCGATTCAGTAAATAGATTTACTAGCATTATATTCTGGTTTAGACATGTGACCCTTTCTCTTATAACTATCCTGTTAGACCTCTTAGCAAACTGGGTAAGACCATGATGCGACTACAGTGCAACCTTCCTAGAGCGGCCCTCTCTTGAGCAACAACAGCATGAATTTTTACTACTGCACAATTTAACTATAACTTTAACCTCTCTAGAGCAATGACCTCTCCACAACAACAACATAATTTTGCTACTCCCTAAGGATGTTGCGTTGGAGAGGTTGCACTGTATACAAAATCAGAGAAAAGGGATTTTTAAGAAGAAATAATACACTTTTTGGTAAAAAACAAAATCGTAAATCACAAATCTCAGTAATGACTATTATTTGTACTTGATTTTTAATTTGATTTGTGATTACCTGAGTACTCAAGCCCTAGTATTTAGATGTTGTTTTTAGAAATTGGTCTCATTTTAAAGCAGATGTTATTTGGAATTTGAACTAAAAAGGTGGTCATTAACTGTAAGTGTTCAATAGTTAGCTGGAGTTAAAAGGTGAACTTTAATAATTAGAGTCTTTTTTGGAGCCAGTTCCAATAGAAAGCCATCTTTAGAAAAAATGGTATTATTGAAGAGCTTTATTTAGTTGCAGGGCACCCAAAAACCGACAATTTGCCGGTCCAGACCGAATTTCAACGCCTCAGACCGATTTGAGCAGCAGAAAAGTGTTAAAAAATCGGTCTATAAATGAGCTATAAATGTTTCATAAATTTCATGAAATTCGGTCTATATCGCATTGTACGCGCAAAATGTCACAAACCTTCCTGTATATTGTTCACACCATTCTAATGACCCCCAATAAACACGTCAAGATGCCTGCAGCGATCTTTTGTTAATCCAATCAATAGGGGGTCGATGGTAATTAGTCCAAACACGTGGTCACATGTAAACTGGTTCTCATTGACTTGTATGCACTTCGGTGCACAGCAACATGGAACGGGAACCAGTTTATGTTTACATGCAGACGATTTTACTCGTTTAACTCTAGAACAGTTCTGAAAGTTAATCGAACGCGCAAGAGATTTATTTACGTGAACACCGGCTGCATGGAGTTGTCTCCCGCGACGATCTTCAAATCTGTACTGATTGTTGACATTTAAAACATTGACATTACGATAGTCAGAAAGCCTTGCCCGATCATGAAGTAAAGTAAACATTAGATGTGAATGAATTTAATTCGCTCGATTTACTCTAGAACAGTCCTGCATGTTCATCGAACGTATACGGTTCCGTAATACATTTTCGCGACCCTTACTGAATTTAGAAATTGTTCTTCGTAGCTCGTGTTTTGGGTCTAATAATACATAATGGAGCATATTAATTTGTTTCTAATAATTTAAAGTTAGACTGTCACTCATATATTACGATAAACGGCGATGCTGCATGTTTTCAATGGTGACAACTTACGTATAGGTAACGTACGGGGGGGGGGGGGGTACATTTTCGCCTAAAATGGGGGGGGGGCGACTCTGGACCGATTTTGATTTCAACTTTTTAGATGCCCTGTTTAGTTGGATGCTGTTTTAGATAGGAAGCTGGGTAATGTTGGAGGAAGTCCTATGTAAGAGGCTTACTTAAAAATAACATATGCAGTCAAACCTGTGTTAGCAGCCACCTCTAAATAAAGGCCACCATTGAATGAAGGTTATTCTTTAAATAAATTTCATTGATTATTTAGAACAGAATTGCCTCCAAACAAAGTGCACCTTACAGTGAAGGACATATTGTGTCTTTCTCCAAGGGTGGCCTTTGTTCATAGGTTTGATAACATCTTGTTTGATAAGAATATTAAAACATCATAAAAAAGTATCAAATAACTTTATAATAATTTTAATGTATAGAGCAGATTTTCCATTAAGTTTACAGGTTTTTATGATGTTTATATTTTAGATTGTTATGCACACAGTAAATGAATCTCTGGCAGCCACTAGATGTGTTCCAGCTTTAGTTACCCTTGGAAGTGATCCTGATATGTGAGTAAATGTTATAGTTTATAATCTATCGTCCTATGGTTACTGCATTATTGTCTGAAATCTGCGGGCATGAGGAGCAGACCTCTGATCGTAAAAAAGTGAATTACTGTCAAACCTGTGTTTACAGCCACTTCTGAATTAAGGCCACTCTCTGAATAAAGGTCACCCTCTGAATTAAGGCCACCCTCTGAATAAAGGTCACCCTCTGAATTAAGGCCACCCTCTGAATTAAGGCCAACCTCTGAATTAAGGCCACCCTCTGAATAAAGGTCACCCTCTGAATAAAGGTCACCCTCTGAATAAAGGCCATCCTCTGAATAAAGGTCACCCTCTGAATAAAGGCCATCCTCTGAATAAAGGTCACCCTCTGAATAAAGGTCATCCTCTGAATAAAGGTCACCCTCTGAATAAAGGTCATCCTCTGAATAATGGTCACCCTCTGAATAAAGGCCATCCTCTGAATAAAGGTCATCCTCTGAATAAAGGCCATCCTCTGAATTAAGGCCACCCTCTGAATAAAGGTCACCCTCTGAATAAAGGTCACACTCTGAATAAAGGCCATCCTCTGAATAAAGGTCACCCTCTGAATAAAGGCCATCCTCTGAATAAAGGTCATCCTCTGAATAAAGGCCATCCTCTGAATTAAGGCCACCCTCTGAATAAATGTCACCCTCTGAATAAAGGCCATCCTCTGAATTAAGGCCACCCTCTGAATAAAGGTCACCCTCTGAATAAAGGCCATCCTCTGAAAAAACTATTAAAGGCCACCCTCTGAATTAAGGTCACCCTCTAAATTAAGGCCACCCTCTGAATTAAGACCATACTATGAATTAAGGCCACCCTCTGAATAAAGGCCATTTTTTAAAAAACAATCATTGATTAATTTGAACAAATTGACACCATAATAAAGATCACCTGTCAATAAAGGCCATATTTTGTCTTTCCAAAGGTGGCCTTTGTTCACAGGTTTGACTGTATATATAACAGTCAATCCCACCCAAAAAGGTAGTATGCTTTGTATTATAATGTGAGTTTTTCTGTGTCTGAATATTTGAATTGATGATTTTGAAATATGTTGTCATAGCAACATTTCACTAAAGCTTTCAAATTTATCATTCTTAGCGAATAAGCTCAATATGACAAAATTAATACATGTTAATCTTCCACCAAAACCATTTGTGAAGTTCAAAAAAGAAATTCCATAGAGAATCATATTGCATTAAAAAGAAGATTAACTCATCCATATAAACAGCATTGAGTATTAAATCCAGTGGGTTTTTGTTTTAGAGGTTAAAATAGCATGAATTTAATAAAAATTTGAATTTAGAATATTGGTCTTTCCAGGCATTGATCTCTCTTCGAAAGTGATATTTAGCAAAGGTTTAATTGCTGTCTTTAACAATTTACTCTTAATGAATATTTTGTTAATTGCACTGAGCATGAGATATTTATTTTTTTTTTGCAATTTTTTAGCTTTCATTTTTTAAGGATGTGAAAATAATTTTGGGTTATTACCAGCCAAAAAAGAGAATAACAAATGGGCCTGAGACTGAAACAAAGGGAGTTGTACCCTTATAATAGATAAATGTATAGTTCAGTGTAAATTTGACTGATATTTTGGGAGAAAATAGATTTAGGCGTGAAAAGTGACTGCTGATTGCATGAGTTTAAAATGACAATTAATGGCAGGTGACTGCTAATGACAGGTGACTGTTCGCACAGGTATAACTGTATTTGTTTGGAAAAATTATCCCTTCTGTTAATAAATCCGATTTATTAATTTACCAGCATACCTGTACATATTATTGAACTAGTACAAAAATATATTGAAACCGATTGTTCACTTATCAAACTGACATAAATCAACTATTGGTCAGACCTTGATTTTACATAAGGCTTCATTTGACTTTAAGATATAATGGACAACCAAGACGGCACCAAATCTTTTTTATAGAAACAAATTTTTATCTTAAGTGCTAAATATTGGTTCCTCTCACTTCAGAGCTGTTCGTGTTGCCACAATTCCAGCCCTGGGAACCATCATCGAAACAGTGACAGCGAGGGAGGTGCGTAATTTTACATTCATGTTGTGATAATCTTCTAGGAACTGTTTAACTGTTTATCAATAATGTCTATTTAGAGTCGATATAACTCTCTAGACATTCATTTGTGGATCAAATTGGTCTGAAATAATGTCTGAAAGTCAGTTAAAGGTTAAAAAGTGAATTTCGAGGAAGATAATTATGAGACTGGCTTGCGGTAAAGTTTTAATCTTGTAGTATTAAGTTACTTTTACATATAGGTAAGGATTTAATTAACATTAAGCACATCAATTAGATTTAAGTGAGACATAAAAAATTGATAAATCCCCGCAAACGAAGTTTGAGAGGGGGTATATTGGAGTCACTCTGTCAGTAGGTCATTGGTCGGTCGGTTGGCATTTTCTGTCTATCCGTCTGCTTACAATAGCATAAGTTTGTTGAGCGAACTACTTCCACATTCTTTAGGCGATTGCAATAAAACTTGAAATATGTTATTACCATGAATTGTAGTTGTGCAAAACACAATTTTCATGCCCAGTGATTCACTCATTCCAGAGTTATGTGCCCTTGAACTTAGCCATTTAGTGTACTATTGCATTCTTAGTGTCATGGTGGTGAGGGGGGGGGGGGGGGGGGTATTATTCACTGCGACAAGCTCCAGTTTGTTTCTGTTTCCCTGACCTACCCTAATCTTTCCCTGTGACCCTAAATTTTAATTAGGCCTGAAGAATGTTATATTCACTTTTCACTTTTTTTTTTGCCTTTCGGCTTTCCACACGCTTTGAAACCATTTGATATGATCTGCTTCAACAGATGCATGAAGAAGCGTCTTGAGCTGTTGACTTAGAAAGAGGACAATTCCATAACTAAAATGGTCAACAAGACAAAATAAAATGACAAATTTTTCTATCGTACCTAAATCTAGCTCTAATTTAGTGGTATGATAGACTAAACTAAATCTCTGAATGAGTAGATAATTATGGTCTAGCCTTTTCTGATTTGTAATTTCTATCCCCTCCCTGCTGTGTGTTCAACTATTTTCCAATACATTTAAGCATATTTTATAGTATATGATTTTAACCAGTGTAAATAAATATTCATCTCAGAACGTTAGATTGAGTCTACAAGAATTACATTTTGATTACAACTTATTTCACATCATTGTGAGGGAGCTGCCAGCTAGATCACGGAAAAGTCGGTGGTTCTACCTTGATTAACGCCTGGGGTTGTCAACCATTAAAGCTTGAAATGTCACCAAATGACTCTGACTGTTGGTGCAATATTAAACCCTAGAAATAAGAACTCTCAAAATTATGCATACATTTCATATTTCTTCTCTGCATTTATTGTCATTCATTTTTAGGTTTGGACAGTATTGGTATAAATGCTACAATACTTTTACTAAGATCAACACAATATTTTAAATAACTTCTATAGTTACGATATGCCTGCTGGTAAAATTTGTTTCTTACATTCCATAAGGATAACATGATGAAATTTGGTGCTCAGATAATGGGATTTTAACTTGTGAAATGTTCAGGCAATAAGATTACAAACTGATAAAAGTGTGTACATTTTTGTGAACATTTTGCAATGAGACTTTTACATTACCATTTCAACTCTAGTGAACTAATAAAAAGAATTATTTTGTTTTCTTGTGGTTCATCCTTTTGATGCTTCCTTACTTTGAAGATCGGTGGTCTGGTGGTAAGGTGCTGGACTACTAAACGAAAGGTCTCGGGTTAGAATCTTGGCTCTGTCTTTCAAATTTCTCCGGGTCGCTTTTTCGGCTTCCTTACAGAGCCAAGTACTGTGTCTAGACAATCACAAGAAAAGGGCAATGTGTTTATGGTGCTTTACACCTGGGATAATAAAGAACCAGGAAAAACTATTTTAAACAAATATAACATATGAAAGCCCTGTTCTCCTGTATTTCCTTTTTCCTCTCTCTTGGGCGACCGTGAAATGATCATAGCTGTAGAATGGGCCGTTAAACAGCAGATAAATAATCCTCCTTTTAGTGCAACTTGGTTGTGTATCTTTTCTGTATTCTTTTTTCATGCAAATTTATGGAAATTCATTTTTTCCAAGTAATCACCCAATAATTATATCAAATAAATCACATTTTGTATGGAAATTTGTCTTCAAAAACCTAGGAAAGTAAAGATGAAATTGGGGCACATTATTGATAATTGTTGAAGCAATATGTTACTTTGAAATTTCTTGATTGATGTAATGTAGTTTTAATACAGAAAAGAATTTCACTTTAGCCATTCATTGTAAATTTGCTATATTTTATTACAACAATAAAAGCTATGTAGCATTTTATTATCATTAAGTGCCATACTGTACCATACACTTGACATATTGGATTGCCAAGGATGGTCTACTGCCTGGAATTGGTAATAGACAAACACCGAATAATACATGAACAGGTAACTTAAGGGTTTTAAATTTATAGAATTTATTGGCATAAGTAAAATATAAGCTTCTGTATATCCAATATATCAAATTTTCAAAACATTTTACTTTTACCTGTCCTAAGTTCATAGCTTCACAGTCATATTTGAACATTTTTATCTTGCATCTAGTCTTGAAACAAATCTTGAAATTTGACCCCGATCGGACCCTAATTTCTTTTTCTTGTTTGATGTTTAACATTGTACCAACAGTCAGGGCCTTATGAGGACTTTTACAACTTTTTTTGTTTGAGAAATTCCCCAGGCGTACACCTGGTTAAATACCCACGGCAAACACCTGGTTAAGTACCCAAGGCAAACACCTGGTTAATACCCAAGGCAAACACCTGGTTAAATCGCCCACTTTCTGTCAGGTAGCCGGACAGCTTCCTATCCTGAGAATTTTTTTTGGGTCCTGGGTGGGATTCAAACTCAGTGCTTACCAGTCAGAGACCATAAGCACTCCACCACTGAAACACCCTCACTCCACCACGGAAACACCCTCACTCCACCACTGAAACACCCTCACTCCACCACTGAAACACCCTCACTCCACCACGGAAACACCCTCACTCCACCACGGAAACACCCTCACTCCACCACGGAAACACCCTCACTCCACCACTGAAACACCCTCACTCCATTACTGAAATTTCCAACTTCTTGTACTATAAAGCTTAATCTCAAATGAAGTCTTGCAGTTTGTCCCAGTACCAACGGAATGCAATGCTTACCGGTGTAGCAGTCTATTTTTTCCCCCGGCCAGTTTTTCCCCGGGGAAAAATTGGCCTAGGCCTTTTTTTCCCCGGGGAAAGATTGGCCTAGGCCTTTTTTTCCCCCGGGGAAAGATTGGCCTAGGCCATTTCTTCCCCCCCTGGGCAACTTTTTCCCCCCTAATAATAACATTTTTGCATTATGATTCTAGGCCATTTCTTCCTCCCTGGGCAACTTCCCCCCCCCCCCTAATAATAACATTTTTGCATTATGATTCTAGGCCATTTCTTCCTCCCTGGGCAACTTCCCCCCCCCCCCCTAATAATAACATTTTTGCATTATGATTCTAGGGCATTTCTTCCCCCCCCCCCTGGGCAACTTTTTCCCCCCTAAAAATAACATTTTTGCATTTTGATTCTAGGCCATTTCTTCCCCATCTAGGCCACTTTTTCCCCCCTAATAATAACATTTTTGCATTATGATTCTAGGCCATTACTCCCCCCCCCCTTGGCCACTGTTTCCCCCTAATGATAACAGTATTGCATTATGATTCTAGGCCAATTCTTCTCCATCTAGGCCACTTTTCCCCCTAATGATAACAGTATTGCATTATGATTCTAGGCCATTTATTCCCCATCTAGGCCACTTTTTCCCCCCTAATGATAACAGTATTGCATTATGATTCTAGGCCATATCTTCCCCAACTAGGCCACTTTTTCCCCCCTATTAATAACAGTATTGCATTATGATTCTAGGCCATTTGTTCCCCATCTTGGCCATTTTTCCCCCTAATAATAACAGTATTGCATTATGATTCTAGGCCATTTCTTCCCCCCATTGGCCACTTTTCCCCCCTAATGATAACAGTATTGCATTATGATTCTAGGCCATATCTTCCCCAACTAGGCCACTTTTTCCCCCCTATTAATAACAGTATTGCGTTATGATTCTAGGCCATTTATTCCCCATCTAGGCCACTTTTCCCCCATATAATAACAGTATTGTGTTATGATTTTTGGCTATTTTTACCCTCTTAGTCCCTTTTCCCCCTGTCTTCAGAAATACTATACATTATTGGCTAGTTTTTTCTCTCTTGCCCACTTTTCCCCTTGTCTTCAGAAATACTATACATTATTGGCTAATATTTACCCTCTTGGCCAATTTTTCCCCCAACTTAAATTCTGAAATAAAGCTAACCATTATATTAATTGGTTACATTTTTGGTCACTTTTTCCACTCTTGGCAAGAAATATAAACATGAAAACATAAGTATAAATCAGAAATATGCACATAAAGACATAAGTATAAACCCAAAAATATGAACATAAAGACATAAGTATTAACTCATTAACTCATAAATATGAACCTTCAGAAGTAAGTATAAACTCAGAAGTATGGCCTATAGAAGCAAATATAAACTCAGAAATATGAACTTACAGACTTAAGTATCAACTTAGAAAGTATAAACTCAGAAAAATGAGGACACAGAAGTAAATACATACACAGAAAAATGAACATACGGAAGTAAATATAAACTCAGAATACATACTCAGAAATTCAAACATACAGAAGTAAATATAAACTCAGAAATATGAACATACAAAAGTAAATATAAATTCAGAAATATGAACATACAGAATTTAAATGTAAATTCAAGACTAAGTATAAACTCAGAAATATGAACAAACAGACGTTAAGCGAAAGATGTAGATATACAAATGAAAAAATCAGGGGGGAAAAAGTGGCCTAGAGGGGGAAGAAATGGCCTAGGCCACTTTTTCCCTGGGGGAAAAAAAGGCCTAGGCCAACTTTTCCCCGGGGAAAAAGTGGCCAGGGGGGAAAGAATGGCCTGTTACACCGGTATTTCAAATTATAGTTATTTACTCTTTTTTTGTCCAACATGCTAACATTGAGAAACTCACAGGGGACTGACCTTCATATGAAATTGAAAAAGATAATAAATATAAGTGAACTAAGGTTTTCTTAGAACATGCCTCTTTGTTCCTGTGATCAAAGTGGCTTGCATTGAATTTTTTGCATGTTTGTTAAATAAAACTGCATGAAAATGTTTGAATGATTGCTATCAAACTTCTAGGATATCTGTTTGCTTGTTTTTGTTAGCTTGAAATAGCATTTGTCATACGCCCTGATATATCCAACATCATGCATTCATGGGTAATTCTGTTGTTGCTTTCTATATTAATGAGTTGGTCTAATAAAAAATGACAGAACATTTTAGAATTTCCCTCTTTAGGTCTAGACATTTTGAGAATTTCCCTCTTTAAGTCTAGACATTTTGAGAATTTCCTTCTTTAGGTGTAGACATTTTGAGAATTTCCATCTGTAAGTCTAGACATTTTGAGAATTTCACTCTTTAAGTCTAGACATTTTGAGAATTTCCCTCTTTAGGTCTAGACATTTTGAGAATTTCCCTCTTTAAGTCTAGACATTTTGAGAATTTCCCTCTTTCATTTTAAAATTTTGATTGGGTATTTCCCTCTTTCATTCTGAATTTTAAGGAATTTCCCAATTTCCCTTATTAAAATATGAACATTTTTGGAATTTCCTTCATTATAAATTGTCCTGTTTTAGCATTTTAACAGTTGTTTTCATCCTGTTCATTTGTTGAGCCTTCAAGACTGTCGCTTTCTATTGACTGTTCCAAAGTCATACTATTTAGGAGATTATGCTTTATCCCCTACTTTTTGTATGGTCGTATGTGTTGGATAGGTTTTGGGATTGGGTATTTGTGGGAAGGCTGCATTTTTTGGGAAGATGGGATGTTAGTTATGTATGTTTTCTTTTCTAGGAACCATTTTTCTTATCAATTTAAATAATTTGATAAAGGCACAATGCTGGATCTATTTGTCTTACAGAATCATCTAGCAATGATATTTTTATTGATATATTTCTTATGATAAAATAATGACAATTAATGTACTCTGTATAATATGAATACCCTTCAGGGACATCGGAAAACCCAGATTGTTCCATAAATAAACTTGATTATTGTGATTAAGGTATAAATTTATATGAATTGACTGTTTTGTTTGTGAATGGCATAATCAAAATACAGCATAAATAGTTCATGTGAGTTTGAGAGAAGTTTTAAGTATAAGTGTGGATTTAATTGGAATCTGAACTTTACATGAAATATTTGTCTGTATGCATCAGAGCCGACTTTTATCATATCCATCCAAAAAAGATTCATCAAATTACAGCTAATTGTCTTGCATTCCAGTTAAGATCTTTAGGAAAATAATAGAAAAGCTTTTTTCTTAAAATGCATGGCATTATTAGTCTCTCTAAGCTTTGAATGAATGTTAAAGGCATACTTATAGTACTGGTATATCATTTTTTTGTTTGATTTTATTCACAGGAAGACCTGCAGTTAACTTGAGATTTTTTTTTATATAAATAAAGTTTACATACTTTTTATCAAAAGTATGTGATTTTGGCTTCATGTCAAAATAGTGAAAAAAAATATAAAAATGTGATTGTTTGGAAAAAACTTCATTCAAAATGTTGGTGCTTCCGTGGGTATGCAAATAATCCTAAATCAACTCAAATTGACTTGCAATATATCTACATGTATTGATATATCATATTTTCAGACTGTGGTCATTTACTGTTCCACTGATAGGTATACTGTGGAATCATTAATTTTCGTTGGGGATTTAAATTCATGGATTTCGTGGGTCGGCTTATCCACGAAATCAAATCCCCACGAATTTAAATGCAGAGATAAGGCATTTCTTTTAAAAAATAAAAATCCACAAATTTATGTCCCCACAAAATAGCCATTTTAGTAAAAACCACGAAAATTGAGCCCAACGAAAAGAAATGAAAATACAGTATTTCATCTCTGTGTTATCCTTCCCCTCCCAGCCAAGCCCCCCTCTTCCCCTCCTTCATGGTGGTTACTTAAAGTTTACTTGCCAGTACATGTATCATCATGTATGTGGCATATATTGCATCTGAAATAATCATGATATTTGTTTCCATCATTTTCACTGACAATACTACTTTTGGAATAATATATATTTCACATTTTGGAGCATATAGTATTGGAGAATTTGTTTCTGTGAATGTGCCAACGCTCAAGCCATTTGTCTCTGAGGTGTTTAGAATGATAACAAACGGGAGCAGATTTAGGAACCTAATGATTGGGTACAATTTTGTCTTAATTTTTACTTAAGATGTATGTATACTTAATGAAAGTAAAAAACGACAGAAAAAATGTTCCTGATGTTCAAGGTCAGGGGTAAGTTATCAGGATAAAAAATCAAGGGAGAGGCAACCTTGAAATAGATCTTATATGTCTTTATGAATTAATAAATATAAAGATCTTCAAAGATTTTAAAGTCCCATTAGCTTTTTGCTATAGAAAATATGTGCAAAAAACAAGCAATTCCTGATATTATCCCAAGATAATGATTAACGACGAAACGAGCCCTTTTTCTTCTAAAAACACTCATTTCATGTGATTTTTACTTTTGTAAACTGGAAATATATAGAGCGTGTGACGTCACTTCATGCCCGTTGCATAATATGACTGTGGGGAAACACAACTGTTCTACAAGTAGTATTTTTATTTCAATGATATTGAGAAAAATTAATACGATAGTGATTTCTGAAACATTTTTTCTTGCTATAAAGTATGCACGGGAGGAAAACACCCCATATTCCTCTGTTATAGGACAAACATAAACTATTACGACGGATATAAGCTTATAAATGGGACTTTAAATGATTGAGTGTAGATGGATAATTTCTTTCTTGAGATTTGATCAATGATTACATATTAACAACAAAAAGAAGGTTAAGGATCATGAATTGAAGCAGACCTAATAATTACAGTTCAACCTCTCCAAAGCAGCCCTCTGTAGGGCAACGACCTCTCTATAACAACACCTTCAAAATTTCCCTAAGCTGATATTTACCCATAAATTTAACCTCTGTAAAGCAACAACCTCTAAACAATGGCCAATATTTGCAGCTCCCACAGGGTGTCGCTCTATAGAGGTTGTACTGTGTATGTTAGGTCTTCAGATAATGGCCATGTTTGTTCTTTTTAAATATAAAGAGATCCAGACAGATTTATTCTTTACTATTTCTCTATCATCTATGATTTGTTTTCTCGCTATTATGTTACATATAAAAAAATGGACAAGTCAATCCCCTATGTATCATTTGCATGTTTAACTTCTCAATTCTGTTGTTACTCTTTACCGACACGCAAACAAGTCCTTATGGCAGGATGTTAGCATTTCCTCTGACTGTCAGTCAAACTCATTAGAATTCGAGGGCTCAGCGCAACACTGTAGTAACTTGTTCTCATTTCAGTATGAGTTACGACACTGTTGCGTTGAACCCTCGAGATGTGTTTAATCTCTGTGGTCTAAATTACATCTTCTCTAATACATTACTAAGTGGACATGGACTGTCTGAAGTTTCTCTTCCATATTCCTGCATTATAATTACGATGTTCAACATTGTAAGATATGGACAATATATCATACATATTGTATGCCTGTCTTGTAGGGTAAATCTTTCTGATTTGTAAGAGTAAACTTATTGCAAATAATCCGTCTGTGATGGTTTCCAAGCAGATGCTAGAGATATTTGATGGATATTACTTTCATTTTTTTCTTCCTTGTCTTCCATTTAAATGTCACCTTCTGTCTGGCTCTTGTTTTTAGTTTTGCTGATTTTGAAAGCTTTAATTGCTTTTATTATGTAACATTCTTTGAATTCTCTCTTGATGTGTCCATTCCTTATCAAATTACTTTGAATAAATGAAAAATATGACTTTGAAGGATTAAAGTTGTTAAATAATTATTTCAGAATGAATTTTTTGGAAACTGAACATTAGTTCAGCTTTCCATAGCCGTCACTCGTTTGGTACGCATGAATTTTGATGTACTGGTACCTATCATCTAAAAGAGGATTAATAAATACAAGTGGGACCATTTATTGTACTTATAGCCAGTCAGACCCCTCTCCGTGGTTGAGTAGTTAAGGTCACTGACTTCAAATCAATATAACCTCTCACTGATAGAGTCGTGGGTTAGAGCTCCGCTACCGTCCAATCTCTTTATGTGAGAAAGTAGGCAGTTGCTTACAGAGGATGGGAGTTTAGTTCTGATTCTTCACAGGAATGATGCTTAGGTGAAATGTCCATCTCATATGACTATGACTGTTGAAAAGGGGCATAGAAGTCAATATGAACAAACATACAGCCAGTCAGATTACATTTTTTATTTTGATGGGCAATCATACTGGTCAATGATATTGTTGTATTCAGCTATTTCTTAACATTCTTAATTAAGTATGACTTGCAAAGTGTTCTATAATAATTGGTGTCTGCATGTGTATCATCTCAAATAGTTTTGCCCTAACCTTGTGACATTTTAAACTCAAGTGTGCTATGAAGCACATAGCATTTGCCATATTATCCAGAGCAAATGCCAGGAACTGCCACAAAGGAATGATTATTTTAGGCAAATGTTTGTTCATGCAATTTGTTTATTGTGTTTAGATGTATTATGAGCCACCACACACCAGCAAATCTTAGGTACACCATAAAACATGGAATCTAATCCCAGTATAGTGGGATAGGAAACACATTATTATTCAAAACCACACCAAGAGAAACACCCCTCTGCCTACAAAATAAAACTTTTCCCTGTTCATGAATACCCTTTCACTGGGCATTAATCACTAAAGAACAAACATTCAATTCTTAGACGACAACTCTTCCTAATGCAGTCAACCCCCTCTGAAGGATAAAGCTGCCCAATGGAGACATAACTCCCTTTGGAGGCAAAGTCCTTTAAACAACTTGCCCCTCTCCTTGATGATTTCTTCTGCATAACAAAACCTGATTAAAAGATGGCAGTAAACATTTTTCACAGTTATCTAAATAATGATATACATATACAATGATAAAATGTATTACTGCTTATTGTGTCTTGTGACTTAGAGCCAGTTCCTTGATTTATGATTTATCAGAATATTCATGCCTTATGGTCAGTCTACATCTTTATCAGTTTAGGCCAAAGCAATAATTGGAAAGTTCCGTGCAAAATTATTATTGTAATAATTAACATATAAATCGAGACAGTCGATACAATATTATTCCAGAAAATCTTTGGAACTGTCTGATAATATTGTTAAAGGTCTTACTTTGTGTTTGACAGTGACACATGGAAGATTATAAGATCTTCTGCTTGGCATTGGTCATGTCTTTACTTTTGTCGGAAGCAGACATCAGCATGAGATCTAGTATCAATCAATAGCAAAAATAATTGTAGAATTTACTGAGGACACAGTAATATTTATCAGAGCTGAATCAGTATGGGGGTTTTAAGTGAATTATTACATTATCAGGGTTTTTCCTTGACCTCTCCTGTTAAGGGTCTGCATGATGCCTTAATTAATGTGGTTCTATTTATGGGGTTAAAATTTCAAGATGCTTTCAAGAACAATTAAAACAAAACTACTTTCTAACTCTATTTTTATTTTCATTGAGCATGTAACCATAAACAAAGCCATACACCTGATCCCTTTAAACCGCAGACTTTTAATTCTAAGCAATGAATCTTGATGTTCCATGAATTTCATTGGGAATCGTCTAAGACCCCTGAATTTTTATTTTGAGGTATATTTTAAAAAATTGTCCTGAGGGCACATCTTGTGAGACAAATAAACCCCGGCACTGTTTAATATATTAAGTACAATCTGCGTCCATTCTTAGAGATGGTTGCACACAGTAATTTCATCAAGTGTTTTTTTTTCTATTCATCATGTATGTATACATGTATTTACTCAATTTGCTTTGTAATTATTGAGACATATTTCTGAAGCATCGTTACCATGGTATTCATATTGAATTATTCTGAAGAATGTGATATTATGACCTTTTGATCTGCTATTAAGAGAATTAATGCCAGACAATTTGCCATGTTAGAATGTCTTGGCTACATCCGCTTATAGTATTTTACATGTCATAATGTGAAAAATATGGTAATCTTCTTGGTTGAAGATCGCAATCAGGAAGTGATTGGTGACGGAGTGGTAACACACTGGACTACTAAACAAAAGTTTGTTGGTTTGATTCTTGGCTCAGCCTTCTGCTAATCGATTCTCTGGGACACTTTTTTTCAGTGTCCTCATTTCACGTACCAGATCAAATACTGTGTTAAGAAAATCAAAGGAGGAAAAATGGGCAAGGCATGTACCATTGCTTTACATTCGGCGGGATAAAGAACCAGGAAAAAATGTTTGAAAAGAGTAGGGACATAAAATTCCGGTTCTTCTGTATTGTATCCTCTCCTATATGTGGCTCTGAAATGACCATAGCTGTCGAATGGGTCTTTAACAACAGATAAATAAACAAATAGAAGATCACAATGATAATTGCTTGAAAGCATTTAGGAATTAAGACCTTTGTGCTCCATGTTTGATAAATATAAATCTTGTAGAAGGTTTTCCATTGCTGAATTGGTTTTGTTAATTTGATTATATCTATTGTGAGATAAACTTAAGGTTGTTGCTGATACTGGTTTGTTTTGAACTGTCTACCAATGCTTTTAGGTAAATGTTGATTGCTACTTTATGAAAATTTGCTTTTATCTAAATGTCTGCCATTTTCCTCCAAATCTTTTTATTTGAATAAAGTGTAGTTTAGTTCCATTGAAGGTATCTACTTAGCCATTTACTAAATGTTTCTCCTGTAACAAATGTCAACATGTTGTGAACATCCTGTCACAAGTGCCTTACACAGGGCACAGTGAAAAACCATAAAGAATTATTAAAAAAAAGAGTTAGGGACATAAATACCCAGTTCTCATGAATCTCCTATCCTATCTCTGTTTGGCAGCTCTAATGTGACTGTAGCCATCAAATGGGCTGTTTAAAACAGCAGATATATGTAAAACCTGGCACAAAGTTAATTAGCAAGTCTTACCCAAACTGATGCTCAATTTTTCTCTGTTGAAAACTTATGATGAGATTTTATGATGAGCATTTATATTGAGTTTTACGCCCCTTTTAACAGTCAGATTTATATGGGGTGGACAGTTAAACATCGCTTCTGGGAAGAACCAGTTCTAGACTCTCATCCTTCATAAGCAACTGCCTACTTTCTCACATAAAGAGACATGGTCAGTAGTGGGGCTCGAACCCACGACCCTCTATCAGTGAGAGGTTACATTGGTTTGAAATCAGCAACCTTAATCACTCGACCACGGAGTTGGGTACATAAGAAGAACAATTCTGTTTTGTTGATTTTATTTGTTTTGAGTTTCTGATTGTTTATATGGGTTGCTGAAATGTCCTGTTTAATGCACATTGAAAAACACAATTCATATTTAGGTCGAACATGTGCTCTGTGATCATTAATAGACACAATTCATATTTAGCTCAAACATGTGCTCTGTGGTCATTAATAGACACAATTCATATAACTTGTCAGTTATTTTCTACTCAGATGTTACAGTAAATGTTTTCTATAGTTCTTGAACATTTTTTTTTTTTTTAAATTTGGCTTAAATTAAGTTTTTGTTTTACCTCTAACATTAATTATGCCCCCCCCCCCCCTCCCTTTGAAAAAGTGGAGGTATATTGCTTGGCACATGTCAATCTGTCGATTGGTTGGTCCGTAACCAAACTGTGTCTGGTCAATAACTAGAGAATAATTTGGTCTCAGGTCCTCAGATTTTGTTGGGAGGTTGGTCATCACATGTTGATGACTTATATTGATTTTAAGCTCAATAGGTCAAAGGTAAAACTACCTACTTGGCCTTTAGGGTTTCACAAACACCTCTTGTTAGTTACTGAGTTTCATTTGTGTTTTCACAACAGACTTAGAGCACTATAACTGGGCATTATGGGTTTTTGCAGTTTTCACTGCATTTCAAAAGATTAAGATTCCTTTCTAAATTACCCCATTATCTGTATATTCAGGTCTTTGATTAGATGAAATGCTACTTGATAGACATGAAAGATAAGGTTTATCACTAATATAAATCTAAAATTCTTTGCAAACAGCATTACATTTTATAGAAAGAGGTTTATTTCTATAAAAACAGTATCTGGTTTTAAGAGTTATCAGACATAATTCACCTACATCTTATAGCTACACTGAACACAAAACATCAAGTCAATAAAGTGTAAATGCTTGGTTAAATGTCTCAAGTCTTTGCCTTCCATTGTGTTCAGTCAAAGCACAGTGCTTTGTAGGAGATACAAGGTTCATTATTTGAATGACCGAGACATGGATTAAATTTGGTGCTGAGTAGCAAGGTTTTTCCAGTTATTTCTTAAAAGTGTATAAAGCTATAATTGACTAGATATGCTACTTGAATTTCAAAAAAAGTAATATTAATTTTTCTCAAAAGAATTTTACAAATACTGTCCCTGTAATTCAACAAACAGGATTGGTACAAGTCAACAGAAATAAGTGCTCCCTAACATTTTATTCCACTGCTTAATGATCCGAATGGCGTTTGCTGAATTCAAACATGCCCTGCTCGCTTCCTCAAAAAAGTTTAAAACAACAATGTATCTTACCTTGAAAAAAGGAAAATTATGCCTGATTTATCATTGAAAATGTTTGATTTTGTTGATTCTTAATTTCAAAGTTATCTCCCTTTCATTTCTATTTATAGTTGTTTATCAAACTTTACGGTTCGCTTCCAATATCCATTACCTAAATTTAGGTACTTGGGTAACAATTATTATGCCAATAATAGGACTGTCTGAAATAGCTTTACACTCTGTGAACATTTAACATGATCAATGCTCCTGGGTTTCAAAACTGTACCGGTACTTTAAACTCTTCCTCAACATTCTGCAAGTTATTGACAACTATCTCTCTTAAAGTTTTGAAGCAGAAACTGCTCCTGATTAGATTAAGTTGAATAAAAACTTACTGGAGGCCAATGAAGGCTTCTGTCACAGCTGAAAAAAACCTTACTCTAAATACCGGTAGTTCATCTTTTGAGAAGGAGGTACAACTGTTTTGTATCTAGCATTAGTTTCAGGCTTTAGATAAATATCCTGTGGTAAATAGACCCCCATCAAAGTTTTATAGTGATTGTCTGGGGGACATTATTTGATTAATGCGGAGGTTGAGCATGTATTCAATAGCATTTAGTACCCTGACACTGTTATTTTGCATCAATTATTTGCCAGATGACAGTGCAATTCCAGATTACTGGGCGTTATACATAACTTCTTATCATATAGTTATTCTAGTACTTGTCAAGCACATGTGCCTTTTTTCTGTGCTCTTGGATATCAATTGTAGGTTTTTACATGAAATTGGAATTCGTTTTGTCATTCTAGTAAAATAGCTTCTATTTGCATTAACATGTATATAGATACAAATACATGCCTGACTGACACTATAATGATTAATTATTCTGAAATTACTGTCTGCATAGCATTTTTATACCTATTGTGATGATATTTTTGGGATGTCCCAAAATTTATTAACTATTTTATGCTGATAAATGGGCTGTCCCAAAATGTATTAACTGTTACATGCACATTAATGTGCTGCCTAAAAATTTATTAACTGTTTTAACAGCAAATAAATGGGCTGTCCCAAAAATTATTAACTATTCTATGCACATTAAAACTTGGAATGTCTGATTTCATGTGATGTATAATTATGACAACATTAGATTGTCTGCAAGTTGACATCATCTCTATGATAGAAAAATTGAAAAAGGACTTCAAACACATTTTGCTTTTCGTACAAGTTTACGTGAAGAAAATCCTTTGAAGCCAATCATGGAAGCCATACATATCAATTTCCTGGATATCAAACAATTGTCTAACATATGCTTTTTACTAATGAAGGCCTGACATTGACATTTATCTACTTCCATACTCTTTTTGGAAATGAATAATTTTAACATTGACATCCTTCTGGGTATGTATGGTGTTGCCTATTTTTCATGTAAAAATTGTAGGCCAGAGATTGCCAATCATATAAATGTCCCCTTGAGACTATGCAATTGATCCTAGAATATGGCATTTTGTTGTTGCACCCAATGATGATTAGACAGTAGTGTACAAAATGTATTGTATATGTCTTGATTTATTTCTTGAAAGTTAAGAAGTTGTCGGAATATTCTGTTTGCGGTCAGCATATTTATACAAAACGCGAGTCTAAAAAAAAGATGTTTCTCTTTGTTAGTTGGCATAGTCAAACCTATGAATAAAGGCCTTTAAAGTAATTACTGGTATGCAAATTGGCCTTTTTTTAGGAATTTATTTGGTCTGTAACATCCATAAATGTATGATAAGGAGTAACTGTAGTAAAAATTACAGGTGGTTGCTTAATTATATTATGTACAGATGGCCATTAAATCAAGTTTGAACATACCGGTACTAAGTGCATATACCGTTGATTGGCCTTGAAGTATATATATCCGTCATTGGCATCAAATTAGAGGAGCACTTGGTTTGCACGGTTGGTAATATTTTCGGCTTATGGTTGAGAGGTTGTTGGTTCAAGATCTAGATAAGACACATTTGATTCTCTCTGACTGTGCGACTAATGCTACAACAACTAAGGTTTGTCACCCTCATTTCATTCATACATAATAAATAATATTAATCCAATGCTCAGGTGCAAGCAATTTAGCAAGCAATTTAGTAAGTATAGGAGCTTAATAAAAATTCTTAGAATCTGGTTTAATCTTTGAGGAGCAGAATAAAAATATTTGACGCGAGTGTAACTTCTCTGTGGTCAAGTGCTGGACTACTAAACAAAAAGTTGCAGGTTCGATTCTCTGCTCCGCCTTTCAAATTTGTCAGTGTCCCGTCCAAACTATCAAGCCGAGTACTGTGTCTAGACAATCAGAGGAAAAAAGGCGAGGCATGTATCAATGTTTTACTCTGGGCATGATAAAGAACCAGGAAAAAATATTAAAAAAGAGTAGGGATACAAATGCCCCAAGTTCTCCTGTATCTTATCTCCCTTCTCACTGGGGTCGCTCTGAAATGACCATAGCTGTGGAATGGGCCATTAAACAAGAGCTATAAATAAAGTATATCTCAGATTATAACTTTATGGTAGTTTTTTTGGTAAGCAGCTCTTAGAGATAACCGTTCACTGTCTTTCTCATTTTTTAAGTACTCTCTTGCCGTCTGCATTGATGAAATATAAATTGTTTCTTTGGTAGAATGATTGAATCCATGAGCAATATGATTTGTGTACTCTGTTTTTGTTAGAAATCAATTATCTGAAATGTTTAATATAGAATGAATGATTAGATAACAGATTTCATAATAAACTTGGCAAGAATTATATTCTTGCACTGTGGTATACTGCAATTCTATCTAGAACGCTGCATGCAGTCAGATTGTTTCCTTGCATTTTTTTTTGTTTTTCATATATCAATCATATGAAATTCAACTGAGCTGTTTTACTTAATATATTTCCTCCTATTTTGAGATTTTCGCATTAAATTGAATGTTAGAATCCTATTTTCTCATGGTAAAAAATGAAATCCATGGAAATGCTTCGTATTTATAATAAAAACATCATTTACTCTAGAATATTTACTAACCATTGCTTTTAAATTTTGTTCGTAGCACTTTTGTTTTCAATCTGTACTTTTTTCTCCCCTGTTACCATCTTGTTTGGCTATCTTTATGTCTTATACTACCTTTTTGTGATTCAATGCTGTTTATGTCATTCCACCACTCTTTTTGCCATTCAATGCTATTTTATTCTTTTATTCACTTTTTGTCCTTTCATTCACTTTTTGTCCTTTCACCCTCTTCTTGTCCTTTCATTCACCTTTTGTCCTTTTACCCACTTCTTGTCCTTTCATTCACCTTTTGTCCTTTTACCCACTTCTTGTCCTTTCATTCACCTTTTGTCCTTTTACCCTCTTCTTGTCCTTTCATTCACCTTTTGTCCTTTTACCCTCTTCTTGTCCTTTCATTCACCTTTTGTCCTTTCACCCTCTTCTTGTCCTTTCATTCACCTTTTGTCCTTTCACCCTCTTCTTGTCCTTTCATTCACCTTTTGTCCTTTTACCCACTTCTTGTCCTTTCACCCACTTCTTGTCCTTTTACCCATTTCTTGTCCTTTCATTCACTTCTTGTCCTTTCATCCACTTTGTCTCTTTCCTTCCTTTTTCTGACTTTCCTCCTTTTTTTCCCCAATCTCTTCTGTTTGTTCAATCCATTACCTTATCCTCATGTGTTGGTTCCCACATATCAAACAAGATTTAGAATTTTAAATGAGATGTCATTAAGATCAGGAAGTGCAGAGCACAATGACTGTGATCCTCTTCCTGTTGTACAGAATAACTTAGGATTATAATCCGTTAGCATTTCCTTAATTATGCATGATACAGTCTTCTTCTCAATGCCATATTCAGGGTTTTAGCCAGGAATTTTTTAAGGCAAATTAAAATTTGTGTCACTCTTGAGCAGTAAGGTGAATGTGCTTGTGTTGGAGTGGGAGTTGCTTTCCAACATCTTGGTGCATTTTAAAGTGAAAAGACAGTTTTAAACAAAACAATATAAATATATCATACACAACTCAATACATAAATCAGTTTTTCATGACCACTGAATGAATGGTGTTCTATTCATGGATGTTGTTAGAATGGATTTCATTAAAATGTTTGTCAGTGAGCTTTAACAGTAGATAATGTACTGGACTTTTAGCCCGGAGATCCAGGTTTGAATCTAGGTTGCGACAGGTCATACCCTTCTATGAAAAGTTAAACCCCAACAGGGATATAAAAGGCAGGTAATGGCTGGTGGGTGGTTTCTCTTGATTTTTAAACTGTTTTCAGCTCAGGGAGAGATTTTTTTTAAAAAACTGATATTAAAATTAATGGTGTTTTTAATCACTGAAAAAATATTTTGAAAGAAGCAAAATGATTCCTTTATCAGTCCAGATAAGAAACTTCAAAATGTATGAAGATTTAGGTTCTTATATTTTCAAAACAATTTATAACAGAAATTCAAATTTGAATTAGAGGGAGGAGTTTATATGGTTTAAAGGGGCATGCCCTGGAACTGAAGCGCCTCAAATATAAATCAAATTGGTATCATTTGAATGCCTAAATCAATTAATGAAAGTCCTGAAAAATATTTACGAAATATCCAGCTAGTTGACTCAAAATACACATTTCAAGATTTACCAAACCTGCCGATTACGCCTTAGAAAATATTCGTCATTTTCATAACTCGACCCTTTTGGGATCTGTCAAAAGCGGAAAAAATGTCAACAAACTGTGAAATGGTAAGTATTGCTCATGTCATGTTCATTGTTTGCGACATAAAGCTTCTCTATCGTTCAATTATAGGTAAATATCATTGTTTTGCTGCTTGAAAGGCAGCGCGCACGCTAAGTTAAATTCTCAGACGAATCAGAAATATTGTTGTCATCAATAAAAGGCTGTAAGCCTTTTATTTAAACTGGCATATAAATACCCACGCGCGCGTTATAGGGCCATTTTTGGAGACACATTCTTCTTTGACTTTTCGGTAATAATTGTTTTTACAAGTGATAAACGCATTTTTGGTGTATAAAACCCAAGAAACAGCAGTTCCAGGGCATACCCCTTTAACGATCATCTGCTTCAGCTATTTATAGATTCAGTACAGAAAGTCAGCTTTCACTGTATGTCTATCACTGATTAAACCATGTAGAAAGAGAGTTAATTTGATAAAACAATGTAGAGAGAGAGTTAATTTGCATCCGATAGTCTGATCGGAAGTTGCGTCTTTAACAATAATGTTGACTTTCCTCCATGTGTGGAGAAGTTACTGGCTCCTTGTGGAAAGCCGGTAAAATAATACTGGTGAGAATACGATCCAGGAAAATTAGTAAGGTGAACTGGCCGTCGTGTATAACTGAAATATCATTGGATTAGATTCAATAGTGCATTATGTGCCAAACGGGAGCTTTCGATGATTCTGCTGTTAAACCTTTATGCTTGCTGCAAGTCATTAAGAGTGCAGTACCTCAATTTGTCTCTGTAATAACATCGTCAAGTTGTATCAGCCATTATTTATGGGAACAATCTCGTCTGATTGCTGTATGGTTCTAAATACAGTTGTATTTGTTTAGCATTTTTAAGTTATGAGGACAAATTATACAAGATTACTTTGAAACAATGATCTATCTAATCTATTGAGTTGTATCCAGGAACAATTGAATCTCAGATTGTGAAAATAATGGTTGACAACTCATTGGAACATTTATCTATGATCCATGAATCTGTGTTCGTGAAAAGATGTTTGCATTTTTTCTAAATATTTGTGATTCCATCAAGAATAAATGATTCTGTGGCCATGAAAATTGCATTGGTGTAATAATTGGAGCCTGTTTTAATGCACAATGATAATGAACAAAAAATCATTCTTGGAAACAGAATGATAGTTCTGCTTTCCTTGGCCCTCACTCGCTTGGCTCAAGAGCATTTTTATGTGGACCCAAGTACTACATTTATCTGCATCTCAAGGATTCAACGCAACAGTGTTGTAACTCATATTGAAATAAGAACAAGTTACGACAGTGTTGCGCTGAGCCCTCGATCTGTTCCCTTTCATGCAAGTCTATATAAGTTCAGTTTCCATGAGTACAATCACTACTTTGATTATCAAAATAGGTAACTATAAATAATTACGGGTATGGGAAGATTTGCAAATGGTTAGTCTGCTCTTTAAGACTGGCTTGGTTTTTCTTTAGGAAAAGGAGAAGACATTGGGCTCTGGTAAAAGGGGAAAATGGGTAAAAAAAAAAAAAAAAAAAAATTTAGGGAATATTCACAATGCAAATAGGTGAAAAATAAATTTTAACGGAAAATATGATTTATTTTCCAATAGGGGGAAGATACTGATTACCAGTGTCACTTTCTAGTAAGAAAGACTTAATTCTCTTTTATGTTAATTTATTCATATTCGGTGACTTTTTTTTCAAATTTTAACAAATGAGTCCCTGAACTAGCTGCATTAAAAATCTGTGGGACTCAGTCAGGTAGACCTTACACTCTCTAAGGGCTATAATAATTGTGGTATACCGCTGGTATATCACGGTACGCCGTAAAATGAATATGTGTACCAAACCGAGGTGGTTTGTATTGGTCGTATGGACCCTTGTCATTGTACATAAATTTCTTTTTTTATTTGAGAAAGTAGGCAGTTGCTTACGGGGGATGGGAGTCTAGTACTGGTTCTTCCCGGGAATGATAATTTAAGGTGAACTTTCTGCCTCATATGACTGACTGTTGAATAGTGGTGTAAAACTCAAACAAAACAAAACAATAAATTTCTTGCAAAAAAGAAACAACAAACAAATCTTACATAAAATCTTGTCAAATAAGAATTTTATGAGTAAGTATTTGACAAGGGAGTAATTGAAAATTAAACTGTTGGTTTTGAGGTCATGAAGCTTGACCCAGACTCACTCTTTGTACAACTTGTATCTCCATGATACTTTTATTGAAGTTGCATGATCCAAAGTCATTTGTTTCCAACCTCTCAAATCCAGTGCGAAATAATGCAAATTTTTAAGTTGAAAATTTAAGACCATTCTAAGGCAGTACTGAGACTTGGGAGACCGTGTTTGGTCTTCTTTTGGATGCGGTGCGAAAGGCTTTATTCACAACATGCGTATGAATTTAATGCTGACCAAAGTACTACAACGTTTTCTACATAATAGAATACAAATATTAAACTGGTTCCCGTTCCATGCTGCATTGCAAGTTTATGTAAGTTCAGCTTCCAATGAGCACTTTCAGTACTTTGATTTTTGTATGGTCCTAAGTGCTGGATGAGTTTTTTGGTTGACGATGTAAGGCAGAAAGTAGTTCTGTGTAGTATTTTTTCTTGTCTATAAGAATAAAACTCACGTTTTTATTGTATTTTCAGATCCTTGAAAAGATTTACATGCAATTTCAATCTTTCCTTGACGATCCTGTATATAGAGAGGAACATGCCCTACATCTTGAACTTGTCGCTACATTCGCACGTGTTGGACCCAATGCTGAACAAAAATTTCGTGATGAATGTAAGTCAATTTATTAGTGTTGTTGATTGCTTTGTGTCATTTCTTTGTGACATCTGTTTCATTCATTAGACTCATTGTTGGCCATTATGATTGTGCGAGTCTTTAACCTTCTTTCACCTGCCTCCGTGGTCGAGTGGTTAAGGTCACTGGCTTCAAATCACTGTAACCTCTCACTGATAGAGGGTTGTAGGTTCGAGCCCTTCTATCGACCATGTCTCTTTGTGTGAGAAAGTAGGCAGTTGCTTATGGAGGATGAGCGTCTATAGTACTGGTTCTTCCCAGGAGGAACAGTGGTTAAGTGAACTGTCCACTTCATATGACTCTGACTGTTGAAAAGGGGCGTAAAGCTCAAATAAAACAAACAAACAAACATTGACCTTCTTTAGGGCTGTCTCAATATGTTATATTGCACCCAAGGTGAGGTACATTTTTATGATTGTGTGCAGTAAAAATGCAAAATGCAGTTAAACTAGCTAGCTGTCATTGGCACTCACTCGCTTAGTGTGATTTTTTCATGACTTCAAAGTTTTCTGTCCTATTTTGAAGTATTTAATGGTCCTGAATATTTAATGCTAACCTTGAGAACGGTGCTCAAATGATATTTTCTGATCTTGATCACTAATTAGTGTATCATCATTATCCATACTTTTCAAAAACATGTTTTCCAATTATGATCTATAGAGGCAGTTAATCGTCTTTCTTTTACTGGTCCACTGGAAACCTAATTGTCTTTCTATGAGAATGTATATGTAGTTATTGGAGAAGTTAAACTATGTTCTTCTTGATAAATTGTCTGAAGATGATGTATTGTATGCCATTTATCTATAGTACCATTCTTATCCACTGATTCGTTTTATCTGGGATTTGTGAGTTACTTGATTTGGCAAATATTCTATTGGAAACCTTCTTACGATCTTCCACTGACTATGGAAGAAGTGGCTGCTTAACGCATGAATCAGTTAACTTCCTCATGCATTAATTTAAAGATGAAAATTTGTCGAGAGGAGTTTAAAATGACTGTTAATGATAGGTGACTGCTTATCCCAGCTGACTATGAGCACATGTTCGACTATATTGTGGTCTCTCTGAATGCAGCCGTACCATTGGTAAATTTTATGAGTGTTCTCAGAATTAACCAATCAAATGTATCAGTTTTTCGGTTGGTCTCATTTTGTCCTCAATCACACCAGAGGTGCCGGAGCTGGGGCGGTAGAGGTGGCAATCACCGCCCCAATCTTTCAGCAAAAATAAAATTTTGGCAAAATTTTGCTTGAGGTAGGAGGACACCCCTCCCAAACCCACCCCTCCGCTGCCCCATTGTCCTATTGCTTCTGGCGCCCCTGATCACTGACTGGCATTCAAGTGATGAAGAAGAAGATTTACTAAGCATTGAAGGAGGTGAAGACTGGTACAGAATCCATGAAAACATGAAAACTTGTTAGGTTAAATACTTGCCAGTTAATTAACTCTGAAATTAAGCTGTATAAAGGCATAAAACCTAAAACATTCAGAAAAAAATTTCTGGATTACAAAAATTCAGTTTCTTAAAAAGCAATTTGTTTTATATAGGTTTTTGCTGTTGAAGGAAAATTTCTGACAAAATTACGTTTTCCCAAGTTGAATCTAAAATAACAGATTTTTTTTTGTTTTGTCAAAAATTGTGAATTTTTACACTAAACAGTTTAATATGAATGTTCTTGTTTATATTCATAAATGTGTGACTGTTAAGGGATAAAAATTAGTCTTGTCCAGAAAAATATATTTAGAAATGGGCTTGTTCAATTTGTCACTCACAGTAACTAAGGAACTTTGCTAATCGAGTAAAATCTTACGTGTGATATTCGATCTTTTCAGATGGAAAATATTTTTTTGTTTTCGGAATTTTTTCCTGAAATAAGGAAAAATTGTCACTACTTTAGATTTGTAATGGAGCTGTCCATTTACTGATGGTACCTTTGATGTAATGTACCGTGATAAATCTCTGAGTATATAGTGAATCAGAAAAGTGTTTGTTTGTTTGTCTGGAAATATCTGAAATGGAAGCCTTTTAATGTATTAACAACTTGTAGAATCTGAGAATTCAGCTAAAAGGTTTGGAATATGTTCATAAGGCCATCCATAAAGGAATGCTGGTTTGCAGTTCTGTGGCCCACACTTTGACCTGTTGGTTGATTAAATAGGCAATTATTATTTTTGGAAACTGAACCAATTAAAGCACTATGTTTTTCTATATCAGCCATGCAAAACTAGTGTCCATTCCAAGTTGCAGTATTAGTCTATGTAAGATCAGTTTCCATGAGTACTATCAGTAGTTCATTAGTATATGCTTGTACTGGAAGAGAAAGCCAGACAGTGTAAAACAACTTGTTACATGATTTTGGGTTAGTGGAATTTTGAATGCGTCAAATAACTGAATTGACAAAACTAACAATTTCTTAGCCTCTGACCTATTAAACTTTTTTTTAATTTGAATAAAGTATCTGCTACTTTCCAGTTTGAGAAAAACTCCAAATCTATTGGAAATGGTCATGTTTCTGATAGACCAACGAACGCATTGTCACCTCAAACAATTATTTTTGTATACATTGCAATGTCAATGGTAATATATGCTATTCCGAAAACTAATTCAGTCCCGCGGTTATTAAACTTGAGAACAAAGATCAAATCTCAAATCTCTATTCCATTCTCAAAGTATAATGGTTGAAAAGAATCAGAGCTGACTCATGTTTAAATAAATTTTCAGATAAATTATACTGTCAGACTAATGTATCAATATTGAATAACATCATTAGTGTCTGAACATAATTAATTTAGATACATTATAATATAAGTTACGAGATTTTAGCTTGTAGACTGATATCAAGTTTTATAACCCCGAACCCAGGTTCATTTTGATTGAAATTCATCAAGCTCGAAGTTCTATAACCTACAAAATTTAATGCTTCATGCATTTTAAGTAATTGTGTAACCTATGAAACCAGAAAGACATCATCCTGTTAGTAATAGTCTGATATCATGGAATCTGTACGGTTTAATGGAAAGGTTACCTTTTCTGTTTCATCCATTATTACATGTGTATCAGTTTAATGAGAGTGATCAGAATTTTTGTATTGTCACAAAACTGCTGTAACTCGTTACAATAATGCGACACTTACACTAGATTTGTGTTGATTCTGCACTTACGTTTATCGTCATGTTATGTGTTCCTTCTCTCAGGAGATATTTAATCCATTGATACACAATATGTTTATCCATTTGATATCAATCATGTATCTCTTTTATGGCTTTACAGCTATGTTGATCTGGTAATGATTGTTAAAGCATTCATTTGGCTGTAATAATTATCTGTTTATGGATTATCATGTTTCTCTGCTAATGTGTTGATGCCTGATATTTACAACTACATCAAAATGTTAGGAACATGTTAGAAGGTTACAGGTATATAAATTTTGTGAATTCTTTTGTTAGAAAGGTCAAAGACCGGCCTCCATGGTCGAGTGTTTAAGGTAGCTGACTTCAAATCACTGTAACTTCTCAGTGATAGAGGGTTGTGGGTTCGAGCCAAGCTACCGATCATGTCTCTTTATGTGGTCAGTGATTTAAACTCCTTTAAATATGTTCAGATGTGTAGTTTATACTTATGTCCTAATTGAAAACCTGCGGTGATCTGTGGTCAAGTGGTAACACATTGGACTACACTAAACGAAAGGTTGTGGGTTCAGTTCTCCACTTTCCCTTTTAATTTCTCACGGAACGTTTTTCATTGTCCCCGGAAGTACTAACGATAGGATACTTAAGTGGCTTTCCCATGTTAAAATTTGTTAAAATTTAGCCACATAAACCTGATTTTAGCCACATAAGTCCACTTATGGACATTTTTTTAAGTGACTCCGGTTGAACAAAGAGTCCTAACCCTAGAGTCATCCAAACCCAATTTGTTTGTACAGCCCAACTATCAAGTCAAATACTGTGTCTAGAAAATCACAGGAAACTGGTGAGGCCTGTATTTGCACTTTACACCAACCAGTACAACATGTAGGGATATCGATGCCTGGTTTTCCTGTATCTTATTTCCCCTGAAATGACCATAGTTGTCAAAAATGAGCTGTGCAAACAACAACAGGTAAATAAATCGTATTATCAATAAATGGCTTAAAACTTTGTGCATTATGTTTTGATAAACATTGTAGAAATTTTCAACTGATTCTCATATCTGGCTATAAAAGATTCACTTCAGTATGTAATATATCAAACTCCTGGTTATCTGAGATTTCCAGCTATGTACAGATTTGATACTTATTATTTCATACATTATAGTGTAATTTCTGAAGTATTGTAATGTATTTCCCATCAATGTCTCTGCAGATAGCTAGACATCATTTACATTAAAATGTATTTTAGCTTGCTTTCGGCTTTGTGGCTTTAATTGAACACAATTGATCAGCTGCCATTTTTTTATCGGTTCAATCGCTATTCTACCTTTCAAATTGCCATTAGCTTGATAGTTACTTAAATTCTGTTAACATTTGTACATTAGAAGATTCTGCTATTGATTAATTTTTGCATTTGATATCTGCTAAATTACCTTCCGTTGTACGAAAAAAAATCTTATGATTTACATAATTTGATTATTGTATTGGCGTCATCTCTTTCGGTAACGGCAGTTCTCTGTTTTATGCTGTGAAAAAGTAATTTGTCTTCATTATAGTAGATACAATGGTAAAATTTCTCTGATGTAATTGATAATTATACAGAACTATTTCTTCCGCATTGCAGACTTGATGAAGTATGCTTCCTAGTTCATTCCCACTGATATTGAAA
This sequence comes from Lutraria lutraria, assembly GCA_964023205.1. Lineage (NCBI taxonomy): Eukaryota > Metazoa > Mollusca > Bivalvia > Venerida > Mactridae > Lutraria > Lutraria lutraria. Next base: position 7,395,862 of record OZ026839.1, on the reverse strand, counting down.
GCCTCGGTTAATGCATGAAATAATATTTTTCCGTAGAATTGATGAGCTTGTTTTGTACATAATTTTGTATTGCATTTGATACAGATTGCTTTGTAATAAATTATCTTTTCTCACATATTCGTATTCATCGGACCATCTGGTTTTCATGATAATGTGTTGCTATATAATATAATTTGATGAATTCTGGCACATTTTGTATGCTATCAAACATTATGTGATTTTCTTGAATTTCTGACACTCCATGAATGAAAAATTGCTATATTGTTTTAAGACATCTAAAATGCATATCAATCTTTTGTTGGCATTCTCATTGGCTGATGTATTTATTAAAAATTCAAGGTATACAATCAGACCTGTGTAAGCAACCATCTCCAAATGAAGACCATCCTGTAAATAAATGCCATTCTATCAAATACTGTTATAGATAATTTAGAACATAACACTTTGTGAAGAAAGGCAGCCTGTCAATGAAGGCTACATTTGTCTGTCCCTGTTATTCTTTATTTGCATTAAATGAATGTATTGTGTATTGTGCGATTTTACTAACCTGTCAAAACTGTATAATTTTCACAATCTTTACGATAATTTTTCGTTATATACTTTTTTTTGAATGAATTACTGGTGTATTATAACTTACTACGGAACATTGCCTTGCCATAAACTAAACAGAAACTATCGAAGCTAAAAATAAAACATTCAGCAACCGTTATTGGCAGATATATACTGGTATAAGTGACTCCATGGTCAAGTGGTTAAGGTTGCTGACTTTAAATCACTGTAACCTCTCACAGATAGAGGGTCGTGGGTTCGAGCCCCACTACAGACCATGACTCTTTATGTGAGAAAGTAGGCAGTTTCTTACAGAGGATGGGAGTCTAGTACTGGTTCTTCCCAGAAGCGATGTTTAACTGTCCAGCCCATATAAATCTGTCTGTTGAAAAGGGGTGTAAACCTCGATATAAACAAACAAACAAACAAACAAACAAAACTGGTATAAGTTTTGTCTATGTCTGTAAGGTTAGGCTATGAAGATTAGTCATCCATTACAGGTCTATGTTAATAATTCATACAAGATGGTACACTGATGTATTCTTTTATGGTCGTTAATATGAATGCAACAGAATATTGCTATGGAAACAGAAACATAAATTGTACACTTCTGATTCGGTTGAATGTCAAAAGTGCAGAAGAATAGTAAATAGAAAGGTTTTGTCAGGCAAATATTCAGTGAAAAGAAGTTTAAATCAAAGTACTGAAAGTACCCATGGAAACTGAACTTCCATAGACTTGCACTGCAACATGGAACGGGAACCAGTTTAACATTTACGTGGCAGATGTAGAAAACATAGTACTTTGGTCCGCATGAAAGTTCATGCATGCCTAGCGAGTAACGGCTTTGGAAAGCTGAACTATTGTTACCAAAAAGGACTGCTGTACGCATTAGGTCTTTTATATGCTGATGTATGGCTTTACTGTTTCTTCTATCACTTTGTTACTTGTACAGTTGTTACCTTGGACCATTCCCAATTTACATATTCACCTAACCTATCTTGACCGGATTTTTACTTATAATTTTTTTATCATTTATAATTGTTGCTCACAGTCTTTTAAATGTTTTTGTCTAGGATGACTTATGACATATTTGTGAGATTATCATAATGCAGGTATTTTCATGGTGTACATAAATTCTGTTAATAATCTTTTGAAATGGCCCTAATGTCGACACATAGGGGTTGTAATCCTGAAAATCCTGTGAAAGACTTTTTAGCATTTCTAGAAGATGACCTTTGTTACTTCATTGTCATGAATGAGTTGGTTAAAATGGTTGATATGCATCACCAACCAACAATATATATATACATTACAACCTCTCCAGAACAGCCCTCTCTTGAGCAACAATATCCTTTCAACAACCACATGATTTTCCTCACTGCATGAAAAACTATTAATTTTACCTCTCTAGAGCAACAACCTCTCAACAACAACATACTTTTGCTACTCTCAATGGGTGTTGCTTTGGTGAGGTTGTACTTTATACATAATGTGTTCCATTCTGTTCTATATGTTTTGTTGGTTGGTTAGTTAGTTCATCAATTGTTCATTCATTCATTTGTTTGTTTGTTTGCTCATTCATTCATTCATTCATTCCTTCTTTCTTTCGTTTGTTAATTCATTCTTTCATTCGTTCATTCATTCATTTCCCCATAATAAACATACCAATAATTGAAAAGAAAATGGCAAACTAAAAATATCAAAATGTTTTCTGTCAAAGACAAGATAATTATAGAATGTCTGGGCTGAAAATGTGAACAGATGGTAGATGGTAGACACACATGTAATTAGAATCTAACCAAAGGTCTGTTACCTCATTCATGACATTGTAGGTATTAATCTATTCTGTGAGTTCTGCTATTTTTTTTCCAGGTGTAGGGGGCAGTTTTGTTGATTTTAGCAGATTTCCTCCGAGTATTAAAACCTGTTTTTCTCAGACAAATTAAGAGACAGTTAAAACCTGCTGTAATTATTTCTCAAGTTATGATTTATTTCTTCATTGTTCATTATCCTTAATAATAGAATGATGAAAAAATGCTTTATTTGAGGATCATTTTACAGTTTAACCTGTGATCAAAGGCCACCCAAATGATGAAGATAAAATATGGCCTTTATTTACAGGTGACCAATATTTGGTTTCATTTTATTCTAAATAATTAATGACTGTTAATTCATAGAATGGCATTTATTCACAGGGTGGCCTATATTGGGAGGTGGCCACTATTGCCGGTTTTACTGTACTTCCAAATCTCTTCATTATACTCCCACTCACTATCAGTGATCGGGGCTGCACTGGAATCATGTACAATGTCCTGTTGTCTCCTGTCCCGTTGTGTCCCTTTCTTTTCAGGGGTGTAATGTTGTTGTGCACCGATGGATTTCAAAACAACTTGGCATGATCGTTCATCTACACGAGACAGTGTGTTGTGCATAAGAACCAGACCTGTACCTCAAAGATCAAGGTCACACTTTAAGGTCAAAGGTCAAATATTGGGTTTGCTTTGTCTAGGCTACAACTTTTTTGTTTATTGAAAGGAATCCAATTTTTTTATTGTTAGTGGCAGGAGACAAAAAAATATTCCGTTACTGTAATGAGGGCCAAAATAATATTAACACGTCTATGTGAAAGTGGCGTATCTGTGTCTGTGACATTAGGTCTGGTTTTGTTTTTGTTTCTTTATAAATCGTTCCTCTGGTTCCATTTGGTGATCGGCTTCTTGTATTTTTAGTTTTTGTTGCATATTTGAATGATAGTGAATGATAGTGTTATGCAGTAAAACATGGTTAGCCGCAGTAGTTGTTAGCGCGTTGGATTTGTGACTCGGCGATGCGGGTTCGATTCCCGGTCACGGAAGGTCATACCCTTCCATGAAAATGTGACATCAATAGCAATTTTCCTCTACATGTGAAAAAGTTGCCATTTCGTTGTGAAAGGGTAAATCAGTACTCAGGTTAGAATATTGTCCTGGAAAACTAGGTGAATTGGCTGGCGTATATAACTGAAAAATTGTTGAAAGTGGTGTTAGACACAAACATATAAATAATAAAAACATGGTCATAGTGAGCTGTGTTATTTCAGTTTCAGGGATACAATCAAACTTGCGATAGCAGCCACCTCTTTATAATGGCCACCATGTGAATAAAGGCCATTTGATCTTTAAGAAACAGTCATTCAATTGTCTATAACAAAATGACCGCCGATTAAGTCCACCTGTCCATTAAAGACCACATTTTGTCTTTTACAAGGGTGACCTTTGTTCACAGGTTTAACTGTATAGGAAATTAAGATACCATGCAGTATACATTCAGGGTCCTGGATTTCCCTTAAACATCCCCTTATATAATAATACTTCTGTAACTCTGCTTCACTGTAAAACAGCAAAGGATATTTTGGGGGGGGGGGGATTTTTTTCAATCTTTGATAATCTGGATATCTTAAACAGCAGGCTGTGTTTTCTGAAACGAATTTCTGAGCTTTGATGATAAAGTTAGACTTGGTCCATGGCGGGATTTAAGCCACATTGGTTGGAAACATTTCCTGCTTAAGGAAGAAGATAACTAAGAGCTTTATTTAAATCTTCTTATTTTTGTAGCTTCTGAATTTTCTATAAATTTCTGAATTTTTGGAGCTTTGTTTAATGGCATACATTTTCTAGGATGGTATTTTATTGATATAGAGTTACATGGTTTCTGTTGACATTGTATGGGTCCGGCTGAAATCCGGCACAATTTCTGTGTTTTGATAGAATTTTCACACTCAAATACCAAACATGACAAAATTATACTAAGAACATTATTAAAATAAGCGTGTATTCAATATGATTTTAATATGCAGTACAACCTCTCCAGAGCAGCCCTCTCTTGAGCAACAACCTCCCTTCAACAATAGTATGATTTGTTCCCACTGCACAATCTAACTATTAATTTAACCTCTCTAGAGCAACAACCTCTCAACAACAACACAAATTTTCTACCGCAACTCCCAAAGGGTGTTGCTTTTGGGAGGTTGCACTGTATTTCTCCTGTGCAGTTTTGAATCAATTTCAAGAATAGAATCAAATTTGAATTCTGAAACTTTAACAATATATTCATTTTTGGCTGCAGCTGCTAGGTCCTGAGAAAACGAATTTAATTTGCAATTTAAATTGATTAATATCAAAATTTGGAAAATATTTAGAAAATATTTGTCAGGCTAGAACCGTCACTAATATTTGATTTCTCATGAAACTGCTTCTAAGAAGTGGAGCTGTCTGCTCGTACATAAATACATCTATAAATTAAATTTCTGCAGCACGATCATTCAATAAAACAATAGCTTTATAAATCATCTTGTGCAACAACATTATTATTTCTCTCTTGTCTTGTTATACTGTAATTTACTGCTGTCGACTTCAGATTACAATCAAACCTGTAAACAAAGGTCACCCAAATGAAGGGATTCAGTGTGATCATAATGCTCCATGGCCCTTTCTTTTGAGGTGTGTATGGGGTCTGTTTTTTAAGTGCATTCTATAGATATCCCACGACCCACCTCCGTGGTAGAGTGCTTAAGGTCGCTGACTTAAATCACTGTGACCTCTCACTGATAGAGGGTCGTGGGTTTGATCCCAGCTTCCGACCATGCCTCTTTATGTGAGAAAGAAGGCAGTCACTTACGGAGGATGGGAGTCTAGTACTGGTTCTTCCCAGGAGGGATGATTAAGTAAACTGTCCACCTCATGTGACTTAGTCAGTTGAAAAGTGGAGTAAAACCTGATGAAATAAACAAAGAAACAAACATAGATATATCCCCTGTCAAATAGATATTCGTACTTCATGAACTACTTATGAACTATTCATGAAGTATGCAAGAATAGTTCATGAAAATTTCATGTTTTCATGAATTACATTCGGAGGGGATTAGAGTGGCTAGCTGTTGTAAACCAGCAGTCTATTCAATGTTAATATGTTTAGCATCCTTTCACTGGGTCTGATCTGTACTTTTGTTACGCACAAGTTTTCACATACCAGGGAATGATGTAGTATCACAGTGTTACAAGTAAAACAAACTCTACTTCTTTGTATCAAATAAGTTTTAACTCAATGATTTGTTAACATAAATGTATGTAATATTATTTTACATGTAATAGTATATACATTATAAATTACACAGTCATACCTTCGAATAAAGGGCTTTAAACCTAGAAAAATAGGTGTATGAACAGTTAAAGTCAATATACAAAAGTTAATTTTCTTAGAAGTATGTCAATAAATATGTGTGCTAAAGAATATACCTAATCTAAAAATTGTTCACATCTTGGCTTTTTAACTTGATTGAGAACTATGGTTTAGCTGTTAAAACAGTGTTACACCATGCATTGATGGTAAATTTGTGCATCATTTGACACTAATTTAGACAGATAAGTTTTCTTTTAAAGGCAGTCCCAGTGTTTCCCATTATCTTTAGCGTTGCCTGGAACTATGTGGAAAGAAGTCAGTCTTTATAATTATGTCAGTTCTGCAAAAAATGGACAACAAATAACATTCTCTTAGGTGCTGTTTTGTGAGTATGGCCTTTCTCATTCTTCCAGTGTTTGCCTGAAATATTTTGTAGCTTTGATCAAATGGGGAAAGTTTTCCGGGATGTGCTGGAATTTATCGCTTTTTTGCAGGTCCGGTACAGTACTGGTTTTTGTTGTTTCTGTAGCACCAGGATATGATTCCCATTGCAGTTATGTCCCTCTGTAGTCAGTTTCATCCACAAAACAAATTGGTTCAAAAGGTTGGTTGAACTTTAATTTGGAGATTTATTGCTCATATAAAAGGCCAATGTCAGTAATAAAAAAGTTAACCTAAACATGTTTAGGGACTTAGGAATAGATGGAGCTATGGGAAACAAGGAACACCTTTTAAGTCTTACAGGTGTAACAAAATAAAAGTTATTTGATGAAAATATCTCAAGAAATGGCAAAGTTATGGTCAATTTAATCTGTTCTGAAAGATTTTCTCAGTTAAATGTGGAAACAATGTGGTTCAAGTCCTTTTTTTGGCCAAAAAGGTTGGCCGCGTATGATTTTCAGGATTCTTAATCTTGCTCTATTGACAATCCCCAGGTGACAAACCATATAATTATATTTAGTATAAATACCATATACAACGGAAAAGGGGAAAAAACTTATACTAGAACATAATTAAATATAAACTAGTATTCCTTATAAGTAACTTTTTACCCTACGTTAACACACATGTAAATAAATGATTGAAATTATAGATTCTCTTATTAATTAACAAAGTCCACATTGAAGTTACTAAATGTTTTCTTTCCAATATTTGATTCCTCGATCATTAAAACACTAAATATTTGTTCATAAAACACATCAGGTTCTGTGAATTTTAAGAGTTTTTCCATTTAATTAATGCATCAGACATTATGGCTCATCTTTGGTCCTGGATGAATAAAGAAACAATCACTCGTTTAAGAGTTCAAGGCAGCTTCCATCATTTCTGTCTCTTGCCATGACGATGCAGCCACATCTTGAGATTTTTCCCGAAGCGATCCAGTCCTGGCGTAAGACTTTCGGTACTTCCTGCGAAATGGTTTACATATCGATATTAGAATATGTTTCACGTCATATCGGAACTTTTCACAACAAATGTAAAATATCATGAATTTGTGACTCATAATGATGTATGACAGTACAGTGGTAACCATTATTATGAGCAATGTTGGTGTGTAATCCAAACTTATGGTCTCTGTCCTCATTCCTTGTGCCACCATGTTGCTAATAATGGAAATTGCTGTAAATATGCATGTGACGAGGGTAGCTCGTTTTAATTCTCGTAATGATTTTACATCAAGAAAATATTTTTCAAGAAATTTATCCTGTCCACTTTCTTGTTTTGAGAACACACTTAAAGCACAGAAAATGACACATAGAATAATGATCGCCAATGGTATGGCATCTTCAATACACAGTTGTATTGTGGGCCAGATCGAATCACGAAATTGATCTGAGAGTTCATTAATGTAGGTACATAGAAAATAATCAATTGTAGGGTCGTCACCTGGTTTCACGAGACCGTAGGTCCAGAAAAAATGGAGATTCAGACTGATTAAAAGAACTGAAATGAACAGTATGATTGCGTTTGCCCGTTCTCGCGTACACATTGTATATGTCCAGTTCGGCTTTTTGAATGCAATTGCTGTTTCTATAGCAACCGCCACCATTAACCATTCTGTTTCACTCAGAAGTAGGTTGTATAAAAACGTATAGACTTTACAGACAGCATTTGACATTAACAGAATCTCCTCGCTAAGATTGAAATTTGTTTTAGCGCAAACTTCGGTCAGCCAATCATTTCCACATTCTACGTAGAGTTTGATTAAATCCATAGGGAATATCAGTGATATATACATGCATGTTGACCATACGTTATGGCTGTATCTTCTTAGCAAGGCCATACCAATGAGGTTTCCAATTGTACCGAGGAGTAGAAAATACGGGAATACAATCAGCGTCAAGTACTTGACAAACGATTCTGGCGGCGTTAATTCCAAGCTGCCCGGATATTGGTGTAACGTGTCATGGAAATAGTCGTTATCCAAATCTGACCCATTAAACCCTGAAATATAGAATGATTGACGTATAAAAAATATATTTTCTATTTCGCCATATTTACGTCCTATTAACCTGGCTGCCAATATGTTAGTATAGAAAGACCATTTTTACACATCAAACAATGTGCACCATATTTTATTCGATGAGAATTAATGCAAAGAAAATTACATGAATGAGTAGAATACACTAAAACATTGTTTTATCTTCTTAATTAATGTTCAATGAATTGAATAATGCTTTACCAAGAAATAGCAGTGCTTTAAAAACCAACACATAAGATTTTTTGTTATTTCACTTTTCATTGAGTTGAAATTAAAATTACCTTTTTACGCTTGTATGTCATCGTTAACTGTACAAAAATAGGTTAATTGAAAGAATAAAGTGCGTGTTAGGAGTTTAATTAAGTTCCATTCTCAGCATTTGACACTTTTATGCTGTTTTTAAGCCTTTTTTTCTGTTGCTAAGAATAATATGTCGTTCCTCCATATTTTTACAGCATTTCGACCAATGAAAAAAATGGTAATAAAAAACTTAAATTGGATACATGCTGCAAACGTTAATTTATCTGAACAAATACGAATGAAAAAGGATATAAAATGTCACCAGGACTTGAAATCTATTCACACAAATCATTTTTCAAAACTGACATGTCAAAATGCTTTTAAAGTGTTGATGGTTTATCGCAATCTTCATTATATGATACTTCATCCGGACATGATATTTTTCAAACTGTTTTTGAGGTCTTGGAAAACTACCTTTCAGAATATAGTCATATACAAGCCTTGATTTGGAAGATCAGGTTTTCGGATAATCCGAGTTCGGATAATCGGGGTTTTACTGTATAGTTGTATACAAGCCTTGATTTGGCTGATCATACGTAAGTCAGGTGCATCATACAGTCAAATCGGTTAACAAAGAAATATAATATTTATGTGAGGACTCTTCCCGGCTAGTATGGTTGCTTTTCCTTAAGTCGTGGCTTTTCCTTGAGTCATGGGTGAGGAAAACACGCGAATTTTCATGAAAGAACGTTCGCACTCAGAAACGTTCTATCCGTAAACTTGTCAAGAAACATCATGTTCTTGATTCAGTGACGAAATGCGTATGAAACAGAAAATTATCTGCATATACTTGAAAAATTCCATATATTTTCATTTGATGTCTACATGTAGTTGTTATTATCATATTATCATTCTTCTTTAAGACGGTTTTCTCATTTTATTTACATTTTTTGTCGCCCACAATGACGGGAGACTGCTTGCTTTCGGTTTGTTGCGCATGCGCGACCAAATTCTTGATAAAATATTGATCTCACAAAACTATCGGTAGTCAACTGATTAAAAACCAATGTTGCGCTATCGGCTACTTGCATTGTTTACGAACGATTATCTTTTAATCACAAAAAAAAACAGATATTTAAATAAATTTCTTTTTTTCTTGTTTTGGCTTTTATTCATTTTTAATAGTCATGCTCAAAGAAACCAAATAAAGTGTAGAGAATGCAATATTTAAGTACACAAATTAATTGATATGCCATTAAATTTAAGTTCAGTTCATCAGTAAGGATTGTGATAAGACTTTCATAGTCCACAATGCCACTAGTTAAGACTGTCCAGTGCTAAATATTTTAATAATTTCCTGTTAATTAACATTAAAGAGGTTACTATCTATATATTGTTTATGTTGACAACATGTTTCAGTGATTTTTCATAGTTTAGTGAGACTTGATGTGTTTTGTTTACACTACACTATTGAGATATTTAAAACCCACGACTCAAGGAAAAGCAGCATCTACGTAAATGCAAAGAGGTACTAATGAATAATGAATTTTAATATTGGTATATGGCATTAAGAGAGACATGAAAGTTGATATTAGTGTAGATAAAAGGTGTCTTATGTTTTTCATGTATTTTCCATGCTTGTACCTGTGACGTCATCACGCGCCACTAGTCTATTTTTAGAACTGCCCACGACTCAAGGCATATAAAGCATATATGGAGGGTCGATAGTCCTACCTAGATGTGAGCCTGGTGTCTCCCTCTATACACAGGAAAAGTTGCCATATGGCCCTGATTGACAGCACGACATTGAATCTCAGTGATAAAAACAATTATATTAAGTCTTGAATTTCTTGTCAGAATTTTTGGAATAAATGAAATGTTCAATCGCTTTATCATTATTTTTCCTTTTTGGAATGAGAGAGACATTTGTATGAACTTGTTTTGTTTAAAGTCAATCGTTAAGACCTCATGTTATAGGCGTTATTTAGAACCTAATAGTGATTTCTTTTATCAGCGAGATCTTTTTCAGTGGATGATTAATGACTTGGTGAAAGTCACATTGAAATAATAAGGCTGTTTTTTTCCCTTTTCTTAGATTCCATTTGTGTATAGATAATAAGAGGATTAAATTCTTAGGGGAAAAAACAATTACGCAAAACAATCCAACAATCCTGAAAATACTTACATTTTCAAAACCCTCCCCCCCGCACACCCAAAACCCACCAAACACATAGTATCATACAGAAAATAGAGAATAAAACACAGTCTATTGTACAAGAAAATCAGACAATAAAGGGCACTTGTTAGTTTTTACAACTAATGTTGTTTCCTTCAGAAACTCACATTGAACTATTAGTTATAGTTACATGCTACAACATCATACATGTCCGGTGCAACCTCTCCAGAGCAACCCTCTCTTGAGCATGATTTTTTCGCCATGCATGATTTAACTATTAAGGTAACCTCTCTAGAGCAACAGCCTTTCAACAACTACATACCGGTAATTTTGCTTCTCCCAAAAGGTGTTGCTTTGGAGAGATGGCACTGTGTACCTGTATGTCATTATTTTAGTGAATTGGCATTTTCTGTTCTTAAAATGTATTGATGAAATAAACCATGAAATATAACCTCACAGGAATACAGACTAAATATTTTAAAGCTTGATCGACGCTGACAGAATCGATGCTAATAATCTCTTATTATCTTAAGTTTAGTTTCTCGTGCAGAGATGCACATTTTGACAAGTTAACGCGTTAGAAAAGACCCTAAATTAGAAAATTCTCGAAAAATTCCTTTGATACTTTATTTAATAATACAGTATGCTTCAACTGTCTGATGTACATATTAAGTACAGTCTCATATTAATGATACTCACATAATGCAATCCTTAAAAAAAATTGTTCGTACAGTTATCCTGACCAGAGAATTTTCAGGTGGCAGGTAGGTAGAAAATATGTTTTTACAATTGATTTTTATATTGAACCTAAAATACATGTCAGAATGCTATTTTTTATTGAAAAAATCTTCACCAAAGAGGAAAAAAAAATTGGACAGGGCCGATTTTTGATGAGTAGGTAGCGATATACTCCAAACATGATATTTATCCCTCAGCCATTCGAGGAATGGTGGAAGGGCATAATATTTAAAGTGTTACCCCTGTCTGTTTAAATTTTGGTTTACGAGCAATGACTCAAGAAATATTTCATGGATGGTTTCATAATTTACATGAAGGTTTATAATGATAAAATACAGGTCGAGTGCGATTTCCGTTGAAATCCAAACCTTTTTGCTGGAGTTATGGTCCCTTATTGACTTTGCTCTCTGCGAGGGCATTGGATACATTTCTACTTTTTTAATTATGATGGGAAAAAAGAAGACACAACTCAAAATTGCTAAAACATTCCATTTGGTCTCGCTGTGTTGATTTAACCAACTGTCAGAAGCTCTCTCTACCCAACTGCGGTTACCGCACTAATTAAGCTCTGAATACTCTTAATTAAATCGTAAACACAGAAAAGCATAGTTTAATCCCTGTATCAAATTATTTTGTTTCTTTATTTCATGGGGAAAAAAATTAAATTGTTGTCTGCCTTAAAGTCTGGGCAACGTTCCTGAAAATTATGATGTAGTCATGTTTTATTGTATGTGTTAAAACAGATGGAGTTATACATTATAGATCTACTTTACATACACTAAAGATAATATAATTTGAGCTTTTATTCCAAGATATTTCATCAGAAATACTTCCGAATATATAACCGATCCCAAATGGATTCTAATTTTGCTTTTAAAACTTTGTTTAGTAGAGACTCCTAAATGGTGTATAAATTTATTTTATTCTGTTTTCTATGGGTTTTAGATTGTTAGAAATATTGTGGAACATGCAATTTTCAATATTTTTTCTGTTTTGCTCAATTTGCAAAGGTACCCTTTCAAAATTAGGACTGCGTGTGTGTAAGACTATTGTGAAACATGCAATTTTCAATTTTTCTTATATATATTGATTACTTTCTTAAGGTGCCCTCTCAATATTGGTACTATATGTGTAAGATTGTTAGAAAATGCAATTTTCAATAATTATGTCTTCTATATATTGCTTACTTTGTTAAGGGACGCTTTCAAATTAGTTCTGTATTGAGTAAGATTGTTAAAATATTTTCTCTGCTAACTTTATAAAGGGATGCTCTCAAAATTAGAACTGAGACTTTGGTATTAAAAGTTGTCTTATTAATAATTAATGTTAAGGTTTTGCTGAACTTGTTGTAGATGAATGAACTTAATGTTTTATTCATAAAAGCAACTTTTTTAAAATTCTTTTTATTGCTATATTTAAGACTACTGACCCTATCAGTGTACAAAGTATAACAATAATTATACTCCAAACAACAAAATACACTTAATAACACCACATAAGTTTGAAATTTGGGTAGGTATGTTACTAGGTAGGTATTTTGTTTTCATTTTGAACCAATCAACAAACATACACCATCAATGAAAACAGATCTTTTCTTTCAATATAAGACTTAGTTAGACCCAGACAGCATTTTATTTGAAAAATTTTTTTAGACCATAAGGTTATAAAAAGTTACTGGTCGCAATAATTTGTTCTGGTCAGTCGTGTTATGGCAAACATTCAAATTCTTTAACCTGACTGTAACCTGACTGTCATAGCTGTCACATAGCTTCTTGAACTTGGAGCGTATGTCCCTAATCTAAGCAGAGAAAAATGGCGATAATTTGTTTAGCTTATTTACATAATTGCTATTGTTAATCGTTTTTGTTAGCAAACAGGGCCTTATTTTGAGACCTGGGAATATCAATTTCGTCTCTTTTTCTCTGAAGTCATTTCTCGGGGAATTATTTGCTGTTTATCAAATAAATTTTAATATAAATATTACTGCTCTATTAAGGAACGAACACATGGCATCTGTCACAAGTATTTAGGATTAAATGATTGATTGTGTCTAGATGTATATTGTGGTGGTTTGAAAAGAGGATTTTTATGGCAGATGATGTGTGTTCCAGGATTGTCATTTGCTATAATCCTTTTGTTGTTTGCAGTTCTAGTTTTATCGAAATATATACTGAGACGGAGAGACACAGCTGTTATTAAATTCAGCTTATAGGATAGAATTGAAATACATTGCTATTAAATGCCATGATTTTACTTTTGCTAATGGACTTGCTTTCTCTTCAGTTGAATTTTTAAGTTTGCTGCTGAATTCATTCTTCGCTCTAGCATTCCCCCCACTCGGACAATTATGCAACAATTTGTTCTGGCCAAACTGTTTTGAATTACCACAACTTCATTCACAATACAAAGACTTTCACCGTGTATTGTTTGTTTGTTCATTTGTATGTTTGTTCATTGTTCTATTTGTTTGTTTGTTTGTTTATTATTCTATTTGTTCATTGTTTTTTTTGTTAATTGGTGTCTGTTCATTCATTGGTTTGTTCGTTAATTGGTTTATGGTGGACCTAAAGCCGTTTATAATCATGGAACTACATAATTATTACATACTGCTGGCCAGAAAATATTCCTGGGTTTCATTCAGCTTTGACAAATGTAAGCAAATGCAAACGTATTCTTATCTTGCATGAATCCAAACTTGGAAGGCATAATATCTTAGATGCACTGTAATCTGTAAAATTACTATAGACAAACATGTGAATAGCCTTCGTCTCAGACCCACTACCTCTTTATCAACAACACCATGCTCTCTACCTACTGAATTTAATGCATCTGCATTATCAGGGATTATTATAGTCAGACAGGTGACAGTTTCTCCTGTAAGTATCAGCATGTTTTCTTTTATGCCAAACTTTGCTGTAAATGCTATTGCATTGTCTGTCTGATGTGAATACTGTTCCCTTTAGAAGAAATGTAATATTCATATACAGTCAAACCTATGGTAGCAATCACCTCTGAAATAAGGCCACCCTGTGAATAAAGGCCATTACTTTAAAAACTGTCATTGAATATTTTGAACAAAATGACCTCCAAATAAAGGCCACCTGTCAATTAAGGTCTTTCTGTCTTTTTGTCTTTCCCAAGGATGACCTTTATCCACAGGTTTGAATGTATTGTCAGCAGCATCTGGTCTTGTATAGTTATTACACAGAAGGCATAATAAATATTAATGATAAAAACTTGCCATAATGTGTGTTTGATTTTGTGTAAGCTATTAATAAGTGTCAATATGAGACATTGATTTGCTACTTGAATTTCCTGAACCTATTCAAGATACATTTCTTGATACGAAATGCTTGGTAGAACTCCCAACATGATTGGCAGGTACAAGATGCTAACTATATTAAACAAGTACCACTTAACATGTTATCATTTCCAAAACATTTAATCACTTACTGCTGCTCTGAAAAAATTGAATGAGTCTGTTTTGATCAAGTGTTGATAGTGGCTGAACATTGCAAGAGGACCATGTACTATCACCTGAATGTTAAATGCTCCATTTCTTATCTTTAGACAATGGATTTAATCATGTTTTGTGATAAGGTGAACAAAAAGACTGTACCAAACATGATTCCACTAGAATTGGATGAAATGAAAATGATCAAATGTATTACTAGTAAAACTTGTGTTGATCTTATACATGTCAAGACAAGCCTGCTGAAATGGGCAGACACATTGCTAACAGTCATGAAAGCTCACTTTATACCTTTTTGAAGGTTTTTTTAATATTTTGATTTGAATTGGAACAGATGAACAGATGAAAGAAATTGATGAAAAAATAAACAGATCATGGCACAAAAAGTTTTTCAGTTATAATTAATCTGATCCATGTACAATTAAATGACTTAAATTTTTTTTTTGGCTTTTTGGAATCTTGGGCCAGGTGAGCTAGTCAGAAAGCAGCTGCTGAGTATAAATCCAGATTGCTTAGTTATCCATCCTTAACATAATGTTATAATTATTTGAACTAGGTATCTGTTGTAGAATAAACATTTCTTTCCTATGTTTCACCATTCACCTCATTCATTTAATCAGGTAATTCCTGATGCCAAATTTTATCCGGATTTCTTATTTACAATCTGTTTTTATCATTTCTTTCCAATCGGATACCCAAATAATGATTACAGTTACATAAGGAAAATAATGACCATGAAGTAAAAAAACTTAGTTTTGCTTATAGTTCTGATAATTTTTTTTTTTTCAATTTCATTACGCCAAAAAAAATACAACAAAGTAGACATAGTTTTATACAGTGCTGTTGCTCCTAAGGTTGATAGCTCAAGATCAACTGGGAGCAGACTTAAATCTCACTGTGATAGTTTGATTTTGGATATTACATCATATACCATTGGTCCCCGGTCTCTTACTGAATTTGGGATCAATTGATACTAGTAAGTGACTTTGAAGCAATGAATAGGACTGGTCAAAATGATAAAGTAATATAACTGATAAATGAGGTAAAACTAGACAAAAATGACAGTCAAGCAAGCAAGCAATTAAAAGTTTATGCAATGTATCATACATGGTATAGAATGTGCTTTGCAACCAATTTGAACACATCTTCACAGATTGATTGACACTTTTAATACTTGTGAGAGGAAAATGTTTTGCTTGAATGTCTATCAAATTGAATGCGTTTACATTTGATGAGTAAATTTGTATTAACCAGAAATAAATTCCTGTACATATTGAATTGTACCAATGGGGATTTCAGTGAATTTTAAATCACTATGTTGGTAACAAAAGAGCTGTCAAATTGGCTGTGGTCACAATTAGAATGCTGATTTGTATTGAAGAAAGTTTGTAAATATGCAACAGAAGTTGAATTTCATTGAAAATTGCTTTCCATTCTATTAAAGCAACAACTTTAGTTACCCCTCTAAAAACTACAAATTTTCATGATGTTGCAGAAAAAATTTGGTACCCATTTAAATTGGTACATATCTTTGAAAGACTTTTTTAATCTCATTCAAAGGAGAATTTTACTTGGAAATATTGCATAGGGTTGCTGTAATTAATCACTGCTACAGTCACATACTATTTTTTAACACTGTCAGTTCATTCACCAGTCTACCTTTATTAAACTGTGTTTGACCTTATTTGGCAAAAGTTAGGAAAGTAGTTAAGTGAATCTGCTGATAAGTGTTTTTTATCAACAGAAATCAGAATGAACAAAATGAGAATCCTCTAGTTTGGAACACAATATATCATACCATCAGTTCAACATGCTAAGTTAACACTAGATATCTATCCTGTACAAATACGGTCTTTGATTCCCATAAGAGACAGATTGTGAAATGTTACCAACTACATAGAATTTCAATGAGGTTCTTCTTTGCTTCTGGGAAATACCTTTTCATACTTTCTGAAAGCTCATAATGAGCTGTTTGATTTATATTAATTATATACCATACACTATATATTCAATATACCAAATAGGTCATTTCCAAAAAACAATATCATGAAAGCCATTTCTCTCAGCATTTAGTATGTTCTCTTGACAAAGCGGGTTTGTAGCATCAAACAATTCGAGGGTTCAACGCAACAGTGTAGTAACTCATATTGAAATAAGAACAAGTTACAACAGTGTTGCGCTGAGCCCTCGAATTTGATTACTATGTTACGTATCAATATTAATTTCTGGCAAAAGCTTCATAAATAATACAAAATCAATATATTCATGATGTATGTATTAGTTATAATGTGAGGTGAGGAGTCTCTATTGTTGATTGGCGATGACTTCGGATTCGGATCCCTAATTACTAGCCCCTCACATCTGTGAGTTCAAATTCCTCCTGGAACCTAACAAGTTTCACTGTAAGGAAAGTGTCCAGCTGGCTTACATACAAGTAAGCTTCACAGCTAAAGGTGAAAAAGTTGGCATTTAATGACCCTGGTTGTCAGTTAAACATAAACCCCAAACAAATAAAAAAATAGCTATAACGAAGTACCGGTACTCAAAAGTATACATGAAGTCCTTTCTATTTTATTGCCATGAATCATTTAATTGGCAGATTTTCGTAGATAAAATTGCACTTAGGTCACATTCTTTAAGTACAATTGTTTGCTCTGATGGACTGAATCGGCAAAAATCTGAATGGCAAACAAATTTATGAAATTTTAAAACAACACCAAGTTTTATTGGAACTAATCAGCTAGGTACTAGATCATTTAAAATTGATAAAACTTGCATGACTTTGGTCTTTCTATTTTAGGATTTTTATGCCCATAAAAATGGATCTTTGATTTATTACAGAAAAAAACACATGTTTTCTATTGGAATTTTACAAGATTCAACCTATTTGTAAAGAAATACAGATATTTCAATCTGCAGTAGTTTCAGGGTCATGACGAAGCCCCAGCACTAAGATTTTAGAATTTTTTGCGGGACAGATCATAGCGGTCCGTTAAATTTCGATGAAAGTAGAACAGGTGCTGATTTGAAATTAGATAAATTTCATATGCCTATGAGATATTGCTATGATCTGACATTCCAGGTAACTAATTGGATATAACCAACAACTTTCTATACTAAATTACAAAATATAATCTCGATGCTCTATTGCATTGATTACCATATGTCAAATGTCATTATTTGACTGATCAATCTTGAGTTTTAGGATTATGTATCTATGATTGAGACTACATTTGTTAATGCTTCTTGTACCTCTTTGAAGGAATATCAGCAAAAATTTATTAAAACATTGAAATTAGTTTGTAGCGATAAAAAACTCAAAATTTTGTTGTTTGTCATGGATTGTCAAATAATTTATTTTTCTAACAATCAGTTGGCATGTGTTACTAATAGGTTGAAATTCACATCTCATTTCAATGTCAAATTTGAATGATGTCAATGTTTATTCTCCATCAGATTCTGTACTCTTCACCCCCCCCCCCCCCCCCCCCCCTACAAATTGATTTAAAGACGACTGTTTGGTGAGATAATTTTTAATTCCATGCGGTATTCCTGATTTTTTGTTTCAAGAAAAATTGGTTTTGATTCAAATTTAGAAAATTGGGAAGTACATTCTGTGTTCATGAATTTTATGTTAAATTTACCATAAACTGAATGTAGGTTTCTTCCTCATGCTTTTTGCTAATTTTTGAATGGTGAAACATTAAAAAAAGAGATAGAATGGATCAGCAGTCATTTATCAGGAAAAATGAGAAAATTGGGTTATAAATTGCTCAATTTTCTTTTCTTCTTCTGTGACTATACAAATGCCAGCCAAAAATGGAATTCTTATCAAATTACTGGGTGTCATGCATAGTTTGTAATTATCTGTCTATATGTTATATAATTTACAAATGTCTGCAATTTGGTCCCAGTGTGTATTATTGTCACTCATAAACTTTCAATTTCGTTGGCATTGGTCACATTGACTAATTCCAGGAAAGAAATCTTCATACTTTTTAACTCAAAATTGATGTTAAAAGAAACCCATACCTGACAGTTAATAATAGATCTATTTTCATTTTGTGTTGTATAAAATAGAGTTTCTGGGGATTAAAATTCTTTTTTCTAAAAAGCGTTGTATTCTGTAAGGTATTTGATATCAAAATGCTTTAAATGAACAAGTTATGGAATTTATTTGACATTGACTTTATTAAAAATTTTAGAACTTTATCAATAGTTACAAAATCTGACATAAATACTATAATATTTTGGTCATTTTCACTTGATTCTGTTTTGGAATTTATATTTATGCTCAAAATTAATTTAATAATCATCAAAATTTTATCATTTCTTATTTTAATCTTAGAGAGAGACAATGTATATATTACATTTTCTTCATTTTAAATATCTATGATATCATTCTGTATAATAAGCTTATCATTGTAAAAAATTAATTTAAATCATACCTGGATATTGCTCATAATAGGCCATTATTCTATATGTTTCAATACTCCATGTATTCAGCATTTATTTTTTAAATCCCTATAAACACGCACACATGTTGATTTTTCTTCGTTTTATTAATCCTCCACCTTTTCATTATTTTGAGCAACATGATGTTTATCCAGTGAAATTACAATGAAACACTTATTAGGAACTAACTACAAGTCTCGACAAGGCACTTTTAAAGATTAGTCTCAGTATACAGAATTTCTAATTCAAAATCATTTATATAAAATCTAGTCTTGTCAGAGAGTTGCTAACAACTGAACCCCAGTATATCAAAACCACTAGTTACTTCTGATATCACTGATTATGTTAAGTTCTGTGATAACGTATGTTGGTTGCTGATACTTATGGTACCTCCGTTGGCTTCTTGCGGTTCATTTTTGTTATTGGAAGTTAGCCTATGTGGTGATAAAGTCAGTTCATGTCTCCCTTTTATCAATACATTTTAATATGTTCGGTCTCTTCTGTGAACTAGACTATGATTAAGATATGATTCACTGCCATGGCTGCATGTTGTGAGTTAATATGTTTTGACTACAAGATAGACTTAAATGTTAAGCCAAGATTCCATGTACTGTCTGTAGTTTTGCCAGTGATAATTCAAAGACGATTTCCTTACAGCCCTATATTTATCTTGTAACATCTACTTCTGCTTTGATATCAATGCATGAACCATAATTTTGTCGAAATTTGGTTTACTTTGTACATGTCTAATCAAACCAACGTCTCTACTTGATCATGACTTTGATGGAGGACGTATCTTAATTTGTTCAGACTTAGCTGGCTTCGTGATGACTTAAGGTCATCCCGGCCTAATGCCCAAATTTATTATCTCAAAAAGAAGGGGACAGATTTTAGAAATATTTATCATTTGTATAGGTTTCCATGATAGAAAATAATTTACAAAAGATTTTCCTAAACAATGATAATCCTTTGTGTTATTTGCCCTTAAATTTGCATTGAAGTTTATGGGAGTAGCCCATTTTTAAGTCAAGACTTAAGACAAAAGAACATCCATTTCAATGAAAACTCATAATAAAAAGATGCTATAGCACATTATCAATTTGATTAGGTAAAGAAAAATATAAGTCAACATGCAATATTTGCAGAAAATTAATATTTTTCTATTTTTTCAACAAGGGTGACAACTCTTCCAAAATAAATTGAAGTAACTAAGGTAACTATCATAGAAATAATGATAATTGGGCTATACTATTATTGTAATAAAAACATTTTCGTGTAGTGCTCATTAAGAAAACATGTCAGAAAAAGTATACAGTATCAGGCTGGGAAGACCTTAAATAATTGCTGATATTTCTTTAAATAGTTTTTGTATGGTTTTTGATGGATGTAGCAGAATATTCACCAACTTGTATCAGGCATGGAATTTAGGAGTATCATGAAAAAATAAATCCACAGCAATAGTTTCTGAGATTGTATGTGTAACCATTTTGGTACTAAATGATTGACTTTTCTAATGAGAAAGTCAGCATTATATTGAACCTGTATCACTTTAGAAATTGTTTTTTCTCAATTGTTGGAAAGCAAGTCAATTTCTGAAATGACTTTCTAAAATTTAAGACAGAAAATGCCGAAACAGCCCTATTTACTCAAAGATTCCTCCAACATTGATCTCTAAGGCATAAATACATCTTAAGTACATGTATAAGAAGAAAATATGCATTATAAAACTTAGAGGAAAATGCACAACAAATTAAACAAGAAAAAAAATCTAGAATGTAGTTGTTAAATTGCCCTTCAGCAGACATATGCAAGCATTTAGAGACATAACTTTGTTTAATTGGTTGTGCAATTGTATAATTTATTATATTTTCCCAAAATTTCTTTGCTTGGTTACCAAAGCCAACCAGTGCTCAAAGGTTCTTAAACCTAACCTGTGCTCCTAAGTTTCAAACCAAAGCTGTTCCTAGGTTACCAAATCCAAGCAGCATTCCTTTATTACCAAGCCAAAACATTGCTCCTAGGTTACGTAACCAAAGCATTTTTGGGGGTTACCGAATCCATGTGTTCCTAGGTTAAGAACCAAAGTAGTTTGTCTAGGTTTCCAATTTACCAAACCCAAGCATTGTTTCTAGGCTACCACACTGGTAGCATGTTCCTAGTTTGCAAAATCCAAGCAGTGTTCTTAAGCATTATATTCTTTGGTTACCAAACCCAAGCAGTGTTTCTAACCCAAGCAATGCGCCTAGGTCACCAAACCCAAGCTGTATTCTTTGGTTACCAAATCCAAGCAGTGCGTCCAGGTTACCAACCCCAAGCAGTGTGTCTAGGTTACCAAACCCAAGCAATGCTCTTAGGTTACCAAACCAAACCCAAGCAGTCAAATTCCTAGGTTGTCAAATCTGAGCTGCCGAACCTAGGCAGCGTTCTTAGGTTACCAAACCCAAGCAGTGTTACTAACCCAAGCAATGTGCCTAGGTTACCAAACCCAAGCTGTATTCTTTGGTTACCAAATCCAAGCAGTGCGTCTAGGTTACCAACCCCAAGCAGTGCGTCTAGGTTACCAAACCCAAGCAGTGCTCTGAGGTTACCAAACCAAACCCAAGCAGTCAAATTCCTAGGTTGCCAAATCTGAGCAGTGTTCTTAGGTTGCCAAACCAAGGCAGCGTTTTTAGGTTACCAAACCCAAGCAGTGTTACTAGGTTACCAAACACAAGCATTGCTTTTTGATTACCCTAATGGATTAGGATAACTAATTGGCTCCAGCCATCTTTCTCAAGACACCAGTTATCCCTATACGATCTACCATCATGGTGATGGACAAGTGAAGATTCAGATGTATTATCTTCAATGTAATTGATGCCAAAATTCTACCAATTGAGATAAGTAGGGATTTGCATTGAGACACAACTTAATAAATCTCTTTGCCAGCAACTTTGTTATCAGTCAATGAGAAGCAATAGAGGAAACAATTTGTTGTTTGACGTCTTGCGCTTTTTTCTGTTTTCATTTAATTCGGTTGTAATGTGAAGACATGCAATGCTGCAAATTACATTGAAATGAATTGATTGATGAAAGTCCATCACTTCTTATATTGATGGTTTGTGGTATTGTTTTATGACTGTTAATATGATGTTGTTTGATTGATGGATGTATGAATTAATACTCATCGATCTCGTAATATTGAGGTAGATTTATGTATTTTGTATTGTCAGTTGGTAGAGCATCTGACTTGGAAGCGGAAGGTCGCTTGTTCGAACCCAGCATCAGTTACATTATTTTCCTCTTTCTATTACATTGGTGTCATGTGTGTGTGACTATCCTTGGAATCCTAGAACTAGGGTGATGCAAATGGCTGATTAGTCTAAAGAGCCTGTGGTTGTTGCGATTAGTTACTTTGAATAAGAAGGAAGAAGGAATGTAGGGGTGTGGTATATTGTATTTATAAATTGGCTGGGATATTCACCAGCCCAATTAGCTCAGTTGGTAGAGCATCAGACTTGCAAGCAGGACGTCGCAGATTTGAGCCCTGCATCAGGTACATCATTTTCCTCCTTCTATTACAGGCGTAAAGAATTGATTGTTTCTGGTTACCTGACCTGCCCTTATTCTGCCCCGCTACCCTGGACATTTTATTAGGCCAAGGAACAGTACATCACTTTTCTTACAAGACAAAACATGGATCCTAAGCTTTGTTATTGGACTTTAGTTTATTTGTGGTTTTCAAGTACTGCTTTATTTCTTAGCGTATTCTTAATGTTTTGCTTGCTTGAAGTGGGAGATGGTCTCTGACTATTAATCACTAGCCTCTCTATGCTAGGACTTGAAATCCCACCAGGGACAACATTGTACATGTGGGATCAGGTTGGTGGTTCTACCCCATGACTGTGTAGCCCCTGGGGTCTTTCTCCACTGTTCAAGCTGGGAAAAATCTTCAAAAGGCTCTGGCTGTTTGAGCGATGATAAACTCCAGTGAAGTGAGAATTCAAAAAAAAGAATCACTATTTGTTCCTAATTAAATCTATTTAAAAGGTTTTGTACTGTCTGTAATGTACATGTAGTTCATTATTGTGAACAAAACCTAGAAATAAAGGAAATGTATTTAACAGGAATCTTGGAATCCCCTTGTGTAAAGTGCTATGTTTATGAATGACTGGTTAGCATATTAGATTTCCCTAGACCGTACTATATATGTTATCTTATGTTATTGACTTATGAGTAGATAAACTCCATGGACAGTTTATGTCAAAAATATAATCTGGTAGACCATGACTGCAGCGTTATCGCACAATAATATTCACTGTTTGTTTTATTGTCATTGTTGAATTAAGTTGAAAGTTGACTGGTATGATTGTGATTCAAGACAGCTACTGATGTCTGCTGACTGTCTGTCTGTCTCGCCTTGTGTGGTATGTACCAGGATATAGTATTTATATGTTAAGCAATTCAGGAATATGTGAAATAGCATTTCTCTGCTTTGAGGCAAGCAGTGGCATAAGAGTCTCCATAGCAAAATTTCTTGAATGCCCCCTCCCCCCCAAGTCCAATGGAAGTCATGCCTTCAAATGATTTCATGACAAGAGAATTAATTTATGTTCTGTTCTGACCCAAAATTTTATTTATGACCAATTTACAGATGAAATCAATTCACATAGGAAACAATCTAGCAAGTTAATTTCTACTGTAAACTCAGTTTGAATGCCCTTTTAGAATATTTTCTTACAAAACTACTGTAAAGTATATTGTCTGAGTATTTATAACTTGCAGACTAATACTGGTATGTACTAGACTGTTTAAATGGCCTTACAGGGTTGTTTACAAAAGATAAAGAAATCTTAGGGGACTGCCACAGCCTTATTTCCATTTGTATGCTTCATTTAGATGTAATTATTTAAAAGACTTCGCTCAGCCTGTTTGTTAGACTGGGATGTTCAAGTTCTCGATCAAGTCCCTTGATGGATTTTACTTTACTTTGATTATTAACTTGTTTTAAGCAGTCAGCTGTTTTAAGTCCCTTGCCAGAATGTATTAACATCTTAATATCCCCTATGTAATCAGATTCTTAGCTTTTAATGTAGCCCTTACATTGTTAGAATGTCCTAGCATATCATCAAATTTGCTAGTCTTAGCATTTAACTCTTCTGTTCATCTTTTATTCATCTAGTCTTTATTATATCTCCTCATGTGATGGTCACATGACTTATTTTGGTCTTGTCTATCAGTCTGTAACAGAAGTTTGTCCATACAATTAGGTTTTCTTCAGACTTGCTGAGAAATTTTCAACCCAATGTTTTGGATGGTTGACTTGTATGGCATTATCTATTTTCATTACTTATTATATAATAATGATATTATAGTTATATTCTTATTTAGAATATGATGTCTTGGTTAAGCCACAAAATTAAACCCATAACAGAAATCAGATAAATGCCTGGTTCTCCCATTTCTTCTCTCCCCTCTGTATATTTTATTGAGGGCAGCCCTGAAATGACCATACCTGTGGAATTGGCTGTTAAACAACAGATACTACGAGTTTCCATTAGTGGTTTTATGATTATTCAGTAAAGATCAACCCTTATTGTCTTAAGAATATTGTATAACAGCAGAAATGTGAGCTTTATAGAGATTTATATGACTAACATCCCTTATTTTCTGATTTACTGTTCTTTCGTTAAAACTCTGTATTATTAAGGATTATGTAGATTAGTAGTTTTATGATAATGCAGTAAAGATCAACACTTATTGTCTTAAAGTCCCATTATAGATTCCTCTGTTATAGAACAAACAGGAACTATTATGACCGATAAATTTATTATGCTTATGGGACTTCAAGAATATCATAAAACAGCAGAAATTTGAGCTTTATGGAGATTTATACAATTAGCATCCCTTATTTTCTGATTTACTGTTCTTTCGTTTTTACTCTGGTACATAATACTGCATTAGTAAGGATTACATAGATGTACTTCTTCAATTAACTTTTTTTTGCATCATTCCAAATGGCTCCCAAAGCTCTCTTTGGAACTGTAGAAATCTAGCTTATATACTATTGAAATCATTGCGTCTATAAGTTGTGTCTCAATCATCAGCGGCACCCAGTTGCATGTACAACAGTTGGTTAAATCTAAAAACTGGTTTAAATTTGAGGTTTGGTTAAAAAGTTGATTAAAGGTACCGGTAATGCCATGATAACAGGTTACAGCATACTAGTGTTTAGGGAATGTAATGCAGTGCATTTACTTCTCCAATGCAGCACCCTTTGGGAGCATGTGTGCAGT
This sequence comes from Lutraria lutraria, assembly GCA_964023205.1. Taxonomy (NCBI): domain Eukaryota; kingdom Metazoa; phylum Mollusca; class Bivalvia; order Venerida; family Mactridae; genus Lutraria; species Lutraria lutraria. The sequence continues at coordinate 7,370,315 of OZ026839.1, read as the reverse complement.
GGAATTATGTTTTGTTGCTGTTGAGAGGATGCTGCTAAATTGATAATAATATTATGCAGTGGGAAAAAATCATGCTGTTGTTGCAGGGAGGTAGTAATTTTTTCAAAGCACATACTAGCCAAGACTCTTTGCAGAGTATTGAAAATAGACAATTTACTACTAGCACGAATGCAAATTTTTCAGAAAGTTCACTAGCCCGAATTTAAATTTACTAGCCCTGGGCTGTGGGCTAGTGAAGACTGACTGAGATGTCCACTCTGTAGAAGTTTTACTGAAATTTCAAATTCGTTCTGAAAGAGTCAAATATTCCCTGCTTTTGATCACACTTTATGATACCTTTACCATAATGGAACTCAAGCTAGAGCATAATTATAATAAGACTGTTTCTAGGTCATGATTGTTTATGATTCACTAACAACGTTGATGAGCATGATTAAATCTGTCAATTGGAATAAATAATTAGATTTGGGCATGTCCGATGAGCTTCCTGTTTTTTGTCTTCGTGAGATGTTATCAGAATATCCCATACAAATGTATGAATAGGAAGAATTCTAAGTTTATGTGTAAATTGATACTTTGTGTATAGCAATTGAATTGAGATACAAAATAAGATGCGGCTTATAATGCAATCGGATTGTGAAGCAGATTCCATATATTCATCTTCTTGTCTTATTTTCTATTGGTTAATGCATTTTTCTCTGAAACGATGTGAATTCAACTTTGATTGAATGGCTCCAAGTCACGAAATCACCGGTTTTCAGAATCCCCCGAGCGGCCATTTTAGTTCACCAAGTTCCGGCTCCTGACAGTTGAATTGTTGGCTGCGCTATCTATGAATATTTGTCGGTCATTTGGGATTCTAGATCTGAATATTCAATAAGATATGATTGTTGAAAATCTGTGACAAACTACAGGAAATTGACCAGCCTAACAACCTTATAACAAATTTCTGAGAAATGAACGAAAAATGTGTTCACGTTGAGACTGGCTGCATGCAAGTCTGCATTAAATTCACTTTAAAGATTTTTTGTATGCTTATATTATTAATAATTTGATTTACAACAGATTCAATGAATATAATCTCATAGTCTAGACTTTTAGAGACTCATCCTAAATAAAATAATTCGAATACAGACTATTTTGAATTTTGTAGCAAATGAGAAACTTTTTTATGGACATTATTTTGCAGGATACAGATGGTATAAGTATGATATCATGACCTTTAAATATTAAAGAATGTTGTAAAATATTGGAAATCAAATAAAATTCTATGCTTCCATTAAAGTTCCTATAAAACCTGATTCAAGAAATATTTTCACTACATATCAACTAATATAGCTTTTACGCAAATTAAGGGTGCTAGTGAGTTTACTATCAAATTTAACAGAAATGGGAGCATAACAAGTGGACCTCTACCAAAACGTCTACATTACACTGGGCCAAAACTGACTCTTTTGAGGAAACTATTATCCAAACAATATATACATTTGAGTTTGTAACATTGTGGCCTAGAATTGGTTGAGATTTTTGGTATTATCTAATGCACATCGACCAAATATTATCAATAACATTTTAACTTTCGCTTCTGACAGTACTCTCAGTGCTTTGATTTAAAGCACAATTTGTTCCCAAAAAGTTTTGTAATTGGTTGCCAATTAACAGGGAGTTAAGAATTCTTGAAAGAAATTTCTGACCTAAAGAATATAATTAGTTCTTTTTCATTGTTATAAAAAAGTACTTAATTTACATTCTATTGAGAAATGTTTGATTTTATAATATTAGATTGATTTTGAAGAAATTGGATATTTAAACAAAATCGTTGATTTTGAAAAATAATAAGTTCCATAGATTCAGTTTTATTTCCTAGTCCAGGTAGGCCTATGAGTCTCTCAATCCTGGAAAATTAATGTGAGTTGCAGTTAGAAGCCTGCATGGAAGAATTGGGAAACCCAAACATGTAGCCTGTATGTATCAAATCTTTAATATCATTATATGATTATATGTCTTGTTATTTCTATATTCTCTGATATGTTTATTATGGTCTAGCTAAAAGATATTTCAAAATGAATTTAATATCTGATATTATCTTTTCCAGTATATGCATGTCTTGTGAGAGCTTTCAAACTAACTTTAATATATGTCTGTCTTCATACAAGAACAGGGAGTTAAGAATTCTTGAAAGAACTATTTGCTACAAAATGTATTGTACATGAAGTATTATAACAAAAGGCTAAAATTGTACATTAAAATTATGCAGATGTGTTTTGTCTTTAATAGTACTGCATGGAAATCAATTTGTGTGTGTATAAATATCATAAAATTTTTAGAAAAAATCTTTGCAGTTCAGAAAGACAATCTGTTTCACCATAAGGAGTTTATCAGAAAGAGATCTTGAGAATGCCCATTGTCATGGTTACACAATCAAACGGAAATCTCAACAATCTCAAAGCAATTCAATCAACCTGTGACTATCTTTAACATCTTGCTAGCTCGCCCCATCAGCTCAGTGGTTGCTGTGTTTGTGTACTAATCAAGAGGTTGTGAGTTCAAACCCTGGTCATCGCTCACACTGTCTGTGACAAATTTGACTGATGATATTACATCCTATGTTAAATTGTCCTCCGCCTCTGAATGATGTGAGGAAGCTTGGTAGTAGCTTGCGGATAGAAATTAAAACCTTAGAGTGAAATCCAGGGAAGCTGGTTAAATAATTGCCTGCCATGATATACCGGTAACTGAAATAATGTTGAAAATGGCGTTAAATCCGATGAAATAAATAAATCAACATCTTGACATATTTTATCAAGCTTTACCCTAATTTCTGAACCTTTAGGGAGTGGTTGATTAATGTGTTTGTTACTGATACATGGCAGGCTACATATATCAGTGTTAAGTTGTCATTCAGGAAGTTTGTGTTCTTGTACGAGTATTTAATTAATTTGACAATTTAATCCCTTATAAGGCATTTATTTCCTTTGAAGCCCCATTAGCTTTTTGGATGTTAAAATTAAAGTAGGTCTTATGATGTCTTATCAGTGAAACTGACTTATTTGCAATAAAAACATTACCCGGCAGACCCTAATTTTTCCCCCTCGACCCTTGCTTGCCTTCTTTAAGTTCAAGGAATAGTTCATGCTCTGTCTCACTGTCTACCTGTATGAATGCTCTCAAGAATAATGAAAAAATCAACAAAAATTATTTCCTTATCTAATTATCCTATTTTTGATGAGCATGTTATCAGAAACAAATTCTGTTGCAATCAGGTTTAAAATCAAAGCACTGAGAGTACTGTCAGGAGCATACTTAAAATGTGTTAGATAAAACCATCCTAAACAAGTGGTACTATTTTTCAACGCGGATGTACATGTAGGAGGCGTCACTTAATTGTAAGTAGAAAAGGTGTTGTATAGCTATAGGAGCTTTTGCTCCTAAAAACAGAAGAAAAAATATCACTCATTGACTAATTACTTGAATAAAATTATATGCTCTTCCAAGGGAGTTAAGAATGTGAAATTTGTTCAGCTTCATGCATTTCAGAGTTGTCTCCCATGTACCATTATAAGAAATTCTGAGTTAACGCATATAAATCGATCAACAGTAGTTTTGTTTTTCTTTCATGTTTGAAAGCCTTTAGTCTGTTGTATGTTTATGTATAACATTCATCATATTGTGATTTCTAAAAACGAAAATTCACTGAATTATAAATTATTAGACTGTTTGATATACATGTACACCCTTTGTTTCTGACTATCGTCAGTAACTTGTCAATTACTTTTTAGTTATACATAATGTATGGAAGGGCTATACTTAATGTAAGCAATGAATTAAACACTCGTTTGATGTAAGTTTTCATGTTTATTTGGTTTTCCTTTATCAAAGGGAGACAATTGATATAGAATAATTTGGTCAATCTTTCAGATTTGTCTCCCTTGGTAAAAATTCAGAGTTTTGCTCCGTTTACTTTCTTTTTCTTTTTAGGAGTTGATGTAGTTATTGAATTGCAAGAATTTATCTTTTATTGAATTTTATAGTTTGATGCTTAATTGCTTTAAAAAGCATGGATGAAAGAAACACTTAATGTGTGGTAATATTTTTGTGTATACAATGTAGGCCATGAAGTCATTTGGATTGATATTTAAGAATTCATTACTTAATTCAATGATTGATTCAAATGAATTTTATGTTTGTAATAGAAATAAGATGACTGACTGTTTAAGGTGTCTGTTTTAACGTGAATTACTTGTTTCCATTGTATAGACTGCTACTTAATGTTGACATAATTTTGTTACATGTATGTCAGAGACAATTTTATTCTAAGCTGTGGTATTTCAACAAATTTTTTAATGGGGGATATTTTGTCACTAGACGATATAAAAAACTGATTGAAGTTTATTCTGTGAAAAGCATTAAGTCCATCTGTGCTCATATTAAGAAACATCACAAGTTTAAGTCACACAGTAATTTATTTCAGTTATGGTCATTTGAAACATGTTTATTCCTTCTGGAATTAGAATTTTAGAGAAAGCCTGGGCATTTTTATTTCTGATATTAATTGAAATAAACAACTTGTGGTATCACCCCCGATGGTTAATTCTACTGTTTCTGAAATTTTTTGCAAGTTTTCTATTTGCATACAAATTTAATATTTAAAATTCATTTACGAGGTGTTTGTTTTTTGTGTGGTAGAATGTTGAATGTAATTGATTAGGAAGAAATAAATGTGTTTTGTTTACAACACCTCTTGCAGTTTTATCTTAATTTCTCAGATTGAGATATTTCTATTTTAGATATGTAGTTAGCTATGTGTCTCATTATTCCGTTAATAAGTTCTGGAATATATAATTGGATTGAAAAATCACTTTCGAAAAGAATTCATGAAATCATTAATTTTTCATGAACTATTCTTGCATATCTCATGAACTATTCTTGCATATCTCATGAACTATTTATGAAGTATGAATAACTGTTTAACAGTGGATGTTTTAAATGTGTTATCAGGTATGACTTTTGTGATGGATGTTTCTTTGAAGATGATTTGCTTGAAAGTATGATGGGAGAAAACTTAAACTCGACATGATTGTTCCCATGTCAGTGTTTTATTTCAAAACCTCTTTAATCCTTTAGTATTATGAGGTACAATGTACCAAGATCTTATATGAAGCCATTTTATTGCACAATAAAGATTTCTAAATTTTCTTTGTTTTGGAAACATTGGCCAAGCCGTTTAGATAATCAATAATACACACAACATTACATGTACACATAATGTTACACACAATGTTACACACATTATTACACACAATGTTACAAAAGTAATATGATTCATGAATATCTGAGTTTGTCAAAAATATACATATTTTGATCTGGAAGGCAGTACCTGAATGTCATACCCTTTTGAAACTGGTACTGGAATGTTATACCCTTTTGAAACTGGTACCAGAATGTCATACCCTTTTGAAACTGGTATCTGAATGTTATACCCTTTTTAAATTGGTACTGGAATATTACACCCTTTTGAAACCGGTACCAGAATGTTATACCCTTTTTAAACTGGTACCTGAATGTTATACCCTTTTTAAACTAGTACCATAATGCCCTTTAGAAACTGGTACCGGAATGCCCTTTAGAAACTTTTACCAGAATGCCTTTTAGAAGCTCAGTGGTGCCGGACTGCTATTATGACCTTTTTGAAACTGGTACCAATTTGCTTGATTCTTTTGTGACATCAGAGTTGCCTTGATTTTAGGTTAGCAATGCTTCATATATTTCAACCAATGAACAAATACTTACTGTCTTTGATCACTTGTTCATACTGCATCTCGAAACGTTTCTGGCATAGTATTGGTGTGGTACTCTTCCTGCAAACTGGCACCAGCTTGGTAATATCTATAGCCCCAAACACCATGTATAGGTAGGATCTCATGATTGAAGGATGGTAGTGATTTCCTGAAATTGTAAATTATGGAATTATTTGCGAACTAAAAAGCTACAAAATGTTTAAGCACTGAGAATTTTCGCTTTTCCCACACAGGGTTTAGTAAAGATTTAGAACTAATCAAAGTACTGAAAGTACTCATGGTAACTGAAAGTACATGATAACCTGCTTTCTCTGATTTTCTTAACACAGTACTTTGCTCAGTAGATGGGATGGAGACTGCATGAAGAAGTGTCCCTGAATCAGATCAAATATGTCATTGATAAGATCCTTAAATGGTTCACAGATTATGACTTACAAGTATAAAGCATTTTTGGAAACTGAACAATAGTTCTGAAATGACTGTCAATGTGATAAACATAAGCTGAAATTGTTTCCCTACTTTTTAGCTCACCTGAGCTAGTATTCAGCTCAAGATGAGCTTTTATGATCAATGAATGTTCAGCGTCTGTCATCCATCCACAATTAGTTTGTTTACACTCTAGCAACCACAGCTCTTAACCAATCTTTATCAAACTTGTTTAATCTACTGAATTAATCAGTGTAAAATTAAACCATGTATTTTGATAAATCTGTCATTATGGATTACATTTGTCTGCATAACAGATATCTTTAACTGAAGTATTTAATTCATTGTATGACAAGTTTCATAAGAAACCTCTGCTAAAACACTGAATATATTTCCAAATTTGTTGTCAATTTGGTTCTTATAATCTTTTGTTTCTCAAATAATTTGCTGCAGCTGTAATTCTCCCTTCAATTTAATCAAGAATGACACATTTATGATTCTGCATTCGAAACATTCATTATTAAAACAATATATTCAACTGCTACTTGACAGTTTGAAAACAAAATACCTTTTCTTGGCAAAATGTGCGTGATACATCCTGGTTCAGACAAGACTATATTCCTGCGTTATTGATGTGTAGATCTGTAAAAAGTGATATTAGCTTGAGTCTGTTGAGATTTGTCACTGATTGTTGACGTTGACTGATGTTTGATTGGATAGATTATAATGTTTGATTTGATGTGACAGAGCATGGGTATGCCCAGAGTGTCAACAATATACTTGATATGTAGATGAACTTGTATGAAAATTGATATGCATAAAATACCAAAATACATCTAAATAAAGGTCCCATCAATCACAGACATTTGTTTAGTCAAAATTCAACCCCCACCCACAACATTCGCTCTCACCTCTATAAATGTAAATAGAAAAGTAAAGATGTCTATGCTATTGGTTTTACATTTCACAATTTTTTTTTACCTTGATTGGGGCCATCCTTATGGAATATTTTATATGTTAGTTATAACACTACTCACCAAAAAAAGCCCCTGCCCAATTTTGTTGGCCTTTTAGTATTTTTTAAAAAAGAAATAGCATTCTGACATGTATTCTGGGTTCAATATGAGAAATAAATTGAAACAAAAATTCCTACCTACTGAAAATTTTCTGGATTGCATTACAGTAAACAAACATTTTTTAAGGATGGCCTTGTCCTTAAATTAATGTTTTTTTGATGCATTGTATAATATTTTATAAATAAGTATTTGGCTTATATTGTTTCACATTTTTAAAATAGAATTCTGATGAAGGGCTGCATAGGGTATTATCAAGGAGGGGTGTTTATTTGGATATATTTGGTGTCTATTATGAACTTATGATTGATAAAATGGAAGACAATTTCTTTTATTTCACATGTTAGTCTGCTTTGAATGTACTTACCAGGAACTTTTGACAGTCAGTTTTACTCCAGTTATCAATTCCCAATTCTCAATAATTATGTCTGAAAATAGAATTACACAATTATAAGTAAGTTTTGGTAAAGTGACACATAACTTTATAGTATTTATGAGATATTCTTAACAAGAAAACTATAACGGAACGTTATAGGTAGACGAATTACAAGAAGCATTGGTTTAGGTTTTTTGTATGAAGTTGCTTTTTTCATAAAGGATATTGACAGTATATTTTATTCAATGCTCCATTATTGGGAGTATAACATATTTACATGATATGAGTAATACACATTATATTGACAATCATGAGTATTTGACAAATGAACAAAGTTGAGTAGCTACTTTAAATAATAATTAATGGACTCAAGTGTTTTTGTTTTTTTTTGTTTAGAAATATTGTGTCTTTGACTGGAAATGTTGCCATTTATTTCTTTATTTACTTAGAACATGTCAAACATGCCAGCAAGTTGTATGAGTCTGGCACACAAATTAAGTCTCAAAAGTACATTTTCATTTATGGCAAAAGTCAAATTCCCAATAACAGACTCAAATCAATTTTACTGAATTATACCATATCAAGAGACTAAATCTTGAGTGAACTTGTGGTAAAATGTTATAAGACCATCTTTGTACCTTCTTTTAGTACCACATCCTCAATTGCATGCAATAAAACAGAGAAATGTGTGGTTAAATAAATAAGTTGAGATTGAGCAAAAAATGTTTTTTGTGAAACTGTGGCATGCATCCATGGTTACCATTTATTGAAACCAGAAACATGAATAAAGCATTAAGACAAAGACAGACAGAAACAAAGCGAGTTTGATTGTTATTTTTTATGTATTATTTATTTAACCTATTTTCGTTAACGTATCTGGCATGCAGTACTTTTTTCTGTCAGAAATAATGCCATCGGAATTATATGTGTAATAATGATTATTATAAATATCAACTTTTATTTTCTGCAGATTGTTTTTTGGAACTTAGATATGTTTTAGGATCAGATCAGGGAGAATTTGAATGAATATAATTATTACAGAAGTTATTTTTTTCCTCATTTTATTTAAATTTCTTGAAAGGAAGTTGTTTGTTTTTAATGGAATGGTGAGGAACAGGTTTGAACAATGCTAATCAGCAATCAATAATTCAGCGCTTAGTTAGGCTTACTGCCTAAAATATACATTATGCAAATGCTGTTTATAAAACAGTCTGGCAACCAAACAATAATTTAATGGTTTTTGGACTTGATTTTTATCAAAATCAAGTCCTTTGTAATCATTGACTTATATTTGGCGCTGGACTCCATAACAGCTTGGTTAAAAGAATGCCACATAAAGGAAATAGTGCGCAACTAAATGGTATGTTTATATAGAAGTATCTGGAATCTTTCCCCAATCAAGTGTGTCAGATCTAAATACATTTCAAATCATTCTATTGTAACTACATGGAAATAGTCATGTATCTAAATAAGTGCTTGTCGGTAGATACATGAGATTTTCAAATGCGTATAATTAAAACCGCGTATTCACTGTCCAATAAAATATCTTGCCGTAAAAGTAGTTCTACTTTCGGTCTTCGTTCGATACAGAAAAATCTCCACGGACGTATTCATGCATTTGCAACAATCTACCATCGATGTGTGTGTTTTGTGCCTTTCTAACATTTCTTAATATTACAAAGCGAATTCTCATTTAATCGCATTCCGTAACACCAACTAGTGTTATTTTGATGACGGAATCGCTATTTATAGACTCACTCCCCGCGTGGCTAGTAGCAAAGCGTAACCGATGTGGGGAGTTTGATTTATCGAAGGTTGAATGTTAAAACTGCGGCTTAAGAATAATAATTCGAGTCGCTAAATACGAACGTAAATTACTGGATACGTGCTTTTAAAATTTACTGTTTAAGAGTTCCTTTTACGCCAGATCATTCAGAATTACATAATCACGTCTGAATTTCATGCAACATCGGGTTAACTATAGGTCATATAGGTCTCACTCCACTGTGTCAGGACCTTTTTGATTTGAGTGACCCTGAATGTGTTCAATGCGACGATGTTCTGTTATGTTAAAACCAGAAGAATCAATGTTTGTATTTACTGTTAGTGAAGTGTTGTTTACTAGTTTTGTACAATAAAGAGTTTTTAATGCAATTAAATTGTCCTCAATTATTGTGCTAATCATTAAACTTTCCAATATCAGGCTTTTTCATTTTAAAATTTTAGCAAAGGGACTATAGTAAAGCCCTAGCTTATGTCATTTACCTATATGCATATGACCTGCATTACAATATGAATGAAAAATCGGTCCGTAATTTTAAATGTTAAAATATTTGTATGGGCTCGAACGATGTGGGTACACATTTCTCTCTTTTGTCTCGTATGGTAAAAATCAAGTCCGACAGTACTTTCAGTACTTTGATTGTTAGCTGGTAATCAATGTTTGCATATTTTTATCTCTGAAGTTTTAACAATTCTTCTTTTGAATTAAAAAAATTTGATGATTGTATAATCATAAATACCAGTACACTGTGTAATGGATTAAAAGCCGGAACAAAATGGGTCAAGAAATGCAAAACATGCTCCATCATTTGATTGAAAACCTTCAAATAGTTTGATGTCAATAATTAATTGCCAATGCTTTTGAGAGATCTGTATATCATTGGAATAAAATTGCCCTATTTTTACTAGAATATTTTACTAACACCAGACAGTAATGATCCTTTATTTTTGCTGTTCCTTAGGAAAGCATCCTTCTATTCTTTTAAGAATTCAGTAAAACTTTGTTATTGCAAGAGGCTATTAGGGAATGAAACCTTTTAGATAAATATATTACCTTATATATCTAAGTTTTACTCTAATTGTTTTAAATTCACTGATGGCAATATTGTTTTTAGTGTCCATCCTACATTTTAAGCCAATCAGATGACTCCAATTTTCAAATTTTCTTGTTTCTAAACCATTTATGATGAAGAAAAGTTGATAAAAAGTTATGCTAATTGTTTTAAGAAATGTTTGTTTGACGCTGTTGTGGTAATATGTTAGATACATGTACCTTCAATTTTAAAGAAGTTTGTTGTGTTGGTAAAATATTCTTGTGCTTTAACATTAATTATGTACGAATGAACATGTGAACAAAGACCACACTAATAGTAATGGGAAACACATAATGTGGCCTTTATTGACAAGTGTTTTTTTTTATGATTATTTTGTTCTAATTAATCAATGATGGCTTTCAAAGAATGGCCTTTATTCCCATCATGGTGGCCTTTATTCACATCATTGTGGCCTTTATTCACATCATGGTGGCCTTTATTCAGAGGTGACTGCTAACACAAGTTTAACGTTATTGGCTAACCACACATGTCATGTACTCGTCATGGATTAATTTTGTTTTGCATTAAGGATGCTGAACACTTACTATAATTTTAATCATTCCTGATCATGAAAATTAAGTTTCTTAGCCTCTTAGATAACTTATTCTTTTCTCTCTCTAAACAGCTTTCCTTTTCTTAGCATCTGTACAGGAACTCTATTATTGCATCTTACGGGAATATATCAGCCTTTGTGTAATTAGTTTGTTGATGGGGGAATTCTAGTCTTCTGTTTTACTATAATTATGAAATATTAGTCTCACTTGATTTTGGAATGATTTATTGTATGTTTAGAAACAATTTAGAGAATTGCTGAAATGGATAAATTCTTGTTTTGTCAAATTATGAATCTTGGAACATAAATACTCTGTCGTAATTTTCCTATTTATATGTAGTGTTATCATATTATCAGAGTGAGCTTTAGTTGTTGAATAATAGTTTTGTTTACTGGTATATGGACGAACCAGTTAACATAATTATGTAAACAAAGAGAAGAAGAATTCAATTTGTATATAGTGTGATTTTATTGAACTGTCAAAGCTGCATAATTTCATGGTCAATGCTTGCATTTATTTTTAGCTTCGGTGAGATTCGATTACTTTCGCAAGTTATACAATAATTTTTGTTATATGGGTTGTCGAAGGTACATATATTTAAAGATGCGCAACATAATATTATGTAAACAGTTGGAATAGATCATTCCATAACGGTACAAAAATAAACGAAACCTATCGAATGTGGCACGATCAAATCTCAGTATAAAAAAAACGCATTCAGTGACTGTGTAATTATTCAGCTTTCAGTTTGATAAAATCGCACTACATTTTGTATATCAACTTTTGTACTAAAGAAAGAATTTAAGAACAATTTAAAAATTATCCCTGATCACTGCATTATTATTTATGATGCATTGAGTACTGTGTTAAGAAAACCACAGGAAACAGGCGAGGCATGTATCGGTACTTTACAACAGGCACAATAAAGAACCAGGAAAACAATTTGAAAAGAGTGTAAGGATATAAACATTTGGTTCTCCTGTATCCTTCTCCCCTCTCTGAAATGACCAAAGATATTGAATGAGCCATTAAAACAACAGATAAAAATAGTGCACGTTGAACACAAGAAATAACGTACGAAAATTATTTGAAAAACGAGTAAAAACGGCAATTTATACGTTTAAATCATCATTTGCTACTTATTGACACCACTTACATTTTTATATTTACAAAAATGAGTTGAGAATTGTTTTAGGGTATATAAAAAAATTACCCAAAATAGTTCTGAGATATGACTTTACAATGATTGTGGATTCATTGTATAGAAATTGTGCATTCGGTTTTCTTCGTGTTGGTTTTTTTCGTGTAGTTGTGGTGTGTCTGTATGTCCATCCGTCTGAATGTACGTGGATGTTGACTCTGTAGGGATTGGAATCAATCCCCACAAAAATGATACTTGAATTGTTCTCTTTTTAATTTTGATAAACATCTAGGCAATATGACAAGGCAGACTTCTTGTACATAAAATGCCTCTGATCTAGGTTAGTTTAGGCTAAGATCTACATAAAAGTTCTTTACATTGATATTTCTGCCTTTTTATATTACTCATAATAATCATAATTCTTACTAATAATTTGTGCCATGTGACAGACTTCTCACTGATAGGTTTGGTTTAGGGAATTGTCTGATATTATAAGGTCGAAATATTCTATTCTATCTGGGCTTATGATAAAACATTTGTTTAAGACTGCTTTTTCATGCAGGTTGTGAAGTTGAATGTCTGTGTGAAAAAAAAACAATGATAACGGTACTTCTGAATTCCAGAGAGGAGTCAACCATAGACTGCCATAATATCTGACCGAAACATTAGCTTGAATACTGTAGAATGCTTTAATTTCGCGAGGTCAAAATTTCGCGTTTTTTGTTAAAAATCAGCTGTTTTCTTTATTCGCGTATTTATGAATTCGCGACGTCGTCAGGCAGGATTAAAGTGCGATCAAAGACATGCTGTGGTTGCTTTGATATGTGTGTGTGTCACACCTGATCTGTTAGACATTTAAGTTGTGATTTAGTGTTTTATATCTAATAACAATAGATTGATAATAGCTTGTAATTGTTTTAGAAGTTATGTTTTACAAACAGTAGGTAATTAAGTGTGAAAAACTGTTACTGGTATGTTCAAACGATGTCCAAAATTGTTCAACAAACGATAGTTTAGTAAAGGCAATATTATAAAAAAAATTAGATTGTAAACATTAATGGTACATGTTTATTGTTAATATATTGCTTTCAACAGATTCACTAAACTGATCATTTTTAGGATAAAATACTATAACTGACTTAAGTTGTGTATTTTCGGACATACTGATTTTCGAATGTATAAAACTCAGCATTTATTCGCGACATTTATGAATTCGCGAGGTATTCGATTCGCGAATATTAGCGAAAATAAAACTAACGCGAATAAAACCAGTTCTACAGTAAGTGCTATTAGCTCAGCAATGGCCTGCTCATTGGCCAACTGAAATAACTCATTTTAGAACATTCTAGAGAAGGGGTTATTATCTATGAAGCACTTAATCCTATGTTTCTTCAACCTATAATCAGGTTATCCTTGGCAATTATTTTGAGTCCTGAGTACAGCATGCACCAGAAAGTAAACCCAGTGCCTTATGGGGTATTATAGCTTGATTAGTCTTGTCTCACACCTTTTGTGTAGGATTAGTTTTTGCATAGTTAATTAACAGAGTTCCTGATTAGACACAATCATCTGTTGACAATATTGTACAGAAAAGGAAATATCCTTTGATATGATATCAACAGAATGTTGTTAAGGAACATGCACCTCTTGCATCTACTCTGCAACCACTTGGTCAATACCTTTATACTCTCACAATTAAATGGTGAACTAAGATAAGATTTTGTTCATGGTATTATAGAGATGATGCCACCTACAATTATTTTTCTGAGAACAGCCTAATCTATTTATAATGAACATCAAAGAAGCCTTGCAAAGTGTTCATGTAAACAGTGGTCAAGTACAGGCACATGTTCCTACTTCTCCCTCACCAAATCTCCCCCACTAATCTATCAATACAAAAACATGCACTTCCTCAGTGTTTACTCTGATCTTTTTGATCCTAGATAAGCCAAGATTTTTCAGCTTCCTTCATCTTTCTTTTTCATTTCCATGATTGTGCTTTGTCTCCATTTCTTGTATGGTACGTGCTGGATAGGTTTGGTTGGTTATAGTGGGGGCGGTCTTGGGAAGTTTGAATTTTTTGCATGTTTTTTTTCTACTAAGGAATTCTCTTCTTATCTATATAGGCAGAATAGAACTAATGGAGGATTCTACCTTTTTCTCTGTCAAAGGAACTTTGTTGTTTTTCAGCCAAATGTTTTCACGAAGCGACCATGACGATGCTAAAAAGATTTATCTTTACCAAAAGTTACAATATAGGTTAAAGCTGTTACGGATTAGAAACCCTGAAACACTACCTAACCATAATTGCTGTTATGAAATAAGGCTTAAATTGCTGAATCCATGCCCCGCACTCTTGCTGAGTATCACTATTTATATACAGATAAGTGGTCAATTATTAGGACCTTTGTTGTCTTCTCCGTTCTAAGCAATATGATCTAAAAAATACATGAAACCAAAGGGGACCAGTGTCCATGACAGAATTATTATTGACTTAGAAAAATATTACACGTTCAAATCACATAGGGACTTGTATTTGATGTGGTTTACAATAGTGACTAGATGAGTGGAATCTGGACATATCTGAATGTATGCCATGTGTCACTTATATTTATTGTGAAAATATGTTATTTCAGTTGTTGGATGCCAACTCCTAATCAAAGTACTGACAGTTCTCATAGAAACTGAACTTGCATAAACTTGCACTGCAACATAAAACAGACAATAAGTTAGATAAATGTAGTACTAAGGTTCATGTAATAATTCATGGGCGCCAGGGGGGGGGGGGAGGGACAGCTATGGAAAGTTAAACTATCAGTCAGTTTCCCAAAACTGTGTTATTCTAAATCTTGCAAACTCGAAGCATTGAATTATCTCTCTTTTGTTCTTAATGTATTCTGATTGCTGTATTAATGTATTTAAATGATCCACTTCAAGAAAACTGTGTTATTGGTTACTCGATGAAAGGATTATCTTAATACATGTAAATTACCAAGACAGCAGTTTTGAAATATAAATTCTTGTCACCATTTATTTGAAAATAAGATTGAGATATTGATGACTCTCAGTGTGTCTCCTGCATGGTGAATATATAATTATTTCTGTATATACCACTGGCACAATCTTAAGTCTTTGCCAAAATATGTCTGAGAAATGACTTACTTGTTTATTATTCAGACTTTATTGTTGTTATTATTAATCTTAACATGCAACTTTTTGGTATAAATCATTTTAATTACAACTCTACTAAGAGAAGGCGACAATCTCCTTTGTTAATAAAAGATTAAAAAACCTCAAATGAACAGGCTGTACTTCATGCCAATAAATGCCTTTGCATCAGAAATTTTACAGGAGAATAACCGAAATATTTCCATGTCTGTGAAGTTACCCTAGTGACATAAATAAAAGGCTAGAGCATCACTCTCATGCAAAACTAGTTTTACTGTCTTCTAACTGCAACCTTGTTTTACTTGATTAATCAGAAGATCTGGGGATTTGATGGAAACTTTAACCTTTTTTATGTTCACTTTTTTGTTACATTAACATCAAGATGTTATAGATTTCACTGGGGTACATGTTATATTGTAATCAAATAAAACTATACTATTTAATGCCTCCTCTCCAACTATTAGGGTGATCAGTATCAGAAGTTGATATTTTTCAGCTTTTTTTAGTTGGTTGTTTTTAGCAGAGTTATTACCTTTGTTTAAATTTACTGTATAATGTCTCTTTGCTCAATTCCTCCAACATTCTTTTGCAATTTCCTTCAAATTTATAAGCATACTGGACTGTTATAATTGCTGACTGTTTTAGGGCGTAATGGGGTCTGTGACACATTTCTTGTTTATTCCTCTTTGATTTTTCTATGAATATATTTTTATCGTCAAATGAACGTCTATCCCCAATGGTGCAGTTTGAAAAACATTGATGCTCAGATGGTATCTGTAATATCATATTTGAACACCAAAATGCTAATTTATGTTACACATATATTTGAAGTTCTTTAACACAAGATAATTTGAATGAAAAATATTGGACCAAAAAATATGTATAAAATAAGCTAATTTCCACATCAGAAATGTCTGAAATGGTGCTTGTATAGAAAGGAGCCTTAATGCTGTGATAACGTATTAAATCAAACATAATGTGAATTTAAAAGTTTCTTTTACAATTAATCCTAATAACGAATTTTACTGACTGAACTACAAGTCACTGCCTCACTTATACTGTTTTCATTATCTATAAGTCTTATTCTCAGATCATATTATTTTACTAATCTAATTTTTGAGCCAACAAGATGTTCGACAAAAATGTCCAGGAATGATGGATCCATCAGAAATTCTAGTCAAATATGCTTTTCCTTCCCTGTAGGGTTCTATCGTCTAATGACAAAAAAAACTTGCATTTGGGTTGTCAACACTATTTACAAGCTTAAATGTCACTTACAAGAAAAAAAAACATGGATAAAAACTGACCATTTTAAAAATGAGACACATCATTTATTTTGTTCAGTGCCTGCCGTCTCCATGCTAATTTGTTGGGTTATGTCAATATTCATCATTTTTTGCACCTTAATCTGACTGTCAGAGGCATAGATGGATTTATATGGCAGCTGAAGAGGCTTCGCCATACAGCTTGCACCGAAGATGAAATGAAATATCAATAAAGGGAGTTCTAAAGTGCTCTGTCTTTCATTGTTAGTTATAAAGTGTTTTAAAATCAAAGTGATAGTTTCTAATTACCAAATTTTTAAAGAAAAACGTTTAAATTAAATACTAACCACATGCCAAACTATCTGAAAGAATTCTTATTTTATAACAATATAAAAATGAGAGAATCCTATGTGGGACCAATTTTCGCAGAGGAAGCCTCCCACCATGAAAACCAGAAAGCTGCCACAAACATTTAAGATCAAAGAAAGAATATTGACAAGGCTGGTATGGTTAAACAATCAAACTTGTTTAATTGTCTTGTATTTTTTACTTACCTGTATTGTGCAATTTCATTAAACTGTGAAATCTGCATAATTTCACGGTCAATGCCTGCATTTATTTTTAGCTTTGGTGAGGTTTGATTACTTTCGTAAGTGATACGATTATTTTCGTTATGCCGGTTGTCAAATTAAAAAATATATGTATTATACGATGGGCAACATGATATCATACAAACATGCCTAACAGAACATTCAATAATGGTAAAATAAACAAAAATTGTCGACTGGGGTATGAATCTAAAAATATTGGCATTCATTTTTATTAATTTTTAATGATATCTTTTAATTAAAAGTATGGTTTTATCAAGATCAACAAAAAAATGTTTCAGTGTCTGATCCAGGTATCAATTACAAAACATTAAAAGATGAATATAATAATAATTTTTTTATTAAGGTATATTATTAATTTTCTAATTTTGTTCAACTTAGCATTTCTCTAACAAAAAGGATAGAACATTTATTTATTAAATAAAATATGCCATTCAGTAATGCTATTAGCTTTCTGCATAAATGTACTAGTTAATCTAATACTAAAAATACATAAATTTATAAAAATATACAGCTTTATGTAAAATGTATGGCAGTCTGTATTTGTTTTGTAATTTAATAATTTTCATCTTTGTACATAGTTGTAATAATTAGAACAGAACCATAGAATTATTTTATTATTAAATACACAGAAAAATAAGAAAGCACAAATAAAGAACTCACCCTTAGATCAGCTGATATCCTAATACCGTACACAGATCATCTTAAAACACATACACCATTAATACTTCTTGTCCCAAATATAATTTTTTTTCTCGCTGCAATGTTACAGCAACATCTGTCCCACAAATTGTGTGATGGTCTTTATATTGTATAAGGAAGTGTTATTGTAAAACTCCAATAAAATAATGACTCGAGCTGGGCCCTTGCTTGTATACGCTCTGTCAGAAGTAATCATTAACAGTGCTAAGATTGTCAGCATACATCCTAATTTCATACAAGTCTCTGATTTACTGTATTCCAACACTTGTGCCTTGAAATAAAATCTTGACTCTTGTTTATGATGTGAATTTCTTTCTGTAGCCTTATATTTAGTTCATCTACTTTTGTTTAAGATGTGAATTTCTTTCCAAAGCGATTTATTTAGTTTGTCAGTAATTGATTCAATATTACTCTGATTGCTATTCAGGATGTTAGCTTTGTTGGAATCTTGACAATCTTTGATAGTTTATAAATACTTTACAATTCTCCAATTGCATAGCTCATGATCCATACTGTACATTTTGTTCTCTGTGAGTTTGTTAGCTTGGTACTTCCTGATTCTTACCGGTAATAAAATATTTCCGATTTTTAAAATCATATTATCTGAGAAATAATATTGTTACAAAATTAATTTTGTTTATTCTTTGTTTGTGTTCAACTATCAGTATCAATAAACGAAGTTACTCTTCTCTATTTTAACAGTCGGTATATAATTGCTGTAAAGATGAAAGCGTTCGCATTACTAGGAAGTTTGTAGTCCAATATGGCTTTCGCATTATCTTCAGTAATTATTGGACGGTCCATTAAGTCCTCACTAGACTGGAGAAAAGTCCTTTTTTCATCTAATATAAATGCTTGATAAGTTCATAATTGCTTTAGCGGTAATATTTGCTGTTTATTATACTTTGTGTTGCTATGGTTATACAAAAATCTACTCTACAAAATCGAATTATATTATCTTGCTAATATTGTTAATTAGATTTGATTATCACAATATTTTATCTGAACTATCCATTTTTTGTGTTTTTTGTATCTTGGAATTGATCCTGTATTAAGTTATAGTTTACCATAGGGTATGGGTATTTTTTATCGGAGCATATGTATTGTTTGATTAGAAAGTCATTGATTGATTGATGAAAATTGTGCAGTTTTGAGTGGCACTTTCGTGATAGCTCTTGAGGCAGTTTATATTCTCATTTTATTTAATATTCAAATGTTTAAACAACAGAATTGTTCATTTAAAGGCGGTAGACTATAGATTTATAATCATTAAGATCTAAACAACAGAATATATTGTTCATTTAAAGGTATATCGTATACTGCAGATTTGTTTCATTTAAATTTGTTTTACAATTTCTGTGTATTGTTTGAATTCGTACTATTAAACATTTCGCAGTATTCATTTTGTTTGTCTTTGTAAAAGTATTGAATTTAAATCTCTATAAATTTACGTATCTCATTTCTGGCAAAGCATGTATGTAAACAGTTATCTAGTGTAAATTAGATTTGTCTGAACGTTGAGACAATATCGTGTTTGCATAATGTAATAATCCTAGAAGTTAAACATTTAAACTGAGGCAGATTCAATCATGTTTTGTAGTTCTAAGAGATGGGATATATCTAATGATGCATGTTGTTATTATACTATTATTCTATATTGCCAATAAACAATTTTATATGATTAAATTAACATGTATAGTAACAAACATACCGAGGGTTCAGCGCAACAGTGTTGTAACTCATACTGAAATGAGAACAAGTTACTACAGTGTTGCGCTGAGCCCTCGATACTAAATTATTAGTATTGAGTATTATTATGTCATGGATAAATGTTTCAACTACAACGTTAATTTACAGTCAAAAAGAACATGTGTTGTACTGTACATCCTCTGAACAGCAACACCCTGTAGGAGCTGCAAATATTGCCCATTGTTTAGAGGTTGTTGCTCTATAGAGGTTAAATTTATAGTAAATATCAGCTTAGGGAAATTCTGAAGGTTTTGTTATTGAGAGGTTGTTGCTCTACAGAGGTTAAATTTATAGTAAATATCAGCTTAAGCAAATTCTAAAGGTGTTGTTATTGAGAGGTTGTTGCTCTACAGAGGGCCGCTCTGGAGAGATTGTACTGTAAAAGGCACGATTTACCTACCCTTTAATGAGCATGTAAACCAGAAGCAAATTTTTATTTAGGCCTGAAGTAAAGCTAAACGATTATTCTCTATCTCACTAATTACTGTAGGTGATTTTAGTACATACACTTCAATATTCTAAAATTTCTTGTATCCTCTTGCAAACTGCATGTAAAGGGCGTTTGGGCTCAAATGTGACAAAGATTAATGAGTGCCAAGTCATTGCATAATTATATACATTTTTTGGGGGGTTAATCCTATTATTATTTATGGCTTGTGGTCTTATCATAGATATGATTGTTAATATTTGCATTGTTTTTTTTTCATTCAGAGGTTGATATAATGTTTAGTGTGGCTTTTTGGTTTATCCTGGTATGTATATCAAGATGTCATTTGCAAATTAATTATCCACCAATTAAATCACACAGAAAAATTGTTACTCATATCTATTTGTGTGGCATCCACAGGCTACCGGCATGTGACAATAGCAAAATAATTTTTTTCACCATATATCTATTATAGAGTAAAGGTATAGAACTCCTGGGCCCAGAAATCACACCGGTTATGTTTATCAAGGTCCTGTTGTAACAATTCTGAACCGATTCTTAAAAGCCTGGTCTTATTCGACGCAGAAATAATTTCTCTTTAACCACCATCCACTCTTATATCCATACATTGCTCTGAACTGGAGCAATAAGCCCTTCAACTTACAAAAAGTACCACTAGGCATCGATGTGACCTAAGTTTCTTTTCATTAGATACAGAGTAAATTTCTTTATTCCTTCGTGATTTCATACCCACTCCGGTGTAAATCGAAAGAAAATCAAATTTGTTATCACTCACCGTCGACGAATCATTCAATTGATGGATATCTAAGGCCTTACGATTCATTATTTGACGATTTAAACTCTCTTTGGCAAAATGACTGCTAAAGGTGAAGGTTGCCACACCTCCGACTTTGACCAATCGTTGACACGTATCGTCCCGGAACGGCACGAAAGGGTACGGCGTTTAAACTATGCAATCATGGCAGCTGAGAAGCGAAATCGGACGAAAGCGTGGAATATTGAATCGTAATGCCTTAGGTATCCATCAATTGACTTATTTGTCGGCGGTGATTGATAAACAATTTGATTTTCTTTCGATTTACACCGGAGTGGGTATAAAATCACGAAGGAATAAAGAAATTTACTCTGTAGCTAATGAAAACAAACTTAGGTCACATCGATGGCGAGTAGTACTTTTTGTAAGTTGAAGGGCTTGTTGCTCCAGTTCAGAGCAATATATGGATATAAAAGTGGATGGCAGTTGAAGAGAAATTATTTCTGCGTCGAATAAGACCAGGCTTTTAAGAATCGGTTCAGAATTGTTACAACAGGACCTTGATGAACATGACCGGTGTAATTTCTGAGCCGAGGAGTTCTATACCTTTACTCTATAATATATATATGCTGAAAAAAAAATTTCTTTTGAAACTTTATTTTGCTGTTATCACATGCCGGTAGCCTGTGGTGGCATCTACCTTGTGGTTCAGATTTGAATGCCATTATGTTATATTAATGACCAATTAAATCCAATGATGTTACTCATTTCTATTTGTGCGGATCCAATTTTTAAACTAATGTCTACCTTGTGGTTCAGATTTGAATTCCGTTATGGTCAGCTTTTCAGACATTTTATGCTATGCTCAATATAAATTATGTTGGTTTTATGACAATGTTGTGGCATCATGGATGTGTTTGATCCACAATATAACTGAATTTATCATAATAATGAAATTTGCCATCAACAACAATTGCAGCAACAACAACAACAGAGTCAACAACAACAACAGAGTCAGCAACAACAACAATTGCAGCAGCAACAACAACAACAGAGTCAGCAACAACAACAATTTCAACAGCAACAACAACAGAAGCAGCAACAACAACTTAAAATACAAATCTTATGTCATTTGTTCCTCTCCCATTGAGTTTGTACTTTATAATTGAAGGAAGTTCTCATAAATTTGTTCGTTTATTAAGTTTTAATATCTAATGAAGTTAATAGCTGCTTTATTCATTCTTGGATTTGATGATAACCCACAAAGATGTCATTTTAATATATTAACGAACTCATAAATTATGACTTACAGCTGATTATTAAACTTAATTTGAAATGATTTGAGGTTATTGCCTAGTTTACTCAATTTTTTTTTGAGAAATGCTTTCCCTACAGTATCAAGTAAAATTACATCTGTTTGTCTTGTTACCTCTTTCTCTCAGATTCTCCCTATTTTATTCTCGTTCTATCATCATGTCTCATTATTCATCACACGCAAAGAAAACTAAGAATTCATGAATCAAGATTAAGCAAGAAACTGTCATTATAAAACTTCTTCAAGACCCAGTTGTTTTCTCCCTAGAAATATCAATTATATGCAACCCTATCATTAATTAGCTGCGAAAATAAGAATATATTGGATGCATGGTCTCTTAAAACAAGATTTTAATATATTTTGTAAATACAAAAAAGTTTTCTCCTAAGACCGAATGCGACAATGGCAGTGTGCACACCTGAGGGACATCGGCAATAAAAGAGTCAAACGTTACATCAGACCCTGAGGAAGTGCTTTAATTGGTATTTCACCATCGAAATACATCTAGGTCCTGAAAAATGTGCAATTTATTATTCCTCTCGAGAGCAACAACCTCTCAACAACAAAATAATTTTGCTATTCCCAAAGGGTGTTGCTTTGGAGAGGATGCACTGTACCATCAAACTATGTTTCGGCTTCAAAATATGTTTATAAATACCAGATAATAAAAATTAATGCTCCTCTTAAATACCATCTTGTCATGAAGAGTGCAAAAAAATGGTGTCATAAGTTATTTATTGTGGTGCTCACAACATGCAGTAACACTATTTCTCAAGCATCCTGACTATGTTGTCATTAAATTCAATGATCGGAAATAGCTACCATATTGTATTTATGGGGATTTGATAGTATCAGTTGTGTTCAGAACATGCTATTCATCTTCATTTTACAATATTTTGTATTAAATTAAAAACAATCCTTTCCTCCTACCATATGTTGTTATTGCACCCTCTTATTTCTATTCGATTTTCTTGTATCAGCAGTATGATAATGAAGGATGTAAAGTTTTACGTAATTCATTACTGTAAAATACATAATTTTCAACTAGCTTGCATTCGGCTGGTACAATTTTGAGATAAATACGGGTGTTTAAAATTATGGCACGATTTCAGAAAATGTCTCTCAAGTTTGAGTTCATTCTAAAATCAATTGTTTATGTTTTGCAAGATGAGATTTTCGAGTAGGTCACCATTGTTGCTTAGATGCCCATAACTTACATACAACAGTTACTGTAGTCTTAATACATTGTATTAAGGATTCTACTTCATGTTTATAAATTAAATCTCATATATGAGATTATAATGAAGAAAAATATGTTTTATTAATAATTCATATACCGTACAATGCAGACCTGCAGGAAAAAATTTGGATGGGGGTGGGGGCTTATTTTAGATTTTGCCGGGAGGGGGGGGAGGGAATGAATCAGTTATAGCCCATTTTAATGACCATAACAGTCAACAATATCAGGGGGAATAAGACCCCCCTCTCCTCAGTAGCCACCTGGTTCCAATGGCCCGTATTGTAAATAGGTAGCTTCTTTTGATGTTTAGTTTGAATTACATTTTTTACTTGGCACAATATGTTACCAGAAAAGTTGTTTAAAGGGTAAAACATAAACAGCAGATAAAATCATCCTAACAGACCGTAAAAGCTGTCTAGATTTTGTATTGCATGCGTGTTGTGTGTTCAGAATGGCAGACAATATTGCATTAGTATTCAAGGTCTTACTGTGTCTTCATTATCTAGGTAATTGTTGTTAATGTGGTACTCTGAGACTATATTACAATCTGAGATTGTCTGTGCTTATCTGCATCTGAGTGACAGTGAGCAATTGTCTATGGTGTTGTGGAAGTCAATGATATAATGATACATTTGTTCTACAGTCAAAATAGAGTAGTTTGCAGTCAAACCTTTGAACAAAGGCCAGCCTTGGGAAAGACAGGCTGTGGCTTTTTTAATTGACAGGTGGCCATTATTTCGATCTAAATAATCAAGAAAGGTTGTGAAAGGAAGGCCTTTATTCACAGGGTATCCTTAATTTTGAGGTAGCCACAAACACAGATGCGACTGTACTTAAAGTCTTATTGTAGCATATTTATTGTTATCGAGAGTATATAAAACTAAAGTGGCTCTAGAGAGGTAAAATTAATAGTTAAAAAATCATGATGTTATTAAAGGGACGTCGTTGCTCAAGAGAGGGACCCTCTGTGGAGGCTGCACTGTATATAGATTTAAAACAGAATAGAAAGATTCTTATTTCAGACTAATACAAAAGTACATCATTAAATAAACTATTGAGAGTTCAAAATATAATTCCGCAATGGCAAAGCTTCTTTGACATATCAATAAACATTTGAAGCATAAAGAAAATTGGAATTTATAAGATATATCATTATTGGACCAATTTTGTCAGAGAATGGTTTACTTACCAGTTAAGTTAGATCTTATTAACTTTGATTAAAGCCTTAAGATAAATTGTTATGTCATTTACATATATATGTTTTGTGCATTTAGTTGCAGACGATATAAGACAATATTGTCTGAAATTGTCTTTTTAAATACATTTGAATGACATTAATGTAAATAGGGATTTAGTTGAATGATTTTTATTTTGGTCTTACTGTAGAGGCTCCATTTTGAATTAAAATGGTTACTGTATGTGAATTTTAAAAATACCACAGTACTTATCCACAGGTGGTGTTTATACACAGTTGGTCAATATCAACAGGTGGTGTTTATACTCAGTTGTTTATTATTAACATGTGCTCTTTATACATGTGTGGTCTTTATACTCATTTGGTCATTATTAACATGTGGTCTTTAACAACAGGTGGTCTTTATTCATAGTTGGCCATTAATTCAGACTTATGAAATTTGCACAAGTTGAATTTGGTGTTTTTCCTATTGGTGATAATGATTGCCTAAAAACAGCTGATGGTCTCTGCAGTCCTAGGGAACAACAAAGATGGAAGCTTAATTACTAAACGTTAAGTTGAAACCATTACCTCACGCCAATATTCAACTTATTTGTAATAACGTCAGGCCACAGTTAGCGTGATGTAACAATTTCAACAACGTTATTCATGATGTCTGAACTTTACTACATTGCAATTTTGTGAAAAATAATGTGCAATGACATATTATTTTTATATTTTATAATTGCTTGTTAACACCTCCACGATATCAACATGCGATTCATTAGTTGATTGAATCTACTTCCGTTTACCAAAAGTACACTGAAATATAGTTGGGGGTCAGTCAAAATTACGTGTGAAAAAAACGGACTTATGTTTAGTGCTTAAAGTTCTTCCAGGAAAACAATGACGGCAAAACCCCATTTAAACCTTATATGAGCTTATTTCGCAGAAAGAGAGCTTGAAGTTGATATATCTGAAATTACAAAAGCAGTATGTTTGAACCAATTTTGCATGTAAAATATCAGTTTTACACCGATGACATTCATCGTGGCGTTGCTAGGAAACGGGTCGGAAAACAAAAAATAAAATTAACAAAAATCGAAGAACATGCTATACTACCATTGTGCAAAATTTCAGAACAATCAGAGAAAAGTCGATTTTTGACCCATGACGTCGGGGAAAGGTCACATACTACCTTAAATCAGAATTTAATTAAATGCCGTTGTGGACATATGCCTTGGTGGATTTATAAGCAATGTACATCAGATGGAGCTGATAATTGATGGTTTCGCACCAGCAAGCACCAGTTTTATTTCAGTGTACGTTAATTTGTTCCCAACATATTTCGACGGGGATTACTTATATATACCTATACCTGAATTATTTGGACTAATAAACATACACCGGAATAAATATGATCGGCATATAAACTGCAGAAAAATTCATCCTTAACTACTGGTCTGTAAATTATATGGCCACAGAAAACTATTTGACTTGTAGAACATTGACTCCCTGGGTAGATAATGTGCCAGCAAGCCAATATGTGATTATTAGTCTGTGAATGTTTATCCTAATTAGGTTAGAGAATGAAAGAATCAATGACCTTTTCATGATGCTGCATACATAGTGATCATAAATAGTAATTTGTAGTTATACATTTGAGAAATCCTTTAAACTGGTTTTGCTTTGAAAAACAAGATCATCTTAGACGCACTTGATTTGTTTAAATCGATTTTAATGCCCCTGTTCAACAGTCAGAGTCATATGAGGTGGACATTTTACCTAATCACCGCTCCTGGGAAGAACCAGTACAAGACTCCCATCTTCTGTAAGCAACTGTCTATTTCTCACGTGAAGAGACATGGTCGGTAGCAGGGCTCGAACCCACGACCCTCTATCAGAGAGACGCACTTGAAAAATTGGAGATACAATGTCTGTTTGGAAACAATAGACTGTATGCAGTAAATGAGACTTTTTTAAATAAAATAAGATATATTTTGGGTAACAATCTTATCTCTGTCAAAATGGGACATTCCATGTCAAATAGATATTCATACTTCATCGACTATTCTTGAACTATTCTTAAACTATTTACAGACTATGCATGAACAGTTCAAGAAAAATTCATGTTTTCATGATTTCCGTTATTCGGGGACATTACCAGCTTTAATCCTGGATGAAGACCCCATGGCAGGTGTGCACCTGGGTAGAAACACCTCTTCATGAAATCTTGATTTTTTCTTGAACAATTCTTGCATACTTCATGAACAGTTCATGAATTATGAATAAATATTTCACTGGGGCATCAACCTTAAATAAGCTAGTCGAACAGCCTCCCCAGGTATAGAATCTGTTAATATGTGGTGGCGAAAATATAAAAATTTGTTGAAAGCATTCAATTGTTTCTTTTGTCAATGATGATGCTTATTGAGTATAACCAGACATATTATAGGTAGGAATGAAGTGGATTCTGTAGATGGGTGTTTACTTAATGATATTGCTGATAATTGATATTGAAGGAGAGAACATTATATTATATGAGTTTTTTGTTGTTAGTTAATGTAAATGTTTGGAAAGGAATCATAGCTGTGTTTATAGAAGACAGTAATGATGGTTTTATGAATAAATACTTAAAGCCAAAATAAGCTTCAGGAACAGTTGTACTGTCATCCTTTGATAATCGCAAATCTGTGGTACAGAATCGTAGAATGGTTGGTATGAAACAAACCTTGAGTATACTTTTACTGATACCAAGTGATTTTGAATGAAAATTTTATATTTCTAGCTAATTTGTTTACTAAATTCACGAACAAACGTATTCCGAATGATGCTTCGTCAGTGATACGGAGATTGCCATAAATTTTCTGCGAGTCTTCTGATAATCAGTTGATTGATAGCGTACATTTACTGATAAAATACACATAACACTGCAAAATGTCTTCTTAATCATTTCGTATGGAAGTTTACTGTTAAAGTCTATGCAATGTGTCACTCGTTTGACGTCACTGATATAATTATGCACAGTTGCGATCATTTACAAAGTGCTGTTTGGAAACATTGCTGTTTTACAATTGGAAACAATGGAGCATTTTAACTTCCAGTCAAAATACTCAATGTCGTTTTACGGCTAATTTTTCTTATTGCCAAAAAGCTGAATAATGTGAGACAAGTGATTTTTTTGTATCGTTTAGGGACCTTTTTGAAATCAGGAAGTTTTGCTGCCGTTTTTTCACCTACATATATGGGGGATTTTAAGATATATTGTGGCTTTAAGTCTGACTTAATTATTATTGGTGTTCATCATGAAAGTATTACCTAGTATTAACTTTGACCATCAAATTAGTTTGCTTGTATTGTCAAACCTGTGGACAAAGGCCACCCTCAGGTAAGGCAAACTGTGGCCTTTATTGACAGATAGGCTTTATTTCCAGGGCTCATTTTCTTCTAAATAAACAATGACATTTTTTTTAAAAAGAAAGGCCTTTATTCACAGGTTGGTCTATATTTGGAGATGGCCCCTAACACATGTTTGACTGTTCTTTCATTTGTGATGAAATTAATATCCTCCATATTGTCAAGTACTTTGTAGGAGACCTTTTGAAATATTCTGAACATAGAGTCTAATCTCATAACAAAGACGACAGAAAATAGAGATGTATGGCTTTGAATGGCTTAATTTAAGGTATTTGAAGCCCAAATGCCCAAAATTATTATCTCAAAATGGAGTTGACGGATTTTGAATTCTATAACTTTTAAGTTTTCTAAAGATGTTGAAATCAATTTCATGTAGTAAAAGGAATTGAATTTTGCAATTTTTGGGACAGGCTGTTGACAAAGCATAATTTGCTCATTGTAACTCACAGGAACATTCCAGCTATGTTTACTCACAATTTAATGTATCTGAATTGCTCTTGGTTATATGAGCACATTTAACTGAATCAAAACAACCAATTCAAATAATATAATCTGTACAGAACAGCTGATTTGATTACATCTGACCTAACTGAATAACTTTCTTTTTTTTACGCTTGTACCATCTTCAGCTTATTGTCTGAAAACATCAATGCAATAGTTGCCATCAGAAATCTATGAAAGGAATACTGTTACTGTTGTCTACATTTTGTATTTCGTGCCATTTTTACAAATAAATCTCCCAGTAATTGCCAAGTGTTATTTTATTCCCATATTTTTCGTAGACATTTTTTTCTGACTTAATGCTAGCTTTATTGTTTTGGGGGAAATATTGGATTCTCCCGAAATACGATAATAGCTGGTGATAAAATCTGTGCCCTTGTCATTGTACTTAGTGACGCGATTAATGATTGGTGCATGATGGTTTTTGTTGTATCCTTATATTGTTCTGAAATGTTTTGATAGTTGCCAACACGAACTCCAATTTGTTTTGTGCTTGAACTTTTGCAATGTCAATCTTTAGCATTTGTGCTCTTCACATACTGTATTTTCATGTATTTTTGTTGGGCTCCATTTTCATGTTTATTACTAAAATATCTGTTTCGAAGGGACATAAATTTGTGGATTTTGAATTTTGAAAAGAAATGCCTTATCTCTGCATTGAAATTTGTGGGGATTTGATTTCGTGGAAGAACTGACCCACGAAATCCACGAAATTAATTCCCCAACAGAAATTAATGACTCAATAGTATTCTGCCATATGCTTTTTGTCTGCAATTCTGTTTGATTGTTGTTTATGTGTTTTACTTGAGTACTAGGAAGGTCGAAAATGGAAGAAGTATATCTGTCTATTGCCAAAGAAGAGGATTGACTAGTTCTTTTTTAAATCAAACATTGTATTTTGTGATCTGTGCATTTAAGTCACTCTCCCACTTACCACAAAAGAATAAAAACCTCAAAACTGATCCATCGTATGATCAAAGGTCAAATCTAATGAAAGATTTAAATGTTTGGTTGTATGACTAACAATATCTTAGCTTTTAGAAGCTGCATTTATGATTTTGGTGTAAAGTTTGCTAAATTTGGTTATATGACTTACAATATCTTAGCTTTTAGAAGCTGCATTTATGATTTTGGTGTAAAGTTTGCTAAATTTGGTTATATGACTAACAGTATCTTAGCTTTTAGAAGCTGTATTTATGATTTTGGTGTAAAGTTTGCTAAATTTGGTTATATGACTAACAATATCTTAGCTTTTAGAAGCTGCATTTATGATTTTGGTGTGAAGTGTTAAATTTGGTTATATGACTTACAATATCTTAGCTTTTAGAAGCTGCATTTATGATTTTGGTGTGAAGTGTTAAATTTGGTTATATGACTTACAGTATCTTAGCTTTTAGAAGCTGCATTTATGATTTTGGTGTAAAGTTTGTTAAATTTGGTTATATGACTTACAATATCTTAGCTTTTAGAAGCTGCATTTATGATTTTGGTGTGAAGTGTTAAATTTGGTTATATGACTAACAATATCTTAGCTTTTAGAAGCTGCATTTATGATTTTGGTGTGAAGTTTGCTAAATTTGGTTATATGACTAACAATATCTTAGCTTTTAAAAGCTGCATTTATGATTTTGGTGTGAAGTTTGCTAAATTTGGTTATATGACTAACAATATCTTAGCTTTTAGAAGCTGCATTTATGATTTTGGTGTGAAGTTTGCTAAATTTGGTTATATGACTAACAATATCTTAGCTTTTAGAAGCTGCATTTATGATTTTGGTGTGAAGTTTGCTAAATTTGGTTATATGACTTACAATATCTTAGCTTTTAGAAGCTGCATTTATGATTTTGGTGTGAAGTTTGCTAAATTTGGTTATATGACTTACAATATCTTAGCTTTTAGAAGCTGCATTTCTGATTTTGGTATGAAGTTTGCTAGAATGCTCTCCAGAACACCATGTAATCTGTATATTTTTTTTATTTCAGTTATGTTGCCACGTTTGACGGTTCTGGCTCTAGAGAACAACTCACAAACAAATGAAACAAAGAAGAAGGAATTAGCTCTCCAGTTGTTTGAAGCATACAGTGCTTTGTCCTGTTGTTGTATCCTTTGTTTGTATAAGATTCTCATATCTACAAACTACTTTGGCATGAAAAAGATATTTAGCTGTTTCTGGTTACATGATCATTAAATTTAGGCTAGGTACTGTAGGTAAGGGAATATTTGTATATGCCTGTTTAAAACACAGGTCATATTATGGGTACACCAACGGTGGGCGGGTTGGTTGGCAGGTGGTGTCCACAACGGTGTCCGCTCTCTAATTCACACTGTTTTATTTGGATCCTCACCAAACTTGGTGGAAATGTTTATGGCCATGAGATCTCAGTCAAGATCGATAACCAATCCAATCGGCCCAGGCAAGTCTGAGTTATTCCCCTTGACGGGCGTTTTTTGTGACCTGGTACTCTCTGGTTATGATTGTTCTTGAAAGCCAGCAAAAGGGTAAAAATAGTGAGAAAATGGATGTACCACTCCTCACAATTAAGTCTAGGGTCTTGAGGAAAAGTTTGGATAGGTTTGGGTGAACATAAACCAACAATTTTTATGCCTTAAAACAAGTTCACACAAAACTGACTTTGGAGGTGTATCTCAAAAAGAAATTTTACAATTGGCCAATGTGTGCTTTTGCTTAGAAATAAACCTATCAGAAGTTTTAGTGTGAGGCTTATCTCCAACCTATTGGTAGTTTGAGCAGGACAATTTATTGAGAGATTGCAGGTTCAAGATCTGGGCTTAGTGCTTCTTTCTCCTTGAACATCTGACTCGTTACTGTCCAGTATCATTAAATTGTCCTTCACCTCTGATTCGCACATTATGTGCTGAAGTTAGTAGGGAAATTGAAATACTACTGATTAATAGCTTTACTTTGATCAATACTACTTAGATAAATTTATAAATTCTGGACCACAGCAGATTGCAACAGTACTAGTAGGAATAATTATGTTTAAACTATGCCAGAAATGCAAAATCATAATTATGTTTGTATGCTTCTTGAATGTCCAAATCAAATTTTACTTGGTCTCCAATATGGGCATGGAAGATTCATGTATTTGTTGGTAGCTGCCACCAGAGACATTGTTATCTATGTCTCTACTGCCACATATAAACCAATTGTCAAAATGTTGTTGCACGGTTTTCAAGTTATGCCAAAGGAGTGTATTGTCAAATTCTTAAGTCTATCTATTGACATATTTCCTTTTTTAGCCAGGTTTCATCATGTGGAGAAGTACCTTAGTAAGTAGGATGTTTAATAGCAGAGGGTGGGTCTAATAATTGAAAAAGGATGGTCTGAGGTTATAGGATGGGATCTTATAGCTAAGGGTGGAGTCTAATGGTAGAGGGCAGGGACTGATGGCACAAGGTGGGGTTTGATGAGACTGCCATGGTTATTCAGATGCAATGAGCATAAGTAAGATCTTGACCGACAGTCTATATGGTAATTTACCGTTCACTACTGTATGTTGTTTACATATTAATTAGTAAGTTAATAACTTTGCTGGTTGTCAGTCATGAAGACAGGGTTGAGAGTAATTGACCACCAGAATTGTGTGTGAACTCATTTTCTCACACTGTCATTGAGTTATTTTTCAGTGAGACACGTAATATACAAACATCATTAATTTTTCCACTGACTGCTCATTGAATTTGCTGGATGGAATTTTTGTGACTTCTTTTTAATGATGTATGTAACCAGTTTGTATTCTGTGAATACTCTATACATGTATATAATTATATTGACTACTTATCTTTGAAGTCCCTGGCAGATAAAATTAATGATTGTGACATTCTGATCACTAATTTCCTGACATAATGAGAAGTTGTATGTTACGTTTTTTCTTGATAAATGAGTTTGCGGAATTAGATAGACTGTATGCTCAATAAGTTAAACTGAGATTCTATTGTCGAAATGTTTTTTGAAGGCATGTTTTGTTAATTTCCTCATTTATATGGATTAACAGGGATAATCAGTGTCTTGTGTTCTGTTAAATTAAATCAAGTCATGTAAACCCGTTTATTGGAGACTGACTTTGAACAAACTGCACATGCTGATTTGTAATAGTTTTACAGTTTTATGCTGAAGCCCATTCACCAGGCGTATCTGAAGGAAACAGACATACTGTGATGAAATGTAATGTTCTAATTATGTAATCAAGCAGGAAATGTATTGGCATTGCATCTGATGAACTAATTAGATGTTTTCAGAAGGCTGTGGTATTTGGTATTTATTTCAGAAAATTCATTGTTGTTAGATTGTAGATGTTGTTTTTGTTACTTCAGTGCAGCTTGCACAAACTCGTGATCAGGTCATACTCAGATAATTATAGTTTTATGTTATGCGACCCAATGTTTAAATAGTGGGTAGATTAAGGCATTTTTGTGGCTGTAAATGACTTATGCTCATACTGAAAAAAATAGACCAGATAAAAGAACAAAAAATGTTTGTCAAAATGAATGAAAGAATGTATGGATGAACAAACAAACAAATGCATGAATGTTGGATGCACAAACAAACAAATGAATGAATGTATGAATGAACACAAACAAAACAAATGAAAGACCATGAATGAACAAACAAAACAAATGAACAAACAAAACAAGTGTACAAATGAACAAACAAAATAAATGAAAGACTATGAATGAACAAACAAATGCACAAATGAACAAACAAAACAAGTGTATGAATGAACAAACAAATGCACAAATGAACAAACAAAACAAGTGTATGAATGAACAAACAAAACAAATGTACAAATGAACAAACAAAACAAGTGTATGAATGAACAAACAAAACAAATGAAAGAATATGTATTAGCAAACGAAACAAGTGTACGAATGAACAGACAAAAGAAATGAAAGACTATGAATGAACAAACAAAACAAATGTACAAATGAATAAACAAAACAAATGAAAGACTGAATTAGCAAATAAAACAAATACATGGATGAACACATAAACAAATGAATGAATGAATACATGTATGAGTGAGTGAACAAACTAAACAAATGAATGAATGAATGAATGTATGAGTGAGTGAACAAACTAAACAAATGAATGAATGAATGAATGAATGTATGAGTGAGTGAACAAACTAAACAAATGAATGAATGAATGAATGAATGTATGAGTGAGTGAACAAACTAAACAAATGAATGAATGAATGAATGTATGAGTGAGTGAACAAACTAAACAAATGAATGAATGTATGAGTGAGTGAACAAACTAAACAAATGAATGAATGAATGAATGAATGAATGTATGAGTGAGTGAACAAACTAAACAAATGAATGAATGAATGTATGAGTGAGTGAACAAACTAAACAAATGAATGAATGAATGAGTGAATGTATGAGTGAGTGAACAAACTAAACAAATGAATGAATGAATGAATGTATGAGTGAGTGAACAAACTAAACAAATGAATGAATGAATGAATGAATGTATGCGTGAGTGAACAAACTAAACAAATGAATGAATGAATGAATGAATGAGTGAATGAATGTATGAGTGAGTGAACAAACTAAACAAATGAATGAATGAATGAATGAATGAATGTATGAGTGAGTGAACAAACTAAACAAATGAATGAACGTATGAGCAAACAAACAAATGAACGAACAAAAAAGAAAAAAATGAATGTATGAATTAATAGTTTTAGGCTTATATAAGAGACAATATTGTATAATGGAGAGTTTTCATAAAAATAATTAGACTCCTGCAGCACACCTTGTAGGTGTGTATTGTAATAAATGGATTATTTATGGTCGAGTTATTACTAATTAATCCACAGTTTAATGAATATAGTTATAGTTTTATTTCATTTGTTTTATTAGCATAGCAACTTAAGCAGTCAGA
The DNA here is from genome assembly GCA_964023205.1 of Lutraria lutraria. Classification (NCBI taxonomy): domain Eukaryota; kingdom Metazoa; phylum Mollusca; class Bivalvia; order Venerida; family Mactridae; genus Lutraria; species Lutraria lutraria. The sequence goes on along the minus strand of OZ026839.1, from coordinate 7,335,819 downwards.
TGTGTTTTTTCTACTTCTAATTTACTGTTAACTTCCCAATTAATTCTATTACATTGGCATTTTCTTGGTATTATATTGATTTGGTAGAAATTAGAGCATGGCGATAAAGGATCCTATTCTCACATGAGGTATGCCTGTTCTTGAACAGACTTACAGAATTCTCTCCTGAATTGTAATCATGATGTAGAATCTGATAGACAGATTTCTGGTCTTATGTAATTAATACAAGGCCCCACAATGGAGTAATAATCTCCATTTTAACAGTTTTGGATAAAATATCAGAATTATTGACTGTTTTAACAGTTAGTCTCCCTGGAGCATTGACATAATTCTTCAATTGAAATCATTATGAAATATTTGAATACTTGACTAATCTTCCTATAACTTTTGATTGATCACTTTTTCAGCGGAATATCATAACTGATTTAACAATGAAATAAGTGAATAATTTTGAAATATTGGGATTATACTTGCCTATACTCAAGTAGGCAACTGAGTCCATTTAATTTTTGTGAAAATTAATCAAATTGTTTATGGATTGACTGAGATGGTGTTAAAACAGCAATATTAAGATTGTATTATATTTTTGAATTCACTTCAATTTAGCCTGGATACGCGCCTTGATATTGTAATTAGGTTTTGATACCAGACATTTTTCAGTTGAATTTGTGAACAAAGGATGCAAGGAGACAACTTACATAGTTGACCTTTTCCCTAAGATGAAAAAAAAACGTTTGTTTCTGGTTTCCCGACTTATACTAATTTTCACTGGCAACGCTAGACTTTTTATTTGGCCTGATAAACGGTATGTTCACTTTCTCATTTTTTACCTTTCCACATACTTTTTCAAGAGCCAAAATAAATAAAAAAATATTTCAAAAATCCCGACCTACCTACTAAGGTACAGTAGAAACTCCCTAATCCGGAACCTCTCCAAACCGGAATCCTCCTCAATCTGAAAAATGTCCACGGTCCCGTTTCGTTCCTTCTATAACGCATATGAAAAAATCCTCCCTAATCCGGAACTTCCGTATTCCGTAGTCCGGACGACTTTTGCCGTCCGAAATGTTATTTTATACTGATTTTTAAACTCCCCAATCCGGAATTTATGCTTAATCCGGAAATTATGAAAAAAGATATACAACATGTCACATTGTTTATTCGATTGACAATAGGTTTGCTAATTTGCCTCGGGGGTTACTGTTAGCATCAACTGTGCGTATTTCCGTATAGTAGGGTACGTGATAAGGTGTCATTTTGTGAATAAATGTATCGTAGACAAAATAATTCAACTTAGTTTGACATCTAAATACTGAAAACAACTACATTTGTACCTTAAAATGTATTTTAACACCTTTACACAATGAAATCAGTTCGTAATTGCCTTTATTGTTGACATTTTATAAACAACGTATAGTTAGGAATAAGGTAAGATAATTTGACAAGTCAGAAAACATGTTTGTGAGATGTGAAAACATGCGGTAAAATCAGAGGTTTTTGGAAATTGATGACCCTAGACAATTACAAGTTGAGCAGTAAGGCCGATGGAAAGTGTGAACAACATGATTGAATAATTATTTTAAATGTGTTCTTCACAAACTTCGTGTCCTAGCTCTGTCAATTTGACCAATAAAAATGTCCGATTGTTTAGAATAATGCGCAACTGCAGACATATATAAGAACATGAACCACAGTTGTACTTACATACCAACAATGGCATACAATAGATGAAGTAAATCTTCCCTATAAACTCTAAATAGACAAAACCTCTCTAATTTGAAATCCTCTCTAATCCGAACTTTTTGGTCAGTCCGAAGGGAGTTCGGATTAGAGAGTTTCTACTGTATATCAAGTATAAAAAATATATGTTGAAAATTGCCTCTGGTCATGTGATCTGGTTAATATTTACAGGTTTATCTATTAACTCAGATGACACAGTCCTTGCTTAAATATTTAGATTTCACCCAAACTTAAATTTATATATAGGCATTAAAAAGTGTTTTTTTTTCATGATTATCTGACCTACTGTAACTTTTCCCGTGAGCCAAGAGGTGAGCAACGGTATACCGGTAACCATTTTCTTACTTTTTAACCTTTCCATGCTTTCAAGTACAGTAGAAAAATATAAAAAATTACCTACCTACCTTATCCTTAATGAGCATATAATGAGAGACTAACATTTTTTATGCCTCTCTTCTTCAATGTCTCTTTTTTGGTTTTCAAATCTTGGGCTTTAAATGACTTTCTTCTTCATCAAATATTTGAAACAAACTATGTTGAATGTAAATATCAAATTTTATGTGTTTTTAGCTTGTCTGCTTTCGAAGTATGGCTATCATAACTCTGAAACTATTAGTGGTAGCAACATGAAACTTCATAGGTGAACAGACGAGCATTGGCACAACTCACGGCACTCTCGTGTTTTCTTTAATGCACCTTTCAATATTTTGCCAGCCCAGGGGGGGGGGGGGGGGGGAGGGATGTAAAACCCAGCCAAAATCTATTTCCCAGGACCCATAGTCATTAAGTTTATCAAATTCCAGTCTGTCGGAAATGGTCTTCTGTCTTAAGTCCCATGTATATGTATGACCGCCCCCCCCCCCCCCATGGGCGGGCAAAACATTGACAGGTGCATAATTGTTGGTTTGTTTGTAACGTACTTGTGGTTAGAAGTGATTTGTTTATTTTCAGTTGGTTTGATTATTTATCATCCTGAAAAACGCGAGTGAAATCATTGAAACCTCTGTCTTTACATCAGAATATATGGAAATCATGACTCGTAAATCTTAGTTAATGTGCTTTACGAAATCATTACCTTGAATTTGTGAAGTATGTCTTGCTGTGTCTAATCAAAACTTGATTGATGCACTGTAACATACTATAATGAGGATGAATTTTGTATAAAAGACATACTGTATTTTCATTTATTTTCGTTGGTAAAATGGCTATTTTGTAGGGACATGAATTTGTGGATTTTGATTTTTGAAAAAAATACTAATCTCTGCATTTAAATTTGTGGGGATTTGATTTCGTGGAAGAGCCGACCTATGAAATCCACGAAATTAAATCCCAAACGAAAATTAATGATTCCACAGTATAGTGTTACAGAATCACTCAGTTGATGATTATTGTAGAAATAGAAATTAATGAGCATAACTTGTATTGAAGTCATGTTCTAATCAGCTGAGAGTTACTGGAGATTGGTTACAATCAACTGTGCCCCAGTTTCATGAAAAAGATTAAGTAGAAACACAATTATGGACTCAAACGTATTTTATGTCTGTCTTTGACCAGAAATGTTACCATTTGTTTCCTTATTTACTAAGATCATGTTAAACATGCCAGCAAAAATATTTTGGGTCTGGCTCTCCAAATTCCATTTACATTTGAGTCAAAAATCACATTCCCGATAACAGACTCAAATCTATTTAATTGAAGTATACCATATATCAAGAGATTAAGGCTAGGCTAAATTGTGGAAAACTATCGTTGAACCATCTTTGTACATGTACAATGTACCTTCTTTTATACAACATTCTGAATTTCATACTATAAAACAGAGAAATGTATGATTCAATAAATAAATAAAGTTTGAGCAAAAACTTTTTTGGGATAAAACTGGGGCCAGGATGATAATGTAGTCTCATTACTGATTATTTTGATCAGAATCAATTGGCTTTGGGCTTCAGCCCATGAAATATTGTCATAACAAGCATTTTAGCTTGTAAACATAATGCCAACAAAATTGTAATGCACCTAAATATAAAACAACCAAAGATGTGGCTTGAATGGTGCTTTTTTTCATCTGCTAAACTCCTTTGTTGATAGAATCCTTTTAATGTCTGCTATTTTTGTCTACTTCAACTTGCAGTGCTTTTAAGTAGAATAAAATAACAAATTTGTCAGTTGCTAATTTATGAAGTGGTTAGCACTTATTAGATACTGCAAGCAAGGTGCACATTGCTAAATTGCTGTTGATTACTTTATGCTACTAGGTATCAAAACCTAACAGAATAAAACTTCAGTTTTGTTTAAATGGTTAACCATAGCACTTGAACATTTCTTTGTTCTTGTTTTCATTTGGGTTTTATGTTGCACCAACAGCTAGCTAGGTTACATTTGGCAACATTCTGACTTTTATATTGGTAGAGGAATACTTCAGTCATACACCTGGTTGAACCACCAGCCATTTGGTATGTTGTTAACTAGAAAGCTACCTCACTTGTGTTATTTGTCTAGTCCTAGTTGGGATTCAGACTCAACTTGGTAAGGGTCTAGTGTTTGCTAGTCAGAGACCATCTTTCACTTGACCACAGAGACCCTCTACATGCAGGGTTAGACACCTGTATGATACAATACCAGTACCAATTAAATAATACCGGTGTTTTAATGGTACCACATGAAACCTAAAACTTACAAGAATTCGGCTGACAAGTAAGATAGTATAGCTTAATATCTTTGTTTTTTGTTATCAATTACTGAAGTATTGATCATTTTCAAAAAGATAGTGTATTTCTTACTTCTGATACACAGGCTGAAATATGATGATTCGTTGATAATTGGAACTTTTTCAAACGGTAACAATTACAGTATCAGTATTTTTTTTAAACGGTTACGGACCGGTACAAATTCAAACTATTCTCGGTACTGTCCCAGTACCTGATACTAGAGTTAAATCCTTAACCTCTAAATAGTTATCAACTACCAGCTAGTTCAAGAAGCTATGTTACCTGGACTGAGGTGTTTGAAGCAGGATATGTCCCAGGTAGCTCCTGAACATGAAGAGGTGATATCATCCATGATTAAGGAGTATGAATCTAAAATTGAAACATCAAGACCAGCTGATAGGTAAGTTGATATATCATTGTAATACAATGTACTACACATTTGAAATATTAATATAATTATTTTAAATTGAGCATAAGGCTGAAAATAAATTTGTTTGGAGTGCTCCTACCTACTCATGAAAATCCTAGCAAATAAATAAGATTATTTTTTGTGGCATTTTTTTCTACTATTGTTATATATAAAGTAAGAAAAAAAAATCCCTACCAGTGCTAAAATTCTGGGTCGGTGCACTCCAAACAAACTTAATTTTATTTACAACCTAACCTCACAGAATTTTAATATGCTTTGCAACAGCTTTGTTCTTTCATTATTCACTTTAAACAAAATCTCCTCTTTAGTCACTATGACATAAACAAACTTTTGTCATAATTATATCTTAGACAAATTCGAACATGGGTCTTCTGGGGTCAGAAACTAGGCCACCAGAGCAAAGCACAGGAAATCTTTGATAACAACAGACTTAATGACACGGGTTCAAAACAATGTTTTAATGAGTAAACAATGATTATCATGTGAGAGATATAGGGCCATCTTGGCCTTCTTGTTTTAAGATCTAGATGAATGATTTTAAAGTTGAGCAGTGTATCCATGTGATGTCATTAAAGACATTATGACAATTGTAGTTATCAGTAGCCATGTTTATTTTGCCTCTTTTTTCTGATCTTTTATTTGTCTCTTTCAATTTGAACCTATCTTTATGATTTTATATACACTAGTATTCTTCTGTGTTGACTTAACATCAGGTCTGTATGAGGGTGATTGTGGAAAGGGTTTATTCAATGTCAATACTTGCTTTTATGGGGTTTGGTGGCTGTGTGAATTTTTCTCCTAATATTTGTCCATGTGACTCTCATCACTTTGTGTTTGTTTTGAGTAATTGATTTGTTTGTTTTGAGTAAATTATTTGTTTGTTTTGAGTAATTCTTTTTTTTTTTTTTTACTTGTTTGTTTGTTTTGAGTAATTCATTTGGTTTGTTTTGAGTAATTTGTTTGTTTGTTCTGAGTAATTCTCTTTTTTTGGAGTATTTTTATGTTTTACTTTTTCTAATCCGTGTCCATGGTATCCATCAGGTTGTTTCAAGTAATTTGTATTTTGGGCTGAATTTGAATTTGCTTTTTCTTCTTTAAAAGCCAGTATTTTGTTTTAGTTAAAGTGTGCTGAATATGTCAGTTCAATGTGTTTAGTTTTTGTATCTCCTAGCATTCACCTTGCTACAGACCATAAGGTTTTAGGGCCAGCCACATTGACTTTGGTTTTTTGTGTTCCATCTATTTTCTATGTATATTGTGATGTCTAGGGCTTTGTCTCAGTTTACGTTCTTTGGGTAAACATTCCTAGGTGCAATGATGTAGTTGGAACCTTTAATAACCTCATCCTACTTTTGCTTTCCCTTTCTCACCCTTCCTATATCTACACATTCTTATTTGTAATATGGGTGCCTGATTTCAGTCTGTTCTTGAAGGATTATCCAATCATTAATTTGTCTGTTGTTACAAATCTCATAAAATACATTGTTATCAAATCCATAAGAAGTACAAAGGTCAATGGTCAACTTGTATACTATTATGATTGCCTTTTGTTCTTCTCCTTATTGCAGTCTTAAACTTATTAAGTTATTGCAACACTTACTGTAATGGCATACTTTGTGATCCACAAACTTCTTATTGCAATTTAAGCATTATTTCTATAGTGGAATATAATGAATTTGAACTTCCTTGACATCAATTTCTTCTATTCCAAGCCTTGTGGTAATTTGTTGTCAAGGAGGCTCTTACTGCAGTGCTGTGTAAACAACATGATGCTTTATAAGCATTAATTTTGATTATGAGCTTTTGGTCAGAGTAATAATGGCATCTAAATCTTATCCAACAGCCATAAAATATGTTGTAATTCAGAAACAGGTGGATTTTAAGAATATAAAGCCTTTCATTGCAATCAATTAAGGCTTGTATGTAATGGTGATGTTAGAATTGTTATTTACCTAATGGAAGAGTTTTTCAAGAGATGCTTAAAGTATAATAGGTTTATTCAAATCATATTATGAAACTGGGTAATGTTAAATTACTCTAATAATGATTATGATATTGACAGATTACTTCTTTTGTGCGAAAATCATCTTATATTCATTGTCAATACGTAAAAATTATGATTTTGCAGTCTGTGAAATTAAGATTTGAAATGTGGTTGCCCGTAACAGAAATTTTAGCTGCTTTTGCTTTGATTTATTAATAAAAATTAGGTTGTCCGAACCAAAATTTTTGTTGTCCGAATGAAAAATTGGTAAAAAATTGGGACAATAGGACAACTGCTAATTTCGCAGACTGATTTTGTTTTATTCAAAGTTCTTTTACCCCAAAAGCAACTCAAATTGTTTGTTTTTGAGTCACAGCTTACATAATACATCTTAAACCACAATTCTGTCATTGATAGTACCTAAGCTCCATAACATCTTTCTTCATTGTTTACTTGAACTGTATTTGATGTACAATGTACATATATAACTTGTTATTAACTGTTTAACTTCTACTATAATCTGATTCGTATCTTGCCATTTGTTGCATGCTTGTGAATAGAATTGTGAATTATTGTATGTTGATATGTCTGAAGGCTGACAATGACCTTAAAACTGTTCTGTTCTATTCTGTTCTAATAATTGATACTATTTCAGGAGTTCAAGCTTCACTGGAAACTTTGCAGCAACTGGTGAAGATATGAAAGCCAGGATGATGAATAAATTGAAGGAATCCACCACAAAAGCCAACATTTCTAGTCTTTTTAATAGAAAGAAATAATGTTATAGTGTTATCATCCTTACATTCAAATATTCCCTCACAAATTCTCCTCTCCTAATCAGTGCCCCATCCTTCATGAGACAGAAGAAATATCATGAAGGTTCTAAAATTCCTTCAAGTTAGATCCAGTGTGGGCCATCCTTAAAAAATATTTTCTTTGCGGCAACACTACCTTCAAATGTACTCACCAAAAAGGCCACTACTTCACATTTAGGTCCCGTCAGGTAAAAAAAATATTTGGTTCAATTAAGGATACATTAAAAAAAATCCAACCTTCCTGCTGAAAATTCTCTGGGTGGGGTTACCACAAACAAACACCTTTTTTAAGGATGGCCTTGTCGAAAGAATTATTCATATGATATCTCAATAAATGTAAACTGTACTAACACTGGGGAACGTTTATTGTGGTATATTTGGTAATATTTCTATTATTATCATATAGAGTTCAATGTTCAGGCCACATTTGTGTGGTTATGATTTTAGGAATTACTGTTCAAATATTTTGTATAGAATTTAATAAGCTAAAACATCACATCTGTATTTTATATGTGAACATCATTCTGTACTGTTTACATTTAGTAAATTACAGGGATTTAATTTAAATATGGAACACATCCACCAACAGTTTTGTTTACAAACAATGTGGTGCACTCGTATTTAATTTCAAATTTTGGCTCTCTCAAGCCTCACCTTGTACAGTCATACTTCAACATGTTTGCAAAGGACAGTTCACGGAAAACCCAAAAGTGTCCTTTTAAGACAGGTGTCCTTTGTGATAAAGTAGAATATAAAATACAAATTTTCAATAAAGTATTTTTTATCAGAGGGGGGGGGGATTACAGTGTCGGACATTGTAGACTGGTGTCTGGTGTTCACAGGTGTCCATTAGCACTGGTTAGACTGTATTTATGCATTTATTGTTTAGCTTTTTTCATGCAATTGCCAATAGTACATGATCAGACAAGATTTTCCCATTTTGCTATTTTGTACAAATGATCATGAAATAGTATGCTAGCTGCTAAAAATATAATTTTTGTATTTTGAAATACTTGTATTTATGAGGAAATTCATTTCTGTATACATGTACAAAATGTATATGTGTTTTTAACATTTACTTAATAAGAATCCATTAATCAAAATAGTATATATGTTGTCAGGAATTCATAGTTTTTAATAGTTTTTAATGAATAGTTTTAAATACCGATAAAAAATGATTGGATCGAAAAGATTTCAGTATAAAAAAAAATATGTATTTATCTATACAACAAAGTGTTGGTATGAAGCTGTGATACAAATGTTTTACAGTTATGTACAGAGTATTCAAAAATTGCATCAGCACTTCAACAACAAATCAGGCAAATTATATGCCCTCTTGTATTTTTGAGGAGTATTTAATATATTCATTTTACAATAGCTCATACCCAAAATCAGGGCTCTTAGAATTTTCATAATTTATTTATATCATTACATACTTTTAGGTTGATTGAGATGAATTGATGTGTATGCATATTTATAGCTTTTAATTTATTGATGTGACTTATTGCGATTACCAATATGATCTGTATGAACATGCTAGTTCACACATGCTGCAGTGATGTGAACATTTTGAATTGCTTGTATTGTTTATAAATTCCATATAATACTATAATGACAAAGCAATGATGATTTTTTGTTGAAAACACTTATTACACTTAACATTTCAACTAAGATCAATATGCAGAATCTTGTATATAATGCCATTAGAATGTCTGAGCCCACAATTGGTAAATATGGCAAATACTTGACATCAAAATTTCCATACCCATGCTCAGCTAGGTAAAATTTGAAATCTAAAGGTTGAGTACTGCTCATAAGCTGGGTCGATGGATTGCTTTGAGTGCTTACTGAGTAATTAACACTAATTGTATTGCAATTATAAACAACACCTTTAATGTTTTTGTATATACAGTCCAAAAAATAAGAAGAAATTAATTAACATCAAATTTGACATTAAAATATAAAGGAAGTCTCAATGGTTATTAAACTGTTTTTTTTTGTACTTTTCTCAAAATTCAAATATACAAATGGTAGATTGTGACCAGAATACCAAAAATGACCAAATTTTATTTCAATTTGTAGCTCTCCGATTTTGTAAAACTGGTATTTGAATTGCAGTCTTTTAAACTCAGTCATATGATTGGCTGATTCTGAGGCTGGTGTTGTTACTGACCAATGGTATGGCTGCATTTTAGACTGGTTTGCAATTTGGTTTGATAGCTTATGCCAGACTGTCAAAAGGAAACTTAGAAATCCATTCAAGTTTAATCTCTCTATTTAAACATAAACTTTATGCCATTGATTTTTTGCTCTTAAATTGTTCTTTAAAATGATTTATGATTTTTTGACTGTTCAGGAGTACTTTGGGGAGATCAAAGCAAATGCTGCACTGAAGTTTACATATTTACATATGGACCAAGTTTTACATAAATCTCATATTTATGAGTCTTTCAGACATTGAAGTATACCCTCTCAGTAAAAGCTCTCTGAAATGCATGTTTCACAATTTTGTTGAAGTTTAAGTATTGACTTTGTTCAAGAAGAAATAAATGTCTGTTGCAAAATGTAAATCATGTTCAATTTCATGAAAGCATGCCAATAGTAGTAATTTACATGACCAGTATGTGGTTTAAATCTACCCTGAATTTTATAGTTTATGTCCATGTTTAGGTATTTTGTTGTTTCCTCCGTTTACCAAACATTTCCCAATAAATACTGTAAAGTACAATATAAGGCATAATAATTATAAGTAATGTTTTGTCTGGACTGGCAAATTGTCATTTTTTTGTGTCCCTGATTGCTAATGAAAGTAATGGTTGATTTAGTGTGTGGTGTCTCTTTCAGTATTTTTTATGGAACTTTCTTTTGCAAATTTGCCATAACTGCTCTGCTTTTAGTAATTTATGTGTTGTAAAGTTTGTTTTGGCTGTTAATTTGAATATTCAATTTGTGGGGATTTGGTTTCGTGGATGAGCCAACCCACAAAGTCCACAAAATTAAATCCCCGATGAAAATTAATGATTCCACTGTATTTATCCATAATTTTAGTGTTAATTGTGGGGAAGGGGTATATTCTTACTGAATCAATTTTGAAATGGAATGTCCATACTAAAGTCTTACACAAACATGATGGAAATGGTGTTAGAAATTATTTTTAAATTTATGAAAAGTGTTTGTATAAAGTGGTTGAAATATGAAAGGTATGGTCAAAGTATGGACCATACTTAATTTTTTTCAGTTACTTAGTTGTGTGTTGCATCCATTTTTCATAACTTCGAAACAATCAGATTATTTGTTATCTATCTATGAACTATTTTTACGACTGTATGTATGTAGTTGTAGATTTTTCTATATCTTTATATAGGATTATTACAATTGTACATTTTGTTTGTCTATTAAATATGATGTTGTTACTTGCAATCTCAGTGCAATCATGTTGTAACCTTTGTTAATATATATTACAGATTTAATGCATTTGTTTTGTGTTGTATGTAAAAAAAATGGTTGATTTGAATCTATTTTGTCCGGTATGTTGAAGATTTTATGATGATAGGATTATGTCAGCTATCTTCGTTTTTTTAAATTTTGTTTTTGGTATTTTACATGTATTTGCAACAAAATGTTCAAATTTATACAAAGAAATTGTGTTATAACTTACTGTACTTGGTGTTTTTCACTAGAAAATGTGAATTTTGCAGAATAAAGGTTCCAAAACTAGTAGACTTTGTAGGTAGATTTTAGTTTTCTAAAGTCATATGGACTATTTCAGTATTATTTCACATGACCTTAGAAGGCTTAGATACATGTAGTTTGATAGTTAGATGTATGATACATATTTAACTGTGCCTCATGGTTTAAAACTTGTGTTTGTAAAAATGTTTTTCTATGTTTCTTCAAACATTACATTTGTATTTTCAATTATTTTGTCACCATATGACAAACATATGCATATTTAATCTTGTGTTGTGATTATACATGTAATTTTAAATTGAAAAACAGCCTTAACTGTCTATAAGAACCACCTTTATGACAGTAGAAAGTGGTCCTCATTCTGAGGTTGATATGCTAAGAGTAATTTGCTTTTTGTTTTGCTTATGATCTTAAAGGGGTAACTGGACTATATAAACCACTAGATGGCGCTGGGGCAGGTTTTTGTAGATTTTTATGCATGTTTCATATCAGAGAGCCCTTTTTTAATTTTTTAATAAACTACAGAAAAATATTTTTTGAAATTTCTCACAAAGGTAAATTATTCCATGTCAAAACATTTCATCCAAAAATCTTAAACTCTCTGTTTGTAAACAGAGGCATGTGCTAATGTTGGGCAGCCGATGCTTTCTATATAACAGGAGTACTTTACTAACCAGTGGTCAGTTGATGCCACACCAATTCTTGTGCTATTTTAAACAACAGAGAGTTTAATTGACAGGTAGTATTAGGCATATCAGTTTACATAGCCCAACCCACAAAGACTCACTGGTATACCAGCGAGAGTTACCCCTTTAAGAGCTGTATGTTCATATTTTACAGTTGTTGTCTAATTATCAAATGGTCACTTGTGGTCATAAGCACAGGCCCAACTGATATAGAAATAGAGCTTTAAAAAGTTTTACTAAGGATGTTGCTACTGTAATACTATTTGTTACAAGGGAGGTAATTTGGTCTTGGCAAGGGAATCTGAAGGTTGGAGCTCTGTCATTTGCATGGCCAAGCAATGCCTAAGCAACCCCTTGTTGTGTTTACTAAACTTCCAGTAAATAGTCAAAGATGGTGATATATATTGTCAAAACGAAGTTAATACATTGCTATGAATGATGCCCACTTATTTTGGCTCAGTGAATTTGAACCCTGGGCATGGCACATGTTCTCAATAATGATTTGGTTGAAGACATTGTGTCTAAGGCCAATCATTTATCATCTATGGCTTATTATACATAAAAAAATACTATGAGTTAAGTCCTTCATGTGTGAAAATGCCACTCTATATCACACTCTTGATTAAGAAATAAAGCATGTAAACATCTGCATAAAGTGTGGACAAGGGTACGGACGTTCTAACGATAGGATACTTAAGTGGCTTTCCCATGTTAAAATTTGTTAAAATTTAGCCACCTAAACCCGATTTTAGCCACATAAATATACTTATGGACATTACTTTAAGTGACTCGGTTGAACAAAGAGTCCTGACCCTAACCCTAGAGTCATCCAAACCCAATTTGTTTGTACTTTATGTTGTTTCTCTCAGTTACCCTTTAACAAGTGATAAACTGTATGTTACAAGAACTGGTTTTTACAAATTTATGCGTGAAATAGGACCACTACCTGTATCAGTCTTCATTTAAATAGAACACACACATTATCTGTATCTCCTACCAGTATTTTTACACTTAATTTTCAAGTATTAGTTATTTTATTTTCATCTACAGTACACACCAGTTTGTCTTGGTAAGTATCTACTACATGTATATGGTATATATCTCTCCTGTATGACTGTCTCAGTATTTTAATACATTGCATTTTAGTAGGAGCATGCCAATTCCCCTCTAAAACATTGCAAATAGAAGGAACATGCTAATTGCCATCTAAAACATTGCATTTAGAAGGAACATGCTAGACCAATTTTTGATGTGCCTTAAAGATGTCTTGTATATTTTAAATAGTTTTATTCCCTGTTTCAGCATGAAAACAGTAATTTTTTTTTGGTTTGGAACATTTCCAGCCACTGATAAAGAATGTTTGGTGGAGTTGGATACTGCTTAAGTGTACTACATTAAATAGACTTTATCTCATATGCAGAGGGTCCTGGGAAAAAACTATACTGGGGGGGGGGGGGGAGTATTCTCTATTCAATTTTTCCAATTATATAATTTTTTAGTTCTACTTTCAAATAATAAATAAGCCTGCTATTATCTCATTATTTTCTAAGATTGAACCCTTTGAGACAATTCAGTGTTCACTCATGAGCAACATTTTTACTTGAAGCATTATTTTATCCACTATAATATGATTGACATGGAATTTCCATTTTACTTCGGACAGATGCTGCCCCTCTTTACGTCTGCCTTTGTTTACGTTTAAATCAAGGCTGGCAAAAATTAGGGCTCAAAAGACAAAAATGTATACTTTTTTCTTCAAATACCTCTTCTGAGAATGCAAGTATAATTCATTATAATCCAAATAATTCGTATTATTAGTTTGCTTTTAGAAAGTTTCAGGTCAGTGCAGAATAAGTGTGTTGGTCTAATTTTGTTCTGGCCCAAGCAGTTTAACAAGGATGCCCATTGTTGTCTATGTACATGTGAAACATAAACATATATTTAAACAATATTATTGCATTTAGGATGTTCAGTTGTTCAGCATCTTGTTAAGGTTGGTGTAAAAACACAGGGTTTAGTTCTGTTTCAGTAAGGTCACAGACAACGGCTCTAAACTCTCCGTGGAGGGGGATTTAATATGTCATATGCTAGAGACATCTCTTTTTGTTTTTTAAGCTTTGTATGTTTCAATCATGCATACTTTTTTTTTAGGCAAAAAGTACTGGTGTGCATAAATGTTTGTTATTAAATTCAGTTTTCGAGATTGTTATAATTATTATGTATACCATGTTTGACAAACATGGTATAGAGAGAAGTATGGCTTTTATATTTGTGATAATACATTTGTATGTACTATGGTTTCTACTGTGTTATTTGTTTGTGCATTTATGCATTCCACCGATATTTATTTACATTTTATATGATATCTACTAAGTATGAAGCGCTTACACTACTTCAAAATTAAATCATTAAATAATCTCATGTGTTAACTTGTTATCTATTATTGTTGCAGAAATTTTGTATTATCATGTTTTATGATGATAATCCAAATGAATAGAACTGAACAGAATTGAAGAGTGTAACAGAACATTGTTCATTAAACATATTTTGTATTATCATGTTTTATGGTGATAATCCAAATGAATAGAACTGAACAGAATTGAAGAGTGTAACAGAACATTGTTCATAACATAAACATTATGTTTATTGAAGCATCTGAAATAAAATCTAATTTTGGGCTCACTGATATATCCACACATGTTACTTTGAAGTGGGTGTTTCATTTTGCTTGCCCAGTTAGATGAATGAAATAAGAACCCGGTGTTCTCAGAAGCAACTTACAACAAATTTAACAAAACTGTCATCAGGCAATTTCAATATTTTCACCAGTATTTTTCTATCACTGCAGACTCTACAATTACACCCCTACTAAACGGTGGCTCTTTCACATTTTTGTGATCTGTTAAATATGAGCCATCAAAAAGTCCGTTATAGAGCCCTCGAGCAAAAAAACAGGTAAGCACATTTTATAAAAGTATCTGTTTTAATGAACACTACTGTTTTTCAAAAACCGAAGAATGCTATGCCACCTAGAATATTTTTCTCTACAATTTGCATGTAATTTTGACAAGAAATACCCCAAAATGACGTTGCTAGAACTTTTACAAATTATCAACTAATTCATGCGTTTTCTTTCACGAGGAGACCACATAATCATGCATGCAACGTTGTCCCAGCCTCCCCTTTGCGTCAACTCAAAAATAGTTCACAGATGTTGGTTTAAAATGAAATACATGTACATTTTTTTGCAAATGTGATTGAGCCATCGACAAGGTGCTGGCGTCATCGGCAATGTGAATAAGCCAACGGAAGAGAAACTATATTTGCAGAATTACTTTGTGTGGTCCCAGACCTAGTTATACGTATCGTCTGGAATGTTATAAAGATAAGATAGTAGATCATCATCGGTCGTATTTTTAGTTTCAACACTGTAAATGACATAAAAGATTTTACGCCGCTTGTCCTTTGTAAAGATATTTCTTGTTAAAACTCATTTAGCTTGCATGGTTTACGTAAACAGCTCTTAAGACCAAACAATACGCTTGTTTCTGGTTACATGCTCATAAAAAAGAGTGTATACATAGGTAGGACGGGATTTTATTTTTACTTTGATTCTTGAAAATGTGTGAAAAGGTAAAGTAATGAGAGAAAGGGTGTACCGTTCCTCTGGACTAATAAAAAGTCTTGGTTCGCCAGGAAAAATTAGGTTAGGTCGAGTAACCAGAAATAAACAATAATTATGCCTAACCAGTGGCTCGTCAATTTCCAGGAAGTCAATTTGAATTTCGTAGTTCATGAATGAGGATTTGCCTACAATAAATTAGCTATCAATTAACATATATAATTAGATACATTGTATCTTAAAATAGATACATGCTTGTATGTATTTTCTCCGTACTTGAGTCAACAAGGTTTCACAGAAACCGTTATTTTTTTATATTTTTTTGTGTTTCGCACAAACCATTCAGTTTTACTTGGAATGTTATTGTTAAAAAAATTGAGCCAGATGGTATAGGAGAAAGGATACAGCGGACGATTCTGACTACTTTTACTATTTCTAGAAATGTATGTATTAAACATTCCAAAAAAGCTTTCCATCTGTGCAATTATTTGGTGTCGCGGAATCAACATTATAATGTCGGCTTTCTGCTGTGTTTGAGAATGTGCTTCGTGCTTGATGACATATTTCATTGAGATAAGAAAACATATATTCAAGCATTCCTTTGCGGGTTACAACAAAAAAGTATGTTTAGTACAGTGTACGTAGAAATGACATGCAAGTACGCGAAGTTTACACAAGTTTTATATTAAGGTACATTATGGCAAGCCAAACCTGTACAGTTTCAGCAAGAGTTTTAATGTGATGACAGAACTTGTATATGGTCCTTAAATCGCTGTAAACAGCATTATCTGTTAATAAATACATAGTTATGGTAAATGTATTACAGTTCAATCCAAACAAGTTGAATATTTGTCCATGAATGTTTTGAAAATAAATATGTTGTTATAGCATGCCTCGATCCGTATTCTAGACAAAGACAAATATGCGTATGCTTCAAACATTATAAATCTGCCCAACAAAAACGTCTCCTTGAAAGAGAGATCCTAGTATATACATGTATATGTAAGATTTATGAAGATAATTTAAGGAGAGTCAATTATCCAAATGTGATGAGGCATCTACAAAGGTTCTCGTTCCATGATGCAGTGTCCCAAAGTACAGTCAACAGGGTCAATGTTTTTAAATAACCTTATCAAGGTCATCCAACTATACGCATAGCCTTTATTGACTTATTACCGAAACACATTTCAACCAGATGGTATTTATATTGTCGCTGGTTTCAAAATAATTATATCCTCTCAGTAATGTTAAAATATTGATTTGTTTGCTATTGGTGTTTTGTACTCAAAAAGGGCATGTCTGAACTTCATTAAAGACACATAAGTATCTCTAAAACAAATATAGTTACAGATAAATATCTTTTTCTTCGAATGTGTTTGATTAAGGACAAGATAATCATATTGTCAAATGATTTCATATATATTCTGTGATATTTGATATTATATAATTTGTTATTTCGTAATCCATATTGTCTTGTGCTTTTGATCCAACGTCATCTAATTCATCAAAACTCTGATCTGTGGTACGTATGACAATACCTTGTAGTAAGCCAATAATCAGGGGGGGGGGGGGCTCCGTGGTCGAGTGGTTATGATTTCTGACATGCATAAACCAACCTCTCACTGGTGTGGTCTCGACATACACTCATTGTTCAAGGTCCAAAGATATAAACTTTTAGATCGGTCTCCAAGCTCTAATCTCGTATCCTGCCTTTCAAAATTTCGAAAAGTTAATTATGATCAGAAAATGATCGTTATAATAATATTATCATCAGTCTGACAGCATACTTGATCTGAACATGTATTTGAACATTAATCAGTTCTATCTTTTCAACCATAGTATTTTTAGAATTGAATGACGATTTGAGCTCGGAGACTGTTTTCAAGTTTTATAAGCTCGGGACAGGTTCTTTACAATTGAGCCAGTTGGGCGTGCTAGCAAGTATAAGACATTGTGCTTCATTCATTCTTATTTGATTAACTGTAAAGTATTAAAAAGACAGAATTTCTCCTTTGTTTTATGGTATTTATTTTGAAACGCATGTTTTGCATTTTCTTATTTCGACATTTTTTCGGTAACAAAATATGATTTACTAACAACGTGTTTGGTAAATAACTGGGTGTGTTCATGATATCTGAGTTCTGATCTGATTCGTAGACGTATCCAATGTTTTCATTAATCAGTTCATTAAACTTTTTGTGAATACTTTTTTGGCTGAATTGATAATTATCAACGAAATTGGCGTACCATAGTCACATGAGAACATGTTGTTTTTACAAATGTACTTACTGGACTACACTTTTTTATGTTGTTGACAAACGTTAAGATGTTTAAAGCGAATGTCTGACGTAAGTATAGCTGTAAATTAATAAGTAGTTTCATACATAGGCTGTTTTTAACAGATAGACTATCAACATTTTTTGTGAAATATTTGGTGTTTTATTTGGTGTTCTTAAATGTGACGCTGAGCAACGAAGATGGAAAAGGTGATGTTTTGCATGTACTTCGATAAAAACAAGTTCGTTTTCGTCATGAAGTCATTATTTACAATTTCTTTCAACACAGATATTATTTTTGAAAGATATTTGGGTCATGTCATCGACATAGAAAGTGATGTCAGACTAATTAAGTACACATAAAAATTGCGCAATCCTTAGCAAACCGTACAATGACGTAAGTCAGCGAACATGTTTCAATGACTGGTTTTCTTATAGTTATAAACTTGAGTCTACAGTTTGAGTTTAATTTAAATGCCATTATGATATGTGTAATATATAATCACGAATTAAATCTTATCAATATCTAAAAATGGTATAATTGTTTCTAACTGACAGGCGTGAGTTTTGTTAACAAGCGATGTTCGCCAACGCAATGAGCCTCGGGCTGATATATTAATGACATGGTAATGATTCACGTAGTTAAACAACTTTATATCGTTACAACAAACTTACCATAAACAGATACAATATGGCCGTCTTAGCATGCGCACGTGTAATTTCCTGCATATTTGTCTGCTTTTCGTGCTTTCTAAACGTTAATGGAGCGGTGTTTGAACCTCGGACTTCAGAAACAAGTCCAGGTCCTGTAATTAACTCAACACAAAACGAGGAGAACAAAAAGGACGATAATCTCGGAATAGAAAGTGATAATAACGCGACAGTTGTTGACAAATTCACCGAGACTATGACACAAACTGAATTGGTGACTCCGAAAATGTTGGATAGTATCGTTAATTCGTCGATGACAGCGACCCAAGTGCCAACCATGTACAAACTGCCGGAAAAGTTGACACCCTTCTGTCGTGTTGTGTTCGACGAATATTACGAATCAATATTTACAACTAAAACGGATTTAGTTTCTATTAAGTGCAGGATTACTAGTGAATATTCTAACATTTGGTCTATGGTAGATCTAAGGACGGATTTGAAACGCTATGAAAATACAAACGTTATGTTCAGTGTTGAAATTGTATGTGATTTTAAAAGCAGCATTTCTGTACCATGGCCGTTTAAAGTTTACAATTTATTCAAACTAATTGTCAGGCAATGTATCATAACAGATTTACTTGCCGACCAAGATGGATATAGCAAGAAAGATATGCCACAAGATTCGTTACGAGTTTTGGAAATAAAGGACTCAGATATCTTAATTTCTGTGCCCAGACTTTTTCAAAGCATGACTCGATCCGCAGAAGAAGTGAATAAAGATTACGAATGTGGACACGAAGAGACAATAGAACATTTAAGTATGAGGAACGTAAGTTATAACTTCATTCATACTGAAGAAGCACTGAATCTTACCCTGACGGAACTTGGTGAAACACATGTCAGAGAGACAGCACAAATACAATACAAGTGTCTATTCAAACGCTTGATGTCATTGGACGAAGCAAAAAGTGAAAGTAGATCAATCTACCATATGGATTTGTTATCAGATAATGCCGTTTACAGTGAATTAAGAACATTTAACTTGTCCTATAACCACCTTAAAGTGTTGACAGATGACCAGTTACACTGGTCGTTAAGATTTGCAAAATTAGAGATGCTCGATTTGTCGCATAATGATATTTCGAAGCTGTATCGCTTTGAAATTCCATTACACACATCTTTGGACCGGGTGACAACAATTAACCTCCAGTACAACAACATATCGATGATACCAGTGGCTGATTTAGAACGATTTAAAAAGATGCCAATGGTGTTCATTGACCTAAGAAATAATGGATTAAATTGTAATTGCTCTGACCATTTGGGAAAACTAATAAATTACGTGGTTTCTGGCAGACATTTGAGTATAACGAATCTATCTGATTACAGCTATATAGAAAATCTACAATGCTCAAGCCCAAAACATTTGTTTGGAAAGACTATTAAATCTCTCACTGAAGAAATGATTTGTGGGCCTAGCGTGCATAGGGAATATTTTCTGGTCCCAATACTTTGTATAAGCGCCGTTGTTGTTTTATTGGCCGTGTCGTTCTTTATAGGGATGCGTTACAGACAGGAAATTACAATTCTTTTGTTTACACGTTTTAATATAATAATTCCATGCCAGACAAGAGAAAATTGCGAAAACAATAAAGAATATGACGCATTTGTGAGTTATAGCAGTAACGAAGAGGAGGAGGTTGAACGCATTTTCGAAGATCTTGAAAATCGAGTTGATGGAATGTCCAGACAAGATTTCAAATTTTGCATGCATCATCGAGACTTCGTAGCAGGAAAAACTATATTTGATAATGTGACCAGAGCTGTAGAAAATAGTCGACACACGATAATTCTGCTTTCAAATCACTTTCTTCAAAGTGAGTACTGTCTGTACGAGTTTCAAGAGGCCTTTAGACAAAGTATAATGGAGAAAAGGCGCCATCTTGTAATCGTCATGATGGAAGACATACCGGAAGACAAACTACCACGTGACTTGAGAAGATGTGTGAAGACTTTTACATACATAAGGAGAAACGACCACTTGTTTATGGAACGATTAGTGTATGCCATGTCTGTGAAACAAAAGAATAAAGTCGTTAAATTGTCCAAGAATGATTCAAGCGGCTCGAATCAATCCAACAAGATGTCTACATTAACAAACGAGGGCAACCAGCCAAAAATCTTTTCAAACATAGACACACAAAAAAGTACCGGTAAAAAAGACAATGTTGTTATTCCATTGAAAATGAAATCTAGTAAACTTACCTCACATTCTGCAGAGTTTGAAAATAAAATGCCACCAATTATCGATGATTTGGAACTGGATGAATTCGACAATAATCGAATTTATCGAAAACTGTCAAAGTCGGGGAATGGTAAACTTGATGTAAATATAAAACAAATAAGTGACATAAACTTAAGTCCAGTGGAAAGGAAAATACTTCAAAAAGCGATAGATTATGACCGTAGTGTATCTCTTATATCACAGGACACAGGGTACGGAAGTGACTTGGCGTCTTTAGGGGATCGACCCTCACCGGAAGTGGATGACGACTTTAATAGGTTTCTTCAATCTTCTAGATCTATCGAGTGTTAGTAGACGTGTTTTTCTTTCCTCTAAAAAATTAAGCTTAGCCGGTTATATGAGTTTGCTGAGGGCAAACCTGTAAGCCAAATTGTTTGTGCAGGGTTAATAATCGTATGTGTGTATTTTTGGGGGCTTCAAATGGCTCAATAGGTTTTTAATTTTTACAAACATGTATTTATGCGGATGAAAATCACCATTATGTATATCTTAATTCACGTTTGATCACATTGTTGAATTGCAAAAAAATATTTTTCATTGTAATCTTTCATTCTGTATCTTTTACGAGTGCTGTCAAGGAATTATACATATATTATTTCTGTATATAAGTCCTTGGTGCTGTATAACCGCTTGTTTTCTTGGAGTGATCACGTCAGTTATTTACGAAAATGAATCAAAACAGGAAAACCTAAACTTTGGTATTTTTGTGTTTGTCTTCCTTGTAGAGTATAAAACAACATTGACATCGTCAGAAGTAAGGTTTTTGTTTTCGAAATATTCTTTGTGAGACAGTATAACTAAATTTAACTATTGCTGTGGTTGGCTAAAACTCGTATAAATGAAGACGTATTACCTTGAAAGTTTTAATTGACATTAAGATGTTTTATATGTAATATCTAAAACGTAAAAAATAAGCCATTTCTATAGGCCAAGTAATTCAAGCCAGGAGATATGCTAACATGCCTTTCCTGGCTTTTAAACGGGATTTTAGTCTTCCTAAATTGCTCAGAATTAGAATATCTTGTAGTTTAGATACGCTAATTTTTTTCACTGATCTAATTATTATACATGTACATTATTTCTCTTCCTTCATGTTTTCGCTTGCTAATTAGTTATTCAAAACAATTCATATGCAAATAACAATCACGTGACATTAAAATTGACAAATAGGGCAATTATCACATATTCATTGGATTTACGTACGTCACCGACATCCATCATACAGAAGAATACTCATCCTTGCATTTAAGAGGTGTCAGGTACAGTGGTTTTGTTTTTCTGTTTGTCATTAGGCCGTAGAAAAAAATGCTTTGATTATAATCCCTTAAATTTTGTTATGTAGACAATTGTACACAGCTCAACTTTTATAATTGGTCACCTAGATTGTCGAGTAGTTCATAAATTTAATACACAATATATTAAATAATTTCAAGTAATCTGTAAATCATTTTAGACGATGTCGTAATATTTTAGAATTAATGAAGCTTTTGATAAAATCAAGTGACAGTATACGATGCATCTTTAGAGAGCAGCATTGCTGACTGATTATAAAATTTGAAAAGTGTAAACATCAGGGTTTTCATGAATAAAGTTATTTAGCAATCTACACTTACTTTTAAAACGATTTAAGAAAATATTTCAAAATTTACCATTCAAAAATATGTTCAAAGGAATTGCCTTCGTTCCATTTTTTTTTTACATTTGAAATGTCAAGCATTTTTATGAATTTCAAAATTGGTATTCGGTTTATTTCACACATTTTAACCATTTTTCTTTTTTGTAGCTAGAGTTGGATTTTATTGCTAAATAATATGTCTGAAGAGGATTTTTTCCAAAATATTTTTGTTTGACAGGTTTTGAGGGCTTGGGATCTGCTCTGTTTAGGATGAGAGTCTAATCATGCATTATCTATGACCTTAAGTACATTCTTTATTCAGTGTGCTTGTAATCTGTCATTATTCATTTTGGTATATTACATTATTTGTTGTTATATTTGTGTAAATGATGTTTAGCAAATTGCCTAGTGATATCCAAGAATATGCCATATAATTATTGTACAACATACTTTGGAAATACATGTATATGATGTATAATAAGCGTCTGTGATTTTATCATATTAATACACAAGTATATCAGCTCCAGGTGTTACAATACAGGAAATTGATGATGAAGAAACATGATTTATTTCTGCATAGGGCACTTTGTATTAAAGTGACAGCTTGGTTTGAGGTTATAAATCTGAGCAGTGAGTCCGCCCAGTTTCAACACTAAACCACCTGATTGGCTGACATCTTTCTTAGACTACTGAAAAGACTCTTTTCAGACTGCGGTTTCATTAAGGTAATTTAAAATGAGATTGTTCAATTTGGCTCACAATGTGAAATAAGTAATTTCTTTCGCAACAAACAGTTAAAATCATGAGCAAATAATAACATCATAAACCATATACATGTACTTACAAAAATAGAAAATATTGTTTTTTTTCTGACATATCCTATTTTTTCTAAGGAACCATAGACTTTTTATTTGGCCTGAAGAAATGGTACATACGCTCTTTCACTTTTATTACTTTTTTGCACGCTTTTAAGAACAACTACAACAAAATTCACCTACCAACCGATCCTATTTTCAATGATCATGCGTGTATATAACCAGAAACAAACATTTTTTAGGCCTTAATTTCATGTAAATATGTCTGTAAGACCACCCATGTGTTTTATATGAACTGAACGAAATACATTGTACTGTGATTAAAAAAGCGTTGGATGTTAAGATTATGGTTTAACTTTGACAACTCTTTATATGTATGCTAATAAAGTCTCTTTTGGGACTCTTTTAAATGTCTGGTTTTAATAAAATGAATAATTGTTAAACCGAAAAATCCCTGTGGACTTCATGAAAGCTATGAAATTTCTATACTTAGCTGTGAAACTAGAATATTAATGGATATTATATCAATTATCATGGCATAAATGGATTTAAGATTTTTATGCCTGAATTTTCTGACTAGCATTTTATGCACTTTATGTCACCTATCGGGGCCCATCCGTAGTTAAGCTGCTCGTTAAAAAATCACCTGACCCTAAATTATTTTAGCAATATTGACCAAAAAAATCCTTCTTTATAGCATAGCTCAACCATGTTTTTTTTGAGCTGTGATAAAATTATTCAGAATAATCCACTAATTCAAACAGGGGATATGGGTATTCGGAACAAATCTTACTGAAACATATTAATAAATTTATCATGCTCAAGTACTATATGCACCCAGTTTATTTAGTGCATTCTCCCTTCACGGCTCAAAAAACAAGTTTGAACTATATCAACTTTTATTTTTGGTACAAGGTTTTTAATATTATCATAAAACCTACATACACCTACTAATCTACTGTTAAAAGTTTTGGTCAACTCATGTAACCACAAATCATTCATCTTTAAGAATGGCCAGGCTTTTTGGAAAATAAAATTTGCCATTCTAGGTTAGACTGAATATTTACCTTTTCCAGTCACTACAGGCTTTGTCATGATCCCAACACCAGCAAATTAATACCTTGTATGAAAGATAGGATTTTACTAAGTTGTTGTTTTGACATCTTAGAATTTCAAATACTGTCATGTGATCACCTATGTGTAGTTATCTCCCTTAATTTGTTCAGTTATTCAAGCTTCACATATTGATGAGTAAAATGATACTTATAAGTGCAAATCCTTTTACTGGTACATTCCATTGACTTGCAAATATCTTCCTGTGATGTTTTGTACTGGTAGATATATTTTCAGTTCAGTTTATTCACAAATCGGTAAATACATGCATAAGGTAAATATAGAAAAACACAAAACAAGGTAGTTAAATCTCATTTAATTGCAAAAAACACCAATTTGTTTTAAATGATAATGATAAAACTATTGTGTGACATCTAAATTGCACAAAATGACAAAAAAAACTGTAAAGCTTAAAACCCAAATACCATCATAAATATAATACATTAACTTATCAAGCTATAACAAAAGTTTAGAGAAAAATATTCAACATTGATACACACAGACAAACCTGTGTGAAACATCACCTACTCAGTAATCATCTCACTATAGTTACATGTATGGATAAGAAATGAGCTCTGAGCTCAGATTGAGACTGTACTCAAGAAATGCTAATGTAATAAATTCTTACTCAGTTTGAGCTCAAAGTATGAGTTTGGAGCTGATATTTTTTGTATAACATCGAGGCCAGTATTTTAATTACTGGTTACAGTATTGGTATTTATAGTGTGGCATAGATTATTATCATTCAAAATCAAGACAAATAATTAATCCAATAACAGGTGGTCACTATGGACAGGTTTGACCGTAATGGTCAAATATAAGGCACAAGGAGGCTATACTAAAATGTAAATATTAAGTCTTGGCATAACTCGAGCGAGTAAAATAGTAGAGAAAATATTATGTTTTTTATTTGGAATACAGCACAACCTCTCCAAAGCAACACCCTTTGGGAGTAGCAAAACCATGTTGTTACTCAGAGGTTGCTGCTCAAGAGAGGTAAAATTAATAATTAAATTGTGCAAAGGGAAAAATCATGCTGTTGTTGCAAAAGGGAGGTTGCTGCTCAAGAGAGGGCCACGTATATTTTACTAGATTTTTGTTAAATACATGTGTCTGGTGATTTTACTAATGCAAAATTATGAACAATCCTATTACTATAACACTATCAGTCACATGTAGCACCACGGAAGAAAATCAACACCCAGTCAAACATCAATCAAAACAGAATAAAAATGTAAGTTAGCATAACCAGTTTTTTCTGGATTCTGTACCAGTTCTAACATGTTCTACATAAACAAGTGCAAAATTTCTACAGAACAGCTATAGACACCCAATCATCACAAAGAGCACCTGCTGTCCCAAGGGTTTGAACTTATGAATCTAAGGTATGCAGACCAAAAGCTCTAATTAACAAGCTGAGTAAACGGGCATCTCAAAAACAGGCAGAGTATTGCCATCCCAACATCAGTTCAGTTTCACCTGATTTACAAACATAGCAAATCATATCAGACTGCTTGGATTCTAGAACATCAATTTAAAAATCTGCAAAAATTAAATATTTCTTCCCATTAAAAATGATTGTCACTTGAAAGTCAACATAAACATGCATTTCTCAATCTAGACTTATCCTTCTTCATAAATAAGGTGTGCAAATAATTGAAATATCTTTCCTTAAATAACATGTTTGATAAGCATCTGAATAATTGCAATTATATATTTACATAACACTAACTTTCCCTAAATAGAGCCTATAAAAGTGTGTTAATTGAATCTACAAATAATTACAGTTCCTGAGGGGTTTTGAATAAAATGAATATATAAGTCACATGTTACAACATTTTATGTACGACCAAGTTCAGATTTACTGCATAAATCAGCAGTATTTCATTTATGCATGACACATACCTGACCTGATCAGTTTACCAATACAGACCCATTTCTCCACAAACCACAGACAACTTCCGCTACAATAGTAGCAGGTAAATGGGTTTTGAAACAAAGTTTTTCAGCAAAATTGTCATTGAGAAACAGGACCTTGCACAGCTTGGTTTCAACTTCTGATCTGCAAGTTACCAATCAGGTACTCTGCTAACATGCAAAGTGAATGGTCAAAAACCATCTTGGCTTATAAGTAAAAAGATTATACTTTAACATAATTCCTGTAATCAAAATAAGGAACAATAAACACAACAGAGATTCACTTTTAACATTATTTTAAAAATTTCAACACTACTCACTTGAACAAAATTTTGAAAAAATCAGAAAAATAAAAAAAATTGAAATGGTTTCAAAGGGAAACAATCATAACACTTTAAGCATCTCAAAAAGTTAATTGATGCAAAAGCATGCCATTTAGAAATGGAATGAAATAGAATAAACACATTATGACATAATCATACGACAAAAATTCGAGTATGCAATTTAATTTCAACAATCGTAATACAAAACATAATTTCACAAACGCTTTCATGAAAATGTATTTAATTCATGAAATATGAGTAAAACAAAACAAATGAACAAATAATAAACATATTAATAGTTTCAAACAAATAAGGAAAGTGTAAAAGCCGATAAAGTGTATTTATACCAATTAATTTCCTAGCAAAATAACACTAATGGAATGCTAAGAACATTGGAATGGAAATTAAATCCCTTGTGCTGTTATACATAATGTAATCTGACTTTTTATAATACTGTTCATCATTAAATGGGGCGTGAAAACACAAGCACCACAAAGCTGATGATGCTTGAAATTCATAATTGAAAAAATGGCAGAATTTTGGTAATAGGATGGTAAATGATATATATTATTGTCTGGTAGAATATGGACATAGAAATTGATGTAAAATAATCTGCTAAGTATCATGTGGTTTTATTGTCCAGAAATAAGTTTTAACAGACAGATAAATTAATTAATATTTCATGTAACAATTTATAACGATGTTGATTGATAAAACGATTATAGCATGGATTACTTTGAAACAGCGTTTAAAAAAAGCAATTAACACTAATCTCACGGGAGAATATCAAGGGGTGTCACTAAAAATTACTGACACATAGATTCTGTGACACCACTTTGTTACGTGAATGTATGATACATATGGTTTTTATGTAACTAGTTCTGTTTGTTAGATGGTCAAAAGTTTTCCAATATCTAATTTTACCAGCAATTAACCAGCATTAGTGAAGATCCACTGGCTTCACACATAGTAATAGGACTAAAATGCCTTATTACTATGAGTGAAGCTCAGTATTAAGCTATGACACATGCCTCGTCCCTTTTTACTGTGATTTTCAAAACACAATTATGCCAGGGCTCAGTAGTTGGGATCAGGACACTAAATAAGGAAATATTGGATGGTGGGGGACATATTCGAACCCATAACCTTTCAATTGGTAGTCAAGCATGCAACCAGTAGACCATTGATTCACCCCTTAATAATAACTTACATTATACACAAGCGTTATACCATCAAGGTATCAGATCATATTTAGTATAATAGTAAACTCAGAATACTTGAACTAGAAGGGAATCATATCATGGGAAGTAATTCTGATATCAGTAGTATTTTATAACACAGAGTTGTTTCCCTTACATACAATATCAAAGTTCAGTCTGACAAGAATTACTTCCCTCATTCAAGTAAGTTGCAGGACTGTATCTGCATTTTATCAGTAAAAAAACTAAGATTAACATAAGGCACACAAGAATATTTTGATTTCACTACCAGTTTAACATCGGCACACCTAATTTGAGTTTTAAGTACAAAGAACTCATTAACATGACTGAATGACAAAAAAAGCTGGTGGGAAAAAAAGCAAAAAGTTAGTAAAAACTTTAAGGCAAATGGATGTCTTATATTTTTCCTGTGGAGTGCTACGAATCAATAGTAAATGTGGCATTGTAGATCCATAAGTAAGGAAAAGACTCTCAAGTTATACAACAAAATAAATAAAGCATTATATACACATAAACAGTGCATAAAAAAACTTAAATTAATGAATACACTTAATAAAATAAACATATATATATATATATACATTTGGAATGCATTACATGATGATAAATGTAAATAAATGATAATGGAATGACAATAATTATGTTGTTTTTGTTTGGTATTGCACAATTTTATCAAACTGTCAAAGCTGCATAATTTCGTGGTCAGTGCTTGCATTTATTTTTAGCTTCTGTCAGAATCGATTATATTCGTAAGTTATATGATAATTCCCTTTATATACCAGTTCTTGAATTAGCACAGTCATGTATTCAGGGACAATGTATGCGATATAATCTCCCTGGTGTATTTAACGATGCGCTACATCATATGATATAAACACAAGGAATTATAAGAGGATACTAGAAGAATATCATGAGACACAATACAAGAACTGTCATGAAATGGAAGCACTAAAGGCTTGACATGTTTCATATTTGAGTTATATTCACAAATTTGAGTGTTTTTCAACAATTTTGAGTTTTTACAATTTTGCAAATAAAAAGAGAGTAATTTTCAACAAATTTGAGTGACTTTTAACAAATTTGAGTGATATTCAAAGTGATTATAAACAAATTAAAGAGAATTTAACAATTTAAGCTTGATGATATCTTTAAGTTTAAATGACATAAATCAAGTTACTTGAAGTACTTGAATTTCTTTTTGAACAACAATCATTACTTTAGCTTGATACATGCAAATATTTTAAGGATATTAAAAAATCATTCTTGTTAATTTCACTTTCAAACAGCTAATTTCAACATAAAGTGCTAAGATATATGTGTCAAATAGGATGAGAATATCTTAATGAAGTTGTTATCTAATCTATTCTTGGGATATTCTAAACAAGATCATATTGGTTTCTGATCAAACAATAGTTCATTAAATTTCTTATGATTATCTTGCAAAAAAACATATCACTAAAATATAATATATCTCCTAAATTTGTAAATATTCCCTTAAATAGAATAAACAGTCTCCTATTATGGAATGTATTTCCCAAATATATCAATGAGACTAGAGCTATTATGCAAAAAAAATCATGTGAAAATGAACAACAGTATTGTGAAGAGTAACTGAACAATTAACCCATAAGGTTGCTTATGAAAAGACAAATGATGAATTTAAACTGTAAGCTAGCTGTCAATCATGAAGTACCAGTTTTCCACTAAGCCAACAGACACTTTTTTGGACTCAAGTCAATTTTATTTTCATAGCAACTATATATCCAACAATCAAAAATATATTTAAAAAATTAATGCAAACCCACCTTCATTTCATTTTTCGGGAATGTCAGTGGAAACATGGCATTCATTTCTTTTGCCTAATGATGCAGGTATGACCCCAATAAATTCTTATTGTGAATGTTAAATAGACAAGGCAAATAATTACTGTTACAAATTTCACAAAAAAACACACATACACACAAAAAAGCGATACTTCTCACTATAATGATACCATTTTAATCCTTTGCACTATCAATTAATTTAGTTGTACCATCTGACACTTCAACTTCAAAATCATCACCTTCTTTGTCCTCGTTTTTCAAATTTGTATAAAATTTCTTTCCATAATCCAAAGTTTCCCATCTTCTATAAGACTTCGAGCGTCTCTTATTACAACAGCATCTCCTTGCAACACAAACAATCACTAAAAACAGTACGACAAACACAGCGAATGACACGCCCACAATAAGTTTAATATCCGCCCCTTTAATTGCCTTGCTAACCTTCTCTGTTAGAGTGTCACCGGTAGTTTCTGGTTTCGGCATATGATTATTAATAACGTCGTCTTTTTCTTTCTGTTCCTTGATCTTAATTTTCTGATCTTCTGGCAGTGAAGTTTGAGTGAATGGACCGTGAAATTCCTGTATAATCCAGATTGAGTCAAGAACCTCACCGGTAAGCACAGCGATTTGTTCCCAGAATAAGTGAGATGAATTGTATGCCTTTAGTGTACCGTAACTGTTGAAAGATTTATTATCCATTCTAAAAGCCGACCATGATTCTGAAATACAGGTATAATAGTAAAATAACACTTGAAAATTTAGAAATTATATCTTTGTTTGCGGAGGTATAATAAAATATTTCCAAGAACTAGTTTGTATCAATATAAATATGATATAAAGATGCATATTTAAACATATTTTTATCTTACGATTTAATGCTGGATTCATCTCATCTATACCATGTTTACTACCAGCAGCCCCAGATATCAGCTGGACAGGTGCCCGAGGGTTGGTATAGTTATATGACACAACAACACCCTTGTACATAGGCCACAATCGTTCATACGAGTGTTCATGAGCTTGTAAGATAACATCAACACCATTTTGATAAAATATATCCTCTAAGCTGTGAATAGAAGAGATCACATGAATCTACCTCAATCAATGCAAAACAATCAATGATAAGGAAAGTTGGTGTTTTATGACTTACTTATATGTTAGCACACTTCATTTAAAGTAACTAAATTAGAAGGCAAATCAAGATAAAGACAAGAGTACTGCAAACGGTACCAACGCTCGTCCATTCACCACCACAGTGAGATCTATCTACCTATAAAGTTGCATGTTGCTACCTCATTAAAATGTTCGCAAAGACACTGATGCATACACGGAAGACACAGTGATCACATTAGCTTGACTTTCTCTTCGAAAACAGCCGGGCTAAAAAATAATTTTGCTGCTTCGGCTAAGTTCATATTAGTTGACTGTTCCTTCCAATGTTTTTTTAATAAAAACAAACAACAACAACAACATTTGGGAATCAATGGTTTAATATTTCAAATGCAAGCTAACTTTGAAATCTACTTTTAGAAGTGTTAACAAATGAATAAAGGCAATAAAATCATACATACTTGAGCCTGACTTTAGATTCTAACTTTGTACAGTCATCACTGTCATTGTTTGAACAATACATGGGTCGGTGACCAAATGCTACAATCCAGGGTCGTTCATTTCTTTGGTTATTGGCTTGTTTAAGATCAGCCATTATCCAATCCCTTTGACTTTTGACATACTGCGTATTGGTCAAAAAGAATACTTCTGTTGAATAGCTGAAAATGGAAAGTCAAAATATTTTACAACTGTAATTGAAATATCACATTTTCGGGGCTGCAACCTTTCTGGTTCTGTTATACGTTTAATAAATCGAACATTTCTTTATCTTTAGCTCAAACTTAGGGGATTGTGTCAAATGTTCATACTGTTTTTAATTTTAAGGCATGGTTTTTAGAATATAAATAGTATTTTGGATGACCTTTGCAGTTAAGTACCATAAAAAGTTTGTTAGAGTCGAGTGGCCAAACTCAATATTCAAACCAGTGGTTAGTTAAGTCTGAGTATACTGTAAAATCGATTAATGAATGAGTTATCTCCCTTCATGTAAAAAAATGCACATCCCAAATGAGTCCGTAAATCACAAAGTTTAATTTCAAAATTTAATTTACTCTCTTGTTTATGGCATACAGGAGAAATAACAACTATAAACTGATTAGGAACTATGTATTAACAGGGCTCAGAGATCATCTAAAATGTTGAAAACCTTTTTTTATACCTACAATTACAACAAACAAGCTCATTTGACTATTTGTTATTATAAAACCAGAAATAATTACCAGGCCAGAAAAAATAGTTGAGAACAAAGGCTATACATTTACTTGGAGGTAATTTTGTCCTAAATAATCAAGGACGTTTATAAAATAACGGCCTTTTTTAACAGGATGGCCATGTTTGACTGTATTTAATTACATACATAATATAGTATCGTCTTCTTTGTAACAACTTTTTCAGAATCATACCTGAGAAAGTGAATAGGTCCAATATTCATGCTGTACCACATTTTATGTAGAGGTATAGGCCAGTCAGTGTTTGGCATAGAAAATCTATGTCTATACTGATTAAACGTTTGCGACTCAATCTCTGTAAAAAAAAAAAAATGTTTTACATGTGCAGTACAATCTCTGCATATAGCAACACCCTTTGGGAGCTGCAAATATTGACTGTTGTTTAGAGGTTGTTGCTCTAGAGAGGTTCAATTCATATTAATTAGCACCTGAGGGAAATTTTGAAGGTGTTGTTATAGAGAGGGCTGCTCTATAGAGGTTGTACTGTACAAGTAATTAAATTGAGAATTCATCATTTATATTAATGATAGTTTTCAATTCTTTACTAGCTATTTTTACACAGGGAATTGGGGATAGGATTGTTTGCTATAAGGTTACAGACATACAATGTAGTTAATAAATAGACAATAAAGAGGAAGAAAAGTCATCCAAATTTATTTCCTATCAATAACATCAGTTAGCGTGTTTAAAAGGATATTTCTACAGATCTTAATTTTTCACTTTAACAAAAAGATAATACTTTAACTGCATTTTTTCTATGAAAAGAAGAAAAAAGATACAAACTAAAAAGGTATGTTTTTGATGTGGTTGAAAATATGCTTTTGTACAGTGAATTGTATATGATTCCTGTACATGTGTGCACCATTCTATGACCCCTAAATGACACATTAACCTATTAACCAACCCTAAACAAAAATATTCAGGTGCAATCCAGTCAGCAAAAATACCTTCTTTGCTATGAACCAGAAGCTCACTGTATGTTTATTACTGGTATCATGATAATTTTTTTTAAAACAGCGGCCGTGATCCATAGGTTAGTATGCTGAACAGGTTACCTGATGTTCCCGGTTCTAATCCCAGGCCCCCAAGGTAAAACCTTTCAATTTAAACATGACAAAACTGTGGATTTTCCTCCGTAATTATGTGGATAAGTTGACAGTTCCACATGGAAGGATATGTAAAACACAGTCCACAAAAACTAGTAAGGTGAACTGGCTACCCTATATAACTGAAATTTTGTCGAAAAACAGTGTTAAACCTACTAAAACAAGTCAATACTGTAGAATGCTTCAATTTCACAAGGCCAAATTTTGCGTTTTTTGTAAAAAATCAGCTGTTTTCTTTATTCGTGTATTCATGAATTTGCGACGTCGCCATACACAATACCTTAGCTTTTATCAGCTCAACTAAAATGTTTATTCTATAACTGACTTGAGTTGCATATTTTTGGACATACTAATTTTCGGATATATAAAACTCATCATTTATTCGCGATATTCATGAATTTGCAGGGTAATAGATTCGCAATTTTTTGCGAAAATAAAACTAACACAAATAAACCCAGTTCTACAGTACATAAGGTAGTCCCTTTAACTGCAATCAAGTGGTTAAAAAAGAAAAACATTGAAACATCTTATGTCAATATTGAGATCAAATATCAACAAGGAAGTAAAGAAATGAAGCCACAGATGAATGAAGAATTACAAATATAATGAGGAGTATGACATTACCATGGTTACCGGGTGACACCATGTAAGGAACATGAGATGCTATTTCTTCAATCTGTCTCATAAATACATCACCAACCTACAAAACAGTTAAAATCATAAACTCAAATGTAACAATTCATTGAACAAAATTCTAACAGCTGCTAATTAAGAACAAATTACATGAACAGTGCAAACCTCTCCAAAGCAACACACCTTGGAAGAAGCAAAATCATGTTGTTGTTGACAGGTTGTTGCTCTAGAGAGGTTAGATTAATAGTTAAATCATCTGGTGGGAAAAATTAATGCTAATGTAGAAGGGATGTTGTTGCTCAAGAGAAATTAAAGAATTTCTAATGCTGCGGAACTTGATTTTCTCTTCACTAAAGACTTGAATCATGGTCTCTATCTACTCAAAATCAATATAATATCATTTTCCTAATGATATCAGGTATGTTTGTTTTAGATGTGTCTTCAACTTTACAGTGCATATTTTTAAATAGACACAACAAGGAAATCTAAAACGGTGATTCTAAAGAAATAAGGAAAATAAATCAGAAAAAAGTATATAGCTTTAAATCTATTAAAAATCACTAACTTACCACAATAAACTAAATTCTGATAACTTTCTATATAGCGAACCCTTAGATTTATCAAGTGTATTCAAAAATCTTATTAACAGACACAAATATTACATACATGTAGTATGAAAAAGAATTAAACTGGAATTCTTTTTACCAGCTAAAATAACTAACGGTACAAGTGGAGTGGTAATAAACTGATTTTGTTAAGTATAATTGAAATTGAAAATGGAACTATTTCCAGCAGAAATAGAGTCTATGTCACCAGGGATCATTTGAACAGTATCTTAATTACTAGAAACTATGCAAGTGTATTGCTTTATTAAACATAGAAGGTGAAGGTTTTGTTTATCATAGTGTCACCCCTATTTGAAAGGACCAGCCAAGTTGGCTTATGAGATGAACCATCTTTTGTGCTCACAGTACCTCATGACTCTCTTGTCATTTTGCCGGGTGCCTGGCTGAGATGGGCCTATGGTTACCATTATTTAACTAGCTGACGGCTGACCAACAAACCGCATCAGTTCTAACCCAGTCTCCACCTGGGTTCGAACCTTCAATCTCCCCCTACAAGGCAGACTCCCTAACTACCATACTCAATCAAATCTGATAAATTCAGCCAGTAATACATGATACATGATTTATCATACGGTATGAGTGACTGTCACAAAGTTATGAATCATTCAGACACAACAATGTAATACATCCCCCCCTTCCCTTGTATTGTATACAATAATCACAGCTGTTACCAACCCATGTCATGCAACACAGCATTGATTTATTTACCATGATGAGGAAAATATAACTATAATGAAAACTTACATTTCGAGGACTCAGCGCAACACTGTCGTAACTTGTTCTTATTTCAATATGAGTTACGACACTGTTGTGCTGAACCCTCAATTCAACCTTTTGTGGAAACAAAATGAAAGCATTGTACAAATTAAGTCATACTATTGTACCTTACTCCCATAAAGTTTCCAATGTAAAGTCGCCTATACCTGAGTGGGCATTAATTCTTAATAACACATTGTAATAACACATGCGCAGAAATGATGTGTGTATAGTGCAAACAGACTTTTTGGTTATTAAATCATTTTCCATTTATTTGACGAGTTGTTCTAAATAAAATCTGTTCTAGATTGTAGAATCAACTTGAAAATACTTTTAATTAACCCAAAATTTTGTTTACCTACTTCTAAGGCTGGTGCGTAAGTCCCGGGGGTCAGTACAAACAACTTCATGACATCATAACTCAAAGTAAATAAGACAGTGTTCCACTTACAGAAAACGACTATTTAAGGGTTTGCCAATGTTTTTGAGGCAGACTTGAATGCTTTGATGATAAGTAAAGATTCAAAGAGCACAAAAAGACGTAAGGCTGTTCTGGGAATTTTTTGGTACCGAAAAGTGTGACTTCATATTTTTTTTTTTATTTCTATGAAATCTTTGGTACATGTATGATGAAATAAATAACACATTTCAGAGAGTGCATTATTAAATGTCCTTGAAAAATTAATGTTGACCTTGGCACTGACAATTTTTAATAACGCCCTCTCAGAAATGTGTTATTTAAATAATCTACCCTGGTATTAGCTACAACTGGAAACTTCAAAAAGAGAAGATTTTGGCCTTATATGATCATGTATATTTTACTTACATTTTTGCCCTTATACAATTCATCTTGTAATGTATCGAATAAATTGTAGCCAAAATCACCAATATGAAGAACTGAAGTATATTTTCCTAGTAAAGCCTCGAGTTGTAAGTTGGGCAAACTTTCAGAATGTACACCCAAATCACCGTACACAAGAAATTTCGGCTGCCAGTCCTGAAAATGAGAAAAGCATTATCACTTTTTTTTGCTGTACAGTCAAACCTGTGAACAAGGGCCATGCTAGGGAAATACTAAATATGGCCTTTAATGGCAGGTGACCTGTATTTGGAAGTCATGTTGTTTTAAACAATAAATGACAGTATTCAAAAGAATGACCTTTATTCACAGGGTGTCCTTTATTTGGAGGTGGCTGTTAAACACAGGTTTGACTGAGACTTTTGGTATTATGGGAAAAGATGGGATTTAAGTAAAAGGCACTGCATGGGCACATTGAATAAAATTTGCAATTCTACGTACAGGAGAATTATGCGCAAATGAATCGAGAAAAAGTCCAGCTTGAGGCATGATTCATCCATAATTATTTTTGTATTTCTGACTTTGAAACAATAATAAGAACTTTAGGGTCGCGGTCCAAAAAAATAGGGTTGGTCGTGCAACCGTAAACACAATTAATTTTTCCAGCCTGATGTGTATTTTTGATTTTTTCATGAAATTATTTTTGTGCCATCTTGTAGCTTCAATTGTCATAATGCCTCACAAACTAAATTATCTCATTGTGGGGAAACGGGTTAGTTCATCCTTATTGCAGAGATGAAGTTTCAAATTTCCAACCAAATAATGATCTTTTTGCAAGAAACAAATGATTATCAGAGAATTATATTAAGTCTATTAACTAATAACATAAAATTATATAGATTCAACTTATTTTCAGATTCACATAAAACTATATAAACAATTTGTTTATAATAGATGAAAAGAAACTTGATATGATCAATACAAAATATCTTAATATATCCTGATATTACATAGGATAGGTTTAGAATAATTTAATTATACACTGCGTGTAACTTAATAATTACGCTGTCATGTACCTACGATGGACATTTTAGAAATTTAAATATACAGATTGAGTTACACAATTATTTTGATAAAATGAGACAGGCAATACTGCTTTCACGAAAATCTGCACGATACTGCATAAAAACATCTATATCGTGTGGATTTTCTATATATTTTTATTGACATTTCTCTTTTTTTATAATATCTGATCAGACATGTAAATATATGGTGTTTTCTCCCCGAAATACCTCTGTAAGCATTCTATCCTAGAACTGGCTAATAACAATTATTCCTAATATTCCAACATAAAACATTCTTTGACATATAAATAAAAAACACACCGAAGATCCCACGATGGTCTTGAAATTATAAGGTCCACTGGTGACCCTTTTACTCATAGGGATATAGTGATATGAAGTGTTTTCTTTCAAATCCTGTGTGCAAAGAAAAATATAAGAATAAAAGCATGTAAAACATTCATTATTAAAAAGGTAACAGTATATTCTTGCTACTTGAGTGTAAATTCTTAAATAAACAGTGTAAAAATGGAAATCCTTGAACACTTTACTATATACAAGTTACAGGGTACTCTAGAATTTTGGTTGCTTCAAATGTCTATCTAGACAGACATGAACACAAATAAAAAATACATATAAATTACATGTCATCTAATCAAAATATGTTTTTATTATAATCTGGTGAATGTTTGCACTTACAATTCCATCATGAAATGGTACGTGACAGGAAAAACTTAGACTAAGATAACATATTTCCAGGACTTTGATTGGTTGAACATGTTCGCCATTTTTTTGAAAATATCCAATAAGAGGAGTCCTTTCTATTTAAAGGTAATTAAATATTTAAAAGATATGATATGTGTAACTCGGTGATCCGTGTTCCATTTCCAGTCGCAGCAGGTCTTACCCTTCCATGACAATTTAACAAAAATGTCTATCTTCCTGGACACATACATGTGGAGAAGTTGACAGTTCCTTGTAGAAGAGTAAGTTTGCACTGGTAAAAATACAGTTTAGGAAAACTGGTTAAGTGAATCGGCCACTGTACATAATTTTATATATATATATAACATTTTTTTTAAAAAATGGCTTTAAACCCAAATAAACAAATTAAGATATGTGTGACTCACAGTTAATACCGCCCTGTGAAGATACGATGATATGTTTGGATTTTGATACACCATAGCTATGGTTTTCCCCTCAACAGACATAGAGAAACCTCCTGAATTTTCCATTCCATAGAGCACCTTAGCGTCACATATTTCAGGTGTCGACCACATGACAACCATCTCTGAAACTAGGTTTCCCAATGATATATGTACTTGCTCTGGATGACAGAAAACTGAAATAAAAAAATATATCACTTTAATATCGTTCATATTTTGAATTTTGTGACTTTTTTCCATACCAGGTTCTCAGCACATTTTATGCCATATATTTTGCTTATTTCAAATGAAATGCTGACATTTCTTTTGACAAGAAATCAGAACAAACTGTATGTATATATTCTTCCGTCCAGTGACTTATGCATTCTTTGACTGTCTAACATAGATTGTGTTGCATGCATAACTCATATCAACAAGACAAAAATATATAGTATTCTATTCTAATGGTGGTCCCAAATGATTGAAAAATGACAGTCAAACCTGTGATAGCAGTCACCTCTGAATAAAGGCAACCCTGTGAATAAAATTCATTTTTCAAAAACTATCATTGATTACATTTATCATTTGAATAAAGACCACCTGTCAAGAGTGACCTTTGTTCACAGGTTTGACTGTAAGACTTAAATGAGCTATGAAATAGAAAATAAAAATCAATTTATAACAATGAGTCAACAGTTTTTCTAAGAGAATTGACCACACAAATATACAAAGTCTTAAAACTACATTGTTTATTACTGTAAAACACTTAACACTTCCATGAAGATATAGGAAATATCAATTTTCATCTACATGCAAGAATATCATACTACAATAAACACAATCTAAGGCTTCAGGACAAATATACATGTACTGTGTCCAAGTTTGATTAAAACAGCCACAGAAGTATAGATGATAATTATAATCTTGATTCTTGAATATCAAACAAATAACTTTTAATGGGCAAAAATGAGGAACTAAGGGAAGCTGAAAAACATTTGATTTAAAAGCTGTTTATTACATTTTTTACATGAAAAGCAAAGATCACTTAGATTAATAGGAAAATATCACAGAAATGATATCAATGAAATTACCTATAATTCTTACTGCAAACATGCTTTATTATTAATATAGAAAAATTCAGAAAAAAATACTGGCATGTGTATGATGATACTGTAAAAATAATCGATAATATAGAAAATGCACTAAACAAAAGGACATATATATATCACATGATAAATAAATACATTATTTCTACATCAATGCAACACATTTCATAGACAGATAGGCATATACAGGTACTAGATATGTAATAAAAACAATCATATTGTGTAACATACAAAATGTACTTGACAAGTGTTACATAATATTGTTTTTTAATAGACTAAAACAAAGCACATAATTATAATAATTTAGTTATTTATAGTTCATTATAGTGAAGCAATGAACTTTACTAAAACCAGCATGTTGCAATAATGCTTGTTTCCAGATGTTCATTTTGATTTCATGAGCTGTTCCATCATCTGACAGGCTGGGTTACAGTATGACAGTACAAAGCAACATTATATCAGAATGAATGGTTTCAGCTAGGTCTGTCATATTTCCTTATAATGATGGGAGCTTGACCATGTGACCTTTTTTGTAGCGCAGCAACATATGTTGTTTCTAGTCCCCTTCCCCTTAAATATTGCCCCATAGTAATTAGTATATCCTGCCCATAAGACCAGGGCATCAAACAGATCCCTTAAACCATATGATTGAAAAAATTTTTACACAGATTCCCTTATATGCTTAAAAGGTGATCAACCTCTCAAAGGCCTCTTGACAAATGTATATAATTATTAACTTGTCATAAATTATAAATAAATTACCAGATACTTAATCTCATAAAGTAATTAAAAAATACTTATGATGTTTTGCTGAAACATCCAATTAAATGTTATGGTTAAACTTAAAGGTTAATTGTAATATTACATCTTCATTCATGTATGTAATGACACTGTCAGTGTTTGCTTCACTGACTTTAATATTTACAGATCAAGGAGGGACTATGTTCTCCTTCATTGAATATAAAAAGTTAACATAAAAGTTCATTCATGAGTGGCATGACAATTTTATGTCAGTAGATGCTTCACTTACTTTGATACATAGGAAGTAGAGGGTCGATGTCTCACATATTGCACAATGGGGGTATATTAAACCTAAATTTAGTAACATCAAAATCAATTAAATGCATAGAATTATTATTTGGGGGCTAATATCATACATTTGTACCTCCAAAATACTAAGGGATGTTTAAAACAAGAGAGCCAATTTGATATACATATGTAATGATAAATCACTCAGCAGAAAAAAGACTAATTACAAAATCAATTGACCCCTGGGGCAGTGTAAATTTTGACCCCGTGCAAAGATTTGAACAAGCTTGGTAGAGGACTACTACTCCAAGACAATGTTTAATACCAAACATCATAGCTCAAAGACTTGTGGTTTACGACAAGAAGATTTTAAAATTTTTCCTATATGAGACTTAACGTAAATTAAGTTTACCCCCACAGGCGGAGTCAATTTTTTAGCAAATAGTTGCAGACAGTTCTTAAAGCCTGTCTGGACACTGTAACGCTAAATTCAGACCATATTCACAATGGATGATTAAGATAATATCAGCTGTTGATAAAAACTGTGGAAAAGTTAAATATCAATATACAGACAGCAGATTTAGTACAGGATAATGTAGATTCAGACAGCTGTTACTTCAGCTATAAGTGACATCTGCCCCCAGTCACATACAGCTGAAACAAATAGCATTTGTTATAACCACTAATTTCACATACAGAACAAACCAGAATTTATTGTAAAAAATGCTATCTCAGGCCAGAATGAAATATAAATTTGCTTGCATCCTCACAAAAAAAAACAACTGCAAAAACTCAGGTCCAACCAATTAAGTTTCATCAGCGGCCAGCCTAAGGTTGGGAAAACTTAGTTTTAGATATTTCAAATTAGTGATGATAATTTTTCTCATCCACTGACCCAACTTCACAAATTAAGGTTCATACACTGTAAACATTTTTTTCTATAAATATGGCCTAATATTATGTTAATATCCATGAAAATCAAAGGGTGAATTTACATGCACATGCCAAACTACTTTCATTATAAGCCTAGCATGGTAGTAATTTTCTATAGAGCTCTGATATTATGTGTTTAAGTATTTATAAAGCTTGCACTTAAGAGGAAAATCTCAATGCGCAACTTACACAACTAAGCTAGATTTCCAAGCAAACTTTTACATACAGTCAAACCTGTGAACAGTGGTTAGTGGCCACTCTCAATACATTTTGATGTCATTTGAATGGAGCTTAAATTTAAAATGTATTGGTAGGCCAAAAATACAACATTTTACTGTTTTAAACTTAAAGCCAATAAAATGTGCCTAACATCAAGTTCAAAATTATGAACAATTCAACATGATATCTTGGATGGCTAATTACATGTATTATCATCTCAATGAAATAAAATTCATATTAGATTGAAATAGCCAGAAGAATCAATCTAAGGTTGATTAAAGAAACATCAAAGACAAGGAAAATGGAAGCTAATTATTGTATTCTGTGGTTATCACTGTAGAAATCTATTTCCTTATAAGGTCATAATTACAAAATGTATAAGGTTGGTTTGTTTTATAATTATGAAGGACAGGTTTTCATGTATTTTTTTACCAGGTGTTAAACATGATATTGCATGAATCCAATATCAATAATAATGACAGGTTTTAGAGCATAATGGCTGCATATAGGTGTACATCTGGTTTTTAACCATCAACCATACTTACTGCAACTGACAAAATTCCCAACATTTTAACTAAAGTGTCCCAGTAAGATTTGAACTCAAAGCGGTGAAAGGCTAATGGCTGCTGGTACTACAAGTTATTTAGGACCCTTATAACCTCCCCTTACAATTTTTAAAAAATTATTTCTCTGAAACCATGTACCTTTCTATTGGACTGTCATCCCGAGGGTTCAGTGCAATAAGGGCATAACTACATTTATGAATTTTTTTCAGAAATGGAAAAAAAACTGGATAATTACCTTCCACTTTGAATTATTGACATATTAACATTTGTTTTACCTTTGAATGCACACATTGTACATAAAACATATATCTGGATGATATCCAATGATTGGAAACCGATTCCTTAGAAAAAGTGTTTCCGAGAATGCATCAATATATTATTCTAGCAGTTGAAATTATAAGTAAGACAAGTGCTAATCAATACATGGGGTGCAAATTGCTTTTACCTAAAATTTCAAAGTCAATACATATGTACCGGTACATTTTGTAAGATTTCATAATTTCCGTGTTGAACCAAATAACTAAAAGAAATGGAAGAGAAAAACATCAATTATGATTTATCTTTAATTGATATACAGTCATCTATGGTTCAGCACACGCCATTAGATTTAGAATAATAACTAACTTCATAAACATGCATGTTTGCCAAACTGACATGCTTCCAGAGGCCAAAATAAACAATGTAACAGAATTTTTCCCAAATTGAAATCAAAGATTCAACAGAGGAGATTGGTAACATGGAGGTGTCTGCTTTCACTAAAAGGTTACAACAGTAAAACAGAAATCCCTATTACTGTAAACATCTTGGAGAAATTTCTACAATCATGTACAATTTATATAATAAATTTAATCATGCAAGCACATTTAACATAATTGCCACAGTGTATGCACAAATTGCCAAAGTATAAACATAACCAAACATAACTGAACACTTTATTTACATATTGCAGGCAATTGTTCATGAAATATCATAATGGCAATTAAATTTCACTTCGTGATAGTACGAAAACAAATGACAATTAAGAGAAATGACAAAATGATAACATTTAACTACCAGTATGTAGACAATCATCAGGGGCATTATATTTTTTTATAGCCAGCTATTGACCTAATGTAACTAACCAACACAAGGGGATGGTGGAGCGGAGGGTTAACTCCTCCTACTGCTGGGAAGGTCGTAACACCCTTATTGATAATCAACCTAGATGCAATTTTTGGCAACATTTAAACTTTCATTTTTCTACTTAGCATTATGCTTGTTCTTAAGAACGTATCGCTGACTACGCCCCTAATCATCATTTTACCCATACACAACATCTGTAAGATAAAATATGTATCCGAGCTGTCTTATCAATATGGTAGAGGCTTTGTATCATATTGGATATCGTACAAATTAAAACAGTTTCATTAGCAGAACAAACAATCATATGGTAGAGGTTTTTGTGACATTAGAAGCCATACAAAACCTGAACTGTTTCATTAAGAATAAGAGAGCTTTTAGCAACTATATGACAGTTCTTTATTGATATTTGATGCAACTGTTATCAGTTAAATCCTATACCATCTGGTTCAATACAGATTATAGATATATACCAACATTTGTTAAAGTCCCGGCATTTAATACTCTGCAAATGTAGCTTTCACATCAATGTCTATCATCACAATAGATAGCAGGATTATGTACATATAGTAAATTGTTATTAACAAATAAATCCTTAGGCGAAAACAATAAAATTATCAAAGAAGAAAGAAGTCGATGCATTATTAAAATTTAGAAGGATCTGGCTTTACAATACCTTTGATGTATTCTACTACACTATATTCCAACCAGATAATTAGACATCTTAATGATTAAATATTTTTCACAGACAAACAATACACATATTAACAGTGCTTATATTATAACAGATATTATACATAATTATAGCAAGACAATGCAGACACTGGAAGCGATGTCATAGAGATTTGAAATCACAAACATGAGGGAACAGACCTCATAGCCTTATTGAAAACAGGAATACAATTTTCTAATCTTTCAAAGGGAAATACATCAAAGGAAGAGCTCTAGTATCATGATTGTGTGTATAAGTAAGGCCATAGTACCGAAGAATATTTTGTAAATAGTTGGATACATTTGTATATACAAAATTAATGTATACAGCTTCGATGGCCGATTTAGTTATATACAAAATGGTCATACGGTACATTAATACTGGATATTGGCTTTCCAGAATATCTTCAGGTTTTATTTATAGGAAAAGAATTAATCATTGAAATAAATCCTATCAGAGATACGTAGGGTTGGATACCGGTACCAGGTACTGGTTACCGTACAAAGAATCGCTTAAAAAGTACTGGTCAGTACTGATATTGCATGTTATTGGTTCATGTATTTCAGATTAAATTTTATCTATTATCAAATTTTCCGTTCAAGGTGTATGGACAGT
Source organism: Lutraria lutraria (assembly GCA_964023205.1). Taxonomy (NCBI): domain Eukaryota; kingdom Metazoa; phylum Mollusca; class Bivalvia; order Venerida; family Mactridae; genus Lutraria; species Lutraria lutraria. Next base: position 7,291,322 of record OZ026839.1, on the reverse strand, counting down.
TTTTTTCAGCTATCCAATGTTTTTATACTGGTCTGTGACTATCTAGTCATTACATTTTTCTGTAATTCAAGACTATACATGTGTATTTACTGTTATAAATGTTTATAAATATCATACACCGAAGACAGTGTTCATTAATTAGTTCCCATTGATACTAACCAAAGTGTTTGACTTAAGAAAATGATGGACTGCGGTATTAGAATATCAGTAAAAATACCGTATCTTTTCATTAGTATCGGTATAGTACCGTATCGTTTCATTATTAACGAATCCAATCCAAGAAACACATGTAATATGGTACAAAAACCAGTCTTTGAAATAGAGATAAAAATTTGGTCTGTTAATATCACCGGACACCCAGTATTTAATTAACTCATTAAGTCAGTTCATATCAAAACAGATTAATTGTGGCAGAGTTTGTTCTTAAAGCCAATAAAAAGCAAAGTAATAATATTATGTTGTTTAAAACAACAACATTGAGTTGTAACATAGCTCAATCACCTGTCTAGTGGAGTATACAATCATGTATATCATATAATATTACATGAAAGTGATATAATTGAAAGTGAAGACAAGTTATTCTTAATATTTTACTGATCAATGGCAATAACTTACGGACTTCTACAAATGCTTTCAAATATGAGTATCAAATGAATATTTTCTTCCATAGGAGGAATTATTCAGTCATAAGACAGTAAAAATGACCCCCCTTCTCTGAAAAGTACATTATATCAGATAACTTCAGCAGCAAAATCATGTGACTAGAATTAGCCATAGAATGAAGTATCTCCTACAAATATTAACCAGCTAGTCAACCAGGCATCATAATTTGTGTCAAAGGCAATTATGACAATTTAAGCATAACATGTTGAGGGTTCAGTGCAACAGTGTCGTAACTCATATTGAAAAAAGAACAAGTTACGACAGTGTTGCGCTGAGCCCTCGAATTGTGTGTGTGTATGTGTGAAAAAGTGTGTAGCTTGAGTCGAGAGAAGAACTTGACATTTTATCAGCATCATTATAATGCAAGTTAATGAGACCCCAGTAGAAGGTTAACATCATAAAGAATAGACCAGTCGTTGAGTGTATAAATTGATAATAACCATGGAATATGAATTATGCCACATATAATACAATCCAATGTGGTATGAAAAATATATGACTCTGGGAAAATGACAAAAACACACACTACTGATTAGTGTTTGGTATTTGAAGATCATATTAGCTAATGCTCATCAATGTTGTATTGGAAATAAATCTGATGGATTTAACACAGTCTAAATTCTAATAGACAGAAAATATTCTGGAAGAAATTGATTCCCTTATTTGTACTAAGTTACAATGTAAAAGTAATTATTTTTCTAAAGCCTCTGGCCTTCACTTACAAGTACAAATAGCAAGATTGTGTACTTGTTCAGCTAGCTTCCAGCTTTATTCATGACAAAACATTTATCAAGAGTTCTTCAGATAAATATGCAATGCATTGAACACAGGGAGTTCACAAAACCAACTTTTACTGAGAAAGTGACACTTGAAAGTCAGAGTCTTTCTTTCGGAAAATAAGCCATATTTGCCCTAAAATATATATTTCCCTAATTTGCATACTCACATGAATATTCCCCATATTTGCCTCTTTTGTGTAATTTGCCCCCTTTCCCCAGTACCCAACAAAAGCCCCCTGCATCTTGACTACTGGTATCTCTCACTACCAAACTATTCTATCTTATTCATTCAACAGTGGTCAACTTTTATAGATCATATATTAAACCAGATAGGAAACAAAAGTACTGCAAGTGGTGCCAATGCTAGTCTGTTCACAGCCTCAGTGAGATCTAACCACCAATGAAGTTTTATGTTGCTACCTCTTATAGTTTCTGAGTTATGAGCTACATAAAGTACATTATGTACATTACAGTTTTTGCATGATGATGACACAGATACTGGTACAGTGATCACGATAGCTACTAGCTGGACATTTTCTTTGAAAACAGCTACATGTAGCCAAGCTGAAAATGAACTCAGATCTATGTTCTGTCAAACTGTCTCAGTTAAAACATTTGCTTGAATGTGTTACCTAGCTAACATCTTTTTGTATGTCATGAGTTCTCACTTCCATACCCAAAAAGTCTCTTCCAAATGGGTTTATTTTGTCTTAATCTGGCAATAAGAAATAAAATATTTTGACCAATATTTTTACAGCTGATCTTCTAAAAAAAGACTATGAATAATTCTAAATACATTTAATATGTAAGGTCAAATTATATGTACATGAACTATAGCATATCACAGTATTTTGGCTTACCAACATTTAGTAGTTACTGGAGAAAACTCCAAGTACATCAATATGATCAGACAATTAATGCTTGCCAAGACTTATTTAGTGCCTAAATAAATAATTAAGTGCTAGCTGGCAAGTTTATTCCTATTAACAGTCAATACTTCAATATACTGCCTTAAACTCTAGCAGTTAAACATAAAACTTTGAGACAGAATTATTTTAGCGAACAGTTTTTTTCTATCCAATTGCTATGAAAATGAATTTTAGTAATTAATACATTAAACATTGTACCCTGACTAGAAAGCAATTAGCAGCTGAAGGATTTTCTAATAATTGACAGTTCATGCAAAACCAAAATTTTCTACCATATTCATAACATACTAGTATTACTACAGTGCATCCTCTCAAAAGCAACACCCTTTGGAAATAGCAAAATTATGTTGTTGTTGAGAGGTTGCTGCTCTAGAGAGGTGGAATTAATAGTTAAAACATGCAGCACTGGGAAAGTCATGCTGTTGTTAACAGGAGGCTGTTCCTCAAGAGAGAGCCGCTCTGGAGAGGTTGTACTGTACTTGTAAATACCATCTATTGAATTATTCAAAAGATGGTATTTACAAGTACAGTACAACCTCTAGTATTGAATAATAATAATTCATATTTCTCAGTGATGATATACCTCATAAGAATTAATATACATATAATATATGGATCAGTCAGTCTTTCATATTAAAATAAATCCTGGTTCTATGTGACTTAGCAATTGATTGATCTGTACAAAGCATACCAGTTATAACACATGTACACAAATGCAACAGCTGGAAATGCTATTGCGAAGCATTAATCATTATTAATTAACATATCACAAGGAAACAAAGATTATTACTATAGCTACTATTAGTTTTACTGAGTACTATTGTAACTTACGTAAAATACTTCTAAGTGGGTGTACACATACATTATAATTTATAAATTTACAATAGCTCAGCTACAATGTATAAAATGTTGTTCAAGTGTATTTAATTTAAATCTAAATATTGCGATACTTCAGCACGTACATTTTAATAATTAGAATTCTTAGGATAATGTATACTGTATACTTCTTTAATTCTGCGGGTGCAAAATTTGGCGTTTTTAAGATGTTCATGAATTGGCAGGTTTTATATTTGGCGGTTTAAAATCCAACCGTAGTATTATTGGCATGGTTTTATATTAGTGTTGTCTAGATTTGGGGGTTCTGAAGCTGACCGTCAAAAATTCAAAATCGCCATAATAAAACGGGCGCCAATATTAAGACGTATACAGTATATATAATGATAATCATTAGTTAATTTAGATAATAGTCTGGTACATTGTTACTGTTGTAATATACTAGTAGTACTATAATACAGCTAGCTAGTGTATAATCATACAAGGGTGACTAAACATCTCAAACTTGCCATTGGGTAAAACAAACTTGTGCCCGATCATCTCGGACTATTTTCAGTCATTAATCAACTGAGGACCTACATGATTGTGTATACATATAGCATTTATTTCCAAGACCGGACATAAGGACTGAGATAAAACAAAGGAAATCTTAACGATGATTATAATTAATAACTGCCATCTACTTTAAGGACAAATTATCAAAATCTACTGAGAAAAATTAAGATGAACTGAAGCTGAACTAAAACAACAAACACCACTGTCCGAACGCAACTGAAACTCATAACTTTAAATTTATTTACTTTATTATGATCAGACATTGACTTGGTAAAATTCCCTGTCTTTTGACGGACCAGCAAACCGAGGACTTAAAATATTCCCATTCTAAAGCTAGGTTCTTTACTAAAACCTTTGGTCATTGGTGGTCAATCTCACTAATATTGGCATGTTTGAAAGTAACAAACAGTGAGTTGAATGACTCAGTCTTCAAACTAATTAATTATTCTTTATAAAGCATGTGTCCAATTTCCAAACTGTACATAAGTTGACTATTATAACGGTAGCACCAAGACAGAAAATAAAAAATACAAATTTACGAAAAGGGAAAGACACTGGACACTATAGACAGACCGGAACAGTATGCGGACACTTTTCCTCAAAAGTAACTATTTCGTGTAATTGAGGCCGTGTTTCAAATCATCCAGTCTATGTAGTTTTGAAGATGAATCCTTGCTTAGAAATTTACAGGAACTTACGATTGTAAACAATGCACTACGCATGCGCAGTCAGGCATCGCGACAGGTACAGTTACCGCTTAAAATTATTGTTATATTTAACCAGTACGCGGACACCCGTTTTTATATAGATGTTAAGGTGGTCAAATAAAGTAAACTCACTCGAAAATGCTTTTTTGTGTATTTATTTCATTTACACATGAAAATTAAGAGAATATTTTTCTATATTAAAAATGTAACATGTTTAAAGCATTGATGATTGAGTGCAAAATTTCAGTTAATTTATTCTTCTTTGCAAACAACACACAAAACATAGACTCTCCTATAGTTTTATTTCCTAATTTATACAGAAATGAGTATTTCTCTAAATTTACTTATTTCCATCACTAAGTTTGCTGCTTACGGGAGTTAAGGACGTTAAAATAAAAAATAACATGGAATGCAAAAAACATTTGGCAGGTACATGTAGTCACATGGTTCAAGCACCCAAGTGATAAAGATGCGAAGGTTGCTGTAACATGATCGATTGTGTAGCAGGTTTTTTGTTTACTAAAAAGTCTATTCAAGTGATATTATCTCATATTTATTAAATAGACTATGTAGATTAATTTAACCAGTAACGATTTTTAGGCCATTTACACAAGGACTTACATATTTTTACCAATGTCAATTTATTTTGTTTATATCGTCTGCTGATCAGTATTAACAAGAATGGTAAACAGTATATGTATTATACCGAAAGAAAGGTAAGCTTGCTGCGAACATAGGTATGTAATATCTGTATCGTACGGGCTGTTTTAAATCTTTTAAAACTCGCCAAATACGAGGGTGTCCGCATACTGGTAGCGTCCGCGTACTGGTAGTGTCCGCGTACTGGTAGTGTCCGCGTACTGGTAGTGTCCGCGTACTGGTAGTGTCCGCATACTGGTAGTGTCCGCGTACTGGTAGTGTCCGCGTACTGGTAGTGTCCGCATACTGTTAGTGTCCGCGTACTGTTCCGGTCTGTCTAAGCAGAAGGTAGGAAATTATATCAACAGGGAATTTTGGAATATTTAATACAAGCATGCATGCAAACAGGTGAAATAGATTTTTTTTGCGTAAAAATACAGCTTCTTTTCTGAGGGAAGACATCTTTTTTATCAGTGTTACTTTCTTAAAAACCTGTCATTAGAACTTTTAGCTATGGTAAATTAGTAAATAAATGTGTATCCTACTCTATTACACATTAGAAAGGATTTGAAGTAAATAATCTTACCTTTTTCTCTGTCAATATTGCCGCTACATGCAAGAATCATCATCAACAATATGGATAACAGTGTAAACTTATTCCCCATTGTTGTTAAATGCATTTCTGAACGCTGTCAGTGTCAAAAATCCTTAAGCGAAAGTGTAAATATCGTCGGATAAACCAAAAAACAAACAAATAATTCTCATTCAAAATCAATATGCAAGCTACAGCATCAAATGTTAGCAAAAATCTAAGCGTCGTCAATAAACGCGAGGCTGTGTTAACAGCCGTAGTTCACAGAAAATATGACAGAGAAATTGTGTTTCGCTGGTAAACATCACAACCATTGCATCGGAATAACTCGGACGTTTCGTTCGCTAAATAACCGAAGAGTCCCGAATAGAAGTATAACCAACGGCGGTACCAGTGTCATAATTATGTAGAGTAACGTCCCTTCATTATAACTATTTCGACATATTTAAAACAGGTTTCCGTACGTGTTACGCAGCTTCCGTATTCTTACATTGAATCGTGAGTTTTCCTTTTAATTGTATAAGTACACAGGAGATCAACATCAATTGCTAAAAATAAGGCATTTTGGTCTCAAAGTTTGAAAAATTGAGGCAAAGACCTATACATACATGTACGGGTCTTTGGTTGAGGTCTACATAAATTATGATACTCGTAACCATAATGAGAGAGAGAGAGAGAGAGAGAGAGAGAGAGAGAGAGAGAGAGAGAGAGAGAGATTGTGTCAATTGTGTCTAGCGGTACGACGGATACATTTTTACTCTAAGTTCGCTAAATATCTATTAATTGCATATCTCTGCAATAATAGCGATTGCTATTCGCATATCACAAGGGAGTTACTTTAACGAAATCAGCCACATGGCGTTAGTTTGATATGTTGCGCTATGCACCAGTCAAGGCTATTGACTCGTGCTATCATTACGTGTTGGGTTATTGTCGTTGGCAGAAATGTGCATAATTATGGTATATAGGTATCTTAGTGTGAATTTCACAAGCAGCGCGGGTCGTAGATGGACTTGTTTATGTTCTTTAGTGGTTGAAACTGAACAATTTAATTTGAAATTAGTTATATAGAGACTGAGCATGTACGGTTATATGGGTATGTAAGACGGACACATGGTGAATCAGTATACATATAATTAGTTGAGTAAGCATAATAGTATGTTAGAGCATGTACATTGATGTGCTTGCATTACCGAATTGCATTTATTTAAAAACTATCAGTCTGAGAATAGTGGAACCGACTAATCGCAGAACAATTCCAAATTGAATGAGGGAGACCAGGCACCGCATTGAAATTGTGTTTCATATATTTGCGAACTTAACAAATTAAGAATGTAAGTCAGCATGTGCGAAGAGATCTGTCCCACTGATTTGGGGACCGTCTTGTGTCAAACACCCCTACGCCCCATGCTAGGAAGGAACTATATAAGCGTGGGTGTGTGAAAGAAGGCGACTTCATTGAAATGTCATTCCTTCGTTTCACATTCTCAGATTGCATTCAGTCGAGTAGATTTAAACTTGGTAATATGCGATAATTTTTTATCACACCCTGAAGGTAACGAACACGCATAAACGTGCATCATCGATCGACAAAGGGAAGTAACCCACTTACGTATAGGAAACGCACCCATCGAGCATATAGGACTCCAAGGGAAATGGATGTGTTGGTCATATATCTATGTTTGTCTCTTACATTAATTTCTGCTATCGTAAAACTTGCCAAGTTTATAGTAATATGAAACAACTCAAGCGAACACGTGCACAAACACCTTGGTATATAAGTTCCGATTCTAGTCAGACAGTGTGCCGCAATGGCGCAGTCGGTAAAGCGTCGGACATTGAAAGCTTTCGAGACAGGCAGAGTTTTTGTGGCGGGTTCGAGGCCGGCCACGGATCTTTTTTTTAATTTTTATTTTTCATTCGTTAGCGTTATGCAGGCTTCAAAACGTTCCGCAAACACTTGGCGTTTGTTTCTTGGAAATAAAATTAAATAGAAACAGCGTATTTTGTACGTTTTGCATTAATTAATATTCATTTCTGCAATAAAAGCGATGTTAATCGCATTTCACGTGGGATTACTGTAACGAAACTAGCCGTATGACTTTAGTTTGATATGTTGCGCTATGTACCAATCAAGGCTGTTGTATTGTGTTAACATTGCGTGTTAGGTTATTGTCGTTGGCGTCAATATGCATATGGTACGTACGTATCTTACTGTGAATTTCATAAGCAGCGCATGTGTTAAAGTAACAATTTGTTTTAATATCAATTATATAGAGACTGAACATGTACGGTTACATATGTATGTAAGTTGAAATTGTGTTTCATACATTTGCGAACTTAACAAATCAAGAATGTAAGTAAGCATGTGCGGAGAGATATGTCCCACTGATTTGGGGGCCGTCTTGTGTCAAACACCCCCACACGCTCCGACAAACCATTATACTAACTCAACTATTGCATGCATACTGATTCACCATATGTCCGTCTTACATACCTATGTAACCGTACATGCTCATTCTCTATATAACTAATATCAAATGAAATTGTTCAGTTTCAACCACTGCGTAACGCTTTGTAGCCTGTATAACGCTAAATAAAAAAAATAAAAATTTGACACGTGGCCGGCCTCGAACCCGCCACAAAATGTACACGAAAGCTATCAACGTCCGACGCTCTACCGACTGCGCCACAGCCACACACACTGTCTGACGAGAATCGGAAATTATATATCAAGGTATTTGTGCACGTGTTCGGTTGAGTAGTTTCATATTACTGTAAACTTGACAAGTTTTACGCTATCAAAATTTATTGTAACATGCATACGTGGATATATGACCATATAACCATTTCCCATGCAGTCCTAGATACTCTGGTTGAGCGTTTCCTGTACGCAATTGGGTTACTTCCCTTTGTTGATGGTGCACGCTTATGCGTGTTTGTTACCTACAGGGTGTGACAAAAAATGTGTGCATCTTACCAAGTATACATCTACCAACTGCATGCAATCTGAGATTGTAAAACGATGAATGACATTTTCAGTTAAGTTGTATTCTTACACATACCCGGGCTTATATAGTTCTTACCCAGCATGGGGCGTAGGGGGTGTTTGACACAAGACGGCCCCCAAATCAGTCAGACAGTTCTCTCCGCATCTGCTTACTTACATTCTTAATGTGTTAAGTTCGCAAATATAGCATATACAATTTCAATGCGGTGCCTGGTCTCCCTCATTCGATTTGGAATTGTTCTGCGATTAGTTGGTTCCACTTTTATCAGACTGATAGTTTTTAAACAAATGCTATTCGGTAATGCAAGCACACCAATGTGCATGCACTAACAAACCATTATACTTACTCAACTATTGCACGTATACTGATTCACCATATGTCCGTCTTTCATACCTATGTAACCGTACATGCTCAGTCTCTATATAACTAATATCAAATGAAATTATACGACTATACCCCCAGCAGAGCTATTAAAAAAGTGTCTTCTAACGTTTGTAAGAAGACACTTTTGAATAACTCAACTTTCACGTGGATATTATCCTTTACCGTCGTATAAGTCAGATACACGTACTCGTATTTTCTTCAAAAATGTCTTCTTACAGACGCTAAGAAGACGATTCCCTTAGTCAAACAACCATTTAATCCTCGGCTTCGCCTCGGACAAATTGATTGTTTATCTAAGCGAACTGTCTTCTTACGTCTGTAAGAAGACACTTTTGAAGAAAAACTCGTACTGTATCTATTACTTGTTCAGTTTCAACCACTAAAGAACATAGACAAGTCCATCTACGACCCGCGCTGCTTGTGAAATTCACACTAAGATACCTATATACCATAATTATGCACATTGCTGCCAACGACAATAACCCAACACGTAATGATAGCACGATACAATAGCCTTGACTGGTGCATAGCGCAACATATAAAACTAACGCCATGTGGCTGGTTTCGTTAAAGTAACCCCCTTGTGATATGCGAATAGCAATCGCTATTATTGCAGAGATCTGCAATTAATAGATATTTAGCGAACTTAGAGTAAAAATATATCCGTCGTACCGCTAGACACAATTGTACAAGTAGTAACTGAGTATTAATGCAAAAAGTACAAAATATGTTGTTTCTATTTCATTCTTAATTGCAAGAAACAAACTCCAAGCGATTGCGTAACGCTTTGTAGCCTGTATAACGCTGAATAAAAAAATAAAAAATTGACACGTGGCCGGGCTCGAACCCGCCACAAAATGTAGACGAAAGCTTTCAATGTCCGACGCTCTACCGACTGCGCCACAGCGGCACACTGTCTGGCGAGAATCGGAACATATATATCAAGGTATTTGTGCACGTGTTCGGTTGAGTAGTTTCATATTACTGTAAACTTGACAAGTTTTACGCTATCAAAATTTATTGTAACATGCATACGTGGATATATGACCATATAACAATTTCCCATGCAGTCCTAGATACTCTGGTTGTGCGTTTCCTGTACGCAATTGGGTTACTTCCCTTTGTTGATGATGCACGCTTATGCGTGTTTGTTACCTACAGGGTGTGACAAAAAATGTGTGCATCTTACCAAGTATACATCTACCAACTGCATGCAATCTGAGATTGTAAAACGACGAATGACATTTTCAGTTAAGTTGTATTCTTACACATACCCGGGCTTATATAGTTCCTACCCAGCATGGGGCGTAGGGGGTGTTTGACACAAGACGGCCCCCAAATCAGTCAGACAGTTCTCTCCGCATCTGCTTACTTACATTCTTAATGTGTTAAGTTCGCAAATATAGCATACACAATTTCAATGCGGGGCCTGGTCTCCCTCATTCGATTTGGAATTGTTCTGCGATTAGTCGGTTCCACTTTTCTCAGACTAATAGTTTTTAAACAAATGCAATTCGGTAATGCAAGCACACCAATGTGCATGCACTAACAAACCATTATACTTACTCAACTATTGCATGTATACTGATTCACCATATGTCCGTCTTACATACCTATGTAACCGTACATGCTCAGTCTCTATATAACTAATATCAAATGAAATTGTTCAGTTTCAACCACTAAAGAACATAGACAAGTCCATTTACGACCCGCGCTGCTTGTGAAATTCACACTAAGATACCTATATACCATAATTATGCACATTGCTGCCAACGACAATAACCCAACACGTAATGATAGCACGATACAATAGCCTTGACTGGTGCATAGCGCAACATATCAAACTAACGCCATGTGGCTGGTTTCGTTAAAGTAACCCCCTTGTGATATGCGAATAGCAATCGCTATTATTGCAGAGATCTGCAATTAATAGATATTTAGCGAACTTAGAGTAAAAATATATCCGTCGTACCGCTAGACACAATTGTACAAGTAGTAACTGAGTATTAATGCAAAAAGTACAAAATATGTTGTTTCTATTTCATTCTTAATTGCAAGAAACAAACTCCAAGCGATTGCGTAACGCTTTGTAGCCTGTATAACGCTGAATAAAAAAATAAAAAATTGACACGTGGCCGGGCTCGAACCCGCCACAAAATGTAGACGAAAGCTTTCAATGTCCGACGCTCTACCGACTGCGCCACAGCGGCACACTGTCTGGCGAGAATCGGAACATATATATCAAGGTATTTGTGCACGTGTTCGGTTGAGTAGTTTCATATTACTGTAAACTTGACAAGTTTTACGCTATCAAAATTTATTGTAACATGCATACGTGGATATATGACCATATAACAATTTCCCATGCAGTCCTAGATACTCTGGTTGTGCGTTTCCTGTACGCAATTGGGTTACTTCCCTTTGTTGATGATGCACGCTTATGCGTGTTTGTTACCTACAGGGTGTGACAAAAAATGTGTGCATCTTACCAAGTATACATCTACCAACTGCATGCAATCTGAGATTGTAAAACGACGAATGACATTTTCAGTTAAGTTGTATTCTTACACATACCCGGGCTTATATAGTTCCTACCCAGCATGGGGCGTAGGGGGTGTTTGACACAAGACGGCCCCCAAATCAGTCAGACAGTTCTCTCCGCATCTGCTTACTTACATTCTTAATGTGTTAAGTTCGCAAATATAGCATACACAATTTCAATGCGGGGCCTGGTCTCCCTCATTCGATTTGGAATTGCTCTGCGATTAGTCGGTTCCACTTTTCTCAGACTAATAGTTTTTAAACAAATGCAATTCGGTAATGCAAGCACACCAATGTGTATGCACTAACAAACCATTATACTTACTCAACTATTGCATGTATACTGATTCACCATATGTCCGTCTTACATACCTATGTAACCGTACATGCTCAGTCTCTATATAACTAATATCAAATGAAATTGTTCAGTTTCAACCACTAAAGAACATAGACAAGTCCATCTACGACCCGCGCTGCTTGTGAAATTCACACTAAGATACCTATATACCATAATTATGCACATTGCTGCCAACGACAATAACCCAACACGTAATGATAGCACGATACAATAGCCTTGACTGGTGCATAGCGCAACATATCAAACTAACGCCATGTGGCTGGTTTCGTTAAAGTAACCCCCTTGTGATATGCGAATAGCAATCGCTATTATTGCAGAGATCTGCAATTAATAGATATTTAGCGAACTTAGAGTAAAAATATATCCGTCGTACCGCTAGACACAATTGTACAAGTAGTAACTGAGTATTAATGCAAAAAGTACAAAATATGTTGTTTCTATTTCATTCTTAATTGCAAGAAACAAACTCCAAGCGATTGCGTAACGCTTTGTAGCCTGTATAACGCTGAATAAAAAAATAAAAATTTGACACGTGGCCGGGCTCGAACCCGCCACAAAATGTAGACGAAAGCTTTCAATGTCCGACGCTCTACCGACTGCGCCACAGCGGCACACTGTCTTATGAGAATCGGAACATATATATCAAGGTATTTGTGCACGTGTTCGGTTGAGTAGTTTCATATTACTGTAAACTTGACAAGTTTTACGCTATCAAAATTTATTGTAACATGCATACGTGGATATATGACCATATAACCATTTCCCATGCAGTCCTAGATACTCTGGTTGTGCGTTTCCTGTACGCAATTGGGTTACTTCCCTTTGTTGATGATGCACGCTTATGCGTGTTTGTTACCTACAGGGTGTGACAAAAAATGTGTGCATCTTACCAAGTATACATCTACCAACTGCATGCAATCTGAGATTGTAAAACGACGAATGACATTTTCAGTTAAGTTGTATTCTTACACATACCCGGGCTTATATAGTTCCTACCCAGCATGGGGCGTAGGGGGTGTTTGACACAAGACGGCCCCCAAATCAGTCAGACAGTTCTCTCCGCATCTGCTTACTTACATTCTTAATGTGTTAAGTTCGCAAATATAGCATACACAATTTCAATGCGGGGCCTGGTCTCCCTCATTCGATTTGGAATTGTTCTGCGATTAGTCGGTTCCACTTTTCTCAGACTAATAGTTTTTAAACAAATGCAATTCGGTAATGCAAGCACACCAATGTGCATGCACTAACAAACCATTATACTTACTCAACTATTGCATGTATACTGATTCACCATATGTCCGTCTTACATACCTATGTAACCGTACATGCTCAGTCTCTATATAACTAATATCAAATGAAATTGTTCAGTTTCAACCACTAAAGAACATAGACAAGTCCATTTACGACCCGCGCTGCTTGTGAAATTCACACTAAGATACCTATATACCATAATTATGCACATTGCTGCCAACGACAATAACCCAACACGTAATGATAGCACGATACAATAGCCTTGACTGGTGCATAGCGCAACATATCAAACTAACGCCATGTGGCTGGTTTCGTTAAAGTAACCCCCTTGTGATATGCGAATAGCAATCGCTATTATTGCAGAGATCTGCAATTAATAGATATTTAGCGAACTTAGAGTAAAAATATATCCGTCGTACCGCTAGACACAATTGTACAAGTAGTAACTGAGTATTAATGCAAAAAGTACAAAATATGTTGTTTCTATTTCATTCTTAATTGCAAGAAACAAACTCCAAGCGATTGCGTAACGCTTTGTAGCCTGTATAACGCTGAATAAAAAAATAAAAAATTGACACGTGGCCGGGCTCGAACCCGCCACAAAATGTAGACGAAAGCTTTCAATGTCCGACGCTCTACCGACTGCGCCACAGCGGCACACTGTCTGGCGAGAATCGGAACATATATATCAAGGTATTTGTGCACGTGTTCGGTTGAGTAGTTTCATATTACTGTAAACTTGACAAGTTTTACGCTATCAAAATTTATTGTAACATGCATACGTGGATATATGACCATATAACAATTTCCCATGCAGTCCTAGATACTCTGGTTGTGCGTTTCCTGTACGCAATTGGGTTACTTCCCTTTGTTGATGATGCACGCTTATGCGTGTTTGTTACCTACAGGGTGTGACAAAAAATGTGTGCATCTTACCAAGTATACATCTACCAACTGCATGCAATCTGAGATTGTAAAACGACGAATGACATTTTCAGTTAAGTTGTATTCTTACACATACCCGGGCTTATATAGTTCCTACCCAGCATGGGGCGTAGGGGGTGTTTGACACAAGACGGCCCCCAAATCAGTCAGACAGTTCTCTCCGCATCTGCTTACTTACATTCTTAATGTGTTAAGTTCGCAAATATAGCATACACAATTTCAATGCGGGGCCTGGTCTCCCTCATTCGATTTGGAATTGCTCTGCGATTAGTCGGTTCCACTTTTCTCAGACTAATAGTTTTTAAACAAATGCAATTCGGTAATGCAAGCACACCAATGTGTATGCACTAACAAACCATTATACTTACTCAACTATTGCATGTATACTGATTCACCATATGTCCGTCTTACATACCTATGTAACCGTACATGCTCAGTCTCTATATAACTAATATCAAATGAAATTGTTCAGTTTCAACCACTAAAGAACATAGACAAGTCCATCTACGACCCGCGCTGCTTGTGAAATTCACACTAAGATACCTATATACCATAATTATGCACATTGCTGCCAACGACAATAACCCAACACGTAATGATAGCACGATACAATAGCCTTGACTGGTGCATAGCGCAACATATCAAACTAACGCCATGTGGCTGGTTTCGTTAAAGTAACCCCCCTTGTGATATGCGAATAGCAATCGCTATTATTGCAGAGATCTGCAATTAATAGATATTTAGCGAACTTAGAGTAAAAATATATCCGTCGTACCGCTAGACACAATTGTACAAGTAGTAACTGAGTATTAATGCAAAAAGTACAAAATATGTTGTTTCTATTTCATTCTTAATTGCAAGAAACAAACTCCAAGCGATTGCGTAACGCTTTGTAGCCTGTATAACGCTGAATAAAAAAATAAAAATTTGACACGTGGCCGGGCTCGAACCCGCCACAAAATGTAGACGAAAGCTTTCAATGTCCGACGCTCTACCGACTGCGCCACAGCGGCACAATGTCTGACGAGAATCGGAACATATATATCAAGGTATTTGTGCACGTGTTCGGTTGAGTAGTTTCATATTACTGTAAACTTGACAAGTTTTACGCTATCAAAATTTATTGTAACATGCATACGTGGATATATGACCATATAACAATTTCCCATGCAGTCCTAGATACTCTGGTTGTGCGTTTCCTGTACGCAATTGGGTTACTTCCCTTTGTTGATGATGCACGCTTATGCGTGTTTGTTACCTACAGGGTGTGACAAAAAATGTGTGCATCTTACCAAGTATACATCTACCAACTGCATGCAATCTGAGATTGTAAAACGACGAATGACATTTTCAGTTAAGTTGTATTCTTACACATACCCGGGCTTATATAGTTCCTACCCAGCATGGGGCGTAGGGGGTGTTTGACACAAGACGGCCCCCAAATCAGTCAGACAGTTCTCTCCGCATCTGCTTACTTACATTCTTAATGTGTTAAGTTCGCAAATATAGCATACACAATTTCAATGCGGGGCCTGGTCTCCCTCATTCGATTTGGAATTGTTCTGCGATTAGTCGGTTCCACTTTTCTCAGACTAATAGTTTTTAAACAAATGCAATTCGGTAATGCAAGCACACCAATGTGCATGCACTAACAAACCATTATACTTACTCAACTATTGCATGTATACTGATTCACCATATGTCCGTCTTACATACCTATGTAACCGTACATGCTCAGTCTCTATATAACTAATATCAAATGAAATTGTTCAGTTTCAACCACTAAAGAACATAGACAAGTCCATCTACGACCCGCGCTGCTTGTGAAATTCACACTAAGATACCTATATACCATAATTATGCACATTGCTGCCAACGACAATAACCCAACACGTAATGATAGCACGATACAATAGCCTTGACTGGTGCATAGCGCAACATATCAAACTAACGCCATGTGGCTGGTTTCGTTAAAGTAACCCCCTTGTGATATGCGAATAGCAATCGCTATTATTGCAGAGATCTGCAATTAATAGATATTTAGCGAACTTAGAGTAAAAATATATCCGTCGTACCGCTAGACACAATTGTACAAGTAGTAACTGAGTATTAATGCAAAAAGTACAAAATATGTTGTTTCTATTTCATTCTTAATTGCAAGAAACAAACTCCAAGCGATTGCGTAACGCTTTGTAGCCTGTATAACGCTGAATAAAAAAATAAAAATTTGACACGTGGCCGGGCTCGAACCCGCCACAAAATGTAGACGAAAGCTTTCAATGTCCGACGCTCTACCGAGTGCGCCACAGCGGCACACTGTCTGACGAGAATCGGAACATATATATCAAGGTATTTGTGCACGTGTTCGGTTGAGTAGTTTCATATTACTGTAAACTTGACAAGTTTTACGCTATCAAAATTTATTGTAACATGCATACGTGGATATATGACCATATAACCATTTCCCATGCAGTCCTAGATACCCTGGTTGTGCGTTTCCTGTACGCAATTGGGTTACTTCCCTTTGTTAATGGTGCACGCTTATGCGTGTTTGTTACCTACAGGGTGTGACAAAAAATGTGTGCATCTTACCAAGTATACATCTACCAACTGCATGCAATCTGAGATTGTAAAACGATGAATGACATTTTCAGTTAAGTTGTATTCTTACACATACCCGCGCTTATATAGTTCCTACCCAGCATGGGGCGTAGGGGGTGTTTGACACAAGACGGCCCCCAAATCAGTCAGACAGTTCTCTCCGCATCTGCTTACTTACATTCTTAATGTGTTAAGTTCGCAAATATAGCATACACAATTTCAATGCGGTGCCTGGTCTCCCTCATTCGATTTGGAATTGTTCTGCGATTAGTCGGTTCCACTTTTCTCAGACTGATAGTTTTTAAACAAATGCAATTTGGTAATGCAAGCACACCAATGTGCATGCACTAACAAACCATTATACTTACTCAACTATTGCATGTATACTGATTCACCATATGTCCGTTTTACATACCTATGTAACCGTACATGCTCAGTCTCTATATAACTAATATCAAATGAAATTGTTCAGTTTCAACCACTAAAGAACATAGACAAGTCCATCTACGACCCGCGCTGCTTGTGAAATTCACACTAAGATACCTATATACCATAATTATGCACATTGCTGCCAACGACAATAACCCAACACGTAATGATAGCACGATACAATAGCCTTGACTGGTGCATAGCGCAACATATCAAACTAACGCCATGTGGCTGGTTTCGTTAAAGTAACCCCCTTGTGATATGCGAATAGCAATCGCTATTATTGCAGAGATCTGCAATCAATAGATATTTAGCGAACTTAGAGTAAAAATATATCCGTCGTACCGCTAGACACAATTGTACAAGTAGTCACTGAGTATTAATGCAACAAGTACAAAATATGTTGTTTCTATTTCATTCATAATTGCAAGAAACAAACTCCAAGCGATTGCGTAACGCTTTGTAGCCTGTATAACGCTAAATAAAAAAAAAAAAAAATTTGACACGTGGCCGGGCTCGAACCCGCCACAAAATGTAGACGAAAGCTTTCAATGTCCGACGCTCTACCGACTGCGCCACAGCGGCACACTGTCTGACGAGAATCGGAACATATATATCAAGGTATTTGCCCACGTGTTCGGTTGAGTAGTTTCATATTACTGTAAACTTGACAAGTTTTACGCTATCAAAATTTATTGTAACATGCATACGTGGATATATGACCATATAACCATTTCCCATGCAGTCCTAGATACTCTGGTTGTGCGTTTCCTGTACGCAATTGGGTTACTTCCCTTTGTTGATGGTGCACGCTTATGCGTGTTTGTTACCTACAGGGTGTGACAAAATATGTGTGCATCTTACCAAGTATACATCTACCAACTGCATGCAATCTGAGATTGTAAAACGATGAATGACATTTTCAGTTAAGTTGTATTCTTACACATACCCGCGCTTATATAGTTCCTACCCAGCATGGGGCGTAGGGGGTGTTTGACACAAGACGGCCCCCAAATCAGTCAGACAGTTCTCTCCGCATCTGCTTACTTACATTCTTAATGTGTTAAGTTCGCAAATATAGCATACACAATTTCAATGCGGTGCCTGGTCTCCCTCATTCGATTTGGAATTGTTCTGCGATTAGTCGGTTCCACTTTTCTCAGACTGATAGTTTTTAAACAAATGCAATTCGGTAATGCAAGCACACCAATGTGCATGCACTAACAAACCATTATACTTACTCAACTATTGCATGTATACTGATTCACCATATGTCCGTCTTACATACCTATGTAACCGTACATGCTCAGTCTCTATATAACTAATATCAAATGAAATTGTTCAGTTTCAACCACTAAAGAACATAGACAAGTCCATCTACGACCCGCGCTGCTTGTGAAATTCACACTAAGATACCTATATACCATAATTATGCACATTGCTGCCAACGACAATAACCCAACACGTAATGATAGCACGATACAATAGCCTTGACTGGTGCATAGCGCAACATATCAAACTAACGCCATGTGGCTGGTTTCGTTAAAGTAACCCCCTTGTGATATGCGAATAGCAATCGCTATTATTGCAGAGATCTGCAATTAATAGATATTTAGCGAACTTAGAGTAAAAATATATCCGTCGTACCGCTAGACACAATTGTACAAGTAGTAACTGAGTATTAATGCAAAAAGTACAAAATATGTTGTTTCTATTTCATTCTTAATTGCAAGAAACAAACTCCAAGCGATTGCGTAACGCTTTGTAGCCTGTATAACGCTGAATAAAAAAATAAAAATTTGACACGTGGCCGGGCTCGAACCCGCCACAAAATGTAGACGAAAGCTTTCAATGTCCGACGCTCTACCGAGTGCGCCACAGCGGCACACTGTCTGACGAGAATCGGAACATATATATCAAGGTATTTGTGCACGTGTTCGGTTGAGTAGTTTCATATTACTGTAAACTTGACAAGTTTTACGCTATCAAAATTTATTGTAACATGCATACGTGGATATATGACCATATAACCATTTCCCATGCAGTCCTAGATACCCTGGTTGTGCGTTTCCTGTACGCAATTGGGTTACTTCCCTTTGTTAATGGTGCACGCTTATGCGTGTTTGTTACCTACAGGGTGTGACAAAAAATGTGTGCATCTTACCAAGTATACATCTACCAACTGCATGCAATCTGAGATTGTAAAACGATGAATGACATTTTCAGTTAAGTTGTATTCTTACACATACCCGCGCTTATATAGTTCCTACCCAGCATGGGGCGTAGGGGGTGTTTGACACAAGACGGCCCCCAAATCAGTCAGACAGTTCTCTCCGCATCTGCTTACTTACATTCTTAATGTGTTAAGTTCGCAAATATAGCATACACAATTTCAATGCGGTGCCTGGTCTCCCTCATTCGATTTGGAATTGTTCTGCGATTAGTCGGTTCCACTTTTCTCAGACTGATAGTTTTTAAACAAATGCAATTCGGTAATGCAAGCACACCAATGTGCATGCACTAACAAACCATTATACTTACTCAACTATTGCATGTATACTGATTCACCATATGTCCGTTTTACATACCTATGTAACCGTACATGCTCAGTCTCTATATAACTAATATCAAATGAAATTGTTCAGTTTCAACCACTAAAGAACATAGACAAGTCCATCTACGACCCGCGCTGCTTGTGAAATTCACACTAAGATACCTATATACCATAATTATGCACATTGCTGCCAACGACAATAACCCAACACGTAATGATAGCACGATACAATAGCCTTGACTGGTGCATAGCGCAACATATCAAACTAACGCCATGTGGCTGGTTTCGTTAAAGTAACCCCCTTGTGATATGCGAATAGCAATCGCTATTATTGCAGAGATCTGCAATCAATAGATATTTAGCGAACTTAGAGTAAAAATATATCCGTCGTACCGCTAGACACAATTGTACAAGTAGTCACTGAGTATTAATGCAACAAGTACAAAATATGTTGTTTCTATTTCATTCATAATTGCAAGAAACAAACTCCAAGCGATTGCGTAACGCTTTGTAGCCTGTATAACGCTGAATAAAAAAAAAATTTGACACGTGGCCGGGCTCGAACCCGCCACAAAATGTAGACGAAAGCTTTCAATGTCCGACGCTCTACCGAGTGCGCCACAGCGGCACACTGTCTGACGAGAATCGGAACATATATATCAAGGTATTTGTGCACGTGTTCGGTTGAGTAGTTTCATATTACTGTAAACTTGACAAGTTTTACGCTATCAAAATTTATTGTAACATGCATACGTGGATATATGACCATATAACCATTTCCCATGCAGTCCTAGATACCCTGGTTGTGCGTTTCCTGTACGCAATTGGGTTACTTCCCTTTGTTAATGGTGCACGCTTATGCGTGTTTGTTACCTACAGGGTGTGACAAAAAATGTGTGCATCTTACCAAGTATACATCTACCAACTGCATGCAATCTGAGATTGTAAAACGATGAATGACATTTTCAGTTAAGTTGTATTCTTACACATACCCGCGCTTATATAGTTCCTACCCAGCATGGGGCGTAGGGGGTGTTTGACACAAGACGGCCCCCAAATCAGTCAGACAGTTCTCTCCGCATCTGCTTACTTACATTCTTAATGTGTTAAGTTCGCAAATATAGCATACACAATTTCAATGCGGTGCCTGGTCTCCCTCATTCGATTTGGAATTGTTCTGCGATTAGTCGGTTCCACTTTTCTCAGACTGATAGTTTTTAAACAAATGCAATTTGGTAATGCAAGCACACCAATGTGCATGCACTAACAAACCATTATACTTACTCAACTATTGCATGTATACTGATTCACCATATGTCCGTTTTACATACCTATGTAACCGTACATGCTCAGTCTCTATATAACTAATATCAAATGAAATTGTTCAGTTTCAACCACTAAAGAACATAGACAAGTCCATCTACGACCCGCGCTGCTTGTGAAATTCACACTAAGATACCTATATACCATAATTATGCACATTGCTGCCAACGACAATAACCCAACACGTAATGATAGCACGATACAATAGCCTTGACTGGTGCATAGCGCAACATATCAGACTAACGCCATGTGGCTGGTTTCGATAAAGTAACCCCCTTGTGATATGCGAATAGCAATCGCTATTATTGCAGAGATCTGCAATTAATAGATATTTAGCGAACTTAGAGTAAAAATATATCCGTCGTACCGCTAGACACAATTGTACAAGTAGTAAATGAGTATTAATGCAAAACGTACAAAATATGCTGTTTCTATTTCATTCTTAATTGCAAAAAAAAACTCCAAGCGATTGCGTAACGCTTTGTAGCCTGTATAACGCTAAATAAAAAAAAATAAAAATTTGACACGTGGCCGGGCTCGAACCCGCCACAAAATGTAGACGAAAGCTTTCAATGTCCGACGCTCTACCGACTGCGCCACAGCGGCACACTGTCTGACGAGAATCGGAACATATATATCAAGGTATTTGCCCACGTGTTCGGTTGAGTAGTTTCATATTACTGTAAACTTGACAAGTTTTACGCTATCAAAATTTATTGTAACATGCATACGTGGATATATGACCATATAACCATTTCCCATGCAGTCCTAGATACTCTGGTTGTGCGTTTCCTGTACGCAATTGGGTTACTTCCCTTTGTTGATGGTGCACGCTTATGCGTGTTTGTTACCTACAGGGTGTGACAAAATATGTGTGCATCTTACCAAGTATACATCTACCAACTGCATGCAATCTGAGATTGTAAAACGATGAATGACATTTTCAGTTAAGTTGTATTCTTACACATACCCGCGCTTATATAGTTCCTACCCAGCATGGGGCGTAGGGGGTGTTTGACACAAGACGGCCCCCAAATCAGTCAGACAGTTCTCTCCGCATCTGCTTACTTACATTCTTAATGTGTTAAGTTCGCAAATATAGCATACACAATTTCAATGCGGTGCCTGGTCTCCCTCATTCGATTTGGAATTGTTCTGCGATTAGTCGGTTCCACTTTTCTCAGACTGATAGTTTTTAAACAAATGCAATTCGGTAATGCAAGCACACCAATGTGCATGCACTAACAAACCATTATACTTACTCAACTATTGCATGTATACTGATTCACCATATGTCCGTCTTACATACCTATGTAACCGTACATGCTCAGTCTCTATATAACTAATATCAAATGAAATTGTTCAGTTTCAACCACTAAAGAACATAGACAAGTCCATCTACGACCCGCGCTGCTTGTGAAATTCACACTAAGATACCTATATACCATAATTATGCACATTGCTGCCAACGACAATAACCCAACACGTAATGATAGCACGATACAATAGCCTTGACTGGTGCATAGCGCAACATATCAAACTAACGCCATGTGGCTGGTTTCGTTAAAGTAACCCCCTTGTGATATGCGAATAGCAATCGCTATTATTGCAGAGATCTGCAATTAATAGATATTTAGCGAACTTAGAGTAAAAATATATCCGTCGTACCGCTAGACACAATTGTACAAGTAGTAACTGAGTATTAATGCAAAAAGTACAAAATATGTTGTTTCTATTTCATTCTTAATTGCAAGAAACAAACTCCAAGCGATTGCGTAACGCTTTGTAGCCTGTATAACGCTGAATAAAAAAATAAAAATTTGACACGTGGCCGGGCTCGAACCCGCCACAAAATGTAGACGAAAGCTTTCAATGTCCGACGCTCTACCGAGTGCGCCACAGCGGCACACTGTCTGACGAGAATCGGAACATATATATCAAGGTATTTGTGCACGTGTTCGGTTGAGTAGTTTCATATTACTGTAAACTTGACAAGTTTTACGCTATCAAAATTTATTGTAACATGCATACGTGGATATATGACCATATAACCATTTCCCATGCAGTCCTAGATACCCTGGTTGTGCGTTTCCTGTACGCAATTGGGTTACTTCCCTTTGTTAATGGTGCACGCTTATGCGTGTTTGTTACCTACAGGGTGTGACAAAAAATGTGTGCATCTTACCAAGTATACATCTACCAACTGCATGCAATCTGAGATTGTAAAACGATGAATGACATTTTCAGTTAAGTTGTATTCTTACACATACCCGCGCTTATATAGTTCCTACCCAGCATGGGGCGTAGGGGGTGTTTGACACAAGACGGCCCCCAAATCAGTCAGACAGTTCTCTCCGCATCTGCTTACTTACATTCTTAATGTGTTAAGTTCGCAAATATAGCATACACAATTTCAATGCGGTGCCTGGTCTCCCTCATTCGATTTGGAATTGTTCTGCGATTAGTCGGTTCCACTTTTCTCAGACTGATAGTTTTTAAACAAATGCAATTCGGTAATGCAAGCACACCAATGTGCATGCACTAACAAACCATTATACTTACTCAACTATTGCATGTATACTGATTCACCATATGTCCGTTTTACATACCTATGTAACCGTACATGCTCAGTCTCTATATAACTAATATCAAATGAAATTGTTCAGTTTCAACCACTAAAGAACATAGACAAGTCCATCTACGACCCGCGCTGCTTGTGAAATTCACACTAAGATACCTATATACCATAATTATGCACATTGCTGCCAACGACAATAACCCAACACGTAATGATAGCACGATACAATAGCCTTGACTGGTGCATAGCGCAACATATCAAACTAACGCCATGTGGCTGGTTTCGTTAAAGTAACCCCCTTGTGATATGCGAATAGCAATCGCTATTATTGCAGAGATCTGCAATCAATAGATATTTAGCGAACTTAGAGTAAAAATATATCCGTCGTACCGCTAGACACAATTGTACAAGTAGTCACTGAGTATTAATGCAACAAGTACAAAATATGTTGTTTCTATTTCATTCATAATTGCAAGAAACAAACTCCAAGCGATTGCGTAACGCTTTGTAGCCTGTATAACGCTGAATAAAAAAAAAATTTGACACGTGGCCGGGCTCGAACCCGCCACAAAATGTAGACGAAAGCTTTCAATGTCCGACGCTCTACCGAGTGCGCCACAGCGGCACACTGTCTGACGAGAATCGGAACATATATATCAAGGTATTTGTGCACGTGTTCGGTTGAGTAGTTTCATATTACTGTAAACTTGACAAGTTTTACGCTATCAAAATTTATTGTAACATGCATACGTGGATATATGACCATATAACCATTTCCCATGCAGTCCTAGATACCCTGGTTGTGCGTTTCCTGTACGCAATTGGGTTACTTCCCTTTGTTAATGGTGCACGCTTATGCGTGTTTGTTACCTACAGGGTGTGACAAAAAATGTGTGCATCTTACCAAGTATACATCTACCAACTGCATGCAATCTGAGATTGTAAAACGATGAATGACATTTTCAGTTAAGTTGTATTCTTACACATACCCGCGCTTATATAGTTCCTACCCAGCATGGGGCGTAGGGGGTGTTTGACACAAGACGGCCCCCAAATCAGTCAGACAGTTCTCTCCGCATCTGCTTACTTACATTCTTAATGTGTTAAGTTCGCAAATATAGCATACACAATTTCAATGCGGTGCCTGGTCTCCCTCATTCGATTTGGAATTGTTCTGCGATTAGTCGGTTCCACTTTTCTCAGACTGATAGTTTTTAAACAAATGCAATTTGGTAATGCAAGCACACCAATGTGCATGCACTAACAAACCATTATACTTACTCAACTATTGCATGTATACTGATTCACCATATGTCCGTTTTACATACCTATGTAACCGTACATGCTCAGTCTCTATATAACTAATATCAAATGAAATTGTTCAGTTTCAACCACTAAAGAACATAGACAAGTCCATCTACGACCCGCGCTGCTTGTGAAATTCACACTAAGATACCTATATACCATAATTATGCACATTGCTGCCAACGACAATAACCCAACACGTAATGATAGCACGATACAATAGCCTTGACTGGTGCATAGCGCAACATATCAGACTAACGCCATGTGGCTGGTTTCGATAAAGTAACCCCCTTGTGATATGCGAATAGCAATCGCTATTATTGCAGAGATCTGCAATTAATAGATATTTAGCGAACTTAGAGTAAAAATATATCCGTCGTACCGCTAGACACAATTGTACAAGTAGTAAATGAGTATTAATGCAAAACGTACAAAATATGCTGTTTCTATTTCATTCTTAATTGCAAAAAAAAACTCCAAGCGATTGCGTAACGCTTTGTAGCCTGTATAACGCTAAATAAAAAAAAATAAAAATTTGACACGTGGCCGGGCTCGAACCCGCCACAAAATGTAGACGAAAGCTTTCAATGTCCGACGCTCTACCGACTGCGCCACAGCGGCACACTGTCTGACGAGAATCGGAACATATATATCAAGGTATTTGCCCACGTGTTCGGTTGAGTAGTTTCATATTACTGTAAACTTGACAAGTTTTACGCTATCAAAATTTATTGTAACATGCATACGTGGATATATGACCATATAACCATTTCCCATGCAGTCCTAGATACTCTGGTTGTGCGTTTCCTGTACGCAATTGGGTTACTTCCCTTTGTTGATGGTGCACGCTTATGCGTGTTTGTTACCTACAGGGTGTGACAAAATATGTGTGCATCTTACCAAGTATACATCTACCAACTGCATGCAATCTGAGATTGTAAAACGATGAATGACATTTTCAGTTAAGTTGTATTCTTACACATACCCGCGCTTATATAGTTCCTACCCAGCATGGGGCGTAGGGGGTGTTTGACACAAGACGGCCCCCAAATCAGTCAGACAGTTCTCTCCGCATCTGCTTACTTACATTCTTAATGTGTTAAGTTCGCAAATATAGCATACACAATTTCAATGCGGTGCCTGGTCTCCCTCATTCGATTTGGAATTGTTCTGCGATTAGTCGGTTCCACTTTTCTCAGACTGATAGTTTTTAAACAAATGCAATTCGGTAATGCAAGCACACCAATGTGCATGCACTAACAAACCATTATACTTACTCAACTATTGCATGTATACTGATTCACCATATGTCCGTCTTACATACCTATGTAACCGTACATGCTCAGTCTCTATATAACTAATATCAAATGAAATTGTTCAGTTTCAACCACTAAAGAACATAGACAAGTCCATCTACGACCCGCGCTGCTTGTGAAATTCACACTAAGATACCTATATACCATAATTATGCACATTGCTGCCAACGACAATAACCCAACACGTAATGATAGCACGATACAATAGCCTTGACTGGTGCATAGCGCAACATATCAAACTAACGCCATGTGGCTGGTTTCGTTAAAGTAACCCCCTTGTGATATGCGAATAGCAATCGCTATTATTGCAGAGATCTGCAATTAATAGATATTTAGCGAACTTAGAGTAAAAATATATCCGTCGTACCGCTAGACACAATTGTACAAGTAGTAACTGAGTATTAATGCAAAAAGTACAAAATATGTTGTTTCTATTTCATTCTTAATTGCAAGAAACAAACTCCAAGCGATTGCGTAACGCTTTGTAGCCTGTATAACGCTGAATAAAAAAATAAAAATTTGACACGTGGCCGGGCTCGAACCCGCCACAAAATGTAGACGAAAGCTTTCAATGTCCGACGCTCTACCGAGTGCGCCACAGCGGCACACTGTCTGACGAGAATCGGAACATATATATCAAGGTATTTGTGCACGTGTTCGGTTGAGTAGTTTCATATTACTGTAAACTTGACAAGTTTTACGCTATCAAAATTTATTGTAACATGCATACGTGGATATATGACCATATAACCATTTCCCATGCAGTCCTAGATACCCTGGTTGTGCGTTTCCTGTACGCAATTGGGTTACTTCCCTTTGTTAATGGTGCACGCTTATGCGTGTTTGTTACCTACAGGGTGTGACAAAAAATGTGTGCATCTTACCAAGTATACATCTACCAACTGCATGCAATCTGAGATTGTAAAACGATGAATGACATTTTCAGTTAAGTTGTATTCTTACACATACCCGCGCTTATATAGTTCCTACCCAGCATGGGGCGTAGGGGGTGTTTGACACAAGACGGCCCCCAACTCAGTCAGACAGTTCTCTCCGCATCTGCTTACTTACATTCTTAATGTGTTAAGTTCGCAAATATAGCATACACAATTTCAATGCGGTGCCTGGTCTCCCTCATTCGATTTGGAATTGTTCTGCGATTAGTCGGTTCCACTTTTCTCAGACTGATAGTTTTTAAACAAATGCAATTCGGTAATGCAAGCACACCAATGTGCATGCACTAACAAACCATTATACTTACTCAACTATTGCATGTATACTGATTCACCATATGTCCGTTTTACATACCTATGTAACCGTACATGCTCAGTCTCTATATAACTAATATCAAATGAAATTGTTCAGTTTCAACCACTAAAGAACATAGACAAGTCCATCTACGACCCGCGCTGCTTGTGAAATTCACACTAAGATACCTATATACCATAATTATGCACATTGCTGCCAACGACAATAACCCAACACGTAATGATAGCACGATACAATAGCCTTGACTGGTGCATAGCGCAACATATCAAACTAACGCCATGTGGCTGGTTTCGTTAAAGTAACCCCCTTGTGATATGCGAATAGCAATCGCTATTATTGCAGAGATCTGCAATCAATAGATATTTAGCGAACTTAGAGTAAAAATATATCCGTCGTACCGCTAGACACAATTGTACAAGTAGTCACTGAGTATTAATGCAACAAGTACAAAATATGTTGTTTCTATTTCATTCATAATTGCAAGAAACAAACTCCAAGCGATTGCGTAACGCTTTGTAGCCTGTATAACGCTGAATAAAAAAAAAATTTGACACGTGGCCGGGCTCGAACCCGCCACAAAATGTAGACGAAAGCTTTCAATGTCCGACGCTCTACCGAGTGCGCCACAGCGGCACACTGTCTGACGAGAATCGGAACATATATATCAAGGTATTTGTGCACGTGTTCGGTTGAGTAGTTTCATATTACTGTAAACTTGACAAGTTTTACGCTATCAAAATTTATTGTAACATGCATACGTGGATATATGACCATATAACCATTTCCCATGCAGTCCTAGATACCCTGGTTGTGCGTTTCCTGTACGCAATTGGGTTACTTCCCTTTGTTAATGGTGCACGCTTATGCGTGTTTGTTACCTACAGGGTGTGACAAAAAATGTGTGCATCTTACCAAGTATACATCTACCAACTGCATGCAATCTGAGATTGTAAAACGATGAATGACATTTTCAGTTAAGTTGTATTCTTACACATACCCGCGCTTATATAGTTCCTACCCAGCATGGGGCGTAGGGGGTGTTTGACACAAGACGGCCCCCAAATCAGTCAGACAGTTCTCTCCGCATCTGCTTACTTACATTCTTAATGTGTTAAGTTCGCAAATATAGCATACACAATTTCAATGCGGTGCCTGGTCTCCCTCATTCGATTTGGAATTGTTCTGCGATTAGTCGGTTCCACTTTTCTCAGACTGATAGTTTTTAAACAAATGCAATTTGGTAATGCAAGCACACCAATGTGCATGCACTAACAAACCATTATACTTACTCAACTATTGCATGTATACTGATTCACCATATGTCCGTTTTACATACCTATGTAACCGTACATGCTCAGTCTCTATATAACTAATATCAAATGAAATTGTTCAGTTTCAACCACTAAAGAACATAGACAAGTCCATCTACGACCCGCGCTGCTTGTGAAATTCACACTAAGATACCTATATACCATAATTATGCACATTGCTGCCAACGACAATAACCCAACACGTAATGATAGCACGATACAATAGCCTTGACTGGTGCATAGCGCAACATATCAGACTAACGCCATGTGGCTGGTTTCGATAAAGTAACCCCCTTGTGATATGCGAATAGCAATCGCTATTATTGCAGAGATCTGCAATTAATAGATATTTAGCGAACTTAGAGTAAAAATATATCCGTCGTACCGCTAGACACAATTGTACAAGTAGTAAATGAGTATTAATGCAAAACGTACAAAATATGCTGTTTCTATTTCATTCTTAATTGCAAAAAAAAACTCCAAGCGATTGCGTAACGCTTTGTAGCCTGTATAACGCTAAATAAAAAAAAATAAAAATTTGACACGTGGCCGGGCTCGAACCCGCCACAAAATGTAGACGAAAGCTTTCAATGTCCGACGCTCTACCGACTGCGCCACAGCGGCACACTGTCTGACGAGAATCGGAACATATATATCAAGGTATTTGCCCACGTGTTCGGTTGAGTAGTTTCATATTACTGTAAACTTGACAAGTTTTACGCTATCAAAATTTATTGTAACATGCATACGTGGATATATGACCATATAACCATTTCCCATGCAGTCCTAGATACTCTGGTTGTGCGTTTCCTGTACGCAATTGGGTTACTTCCCTTTGTTGATGGTGCACGCTTATGCGTGTTTGTTACCTACAGGGTGTGACAAAAAATGTGTGCATCTTACCAAGTATACATCTACCAACTGCATGCAATCTGAGATTGTAAAACGATGAATGACATTTTCAGTTAAGTTGTATTCTTACACATACCCGCGCTTATATAGTTCCTACCCAGCATGGGGCGTAGGGGGTGTTTGACACAAGACGGCCCCCAAATCAGTCAGACAGTTCTCTCCGCATCTGCTTACTTACATTCTTAATGTGTTAAGTTCGCAAATATAGCATACACAATTTCAATGCGGTGCCTGGTCTCCCTCATTCGATTTGGAATTGTTCTGCGATTAGTCGGTTCCACTTTTCTCAGACTGATAGTTTTTAAACAAATGCAATTCGGTAATGCAAGCACACCAATGTGCATGCACTAACAAACCATTATACTTACTCAACTATTGCATGTATACTGATTCACCATATGTCCGTCTTACATACCTATGTAACCGTACATGCTCAGTCTCTATATAACTAATATCAAATGAAATTGTTCAGTTTCAACCACTAAAGAACATAGACAAGTCCATCTACGACCCGCGCTGCTTGTGAAATTCACTTTAAGATACCTATATACCATAATTATGCACATTGCTGCCAACGACAATAACCCAACACGTAATGATAGCACGATACAATAGCCTTGACTGGTGCATAGCGCAACATATCAAACTAACGCCATGTGGCTGGTTTCGTTAAAGTAACCCCCTTGTGATATGCGAATAGCAATCGCTATTATTGCAGAGATCTGCAATTAATAGATATTTAGCGAACTTAGAGTAAAAATATATCCGTCGTACCGCTAGACACAATTGTAAAAGTAGTAACTGAGTATTAATGCAAAACGGACAAAATATGTTGTTTCTATTTCATTCTTAATTGCAAGAAACAAACTCCAAGCGATTGCGTAACGCTTTGTAGCCTGTATAACGTTAAATAAAAAAAATAAAAATTTGACACGTGGCCGGGCTCGAACCCGCCACAAAATGTAGACGAAAGCTTTCAATGTCCGACGCTCTACCGACTGCGCCACAGCGGCACACTGTCTGGCGAGAATCGGAACATATATATCAAGGTATTTGTGCACGTGTTCGGTTGAGTAGTTTCATATTACTGTAAACTTGACAAGTTTTACGCTATCAAAATTTATTGTAACATGCATACGTGGATATATGACCATATATCCATTTCTCATGCAGTCCTAGATACTCTGGTTGTGCGTTTCCTGTACGCAATTGGGTTACTTCCCTTTGTTGATGGTGCACGCTTATGCGTGTTTGTTACCTACAGGGTGTGACAAAAAATGTGTGCATCTTACCAAGTATACATCTACCAACTGCATGCAATCTGAGATTGTAAAGCGATGAATGACATTTTCAGTTAAGTTGTATTCTTACACATACCCGCGCTTATATAGTTCCTACCCAGCATGGGGCGTAGGGGGTGTTTGACACAAGACGGCCCCCAAATCAGTCAGATAGTTCTCTCCGCATCTGCTTACTTACATTCTTAATGTGTTAAGTTCGCAAATATAGCATACACAATTTCAATGCGGTGCCTGGTCTCCCTCATTCGATTTGGAATTGTTCTGCGATTAGTCGGTTCCACTTTTCTCAGACTGATAGTTTTTAAACAAATGCAATTCGGTAATGCAAGCACACCAATGTGCATGCACTAACAAACCATTATACTTACTCAACTATTGCATGTATACTGATTCACCATATGTCCGTCTTACATACCTATGTAACCGTACATGCTCAGTCTCTATATAACTAATATCAAATGAAATTGTTCAGTTTCAACCACTAAAGAACATAGACAAGTCCATCCACGACCCGCGCTGCTTGTGAAATTCACACTAAGATACCTATATACCATAATTATGCACATTGCTGCCAACGACAATAACCCAACACGTAATGATAGCACGATACAATAGCCTTGACTGGTGTATAGCGCAACATATCAAACTAACGCCATGTGGCTGGTTTCGTTAAAGTAACCCCCTTGTGATATGCGAATAGCAATCGCTATTATTGCAGAGATCTGCAATTAATAGATATTTAGCGAACTTAGAGTAAAAAAATATCCGTCGTACCGCTAGACACAATTGTAAAAGTAGTAACTGAGTATTAATGCAAAACGTACAAAATATGTTGTTTCTATTTCATTCTTAATTGCAAGAAACAAACTCCAAGCGATTGCGTAACGCTTTGTAGCCTGTATAACGTTAAATAAAAAAAATTAAAATTTGACACGTGGCCGGGCTCGAACCCGCCACAAAATGTAGACGAAAGCTTTCAATGTCCGACGCTCTACCGACTGCGCCACAGCGGCACACTGTCTGACGAGAATCGGAACATAGATATCAAGGTATTTGTGCACGTGTTCGGTTGAGTAGTTTCATATTACTGTAAACTTGACAAGTTTTACGCTATCAAAATTTATTGTAACATGCATACGTGGACATATGACCATATAACCATTTCCCATGCAGTCCTAGATACTCTGGTTGTGCGTTTCCTGTACGCAATTGGGTTACTTCCCTTTGTTAAAGGTGCACGCTTATGCGTGTTTGTTACCTACAGGGTGTGACAAAAAATGTGTGCATCTTACCAAGTATACATCTACCAACTGCATGCAATCTGAGATTGTAAAACGATGAATGACATTTTCAGTTAAGTTGTATTCTTACACATACCCGCGCTTATATAGTTCCTACCCAGCATGGGGCGTAGGGGGTGTTTGACACAAGACGGTCCCCAAATCAGTCAGACAGTTCTCTCCGCATCTGCTTACTTACATTCTTAATGTGTTAAGTTCGCAAATATAGCATACACAATTTCAATGCGGTGCCTGGTCTCCCTCATTCGATTTGGAATTGTTCTGCGATTAGTCGGTTCCACTTTTCTCAGACTGATAGTTTTTAAACAAATGCAATTCGGTAATGCAAGCACACCAATGTGCATGCACTAACAAACCATTATACTTACTCAACTATTGCATGTATACTGATTCACCATATGTCCGTCTTACATACCTATGTAACCGTACATGCTCAGTCTCTATATAACTAATATCAAATGAAATTGTTCAGTTTCAACCACTAAAGAACATAGACAAGTCCATCTACGACCCGCGCTGCTTGTGAAATTCACACTAAGATACCTATATACCATAATTATGCACATTGCTGCCAACGACAATAACCCAACACGTAATGATAGCACGATACAATAGCCTTGACTGGTGCATAGCGCAACATATCAGACTAACGCCATGTGGCTGGTTTCGTTAAAGTAACCCCCTTGTGATATGCGAATAGCAATCGCTATTATTGCAGAGATCTGCAATTAATAGATATTTAGCGAACTTAGAGGAAAATATATCCGTCGTACCGCTAGACACACTTGTACAAGTAGTAAATGAGTATTAATGCAAAACGTACAAAATATGCTGTTTCTATTTCATTCTTAATTGCAAAAAAAAACTCCAAGCGATTGCGTAACGCTTTGTAGCCTGTATAACGCTAAATAAAAAAAATAAAATTTGACACGTGGCCGGGCTCGAACCCGCCACAAAATGTAGACGAAAGCTTTCAATGTCCGACGCTCTACCGACTGCGCCACAGCGGCACACTGTCTGACGAGAATCGGAACATATATATCAAGGTATTTGCCCACGTGTTCGGTTGAGTAGTTTCATATTACTGTAAACTTGACAAGTTTTACGCTATCAAAATTTATTGTAACATGCATACGTGGATATATGGCCATATAACCATTTCCCATGCAGTCCTAGATACTCTGGTTGTGCGTTTCCTGTACGCAATTGGGTTACTTCCCTTTGTTGATGGTGCACGCTTATGCGTGTTTGTTACCTACAGGGTGTGACAAAAAATGTGTGCATCTTACCAGGTATACATCTACCAACTGCATGCAATCTGAGATTGTAAAACGATGAATGACATTTTCAGTTAAGTTGTATTCTTACACATACCCGCGCTTATATAGTTCCTACCCAGCATGGGGCGTAGGGGGTGTTTGACACAAGACGGCCCCCAAATCAGTCAGACAGTTCTCTCCGCATCTGCTTACTTACATTCTTAATGTGTTAAGTTCGCAAATATAGCATACACAATTTCAATGCGGTGCCTGGTCTCCCTCATTCGATTTGGAATTGTTCTGCGATTAGTCGGTTCCACTTTTCTCAGACTGATAGTTTTTAAACAAATGCAATTCGGTAATGCAAGCACACCAATGTGCATGCACTAACAAACCATTATACTTACTCAACTATTGCATGTATACTGATTCACCATATGTCCGTCTTACATACCTATGTAACCGTACATGCTCAGTCTCTATATAACTAATATCAAATGAAATTGTTCAGTTTCAACCACTAAAGAACATAGACAAGTCCATCTACGACCCGCGCTGCTTGTGAAATTCACACTAAGATACCTATATACCATAATTATGCACATTGCTGCCAACGACAATAACCCAACACGTAATGATAGCACGATACAATAGCCTTGACTGGTGCATAGCGCAACATATCAAACTAACGCCATGTGGCTGGTTTCGTTAAAGTAACCCCCTTGTGATATGCGAATAGCAATCGCTATTATTGCAGAGATCTGCAATTAATAGATATTTAGCGAACTTAGAGTAAAAATATATCCGTCGTACCGCTAGACACAATTGTACAAGTAGTAACTGAGTATTAATGCAAAACGGACAAAATATGTTGTTTCTATTTCATTCTTAATTGCAAGAAACAAACTCCAAGCGATTGCGTAACGCTTTGTAGCCTGTATAACGTTAAATAAAAAAAATAAAAATTTGACACGTGGCCGGGCTCGAACCCGCCACAAAATGTAGACGAAAGCTTTCAATGTCCGACGCTCTACCGACTGCGCCACAGCGGCACACTGTCTGGCGAGAATCGGAACATATATATCAAGGTATTTGTGCACGTGTTCGGTTGAGTAGTTTCATATTACTGTAAACTTGACAAGTTTTACGCTATCAAAATTTATTGTAACATGCATACGTGGATATATGACCATATATCCATTTCTCATGCAGTCCTAGATACTCTGGTTGTGCGTTTCCTGTACGCAATTGGGTTACTTCCCTTTGTTGATGGTGCACGCTTATGCGTGTTTGTTACCTACAGGGTGTGACAAAAAATGTGTGCATCTTACCAAGTATACATCTACCAACTGCATGCAATCTGAGATTGTAAAGCGATGAATGACATTTTCAGTTAAGTTGTATTCTTACACATACCCGCGCTTATATAGTTCCTACCCAGCATGGGGCGTAGGGGGTGTTTGACACAAGACGGCCCCCAAATCAGTCAGATAGTTCTCTCCGCATCTGCTTACTTACATTCTTAATGTGTTAAGTTCGCAAATATAGCATACACAATTTCAATGCGGTGCCTGGTCTCCCTCATTCGATTTGGAATTGTTCTGCGATTAGTCGGTTCCCCTTTTCTCAGACTGATAGTTTTTAAACAAATGCAATTCGGTAATGCAAGCACACCAATGTGCATGCACTAACAAACCATTATACTTACTCAACTATTGCATGTATACTGATTCACCATATGTCCGTCTTACATACCTATGTAACCGTACATGCTCAGTCTCTATATAACTAATATCAAATGAAATTGTTCAGTTTCAACCACTAAAGAACATAGACAAGTCCATCCACGACCCGCGCTGCTTGTGAAATTCACACTAAGATACCTATATACCATAATTATGCACATTGCTGCCAACGACAATAACCCAACACGTAATGATAGCACGATACAATAGCCTTGACTGGTGCATAGCGCAACATATCAAACTAACGCCATGTGGCTGGTTTCGTTAAAGTAACCCCCTTGTGATATGCGAATAGCAATCGCTATTATTGCAGAGATCTGCAATTAATAGATATTTAGCGAACTTAGAGTAAAAAAATATCCGTCGTACCGCTAGACACAATTGTAAAAGTAGTAACTGAGTATTAATGCAAAACGTACAAAATATGTTGTTTCTATTTCATTCTTAATTGCAAGAAACAAACTCCAAGCGATTGCGTAACGCTTTGTAGCCTGTATAACGTTAAATAAAAAAAATAAAAATTTGACACGTGGCCGGGCTCGAACCCGCCACAAAATGTAGACGAAAGCTTTCAATGTCCGACGCTCTACCGACTGCGCCACAGCGGCACACTGTCTGACGAGAATCGGAACATATATATCAAGGTATTTGTGCACGTGTTCGGTTGAGTAGTTTCATATTACTGTAAACTTGACAAGTTTTACGCTATCAAAATTTATTGTAACATGCATACGTGGATATATGACCATATAACCATTTCCCATGCAGTCCTAGATACTCTGGTTGTGCGTTTCCTGTACGCAATTGGGTTACTTCCCTTTGTTAAAGGTGCACGCTTATGCGTGTTTGTTACCTACAGGGTGTGACAAAAAATGTGTGCATCTTACCAAGTATACATCTACCAACTGCATGCAATCTGAGATTGTAAAACGATGAATGACATTTTCAGTTAAGTTGTATTCTTACACATACCCGCGCTTATATAGTTCCTACCCAGCATGGGGCGTAGGGGGTGTTTGACACAAGACGGTCCCCAAATCAGTCAGACAGTTCTCTCCGCATCTGCTTACTTACATTCTTAATGTGTTAAGTTCGCAAATATAGCATACACAATTTCAATGCGGTGCCTGGTCTCCCTCATTCGATTTGGAATTGTTCTGCGATTAGTCGGTTCCACTTTTCTCAGACTGATAGTTTTTAAACAAATGCAATTCGGTAATGCAAGCACACCAATGTGCATGCACTAACAAACCATTATACTTACTCAACTATTGCATGTATACTGATTCACCATATGTCCGTCTTACATACCTATGTAACCGTACATGCTCAGTCTCTATATAACTAATATCAAATGAAATTGTTCAGTTTCAACCACTAAAGAACATAGACAAGTCCATCTACGACCCGCGCTGCTTGTGAAATTCACACTAAGATACCTATATACCATAATTATGCACATTGCTGCCAACGACAATAACCCAACACGTAATGATAGCACGATACAATAGCCTTGACTGGTGCATAGCGCAACATATCAGACTAACGCCATGTGGCTGGTTTCGTTAAAGTAACCCCCTTGTGATATGCGAATAGCAATCGCTGTTATTGCAGAGATCTGCAATTAATAGATATTTAGCGAACTTAGAGTAAAAATATATCCGTCGTACCGCTAGACACACTTGTACAAGTAGTAAATGAGTATTAATGCAAAACGTACAAAATATGCTGTTTCTATTTCATTCTTAATTGCAAAAAAAAACTCCAAGCGATTGCGTAACGCTTTGTAGCCTGTATAACGCTAAATAATAAAAAAAAAATTTGACACGTGGCCGGGCTCGAACCCGCCACAAAATGTAGACGAAAGCTTTCAATGTCCGACGCTCTACCGACTGCGCCACAGCGGCACACTGTCTGACGAGAATCGGAACATATATATCAAGGTATTTGCCCACGTGTTCGGTTGAGTAGTTTCATATTACTGTAAACTTGACAAGTTTTACGCTATCAAAATTTATTGTAACATGCATACGTGGATATATGGCCATATAACCATTTCCCATGCAGTCCTAGATACTCTGGTTGTGCGTTTCCTGTACGCAATTGGGTTACTTCCCTTTGTTGATGGTGCACGCTTATGCGTGTTTGTTACCTACAGGGTGTGACAAAAAATGTGTGCATCTTACCAGGTATACATCTACCAACTGCATGCAATCTGAGATTGTAAAACGATGAATGACATTTTCAGTTAAGTTGTATTCTTACACATACCCGCGCTTATATAGTTCCTACCCAGCATGGGGCGTAGGGGGTGTTTGACACAAGACGGCCCCCAAATCAGTCAGACAGTTCTCTCCGCATCTGCTTACTTACATTCTTAATGTGTTAAGTTCGCAAATATAGCATACACAATTTCAATGCGGTGCCTGGTCTCCCTCATTCGATTTGGAATTGTTCTGCGATTAGTCGGTTCCACTTTTCTCAGACTGATAGTTTTTAAACAAATGCAATTCGGTAATGCAAGCACACCAATGTGCATGCACTAACAAACCATTATACTTACTCAACTATTGCATGTATACTGATTCACCATATGTCCGTCTTACATACCTATGTAACCGTACATGCTCAGTCTCTATATAACTAATATCAAATGAAATTGTTCAGTTTCAACCACTAAAGAACATAGACAAGTCCATCTACGACCCGCGCTGCTTGTGAAATTCACACTAAGATACCTATATACCATAATTATGCACATTGCTGCCAACGACAATAACCCAACACGTAATGATAGCACGATACAATAGCCTTGACTGGTGCATAGCGCAACATATCAAACTAACGCCATGTGGCTGGTTTCGTTAAAGTAACCCCCTTGTGATATGCGAATAGCAATCGCTATTATTGCAGAGATCTGCAATTAATAGATATTTAGCGAACTTAGAGTAAAAATATATCCGTCGTACCGCTAGACACAATTGTACAAGTAGTAACTGAGTATTAATGCAAAAAGTACAAAATATGTTGTTTCTATTTCATTCTTAATTGCAAGAAACAATCTCCAAGCGATTGCGTAACGCTTTGTAGCCTGTATAACGCTGAATAAAAAAATAAAAAATTGACACGTGGCCGGGCTCGAACCCGCCACAAAATGTAGACGAAAGCTTTCAATGTCCGACGCTCTACCGACTGCGCCACAGCGGCACACTGTCTGGCGAGAATCGGAACATATATATCAAGGTATTTGTGCACGTGTTCGGTTGAGTAGTTTCATATTACTGTAAACTTGACAAGTTTTACGCTATCAAAATTTATTGTAACATGCATACGTGGATATATGACCATATAACAATTTCCCATGCAGTCCTAGATACTCTGGTTGTGCGTTTCCTGTACGCAATTGGGTTACTTCCCTTTGTTAAAGGTGCACGCTTATGCGTGTTTGTTACCTACAGGGTGTGACAAAAAATGTGTGCATCTTACCAAGTATACATCTACCAACTGCATGCAATCTGAGATTGTAAAACGATGAATGACATTTTCAGTTAAGTTGTATTCTTACACATACCCGCGCTTATATAGTTCCTACCCAGCATGGGGCGTAGGGGGTGTTTGACACAAGACGGTCCCCAAATCAGTCAGACAGTTCTCTCCGCATCTGCTTACTTACATTCTTAATGTGTTAAGTTCGCAAATATAGCATACACAATTTCAATGCGGTGCCTGGTCTCCCTCATTCGATTTGGAATTGTTCTGCGATTAGTCGGTTCCACTTTTCTCAGACTGATAGTTTTTAAACAAATGCAATTCGGTAATGCAAGCACACCAATGTGCATGCACTAACAAACCATTATACTTACTCAACTATTGCATGTATACTGATTCACCATATGTCCGTCTTACATACCTATGTAACCGTACATGCTCAGTCTCTATATAACTAATATCAAATGAAATTGTTCAGTTTCAACCACTAAAGAACATAGACAAGTCCATCTACGACCCGCGCTGCTTGTGAAATTCACACTAAGATACCTATATACCATAATTATGCACATTGCTGCCAACGACAATAACCCAACACGTAATGATAGCACGATACAATAGCCTTGACTGGTGCATAGCGCAACATATCAGACTAACGCCATGTGGCTGGTTTCGTTAAAGTAACCCCCTTGTGATATGCGAATAGCAATCGCTATTATTGCAGAGATCTGCAATTAATAGATATTTAGCGAACTTAGAGTAAAAATATATCCGTCGTACCGCTAGACACACTTGTACAAGTAGTAAATGAGTATTAATGCAAAACGTACAAAATATGCTGTTTCTATTTCATTCTTAATTGCAAAAAAAAACTCCAAGCGATTGCGTAACGCTTTGTAGCCTGTATAACGCTAAATAATAAAAAAAAAATTTGACACGTGGCCGGGCTCGAACCCGCCACAAAATGTAGACGAAAGCTTTCAATGTCCGACGCTCTACCGACTGCGCCACAGCGGCACACTGTCTGACGAGAATCGGAACATATATATCAAGGTATTTGCCCACGTGTTCGGTTGAGTAGTTTCATATTACTGTAAACTTGACAAGTTTTACGCTATCAAAATTTATTGTAACATGCATACGTGGATATATGGCCATATAACCATTTCCCATGCAGTCCTAGATACTCTGGTTGTGCGTTTCCTGTACGCAATTGGGTTACTTCCCTTTGTTGATGGTGCACGCTTATGCGTGTTTGTTACCTACAGGGTGTGACAAAAAATGTGTGCATCTTACCAGGTATACATCTACCAACTGCATGCAATCTGAGATTGTAAAACGATGAATGACATTTTCAGTTAAGTTGTATTCTTACACATACCCGCGCTTATATAGTTCCTACCCAGCATGGGGCGTAGGGGGTGTTTGACACAAGACGGCCCCCAAATCAGTCAGATAGTTCTCTCCGCATCTGCTTACTTACATTCTTAATGTGTTAAGTTCGCAAATATAGCATACACAATTTCAATGCGGTGCCTGGTCTCCCTCATTCGATTTGGAATTGTTCTGCGATTAGTCGGTTCCACTTTTCTCAGACTGATAGTTTTTAAACAAATGCAATTCGGTAATGCAAGCACACCAATGTGCATGCACTAACAAACCATTATACTTACTCAACTATTGCATGTATACTGATTCACCATATGTCCGTCTTACATACCTATGTAACCGTACATGCTCAGTCTCTATATAACTAATATCAAATGAAATTGTTCAGTTTCAACCACTAAAGAACATAGACAAGTCCATCTACGACCCGCGCTGCTTGTGAAATTCACTTTAAGATACCTATATACCATAATTATGCACATTGCTGCCAACGACAATAACCCAACACGTAATGATAGCACGATACAATAGCCTTGACTGGTGCATAGCGCAACATATCAAACTAACGCCATGTGGCTGGTTTCGTTAAAGTAACCCCCTTGTGATATGCGAATAGCAATCGCTATTATTGCAGAGATCTGCAATTAATAGATATTTAGCGAACTTAGAGTAAAAAATGTCCGTCGTACCGCTAGACACAATTGTAAAAGTAGTAACTGAGTATTAATGCAAAACGTACAAAATATGTTGTTTCTATTTCATTCTTAATTGCAAGAAACAAACTCCAAGCGATTGCGTAACGCTTTGTAGCCTGTATAACGTTAAATAAAAAAAATAAAAATTTGACACGTGGCCGGGCTCGAACCCGCCACAAAATGTAGACGAAAGCTTTCAATGTCCGACGCTCTACCGACTGCGCCACAGCGGCACACTGTCTGACGAGAATCGGAACATATATATCAAGGTATTTGTGCACGTGTTCGGTTGAGTAGTTTCATATTACTGTAAACTTGACAAGTTTTACGCTATCAAAATTTATTGCAACATGCATACGTGGATATATGGCCATATAACCATTTCCCATGCAGTCCTAGATACTCTGGTTGTGCGTTTCCTGTACGCAATTGGGTTACTTCCCTTTGTTAATGGTGCACGCTTATGCGTGTTTGTTACCTACAGGGTGTGACAAAAAATGTGTGCATCTTACCAAGTATACATCTACCAACTGCATGCAATCTGAGATTGTAAAACGATGAATGACATTTTCAGTTAAGTTGTATTCTTACACATACCCGCGCTTATATAGTTCCTACCCAGCATGGGGCGTAGGGGGTGTTTGACACAAGACGGCCCCCAAATCAGTCAGACAGTTCTCTCCGCATCTGCTTACTTACATTCTTAATGTGTTAAGTTCGCAAATATAGCATACACAATTTCAATGCGGTGCCTGGTCTCCCTCATTCGATTTGGAATTGTTCTGCGATTAGTCGGTTCCACTTTTCTCAGACTGATAGTTTTTAAACAAATGCAATTCGGTAATGCAAGCACACCAATGTGCATGCACTAACAAACCATTATACTTACTCAACTATTGCATGTATACTGATTCACCATATGTCCGTCTTACATACCTATGTAACCGTACATGCTCAGTCTCTATATAACTAATATCAAATGAAA
The DNA here is from genome assembly GCA_964023205.1 of Lutraria lutraria. Classification (NCBI taxonomy): domain Eukaryota; kingdom Metazoa; phylum Mollusca; class Bivalvia; order Venerida; family Mactridae; genus Lutraria; species Lutraria lutraria. The sequence goes on along the minus strand of OZ026839.1, from coordinate 7,249,370 downwards.
TTGTTCAGTTTCAACCACTAAAGAACATAGACAAGTCCATCTACGACCCGCGCTGCTTGTGAAATTCACACTAAGATACCTATATACCATAATTATGCACATTGCTGCCAACGACAATAACCCAACACGTAATGATAGCACGATACAATAGCCTTGACTGGTGCATAGCGCAACATATCAGACTAACGCCATGTGGCTGGTTTCGTTAAAGTAACCCCCTTGTGATATGCGAATAGCAATCGCTATTATTGCAGAGATCTGCAATTAATAGATATTTAGCGAACTTAGAGTAAAAATATATCCATCGTACCGGTAGACACAATTGTACAAGTAGTAAATGAGTATTAATGCAACAAGTACAAAATATGCTGTTTCTATTTCATTCTTAATTGCAAAAAAAAACTCCAAGCGATTGCGTAACGCTTTGTAGCCTGTATAACGCTAAATAAAAAAAAAACAATTTGACACGTGGCCGGGCTCGAACCCGCCACAAAATGTAGACGAAAGCTTTCAATGTCCGACGCTCTACCGACTGCGCCACAGCGGCACACTGTCTGACGAGAATCGGAACATATATATCAAGGTATTTGCCCACGTGTTCGGTTGAGTAGTTTCATATTACTGTAAACTTGACAAGTTTTACGCTATCAAAATTTATTGTAACATGCATACGTGGATATATGACCATATAACCATTTCCCATGCAGTCCTAGATACTCTGGTTGTGCGTTTCCTGTACGCAATTGGGTTACTTCCCTTTGTTGATGGTGCACGCTTATGCGTGTTTGTTACCTACAGGGTGTGACAAAAAATGTGTGCATCTTACCAAGTATACATCTACCAACTGCATGCAATCTGAGATTGTAAAACGATGAATGACATTTTCAGTTAAGTTGTATTCTTACACATACCCGCGCTTATATAGTTCCTACCCAGCATGGGGCGTAGGGGGTGTTTGACACAAGACGGCCCCCAAATCAGTCAGACAGTTCTCTCCGCATCTGCTTACTTACATTCTTAATGTGTTAAGTTCGCAAATATAGCATACACAATTTCAATGCGGTGCCTGGTCTCCCTCATTCGATTTGGAATTGTTCTGCGATTAGTCGGTTCCACTTTTCTCAGACTGATAGTTTTTAAACAAATGCAATTCGGTAATGCAAGCACACCAATGTGCATGCACTAACAAACCATTATACTTACTCAACTATTGCATGTATACTGATTCACCATATGTCCGTCTTACATACCTATGTAACCGTACATGCTCAGTCTCTATATAACTAATATCAAATGAAATTGTTCAGTTTCAACCACTAAAGAACATAGACAAGTCCATCTACGACCCGCGCTGCTTGTGAAATTCACTTTAAGATACCTATATACCATAATTATGCACATTGCTGCCAACGACAATAACCCAACACGTAATGATAGCACGATACAATAGCCTTGACTGGTGCATAGCGCAACATATCAAACTAACGCCATGTGGCTGGTTTCGTTAAAGTAACCCCCTTGTGATATGCGAATAGCAATCGCTATTATTGCAGAGATCTGCAAGTAATAGATATTTAGCGAACTTAGAGTAAAATATATCCGTCGTACCGCTAGACACAATTGTAAAAGTAGTAACTGAGTATTAATGCAAAACGGACAAAATATGTTGTTTCTATTTCATTCTTAATTGCAAGAAACAAACTCCAAGCGATTGCGTAACGCTTTGTAGCCTGTATAACGTTAAATAAAAAAAATAAAAATTTGACACGTGGCCGGGCTCGAACCCGCCACAAAATGTAGACGAAAGCTTTCAATGTCCGACGCTCTACCGACTGCGCCACAGCGGCACACTGTCTGGCGAGAATCGGAACATATATATCAAGGTATTTGTGCACGTGTTCGGTTGAGTAGTTTCATATTACTGTAAACTTGACAAGTTTTACGCTATCAAAATTTATTGTAACATGTATACGTGGATATATGACCATATATCCATTTCTCATGCAGTCCTAGATACTCTGGTTGTGCGTTTCCTGTACGCAATTGGGTTACTTCCCTTTGTTGATGGTGCACGCTTATGCGTGTTTGTTACCTACAGGGTGTGACAAAAAATGTGTGCATCTTACCAAGTATACATCTACCAACTGCATGCAATCTGAGATTGTAAAGCGATGAATGACATTTTCAGTTAAGTTGTATTCTTACACATACCCGCGCTTATATAGTTCCTACCCAGCATGGGGCGTAGGGGGTGTTTGACACAAGACGGCCCCCAAATCAGTCAGATAGTTCTCTCCGCATCTGCTTACTTACATTCTTAATGTGTTAAGTTCGCAAATATAGCATACACAATTTCAATGCGGTGCCTGGTCTCCCTCATTCGATTTGGAATTGTTCTGCGATTAGTCGGTTCCACTTTTCTCAGACTGATAGTTTTTAAACAAATGCAATTCGGTAATGCAAGCACACCAATGTGCATGCACTAACAAACCATTATACTTACTCAACTATTGCATGTATACTGATTCACCATATGTCCGTCTTACATACCTATGTAACCGTACATGCTCAGTCTCTATATAACTAATATCAAATGAAATTGTTCAGTTTCAACCACTAAAGAACATAGACAAGTCCATCCACGACCCGCGCTGCTTGTGAAATTCACTTTAAGATACCTATATACCATAATTATGCACATTGCTGCCAACGACAATAACCCAACACGTAATGATAGCACGATACAATAGCCTTGACTGGTGCATAGCGCAACATATCAAACTAACGCCATGTGGCTGGTTTCGTTAAAGTAACCCCCTTGTGATATGCGAATAGCAATCGCTATTATTGCAGAGATCTGCAATTAATATATATTTAGCGAACTTAGAGTAAAAAAATATCCGTCGTACCGCTAGACACAATTGTAAAAGTAGTAACTGAGTATTAATGCAAAACGTACAAAATATGTTGTTTCTATTTCATTCTTAATTGCAAGAAACAAACTCCAAGCGATTGCGTAACGCTTTGTAGCCTGTATAACGTTAAATAAAAAAAATAAAAATTTGACACGTGGCCGGGCTCGAACCCGCCACAAAATGTAGACGAAAGCTTTCAATGTCCGACGCTCTACCGACTGCGCCACAGCGGCACACTGTCTGACGAGAATCGGAACATATATATCAAGGTATTTGTGCACGTGTTCGGTTGAGTAGTTTCATATTACTGTAAACTTGACAAGTTTTACGCTATCAAAATTTATTGTAACATGCATACGTGGATATATGACCATATAACCATTTCCCATGCAGTCCTAGATACTCTGGTTGTGCGTTTCCTGTACGCAATTGGGTTACTTCCCTTTGTTAATGGTGCACGCTTATGCGTGTTTGTTACCTACAGGGTGTGACAAAAAATGTGTGCATCTTACCAAGTATACATCTACCAAGTGCATGCAATCTGAGATTGTAAAACGATGAATGACATTTTCAGTTAAGTTGTATTCTTACACATACCCGCGCTTATATAGTTCCTACCCAGCATGGGGCGTAGGGGGTGTTTGACACAAGACGGCCCCCAAATCAGTCAGACAGTTCTCTCCGCATCTGCTTACTTACATTCTTAATGTGTTAAGTTCGCAAATATAGCATACACAATTTCAATGCGGTGCCTGGTCTCCCTCATTCGATTTGGAATTGTTCTGCGATTAGTCGGTTCCACTTTTCTCAGACTGATAGTTTTTAAACAAATGCAATTCGGTAATGCGAGCACACCAATGTACATGCACTAACAAACCATTATACTTACTCAACTATTGCATGTATACTGATTCACCATATGTCCGTCTTACATACCTATGTAACCGTACATGCTCAGTCTCTATATAACTAATATCAAATGAAATTGTTCAGTTTCAACCACTAAAGAACATAGACAAGTCCATCTACGACCCGCGCTGCTTGTGAAATTCACACTAAGATACCTATATACCATAATTATGCACATTGCTGCCAACGACAATAACCCAACACGTAATGATAGCACGATACAATAGCCTTGACTGGTGCATAGCGCAACATATCAGACTAACGCCATGTGGCTGGTTTCGTTAAAGTAACCCCCTTGTGATATGCGAATAGCAATCGCTATTATTGCAGAGATCTGCAATTAATAGATATTTAGCAAACTTAGAGTAAAAATATATCCATCGTACCGCTAGACACAATTGTACAAGTAGTAAATGAGTATTAATGCAAAACGTACAAAATATGCTGTTTCTATTTCATTCTTAATTGCAAAAAAAAACTCCAAGCGATTGCGTAACGCTTTGTAGCCTGTATAACGCTAAATAAAAAAAAAAAAATTTGACACGTGGCCGGGCTCGAACCCGCCACAAAATGTAGACGAAAGCTTTCAATGTCCGACGCTCTACCGACTGCGCCACAGCGGCACACTGTCTGACGAGAATCGGAACATATATATCAAGGTATTTGCCCACGTGTTCGGTTGAGTAGTTTCATATTACTGTAAACTTGACAAGTTTTACGTTATCAAAATTTATTGTAACATGCATACGTGGATATATGACCATATAACCATTTCCCATGCAGTCCTAGATACTCTGGTTGTGCGTTTCCTGTGCGCAATTGGGTTACTTCCCTTTGTTGATGGTTCACCCTTATGCGTGTTTGTTACCTACAGGTTGTGACAAAAAATGTGTGCATCTTACCAAGTATACATCTACCAACTGCATGCAATCTGAGATTGTAAAACGATGAATGACATTTTCAGTTAAGTTGTATTCTTACACATACCCGCGCTTATATAGTTCCTACCCAGCATGGGGCGTAGGGGGTGTTTGACACAAGACGGCCCCCAAATCAGTCAGACAGTTCTCTCCGCATCTGCTTACTTACATTCTTAATGTGTTAAGTTCGCAAATATAGCATACACAATTTCAATGCGGTGACTGGTCTCCCTCATTCGATTTGGAATTGTTCTGCGATTAGTCGGTTCCACTTTTCTCAGACTGATAGTTTTTAAACAAATGCAATTCGGTAATGCGAGCACACCAATGTACATGCACTAACAAACCATTATACTTACTCAACTATTGCATGTATACTGATTCACCATATGTCCGTCTTACATACCTATGTAACCGTACATGCTCAGTCTCTATATAACTAATATCAAATGAAATTGTTCAGTTTCAACCACTAAAGAACATAGACAAGTCCATCTACGACCCGCGCTGCTTGTGAAATTCACACTGAGATACCTATATACCATAATTATGCACATTGCTGCCAACGACAATAACCCAACACGTAATGATAGCACGATACAATAGCCTTGACTGGTGCATAGCGCAACATATCAAACTAACGCCATGTGGCTGGTTTCGTTAAAGTAACCCCCTTGTGATATGCGAATAGCAATCGCTATTATTGCAGAGATCTGCAATTAATAGATATTTAGCGAACTTAGAGTATAAATATTTCCGTCGTACCGCTAGACACAATTGTACAAGTAGTAACTGAGTATTAATGCAAAACGTACAAAATATGTTGTTTCTATTTCATTCTTAATTGCAAGAAACAAACTCCAAGCGATTGCGTAACGCTTTGTAGCCTGTATAACGTTAAATAAAAAAAATAAAAATTTGACACGTGGCCGGGCTCGAACCCGCCACAAAATGTAGACGAAAGCTTTCAATGTCCGACGCTCTACCGACTGCGCCACAGCGGCACACTGTCTGACGAGAATCGGAACATATATATCAAGGTATTTGTGCACGTGTTCGGTTGAGTAGTTTCATATTACTGTAAACTTGACAAGTTTTACGCTATCAAAATTTATTGTAACATGCATACGTGGATATATGACCATATAACCATTTCCCATGCAGTCCTAGATACCCTGGTTGTGCGTTTCCTGTACGCAATTGGGTTACTTCCCTTTGTTAATGGTGCACGCTTATGCGTGTTTGTTACCTACAGGGTGTGACAAAAAATGTGTGCATCTTACCAAGTATACATCTACCAACTGCATGCAATCTGAGATTGTAAAACGATGAATGACATTTTCAGTTAAGTTGTATTCTTACACATACCCGCGCTTATATAGTTCCTACCCAGCATGGGGCGTAGGGGGTGTTTGACACAAGACGGCCCCCAAATCAGTCAGACAGTTCTCTCCGCATCTGCTTACTTACATTCTTAATGTGTTAAGTTCGCAAATATAGCATACACAATTTCAATGCGGTGCCTGGTCTCCCTCATTCGATTTGGAATTGTTCTGCGATTAGTCGGTTCCACTTTTCTCAGACTGATAGTTTTTAAACAAATGCAATTTGGTAATGCAAGCACACCAATGTGCATGCACTAACAAACCATTATACTTACTCAACTATTGCATGTATACTGATTCACCATATGTCCGTCTTACATACCTATGTAACCGTACATGCTCAGTCTCTATATAACTAATATCAAATTGAAATTGTTCAGTTTCAACCACTAAAGAACATAGACAAGTCCATCTACGACCCGCGCTGCTTGTGAAATTCACACTAAGATACCTATATACCATAATTATGCACATTGCTGCCAACGACAATAACCCAACACGTAATGATAGCACGATACAATAGCCTTGACTGGTGCATAGCGCAACATATCAGACTAACGCCATGTGGCTGGTTTCGTTAAAGTAACCCCCTTGTGATATGCGAATAGCAATCGCTATTATTGCAGAGATCTGCAATTAATAGATATTTAGCGAACTTAGAGTAAAAATATATCCATCGTACCGCTAGACACAATTGTACAAGTAGTAAATGAGTATTAATGCAAAACGTACAAAATATGCTGTTTCTATTTCATTCTTAATTGCAAAAAAAAACTCCAAGCGATTGCGTAACGCTTTGTAGCCTGTATAACGCTAAATAAAAAAAAAACAATTTGACACGTGGCCGGGCTCGAACCCGCCACAAAATGTAGACGAAAGCTTTCAATGTCCGACGCTCTACCGACTGCGCCACAGCGGCACACTGTCTGACGAGAATCGGAACATATATATCAAGGTATTTGCCCACGTGTTCGGTTGAGTAGTTTCATATTACTGTAAACTTGACAAGTTTTACGCTATCAAAATATATTGTAACATGCATACGTGGATATATGACCATATAACCATTTCCCATGCAGTCCTAGATACCCTGGTTGTGCGTTTCCTGTACGCAATTGGGTTACTTCCCTTTGTTAATGGTGCACGCTTATGCGTGTTTGTTACCTACAGGGTGTGACAAAAAATGTGTGCATCTTACCAAGTATACATCTACCAACTGCATGCAATCTGAGATTGTAAAACGATGAATGACATTTTCAGTTAAGTTGTATTCTTACACATACCCGCGCTTATATAGTTCCTACCCAGCATGGGGCGTAGGGGGTGTTTGACACAAGACGGCCCCCAAATCAGTCAGACAGTTCTCTCCGCATCTGCTTACTTACATTCTTAATGTGTTAAGTTCGCAAATATAGCATACACAATTTCAATGCGGTGCCTGGTCTCCCTCATTCGATTTGGAATTGTTCTGCGATTAGTCGGTTCCACTTTTCTCAGACTGATAGTTTTTAAACAAATGCAATTTGGTAATGCAAGCACACCAATGTGCATGCACTAACAAACCATTATACTTACTCAACTATTGCATGTATACTGATTCACCATATGTCCGTCTTACATACCTATGTAACCGTACATGCTCAGTCTCTATATAGCTAATATCAAATTGAAATTGTTCAGTTTCAACCACTAAAGAACATAGACAAGTCCATCTACGACCCGCGCTGCTTGTGAAATTCACACTAAGATACCTATATACCATAATTATGCACATTGCTGCCAACGACAATAACCCAACACGTAATGATAGCACGATACAATAGCCTTGACTGGTGCATAGCGCAACATATCAGACTAACGCCATGTGGCTGGTTTCGTTAAAGTAACCCCCTTGTGATATGCGAATAGCAATCGCTATTATTGCAGAGATCTGCAATTAATAGATATTTAGCGAACTTAGAGTAAAAATATATCCATCGTACCGCTTGACACAATTGTACAAGTAGTAAATGAGTATTAATGCAAAACGTACAAAATATGCTGTTTCTATTTCATTCTTAATTGCAAAAAAAAACTCCAAGCGATTGCGTAACGCTTTGTAGCCTGTATAACGCTAAATAAAAAAAAAAACAATTTGACACGTGGCCGGGCTCGAACCCGCCACAAAATGTAGACGAAAGCTTTCAATGTCCGACGCTCTACCGACTGCGCCACAGCGGCACACTGTCTGACGAGAATCGGAACATATATATCAAGGTATTTGCCCACGTGTTCGGTTGAGTAGTTTCATATTACTGTAAACTTGACAAGTTTTACGCTATCAAAATTTATTGTAACATGCATACGTGGATATATGACCATATAACCATTTCCCATGCAGTCCTAGATACTCTGGTTGTGCGTTTCCTGTACGCAATTGGGTTACTTCCCTTTGTTGATGGTGCACGCTTATGCGTGTTTGTTACCTACAGGGTGTGACAAAAAATGTGTGCATCTTACCAAGTATACATCTACCAACTGCATGCAATCTGAGATTGTAAAACGATGAATAACATTTTCAGTTAAGTTGTATTCTTACACATACCCGCGCTTATATAGTTCCTACCCAGCATGGGGCGTAGGGGGTGTTTGACACAAGAGGGCCCCCAAATCAGTCAGACAGTTCTCTCCGCATCTGCTTACTTACATTCTTAATGTGTTAAGTTCGCAAATATAGCATACACAATTTCAATGCGGTGCCTGGTCTCCCTCATTCGATTTGGAATTGTTCTGCGATTAGTCGGTTCCACATTTTTCAGACTGATAGTTTTTAAACAAATGCAATTCGGTAATGCAAGCACACCAATGTGCATGCACTAACAAACCATTATACTTACTCAACTATTGCATGTATACTGATTCACCATATGTCCGTCTTACATACCTATGTAACCGTACATGCTCAGTCTCCATATAACTAATATCAAATGAAATTGTTCAGTTTCAACCACTAAAGAACATAGACAAGTCCATCTACGACCCGCGCTGCTTGTGAAATTCACACTAAGATACCTATATACCATAATTATGCACATTGCTGCCAACGACAATAACCCAACACGTAATGATAGCACGATACAATAGCCTTGACTGGTGCATAGCGCAACATATCAAACTAACGCCATGTGGCTGGTTTCGTTAAAGTAACCCCCTTGTGATATGCGAATAGCAATCGCTATTATTGCAGAGATCTGCAATTAATAGATATTTAGCAAACTTAGAGTAAAAATATATCCATCGTACCGCTAGACACAATTGTACAAGTAGTAAATGAGTATTAATGCAAAACGTACAAAATATGCTGTTTCTATTTCATTCTTAATTGCAAAAAAAAACTCCAAGCGATTGCGTAACGCTTTGTAGCCTGTATAACGCTAAATAAAAAAAAAAAAATTTGACACGTGGCCGGGCTCGAACCCGCCACAAAATGTAGACGAAAGCTTTCAATGTCCGACGCTCTACCGACTGCGCCACAGCGGCACACTGTCTGACGAGAATCGGAACATATATATCAAGGTATTTGCCCACGTGTTCGGTTGAGTAGTTTCATATTACTGTAAACTTGACAAGTTTTACGCTATCAAAATTTATTGTAACATGCATACGTGGATATATGACCATATAACCATTTCCCATGCAGTCCTAGATACTCTGGTTGTGCGTTTCCTGTACGCAATTGGGTTACTTCCCTTTGTTGATGGTGCACGCTTATGCGTGTTTGTTACCTACAGGGTGTGACAAAAAATGTGTGCATCTTACCAAGTATACATCTACCAACTGCATGCAATCTGAGATTGTAAAACGATGAATGACATTTTCAGTTAAGTTGTATTCTTACACATACCCGCGCTTATATAGTTCCTACCCAGCATGGGGCGTAGGGGGTGTTTGACACAAGACGGCCCCCAAATCAGTCAGACAGTTCTCTCCGCATCTGCTTACTTACATTCTTAATGTGTTAAGTTCGCAAATATAGCATACACAATTTCAATGCGGTGACTGGTCTCCCTCATTCGATTTGGAATTGTTCTGCGATTAGTCGGTTCCACTTTTCTCAGACTGATAGTTTTTAAACACATGCAATTCGGTAATGCAAGCACACCAATGTGCATGCACTAACAAACCATTATACTTACTCCACTATTGCATGTATACTGATTCACCATATGTCCGTCTTACATACCTATGTAACCGTACATGCTCAGTCTCTATATAACTAATATCAAATGAAATTGTTCAGTTTTAACCACTAAAGAACATAGACAAGTCCATCTACGACCCGCGCTGCTTGTGAAATTCACACTAAGATACCTATATACCATAATTATGCACATTGCTGCCAACGACAATAACCCAACACGTAATGATAGCACGATACAATAGCCTTGACTGGTGCATAGCGCAACATATCAGACTAACGCCATGTGGCTGGTTTCGTTAAAGTAACCCCCTTGTGATATGCGAATAGCAATCGCTATTATTGCAGAGATCTGCAATTAATAGATATTTAGCGAACTTAGAGTAAAAATATATCCGTCGTACCGCTAGACACAATTGTACAAGTAGTAACTGAGTATTAATGCAAAACGTACAAAATATGTTGTTTCTATTTCATTCTTAATTGCAGGAAACAAACTCCAAGCGATTGCGTAACGCTTTGGAGCCTGTATAACGCTGAATAAAAACAAAATTTGACACGTGGCCGGGCTCGAACCCGCCACAAAATGTAGACGAAAGCTTTCAATGTCCGACGCTCTACCGACTGCGCCACAGCGGCACACTGTCTGACGAGAATCGGAACATATATATCAAGGTATTTGCCCACGTGTTCGGTTGAGTAGTTTCATATTACTGTAAACTTGACAAGTTTTACGTTATCAAAATTTATTGTAACATGCATACGTGGATATATGACCATATAACCATTTCCCATGCAGTCCTAGATACTCTGGTTGTGCGTTTCCTGTGCGCAATTGGGTTACTTCCCTTTGTTGATGGTTCACCCTTATGCGTGTTTGTTACCTACAGGTTGTGACAAAAAATGTGTGCATCTTACCAAGTATACATCTACCAACTGCATGCAATCTGAGATTGTAAAACGATGAATGACATTTTCAGTTAAGTTGTATTCTTACACATACCCGCGCTTATATAGTTCCTACCCAGCATGGGGCGTAGGGGGTGTTTGACACAAGACGGCCCCCAAATCAGTCAGACAGTTCTCTCCGCATCTGCTTACTTACATTCTTAATGTGTTAAGTTCGCAAATATAGCATACACAATTTCAATGCGGTGACTGGTCTCCCTCATTCGATTTGGAATTGTTCTGCGATTAGTCGGTTCCACTTTTCTCAGACTGATAGTTTTTAAACAAATGCAATTCGGTAATGCGAGCACACCAATGTACATGCACTAACAAACCATTATACTTACTCAACTATTGCATGTATACTGATTCACCATATGTCCGTCTTACATACCTATGTAACCGTACATGCTCAGTCTCTATATAACTAATATCAAATGAAATTGTTCAGTTTCAACCACTAAAGAACATAGACAAGTCCATCTACGACCCGCGCTGCTTGTGAAATTCACACTAAGATACCTATATACCATAATTATGCACATTGCTGCCAACGACAATAACCCAACACGTAATGATAGCACGATACAATAGCCTTGACTGGTGCATAGCGCAACATATCAAACTAACGCCATGTGGCTGGTTTCGTTAAAGTAACCCCCTTGTGATATGCGAATAGCAATCGCTATTATTGCAGAGATCTGCAATTAATAGATATTTAGCGAACTTAGAGTATAAATATTTCCGTCGTACCGCTAGACACAATTGTACAAGTAGTAACTGAGTATTAATGCAAAACGTACAAAATATGTTGTTTCTATTTCATTCTTAATTGCAAGAAACAAACTCCAAGCGATTGCGTAACGCTTTGTAGCCTGTATAACGTTAAATAAAAAAAAAAAAATTTGACACGTGGCCGGGCTCGAACCCGCCACAAAATGTAGACGAAAGCTTTCAATGTCCGACACTCTACCGACTGCGCCACAGCGGCACACTGTCTGACGAGAATCGGAACATATATATCAAGGTATTTGTGCACGTGTTCGGTTGAGTAGTTTCATATTACTGTAAACTTGACAAGTTTTACGCTATCAAAATTTATTGTAACATGCATACGTGGATATATGACCATATAACCATTTCCCATGCAGTCCTAGATACCCTGGTTGTGCGTTTCCTGTACGCAATTGGGTTACTTCCCTTTGTTAATGGTGCACGCTTATGCGTGTTTGTTACCTACAGGGTGTGACAAAAAATGTGTGCATCTTACCAAGTATACATCTACCAACTGCATGCAATCTGAGATTGTAAAACGATGAATGACATTTTCAGTTAAGTTGTATTCTTACACATACCCGCGCTTATATAGTTCCTACCCAGCATGGGGCGTAGGGGGTGTTTGACACAAGACGGCCCCCAAATCAGTCAGACAGTTCTCTCCGCATCTGCTTACTTACATTCTTAATGTGTTAAGTTCGCAAATATAGCATACACAATTTCAATGCGGTGCCTGGTCTCCCTCATTCGATTTGGAATTGTTCTGCGATTAGTCGGTTCCACTTTTCTCAGACTGATAGTTTTTAAACAAATGCAATTTGGTAATGCAAGCACACCAATGTGCATGCACTAACAAACCATTATACTTACTCAACTATTGCATGTATACTGATTCACCATATGTCCGTCTTACATACCTATGTAACCGTACATGCTCAGTCTCTATATAACTAATATCAAATTGAAATTGTTCAGTTTCAACCACTAAAGAACATAGACAAGTCCATCTACGACCCGCGCTGCTTGTGAAATTCACACTAAGATACCTATATACCATAATTATGCACATTGCTGCCAACGACAATAACCCAACACGTAATGATAGCACGATACAATAGCCTTGACTGGTGCATAGCGCAACATATCAGACTAACGCCATGTGGCTGGTTTCGTTAAAGTAACCCCCTTGTGATATGCGAATAGCAATCGCTATTATTGCAGAGATCTGCAATTAATAGATATTTAGCGAACTTAGAGTAAAAATATATCCATCGTACCGCTAGACACAATTGTACAAGTAGTAAATGAGTATTAATGCAAAACGTACAAAATATGCTGTTTCTATTTCATTCTTAATTGCAAAAAAAAACTCCAAGCGATTGCGTAACGCTTTGTAGCCTGTATAACGCTAAATAAAAAAAAAAACAATTTGACACGTGGCCGGGCTCGAACCCGCCACAAAATGTAGACGAAAGCTTTCAATGTCCGACGCTCTACCGACTGCGCCACAGCGGCACACTGTCTGACGAGAATCGGAACATATATATCAAGGTATTTGCCCACGTGTTCGGTTGAGTAGTTTCATATTACTGTAAACTTGACAAGTTTTACGCTATCAAAATATATTGTAACATGCATACGTGGATATATGACCATATAACCATTTCCCATGCAGTCCTAGATACCCTGGTTGTGCGTTTCCTGTACGCAATTGGGTTACTTCCCTTTGTTAATGGTGCACGCTTATGCGTGTTTGTTACCTACAGGGTGTGACAAAAAATGTGTGCATCTTACCAAGTATACATCTACCAACTGCATGCAATCTGAGATTGTAAAACGATGAATGACATTTTCAGTTAAGTTGTATTCTTACACATACCCGCGCTTATATAGTTCCTACCCAGCATGGGGCGTAGGGGGTGTTTGACACAAGACGGCCCCCAAATCAGTCAGACAGTTCTCTCCGCATCTGCTTACTTACATTCTTAATGTGTTAAGTTCGCAAATATAGCATACACAATTTCAATGCGGTGCCTGGTCTCCCTCATTCGATTTGGAATTGTTCTGCGATTAGTCGGTTCCACTTTTCTCAGACTGATAGTTTTTAAACAAATGCAATTTGGTAATGCAAGCACACCAATGTGCATGCACTAACAAACCATTATACTTACTCAACTATTGCATGTATACTGATTCACCATATGTCCGTCTTACATACCTATGTAACCGTACATGCTCAGTCTCTATATAGCTAATATCAAATTGAAATTGTTCAGTTTCAACCACTAAAGAACATAGACAAGTCCATCTACGACCCGCGCTGCTTGTGAAATTCACACTAAGATACCTATATACCATAATTATGCACATTGCTGCCAACGACAATAACCCAACACGTAATGATAGCACGATACAATAGCCTTGACTGGTGCATAGCGCAACATATCAGACTAACGCCATGTGGCTGGTTTCGTTAAAGTAACCCCCTTGTGATATGCGAATAGCAATCGCTATTATTGCAGAGATCTGCAATTAATAGATATTTAGCGAACTTAGAGTAAAAATATATCCATCGTACCGCTTGACACAATTGTACAAGTAGTAAATGAGTATTAATGCAAAACGTACAAAATATGCTGTTTCTATTTCATTCTTAATTGCAAAAAAAAACTCCAAGCGATTGCGTAACGCTTTGTAGCCTGTATAACGCTAAATAAAAAAAAAAACAATTTGACACGTGGCCGGGCTCGAACCCGCCACAAAATGTAGACGAAAGCTTTCAATGTCCGACGCTCTACCGACTGCGCCACAGCGGCACACTGTCTGACGAGAATCGGAACATATATATCAAGGTATTTGCCCACGTGTTCGGTTGAGTAGTTTCATATTACTGTAAACTTGACAAGTTTTACGCTATCAAAATTTATTGTAACATGCATACGTGGATATATGACCATATAACCATTTCCCATGCAGTCCTAGATACTCTGGTTGTGCGTTTCCTGTACGCAATTGGGTTACTTCCCTTTGTTGATGGTGCACGCTTATGCGTGTTTGTTACCTACAGGGTGTGACAAAAAATGTGTGCATCTTACCAAGTATACATCTACCAACTGCATGCAATCTGAGATTGTAAAACGATGAATGACATTTTCAGTTAAGTTGTATTCTTACACATACCGCGCTAATATAGTTCCTACCCAGCATGGGGCGTAGGGGGTGTTTGACACAAGACGGCCCCAAAATCAGTCAGACAGTTCTCTCCGCATCTGCTTACTTACATTCTTAATGTGTTAAGTTCGCAAATATAGCATACACAATTTCAATGCGGTGCCTGGTCTCCCTCATTCGATTTGGAATTGTTCTGCGATTAGTCGGTTCCACTTTTCTCAGACTGATAGTTTTTAAACAAATGCAATTCGGTAATGCAAGCACACCAATGTGCATGCACTAACAAACCATTATACTTACTCAACTATTGCATGTATACTGATTCACCATATGTCCGTCTTACATACCTATGTAACCGTACATGCTCAGTCTCTATATAACTAATATCAAATGAAATTGTTCAGTTTCAACCACTAAAGAACATAGACAAGTCCATCTACGACCCGCGCTGCTTGTGAAATTCACACTAAGATACCTATATACCATAATTATGCACATTGCTGCCAACGACAATAACCCAACACGTAATGATAGCACGATACAATAGCCTTGACTGGTGCATAGCGCAACATATCAGACTAACGCCATGTGGCTGGTTTCGTTAAAGTAACCCCCTTGTGATATGCGAATAGCAATCGCTATTATTGCAGAGATCTGCAATTAATAGATATTTAGCGAACTTAGAGTAAAAATATATCCGTCGTACCGCTAGACACAATTGTACAAGTAGTAACTGAGTATTAATGCAAAACGTACAAAATATGTTGTTTCTATTTCATTCTTAATTGCAAGAAACAAACTCCAAGCGATTGCGTAACGCTTTGTAGCCTGTATAACGTTAAATAATAAAAAAAAAATTTGACACGTGGCCGGGCTCGAACCCGCCACAAAATGTAGACGAAAGCTTTCAATGTCCGACGCTCTACCGACTGCGCCACAGCGGCACACTGACTGACGAGAATCGGAACATATATATCAAGGTATTTGTGCACGTGTTCGGTTGAGTAGTTTCATATTACTGTAAACTTGACAAGTTTTACGCTATCAAAATTTATTGTAACATGCATACGTGGATATATGACCATATAACCATTTCCCATGCAGTCCTAGATACTCTGGTTGTGCGTTTCCTGTACGCAATTGGGTTACTTCCCTTTGTTGATGGTGCACGCTTATGCGTGTTTGTTACCTACAGGGTGTGACAAAAAATGTGTGCATCTTACCAAGTATACATCTACCAACTGCATGCAATCTGAGATTGTAAAACGATGAATAACATTTTCAGTTAAGTTGTATTCTTACACATACCCGCGCTTATATAGTTCCTACCCAGCATGGGGCGTAGGGGGTGTTTGACACAAGAGGGCCCCCAAATCAGTCAGACAGTTCTCTCCGCATCTGCTTACTTACATTCTTAATGTGTTAAGTTCGCAAATATAGCATACACAATTTCAATGCGGTGCCTGGTCTCCCTCATTCGATTTGGAATTGTTCTGCGATTAGTCGGTTCCACATTTTTCAGACTGATAGTTTTTAAACAAATGCAATTCGGTAATGCAAGCACACCAATGTGCATGCACTAACAAACCATTATACTTACTCAACTATTGCATGTATACTGATTCACCATATGTCCGTCTTACATACCTATGTAACCGTACATGCTCAGTCTCCATATAACTAATATCAAATGAAATTGTTCAGTTTCAACCACTAAAGAACATAGACAAGTCCATCTACGACCCGCGCTGCTTGTGAAATTCACACTAAGATACCTATATACCATAATTATGCACATTGCTGCCAACGACAATAACCCAACACGTAATGATAGCACGATACAATAGCCTTGACTGGTGCATAGCGCAACATATCAAACTAACGCCATGTGGCTGGTTTCGTTAAAGTAACCCCCTTGTGATATGCGAATAGCAATCGCTATTATTGCAGAGATCTGCAATTAATAGATATTTAGCGAACTTAGAGTAAAAATATATCCGTCGTACCGCTAGACACAATTGTACAAGTAGTAACTGAGTATTAATGCAAAACGTACAAAATATGTTGTTTCTATTTCATTCTTAATTGCAAGAAACAAATTCCAAGCGATTGCGTAACGCTTTGTAGCCTGTATAACGTTAAATAAAAAAAATAAAAATTTGACACGTGGCCGGGCTCGAACCCGCCACAAAATGTAGACGAAAGCTTTCAATGTCCGACGCTCTACCGACTGCGCCACAGCGGCACACTGACTGACGAGAATCGGAACATATATATCAAGGTATTTGTGCACGTGTTCGGTTGAGTAGTTTCATATTACTGTAAACTTGACAAGTTTTACGCTATCAAAATTTATTGTAACATGCATACGTGGATATATGACCATATAACCATTTCCCATGCAGTCCTAGATACTCTGGTTGTGCGTTTCCTGTACGCAATTGGGTTACTTCCCTTTGTTGATGGTGCACGCTTATGCGTGTTTGTTACCTACAGGGTGTGACAAAAAATGTGTGCATCTTACCAAGTATACATCTACCAACTGCATGCAATCTGAGATTGTAAAACGATGAATAACATTTTCAGTTAAGTTGTATTCTTACACATACCCGCGCTTATATAGTTCCTACCCAGCATGGGGCGTAGGGGGTGTTTGACACAAGAGGGCCCCCAAATCAGTCAGACAGTTCTCTCCGCATCTGCTTACTTACATTCTTAATGTGTTAAGTTCGCAAATATAGCATACACAATTTCAATGCGGTGCCTGGTCTCCCTCATTCGATTTGGAATTGTTCTGCGATTAGTCGGTTCCACATTTTTCAGACTGATAGTTTTTAAACAAATGCAATTCGGTAATGCAAGCACACCAATGTGCATGCACTAACAAACCATTATACTTACTCAACTATTGCATGTATACTGATTCACCATATGTCCGTCTTACATACCTATGTAACCGTACATGCTCAGTCTCCATATAACTAATATCAAATGAAATTGTTCAGTTTCAACCACTAAAGAACATAGACAAGTCCATCTACGACCCGCGCTGCTTGTGAAATTCACACTAAGATACCTATATACCATAATTATGCACATTGCTGCCAACGACAATAACCCAACACGTAATGATAGCACGATACAATAGCCTTGACTGGTGCATAGCGCAACATATCAAACTAACGCCATGTGGCTGGTTTCGTTAAAGTAACCCCCTTGTGATATGCGAATAGCAATCGCTATTATTGCAGAGATCTGCAATTAATAGATATTTAGCGAACTTAGAGTAAAAATATATCCGTCGTACCGCTAGACACAATTGTACAAGTAGTAACTGAGTATTAATGCAAAACGTACAAAATATGTTGTTTCTATTTCATTCTATATTGCAAGAAACAAACTCCAAGCGATTGCGTAACGCTTTGTAGCCTGTATAACGTTAAATAAAAAAAATAAAAATTTGACACGTGGCCGGGCTCGAACCCGCCACAAAATGTAGACGAAAGCTTTCAATGTCCGACGCTCTACCGACTGCGCCACAGCGGCACACTGTCTGACGAGAATCGGAACATATATATCAAGGTATTTGTGCACGTGTTCGGTTGAGTAGTTTCATATTACTGTAAACTTGACAAGTTTTACGCTATCAAAATTTATTGTAACATGCATACGTGGATATATGACCATATAACCATTTCCCATGCAGTCCTAGATACTCTGGTTGTGCGTTTCCTGTACGCAATTGGGTTACTTCCCTTTGTTGATGGTGCACGCTTATGCGTGTTTGTTACCTACAGGGTGTGACAAAAAATGTGTGCATCTTACCAAGTATACATCTACCAACTGCATGCAATCTGAGATTGTAAAACGATGAATGACATTTTCAGTTAAGTTGTATTCTTACTCATACCCGCGCTTATATAGTTCCTACCAAGCATGGGGCGTAGGGGCTGTTTGACACAAGACGGCCCCCAAATCAGTCAGACAGTTCTCTCCGCATCTGCTTACTTACATTCTTAATGTGTTAAGTTCGCAAATATAGCATACACAATTTCAATGCGGTGCCTGGTCTCCCTCATTCGATTTGGAATTGTTCTGCGATTAGTCGGTTCCACTTTTCTCAGACTGATAGTTTTTAAACAAATGCAATTCGGTAATGCAAGCACACCAATGTGCATGCACTAACAAACCATTATACTTACTCAACTATTGCATGTATACTGATTCACCATATGTCCGTCTTACATACCTATGTAACCGTACATGCTCAGTCTCTATATAACTAATATCAAATGAAATTGTTCAGTTTCAACCACTAAAGAACATAGACAAGTCCATCTACGACCCGCGCTGCTTGTGAAATTCACACTAAGATACCTATATACCATAATTATGCACATTGCTGCCAACGACAATAACCCAACACGTAATGATAGCACGATACAATAGCCTTGACTGGTGCATAGCGCAACATATCAAACTAACGCCATGTGGCTGGTTTCGTTAAAGTAACCCCCTTGTGATATGCGAATAGCAATCGCTATTATTGCAGAGATCTGCAATTAATAGATATTTAGCGAACTTAGAGTAAAAATATATCCGTCGTACCGCTAGACACAGTTGTACAAGTAGTAACTGAGTATTAATGCAAAACGTACAAAATATGTTGTTTCTATTTCATTCTTAATTGCAAGAAACAAACTCCAAGCGATTGCGTAACGCTTTGTAGCCTGTATAACGCTGAATAAAAAAAAAATTTGACACGTGGCCGGGCTCGAACCCGCCACAAAATGTAGACGAAAGCTTTCAATGTCCGACGCTCTACCGACTGCGCCACAGCGGCACACTGACTGACGAGAATCGGAACATATATATCAAGGTATTTGTGCACGTGTTCGGTTGAGTAGTTTCATATTACTGTAAACTTGACAAGTTTTACGCTATCAAAATTTATTGTAACATGCATACGTGGATATATGACCATATAACCATTTCCCATGCAGTCCTAGATACTCTGGTTGTGCGTTTCCTGTACGCAATTGGGTTACTTCCCTTTGTTGATGGTGCACGCTTATGCGTGTTTGTTACCTACAGGGTGTGACAAAAAATGTGTGCATCTTACCAAGTATACATCTACCAACTGCATGCAATCTGAGATTGTAAAACGATGAATGACATTTTCAGTTAAGTTGTATTCTTACACATACCCGCGCTTATATAGTTCCTACCCAGCATGGGGCGTAGGGGCTGTTTGACACAAGACGGCCCCCAAATCAGTCAGACAGTTCTCTCCGTATCTACTTACTTACATTCTTAATGTGTTAAGTTCGCAAATATAGCATACACAATTTCAATGCGGTGCCTGGTCTCCCTCATTCGATTTGGAATTGTTCTGCGATTAGTCGGTTCCACTTTTCTCAGACTGATAGTTTTTAAACAAATGCAATTCGGTAATGCAAGCACACCAATGTACATGCACTAACAAACCATTATACTTACTCAACTATTGCATGTATACTGATTCACCATATGTCCGTCTTACATACCTATGTAACCGTACATGCTCAGTCTCTATATAACTAATATCAAATGAAATTGTTCAGTTTCAACCAATAAAGAACATAGACAAGTCCATCTACGACCCGCGCTGCTTGTGAAATTCACACTTAGATACCTATATACCATAAATATGCACATTGCTGCCAACGACAATAACCCAACACGTAATGATAGCACGATACAATAGCCTTGACTGGTGCATAGCGCAACATATCAAACTAACGCCATGTGGCTGGTTTCGTTAAAGTAACCCCCTTGTGATATGCGAATAGCAATCGCTATTATTGCAGAGATCTGCAATTAATAGATATTTAGCGAACTTAGAGTAAAAATATATCCGTCGTACCGCTAGACACAATTGTACAAGTAGTAACTGAGTATTAATGCAAAACGTACAAAATATGTTGTTTCTATTTCATTCTTAATTGCAAGAAACAAACTCCAAGCGATTGCGAAACGCTTTGTAGCCTGTATAACGCTGAAAAAATAAAAATTTGACACGTGGCCGGGCTCGAACCCGCCACAAAATGTAGACGAAAGCTTTCAATGTCCGACGCTCTACCGACTGCGCCACAGCGGCTTACTGACTGACGAGAATCGGAACATATATATCAAGGTATTTGCCCACGTGTTCGGTTGAGTAGTTTCATATTACTGTAAACTTGACAAGTTTTACGCTATCAAAATTTATTGTAACATGCATACGTGGATATATGACCATATAACCATTTCCCATGCAGTCCTAGATACTCTGGTTGTGCGTTTCCTGTACGCAATTGGGTTACTTCCCTTTGTTGATGGTGCACGCTTATGCGTGTTTGTTACCTACAGGGTGTGACAAAAAATGTGTGCATCTTACCAAGTATACATCTACCAACTGCATGCAATCTGAGATTGTAAAACGATGAATAACATTTTCAGTTAAGTTGTATTCTTACACATACCCGCGCTTATATAGTTCCTACCCAGCATGGGGCGTAGGGGGTGTTTGACACAAGAGGGCCCCCAAATCAGTCAGACAGTTCTCTCCGCATCTGCTTACTTACATTCTTAATGTGTTAAGTTCGCAAATATAGCATACACAATTTCAATGCGGTGCCTGGTCTCCCTCATTCGATTTGGAATTGTTCTGCGATTAGTCGGTTCCACTTTTTTCAGACTGATAGTTTTTAAACAAATGCAATTCGGTAATGCAAGCACACCAATGTGCATGCACTAACAAACCATTATACTTACTCAACTATTGCATGTATACTGATTCACCATATGTCCGTCTTACATACCTATGTAACCGTACATGCTCAGTCTCCATATAACTAATATCAAATGAAATTGTTCAGTTTCAACCACTAAAGAACATAGACAAGTCCATCTACGACCCGCGCTGCTTGTTAAATTCACACTAAGATACCTATATACCATAATTATGCACATTGCTGCCAACGACAATAACCCAACACGTAATGATAGCACGATACAATAGCCTTGACTGGTGCATAGCGCAACATATCAAACAAACGCCATGTGGCTGGTTTCGTTAAAGTAACCCCCTTGTGATATGCGAATAGCAATCGCTATTATTGCAGAGATCTGCAATTAATAGATATTTAGCGAACTTAGAGTAAAAATATATCCGTCGTACCGCTAGACACAATTGTACAAATAGTAACTGAGTATTAATGCAAAACGTACAAAATATGTTGTTTCTATTTCATTCTTAATTGCAAGAAACAAACTCCAAGCGATTGCGTAACGCTTTGTAGCCTGTATAACGCTGAATAAAAAAAAAATTTGACACGTGGCCAGGCTCGAACCCGCCACAAAATGTAGACGAAAGCTTTCAATGTCCGACGCTCTACCGACTGCGCCACAGCGGCACACTGACTGACGAGAATAGGAACATATATATCAAGGTATTTGTGCACGTGTTCGGTTGAGTAGTTTCATATTACTGTAAACTTGACAAGTTTTACGCTATCAAAATTTATTGTAACATGCATACGTGGATATATGACCATATAACCATTTCCCATGCAGTCCTAGATACTCTGGTTGTGCGTTTCCTGTACGCAATTGGGTTACTTCCCTTTGTTGATGGTGCACGCTTATGCGTGTTTGTTACCTACAGGGTGTGACAAAAAATGTGTGCATCTTACCAAGTATACATCTACCAACTGCATGCAATCTGAGATTGTAAAACGATGAATGACATTTTCAGTTAAGTTGTATTCTTACACATACCCGCGCTTATATAGTTCCTACCCAGGATGGGGCGTAGGGGGTGTTTGACACAAGACGGCCCCCAAATCAGTCAGACAGTTCTCTCCGCATCTGCTTACTTACATTCTTAATGTGTTAAGTTCGCAAATATAGCATACACAATTTCAATGCGGTGCCTGGTCTCCCTCATTCGATTTGGAATTGTTCTGCGATTAGTCGGTTCCACTTTTCTCAGACTGATAGTTTTTAAACAAATGCAATTCGGTAATGCAAGCACACCAATGTACATGCACTAACAAACCATTATACTTACTCAACTATTGCATGTATACTGATTCACCATATGTCCGTCTTACATACCTATGTAACCGTACATGCTCAGTCTCTATATAACTAATATCAAATGAAATTGTTCAGTTTCAACCACTAAAGAACATAGACAAGTCCATCTACGACCCGCGCTGCTTGTGAAATTCACACTAAGATACCTATATACCATAATTATGCACATTGCTGCCAACGACAATAACCCAACACGTAATGATAGCACGATACAATAGCCTTGACTGGTGCATAGCGCAACATATCAAACTAACGCCATGTGGCTGGTTTCGTTAAAGTAACCCCCTTGTGATATGCGAATAGCAATCGCTATTATTGCAGAGATCTGCAATTAATAGATATTTAGCGAACTTAGAGTAAAAATATATCCGTCGTACCGCTAGACACAATTGTACAAGTAGTAACTGAGTATTAATGCAAAACGTACAAAATATGTTGTTTCTATTTCATTCTTAATTGCAAGAAACAAACTCCAAGCGATTGCGAAACGCTTTGTAGCCTGTATAACGCTGAATAAAAAAAAATTTGACACGTGGCCGGGCTCGAACCCGCCACAAAATGTAGACGAAAGCTTTCAATGTCCGACGCTCTACCGACTGCGCCACAGCGGCTTACTGACTGACGAGAATCGGAACATATATATCAAGGTATTTGCCCACGTGTTCGGTTGAGTAGTTTCATATTACTGTAAACTTGACAAGTTTTACGCTATCAAAATTTATTGTAACATGCATACGTGGATATATGACCATATAACCATTTCCCATGCAGTCCTAGATACTCTGGTTGTGCGTTTCCTGTACGC
The DNA here is from genome assembly GCA_964023205.1 of Lutraria lutraria. Taxonomy (NCBI): domain Eukaryota; kingdom Metazoa; phylum Mollusca; class Bivalvia; order Venerida; family Mactridae; genus Lutraria; species Lutraria lutraria. Next base: position 7,225,242 of record OZ026839.1, on the reverse strand, counting down.
AATTGGGTTACTTCCCTTTGTTGATGGTGCACGCTTATGCGTGTTTGTTACCTACAGGGTGTGACAAAAAATGTGTGCATCTTACCAAGTATACATCTACCAACTGCATGCAATCTGAGATTGTAAAACGATGAATAACATTTTCAGTTAAGTTGTATTCTTACACATACCCGCGCTTATATAGTTCCTACCCAGCATGGGGCGTAGGGGGTGTTTGACACAAGACGGCCCCCAAATCAGTCAGACAGTTCTCTCCGTATCTACTTACTTACATTCTTAATGTGTTAAGTTCGCAAATATAGCATACACAATTTCAATGCGGTGCCTGGTCTCCCTCATTCGATTTGGAATTGTTCTGCGATTAGTCGGTTCCACTTTTCTCAGACTGATAGTTTTTAAACAAATGCAATTCGGTAATGCAAGCACACCAATGTACATGCACTAACAAACCATTATACTTACTCAACTATTGCATGTATACTGATTCACCATATGTCCGTCTTACATACCTATGTAACCGTACATGCTCAGTCTCTATATAACTAATATCAAATGAAATTGTTCAGTTTCAACCAATAAAGAACATAGACAAGTCCATCTACGACCCGCGCTGCTTGTGAAATTCACACTTAGATACCTATATACCATAAATATGCACATTGCTGCCAACGACAATAACCCAACACGTAATGATAGCACGATACAATAGCCTTGACTGGTGCATAGCGCAACATATCAAACTAACGCCATGTGGCTGGTTTCGTTAAAGTAACCCCCTTGTGATATGCGAATAGCAATCGCTATTATTGCAGAGATCTGCAATTAATAGATATTTAGCGAACTTAGAGTAAAAATATATCCGTCGTACCGCTAGACACAATTGTACAAGTAGTAACTGAGTATTAATGCAAAACGTACAAAATATGTTGTTTCTATTTCATTCTTAATTGCAAGAAACAAACTCCAAGCGATTGCGAAACGCTTTGTAGCCTGTATAACGCTGAATAAAAAAAAATTTGACACGTGGCCGGGCTCGAACCCGCCACAAAATGTAGACGAAAGCTTTCAATGTCCGACGCTCTACCGACTGCGCCACAGCGGCTTACTGACTGACGAGAATCGGAACATATATATCAAGGTATTTGCCCACGTGTTCGGTTGAGTAGTTTCATATTACTGTAAACTTGACAAGTTTTACGCTATCAAAATTTATTGTAACATGCATACGTGGATATATGACCATATAACCATTTCCCATGCAGTCCTAGATACTCTGGTTGTGCGTTTCCTGTACGCAATTGGGTTACTTCCCTTTGTTGATGGTGCACGCTTATGCGTGTTTGTTACCTACAGGGTGTGACAAAAAATGTGTGCATCTTACCAAGTATACATCTACCAACTGCATGCAATCTGAGATTGTAAAACGATGAATAACATTTTCAGTTAAGTTGTATTCTTACACATACCCGCGCTTATATAGTTCCTACCCAGCATGGGGCGTAGGGGGTGTTTGACACAAGAGGGCCCCCAAATCAGTCAGACAGTTCTCTCCGCATCTGCTTACTTACATTCTTAATGTGTTAAGTTCGCAAATATAGCATACACAATTTCAATGCGGTGCCTGGTCTCCCTCATTCGATTTGGAATTGTTCTGCGATTAGTCGGTTCCACTTTTTTCAGACTGATAGTTTTTAAACAAATGCAATTCGGTAATGCAAGCACACCAATGTGCATGCACTAACAAACCATTATACTTACTCAACTATTGCATGTATACTGATTCACCATATGTCCGTCTTACATACCTATGTAACCGTACATGCTCAGTCTCCATATAACTAATATCAAATGAAATTGTTCAGTTTCAACCACTAAAGAACATAGACAAGTCCATCTACGACCCGCGCTGCTTGTTAAATTCACACTAAGATACCTATATACCATAATTATGCACATTGCTGCCAACGACAATAACCCAACACGTAATGATAGCACGATACAATAGCCTTGACTGGTGCATAGCGCAACATATCAAACAAACGCCATGTGGCTGGTTTCGTTAAAGTAACCCCCTTGTGATATGCGAATAGCAATCGCTATTATTGCAGAGATCTGCAATTAATAGATATTTAGCGAACTTAGAGTAAAAATATATCCGTCGTACCGCTAGACACAATTGTACAAATAGTAACTGTGTATTAATGCAAAACGTACAAAATATGTTGTTTCTATTTCATTCTTAATTGCAAGAAACAAACTCCAAGCGATTGCGTAACGCTTTGTAGCCTGTATAACGCTGAATAAAAAAAAAATTTGACACGTGGCCAGGCTCGAACCCGCCACAAAATGTAGACGAAAGCTTTCAATGTCCGACGCTCTACCGACTGCGCCACAGCGGCACACTGACTGACGAGAATCGGAACATATATATCAAGGTATTTGTGCACGTGTTCGGTTGAGTAGTTTCATATTACTGTAAACTTGACAAGTTTTACGCTATCAAAATTTATTGTAACATGCATACGTGGATATATGACCATATAACCATTTCCCATGCAGTCCTAGATACTCTGGTTGTGCGTTTCCTGTACGCAATTGGGTTACTTCCCTTTGTTGATGGTGCACGCTTATGCGTGTTTGTTACCTACAGGGTGTGACAAAAAATGTGTGCATCTTACCAAGTATACATCTACCAACTGCATGCAATCTGAGATTGTAAAACGATGAATGACATTTTCAGTTAAGTTGTATTCTTACACATACCCGCGCTTATATAGTTCCTACCCAGGATGGGGCGTAGGGGGTGTTTGACACAAGACGGCCCCCAAATCAGTCAGACAGTTCTCTCCGCATCTGCTTACTTACATTCTTAATGTGTTAAGTTCGCAAATATAGCATACACAATTTCAATGCGGTGCCTGGTCTCCCTCATTCGATTTGGAATTGTTCTGCGATTAGTCGGTTCCACTTTTCTCAGACTGATAGTTTTTAAACAAATGCAATTCGGTAATGCAAGCACACCAATGTACATGCACTAACAAACCATTATACTTACTCAACTATTGCATGTATACTGATTCACCATATGTCCGTCTTACATACCTATGTAACCGTACATGCTCAGTCTCTATATAACTAATATCAAATGAAATTGTTCAGTTTCAACCACTAAAGAACATAGACAAGTCCATCTACGACCCGCGCTGCTTGTTAAATTCACACTAAGATACCTATATAACATAATTATGCACATTGCTGCCAACGACAATAACCCAACACGTAATGATAGCACGATACAATAGCCTTGACTGGTGCATAGCGCAACATATCAGACAAACGCCATGTGGCTGGTTTCGTTAAAGTAACCCCCTTGTGATATGCGAATAGCAATCGCTATTATTGCAGAGATCTGCAATTAATAGATATTTAGCGAACTTAGAGTAAAAATATATCCGTCGTACCGCTAGACACAATTGTACAAGTAGTAACTGAGTATTAATGCAAATCGTACAAAATATGTTGTTTCTATTTCATTCTTAATTGCAAGAAACAAACTCCAAGCGATTGCGTAACGCTTTGTAGCCTGTATAACGTTAAATAAAAATAATAAAAATTTGACACGTGGCCGGGCTCGAACCCGCCACAAAATGTAGACGAAAGCTTTCAATGTCCGACGCTCTACCGACTGCGCCACAGCGGCACACTGTCTGACGAGAATCGGAACATATATATCAAGGTATTTGTGCACGTGTTCGGTTGAGTAGTTTCATATTACTGTAAACTTGACAAGTTTTACGCTATCAAAATTTATTGTAACATGCATACGTGGATATATGACCATATAACCATTTCCCATGCAGTCCTAGATACTCTGGTTGTGCGTTTCCTGTACGCAATTGGGTTACTTCCCTTTGTTGATGGTGCACGTTTATGCGTGTTTGTTACCTACAGGGTGTGACAAAAAATGTGTGCATCTTACCAAGTATACATCTACCAACTGCATGCAATCTGAGATTGTAAAACGATGAATAACATTTTCAGTTAAGTTGTATTCTTACACATACCCGCGCTTATATAGTTCCTACCCAGCATGGGGCGTAGGGGGTGTTTGACACAAGAGGGCCCCCAAATCAGTCAGACAGTTCTCTCCGCATCTGCTTACTTACATTCTTAATGTGTTAAGTTCGCAAATATAGCATACACAATTTCAATGCGGTGCCTGGTCTCCCTCATTCGATTTGGAATTGTTCTGCGATTAGTCGGTTCCACTTTTTTCAGACTGATAGTTTTTAAACAAATGCAATTCGGTAATGCAAGCACACCAATGTGCATGCACTAACAAACCATTATACTTACTCAACTATTGCATGTATACTGATTCACCATATGTCCGTCTTACATACCTATGTAACCGTACATGCTCAGTCTCCATATAACTAATATCAAATGAAATTGTTCAGTTTCAACCAATAAAGAACATAGACAAGTCCATCTACGACCCGCGCTGCTTGTGAAATTCACACTAAGATACCTATATACCATAATTATGCACATTGCTGCCAACGACAATAACCCAACACGTAATGATAGCACGATACAATAGCCTTGACTTGTGCATAGCGCAACATATCAGACTAACGCCATGTGGCTGGTTTCGTTAAAGTAACCCCCTTGTGATATGCGAATAGCAATCGCTATTATTGCAGAGATCGGCAATTAATAGATATTTAGCGAACTTAGAGTAAAAATATATCCGTCGTACCGCTAGACACAATTGTACAAGTAGTAACTGAGTATTAATGCAAAACGTACAAAATATGTTGTTTCTATTTCATTCTTAATTGCAAGAAACAAACTCCAAGCGATTGCGTAACGCTTTGTAGCCTGTATAACGCTGAATAAAAAAAAAATTTGACACGTGGCCGGGCTCGAACCCGCCACAAAATGTAGACGAAAGCTTTCAATGTCCGACGCTCTACCGACTGCGCCACAGCGGCACACTGTCTGACGAGAATCGGAACATATATATCAAGGTATTTGTGCACGTGTTCGGTTGAGTAGTTTCATATTACTGTAAACTTGACAAGTTTTACGCTATCAAAATTTATTGTAACATGCATACGTGGATATATGACCATATAACCATTTCCCATGCAGTCCTAGATACTCTGGTTGTGCGTTTCCTGTACGCAATTGGGTTACTTCCCTTTGTTGATGGTGCACGCTTATGCGTGTTTGTTACCTACAGGGTGTGACAAAAAATGTGTGCATCTTACCAAGTATACATCTACCAACTGCATGCAATCTGAGATTGTAAAACGATGAATGACATTTTCAGTTAAGTTGTATTCTTACACATACCCGCGCTTATATAGTTCCTACCCAGCATGGGGCGTAGGGGGTGTTTGACACAAGACGGCCCCCAAATCAGTCAGACAGTTCTCTCCGCATCTGCTTACTTACATTCTTAATGTGTTAAGTTCGCAAATATAGCATACACAATTTCAATGCGGTGCCTGGTTTCCCTCATTCGATTTGGAATTGTTCTGCGATTAGTCGGTTCCACTTTTCTCAGACTGATAGTTTTTAAACAAATGCAATTCGGTAATGCAAGTACACCAATGTACACGCACTAACAAACCATTATACTTACTCAACTATTGCATGTATACTGATTCACCATATGTCCGTCTTACATACCTATGTAACCGTACATGCTCAGTCTCTATATAACTAATATCAAATGAAATTGTTCAGTTTCAACCACTAAAGAACATAGACAAGTCCATCTACGACCCGCGCTGCTTGTGAAATTCACACTTAGATACCTATATACCATAATTATGCACATTGCTGCCAACGACAATAACCCAACACGTAATGATAGCACGATACAATAGCCTTGACTTGTGCATAGCGCAACATATCAAACTAACGCCATGTGGCTGGTTTCGTTAAAGTAACCCCCTTGTGATATGCGAATAGCAATCGCTATTATTGCAGAGATCTGCAATTAATAGATATTTAGCGAACTTAGAGTAAAAATATATCCGTCGTACCGCTAGACACAATTGTACAAGTAGTAACTGAGTATTAATGCAAAACGTACAAAATATGTTGTTTCTATTTCATTCTTAATTGCAAGAAACAAACTCCAAGCGATTGCGTAACGCTTTGTAGCCTGTATAACGTTAAATAAAAAAAAATGAAAATTTGACACGTGGCCGGGCTCGAACCCGCCACAAAATGTAGACGAAAGCTTTCAATGTCCGACGCTCTACCGACTGCGCCACAGCGGCACACTGACTGACGAGAATCGGAACATATATATCAAGGTATTTGTGCACGTGTTCGGTTGAGTAGTTTCATATTACTGTAAACTTGACAAGTTTTACGCTATCAAAATTTATTGTAACATGCATACGTGGATATATGACCATATAACCATTTCTCATGCAGTCCTAGATACTCTGGTTGTGCGTTTCCTGTACGCAATTGGGTTACTTCCCTTTGTTGATGGTGCACGCTTATGCGTGTTTGTTACCTACAGGGTGTGACAAAAAATGTGTGCATCTTACCAAGTATACATCTACCAACTGCATGCAATCTGAGATTGTAAAACGATGAATGACATTTTCAGTTAAGTTGTATTCTTACACATACCCGCGCTTATATAGTTCCTACCCAGCATGGGGCGTAGGGGGTGTTTGACACAAGACGGCCCCCAAATCAGTCAGACAGTTCTCTCCGCATCTGCTTACTTACATTCTTAATGTGTTAAGTTCGCAAATATAGCATACACAATTTCAATGCGGTGCCTGGTCTCCCTCATTCGATTTGGAATTGTTCTGCGATTAGTCGGTTCCACTTTTCTCAGACTGATAGTTTTTAAACAAATGCAATTCGGTAATGCAAGCACACCAATGTACATGCACTAACAAACCATTATACTTACTCAACTATTGCATGTATACTGATTCACCATATGTCCGTCTTACATACCTATGTAACCGTACATGCTCAGTCTCTATATAACTAATATCAAATGAAATTGTTCAGTTTCAACCACTAAAGAACATAGACAAGTCCATCTACGACCCGCGCTGCTTGTGAAATTCACACTTAGATACCTATATACCATAATTATGCACATTGCTGCCAACGACAATAACCCAACACGTAATGATAGCACGATACAATAGCCTTGACTGGTGCATAGCGCAACATATCAAACTAACGCCATGTGGCTGGTTTCGTTAAAGTAACCCCCTTGTGATATGCGAATAGCAATCGCTATTATTGCAGAGATCTGCAATTAATAGATATTTAGCGAACTTAGAGTAAAAATATATCCGTCGTACCGCTAGACACAATTGTACAAGTAGTAACTGAGTATTAATGCAAAACGTACAAAATATGTTGTTTCTATTTCATTCTTAATTGCAAGAAACAAACTCCAAGCGATTGCGTAACGCTTTGTAGCCTGTATAACGTTAAATAAAAAAAATAAAAATTTGACACGTGGCCGGGCTCGAACCCGCCACAAAATGTAGACGAAAGCTTTCAATGTCCGACGCTCTACCGACTGCGCCACAGCGGCACACTGACTGACGAGAATCGGAACATATATATCAAGGTATTTGTGCACGTGTTCGGTTGAGTAGTTTCATATTACTGTAAACTTGACAAGTTTTACGCTATCAAAATTTATTGTAACATGCATACGTGGATATATGACCATATAACCATTTCCCATGCAGTCCTAGATACTCTGGTTGTGCGTTTCCTGTACGCAATTGGGTTACTTCCCTTTGTTAATGGTGCACGTTTATGCGTGTTTGTTACCTACAGGGTGTGACAAAAAATGTGAGCATCTTACCAAGTAAACATCTACCAACTGCATGCAATCTGAGATTGTAAAACGATGAATAACATTTTCAGTTGAGTTGTATTCTTACACATACCCGCGCTTATATAGTTCCTACCCAGCATGGGGCGTAGGGGGTGTTTGACACAAGAGGGCCCCCAAATCAGTCAGACAGTTCTCTCCGCATATGCTTACTTACATTCTTAATGTGTTAAGTTCGCAAATATAGCATACACAATTTCAATGCGGTGCCTGGTCTCCCTCATTCGATTTGGAATTGTTCTGCGATTAGTCGGTTCCACTTTTTTCAGACTGATAGTTTTTAAACAAATGCAATTCGGTAATGCAAGCACACCAATGTGCATGCACTAACAAACCATTATACTTACTCAACTATTGCATGTATACTGATTCACCATATGTCCGTCTTACATACCTATGTAACCGTACATGCTCAGTCTCCATATAACTAATATCAAATGAAATTGTTCAGTTTCAACCACTAAAGAACATAGACAAGTCCATCTACGACCCGCGCTGCTTGTGAAATTCACACTAAGATACCTATATACCATAATTATGCACATTGCTGCCAACGACAATAACCCAACACGTAATGATAGCACGATACAATAGCCTTGACTGGTGCATAGCGCAACATATCAGACTAACGCCATGTGGCTGGTTTCGTTAAAGTAACCCCCTTGTGATATGCGAATAGCAATCGCTATTATTGCAGAGATCTGCAATTAATAGATATTTAGCGAACTTAGAGTAAAAATATATCCGTCGTACCGCTAGACACAATTGTACAAGTAGTAACTGAGTATTAATGCAAAACGTACAAAATATGTTGTTTCTATTTCATTCTTAATTGCAAGAAACAAACTCCAAGCGATTGCGTAACGCTTTGTAGCCTGTATAACGCTGAATAAAAAAAAAATTTGACACGTGGCCGGGCTCGAACCCGCCACAAAATGTAGACGAAAGCTTTCAATGTCCGACGCTCTACCGACTGCGCCACAGCGGCACACTGTCTGACGAGAATCGGAACATATATATCAAGGTATTTGTGCACGTGTTCGGTTGAGTAGTTTCATATTACTGTAAACTTGACAAGTTTTACGCTATCAAAATTTATTGTAACATGCATACGTGGATATATGACCATATAACCATTTCCCATGCAGTCCTAGATACTCTGGTTGTGCGTTTCCTGTACGCAATTGGGTTACTTCCCTTTGTTGATGGTGCACGCTTATGCGTGTTTGTTACCTACAGGGTGTGACAAAAAATGTGTGCATCTTACCAAGTATACATCTACCAACTGCATGCAATCTGAGATTGTAAAACGATGAATGACATTTTCAGTTAAGTTGTATTCTTACACATACCCGCGCTTATATAGTTCCTACCCAGCATGGGGCGTAGGGGGTGTTTGACACAAGACGGCCCCAAATCAGTCAGACAGTTCTCTCCGCATCTGCTTACTTACATTCTTAATGTGTTAAGTTCGCAAATATAGCATACACAATTTCAATGCGGTGCCTGGTCTCCCTCATTCGATTTGGAATTGTTCTGCGATTAGTCGGTTCCACTTTTCTCAGACTGATAGTTTTTAAACAAATGCAATTCGGTAATGCAAGCACACCAATGTACATGCACTAACAAACCATTATACTTACTCAACTATTGCATGTATACTGATTCACCATATGTCCGTCTTACATACCTATGTAACCGTACATGCTCAGTCTCTATATAACTAATATCAAATGAAATTGTTCAGTTTCAACCACTAAAGAACATAGACAAGTCCATCTACGACCCGCGCTGCTTGTGAAATTCACACTTAGATACCTATATACCATAATTATGCACATTGCTGCCAACGACAATAACCCAACACGTAATGATAGCACGATACAATAGCCTTGACTGGTGCATAGCGCAACATATCAAACTAACGCCATGTGGCTGGTTTCGTTAAAGTAACCCCCTTGTGATATGCGAATAGCAATCGCTATTATTGCAGAGATCTGCAATTAATAGATATTTAGCGAACTTAGAGTAAAAATATATCCGTCGTACCGCTAGACACAATTGTACAAGTAGTAACTGAGTATTAATGCAAAACGTACAAAATATGTTGTTTCTATTTCATTCTTAATTGCAAGAAACAAACTCCAAGCGATTGCGTAACGCTTTGTAGCCTGTATAACGCTGAATAAAAAAAAAATTTGACACGTGGCCGGGCTCGAACCCGCCACAAAATGTAGACGAAAGCTTTCAATGTCCGACGCTCTACCGACTGCGCCACAGCGGCACACTGTCTGACGAGAATCGGAACATATATATCAAGGTATTTGTGCACGTGTTCGGTTGAGTAGTTTCATATTACTGTAAACTTGACAAGTTTTACGCTATCAAAATATATTGTAACATGCATACGTGGATATTTGACCATATAACCATTTCCCATGCAGTCCTAGATACTCTGGTTGTGCGTTTCCTGTACGCAATTGGGTTACTTCCCTTTGTTGATGGTGCACGCTTATGCGTGTTTGTTACCTACAGGGTGTGACAAAAAATGTGTGCATCTTACCAAGTATACATCTACCAACTGCATGCATTCTGAGATTGTAAAACGATGAATGACATTTTCAGTTAAGTTGTATTCTTACACATACCCGCGCTTATATAGTTCCTACCCAGCATGGGGCGTAGGGGGTGTTTGACACAAGACGGCCCCCAAATCAGTCAGACAGTTCTCTCCGCATCTGCTTACTTACATTCTTAATGTGTTAAGTTCGCAAATATAGCATACACAATTTCAATGCGGTGCCTGGTCTCCCTCATTCGATTTGGAATTGTTCTGCGATTAGTCGGTTCCACTTTTCTCAGACTGATAGTTTTTAAACAAATGCAATTCGGTAATGCAAGCACACCAATGTACATGCACTAACAAACCATTATACTCACTCAACTATTGCATGTATACTGATTCACCATATGTCCGTCTTACATACCTATGTAACCGTACATGCTCAGTCTCTATATAACTAATATCAAATGAAATTGTTCAGTTTCAACCAATAAAGAACATAGACAAGTCCATCTACGACCCGCGCTGCTTGTGAAATTCACACTTAGACACCTATATACCATAATTATGCACATTGCTGCCAACGACAATAACCCATCACGTAATGATAGCACGATACAATAGCCTTGACTGGTGCATAGCGCAACATATCAAACTAACGCCATGTGGCTGGTTTCGTTAAAGTAACCCCCTTGTGATATGCGAATAGCAATCGCTATTATTGCAGAGATCTGCAATTAATAGATATTTAGCGAACTTAGAGTAAAAATATATCCGTCGTACCGCTAGACACAATTGTACAAGTAGTAACTGAGTATTAATGCAAAACGTACAAAATATGTTGTTTCTATTTCATTCTTAATTGCAAGAAACAAACTCCAAGCGATTGCGTAACGCTTTGTAGCCTGTATAACGCTGAATAAAAAAAAATTTGACACGTGGCCGGGCTCGAACCCGCCACAAAATGTAGACGAAAGCTTTCAATGTCCGACGCTCTACCGACTGCGCCACAGCGGCACACTGTCTGACGAGAATCGGAACATATATATCAAGGTATTTGCCCACGTGTTCGGTTGAGTAGTTTCATATTACTGTAAACTTGACAAGTTTTACGCTATCAAAATTTATTGTAACATGCATACGTGGATATATGACCATATAACCATTTCCCATGCAGTCCTAGATACTCTGGTTGTGCGTTTCCTGTACGCAATTGGGTTACTTCCCTTTGTTGATGGTGCACGCTTATGCGTGTTTGTTACCTACAGGGTGTGACAAAAAATGTGTGCATCTTACCAAGTATACATCTACCAACTGCATGCAATCTGAGATTGTAAAACGATGAATGACATTTTCAGTTAAGTTGTATTCTTACACATACCCGCGCTTATATAGTTCCTACCCAGCATGGGGCGTAGGGGGTGTTTGACACAAGACGGCCCCCAAATCAGTCAGACAGTTCTCTCCGCATCTGCTTACTTACATTCTTAATGTGTTAAGTTCGCAAATATAGCATACACAATTTCAATGCGGTGCCTGGTCTCCCTCATTCGATTTGGAATTGTTCTGCGATTAGTCGGTTCCACTTTTCTCAGACTGATAGTTTTTAAACAAATGCTATTCGGTAATGCAAGCACACCAATGTACATGCACTAACAAACCATTATACTCACTCAACTATTGCATGTATACTGATTCACCATATGTCCGTCTTACATACCTATGTAACCGTACATGCTCAGTCTCTATATAACTAATATCAAATGAAATTGTTCAGTTTCAACCACTAAAGAACATAGACAAGTCCATCTACGAACCGCGCTGCTTGTGAAATTCACACTAAGATACCTATATACCATAATTATGCACATTGCTGCCTACGACAATAACCCAACTCGTAATGATAGCACGATACAATAGCCTTGACTGGTGCATAGCGCAACATATCAGACTAACGCCATGTGGCTGGTTTCGTTAAAGTAACCCCCTTGTGATATGCGAATAGCAATCGCTATTATTGCAGAGATCTGCAATTAATAGATATTTAGCGAACTTAGAGTAAAAATATATCCGTCGTACCGCTAGACACAATTGTACAAGTAGTAACTGAGTATTAATGCAAAACGTACAAAATATGTTGTTTCTATTTCATTCTTAATTGCAAGAAACAAACTCCAAGCGATTGCGTAACGCTTTGTAGCCTGTATAACGCTGAATAAAAAAAAATTTGACACGTGGCCGGGCTCGAACCCGCCACAAAATGTAGACGAAAGCTTTCAATGTCCGACGCTCTACCGACTGCGCCACAGCGGCACACTGTCTGACGAGAATCGGAACATATATATCAAGGTATTTGTGCACGTGTTCGGTTGAGTAGTTTCATATTACTGTAAACTTGACAAGTTTTACGCTATCAAAATTTATTGTAACATGCATACGTGGATATATGACCATATAACCATTTCCCATGCAGTCCTAGATACTCTGGTTGTGCGTTTCCTGTACGCAATTGGGTTACTTCCCTTTGTTGATGGTGCACGCTTATGCGTGTTTGTTACCTACAGGGTGTGACAAAAAATGTGTGCATCTTACCAAGTATACATCTACCAACTGCATGCAATCTGAGATTGTAAAACGATGAATGACATTTTCAGTTAAGTTGTATTCTTACACATACCCGCGCTTATATAGTTCCTACCCAGCATGGGGCGTAGGGGGTGTTTGACACAAGACGGCCCCCAAATCAGTCAGACAGTTCTCTCCGCATCTGCTTACTTACATTCTTAATGTGTTAAGTTCGCAAATATAGCATACACAATTTCAATGCGGTGCCTGGTCTCCCTCATTCGATTTGGAATTGTTCTGCGATTAGTCGGTTCCACTTTTCTCAGACTGATAGTTTTTAAACAAATGCAATTCGGTAATGCAAGCACACCAATGTACATGCACTAACAAACCATTATACTTACTCAACTATTGCATGTATACTGATTCACCATATGTCCGTCTTACATACCTATGTAACCGTACATGCTCAGTCTCTATATAACTAATATCAAATGAAATTGTTCAGTTTCAACCAATAAAGAACATAGACAAGTCCATCTACGACCCGCGCTGCTTGTGAAATTCACACTTAGATACCTATATACCATAATTATGCACATTGCTGCCAACGACAATAACCCAACACGTAATGATAGCCTGATACAATAGCCTTGACTGGTGCATAGCGCAACATATCAAACTAACGCCATGTGGCTGGTTTCGTTAAAGTAACCCCCTTGTGATATGCGAATAGCAATCGCTATTATTGCAGAGATCTGCAATTAATAGATATTTAGCGAACTTAGAGTAAAAATATATCCGTCGTACCGCTAGACACAATTGTACAAGTAGTAACTGAGTATTAATGCAAAACGTACAAAATATGTTGTTTCTATTTCATTCTAAATTGCAAGAAACAAACTCCATGCGATTGCGTAACGCTTTGTAGCCTGTATAACGCTGAATAAAAAAAAAATTTGACACGTGGCCGGGCTCGAACCCGCCACAAAATGTAGATGAAAGCTTTCAATGTCCGACGCTCTACCGACTGCGCCACAGCGGCACACTGTCTGACGAGAATCGGAACATATATATCAAGGTATTTGTGCACGTGTTCGGTTGAGTAGTTTCATATTACTGTAAACTTGACAAGTTTTACGCTATCAAAATTTATTGTAACATGCATACGTGGATATATGACCATATAACCATTTCCCATGCAGTCCTAGATACTCTGGTTGTGCGTTTCCTGTACGCAATTGGGTTACTTCCCTTTGTTGATGGTGCACGCTTATGCGTGTTTGTTACCTACAGGGTGTGACAAAAAATGTGTGCATCTTACCAAGTATACATCTACCAACTGCATGCAATCTGAGATTGTAAAACGATGAATGACATTTTCAGTTAAGTTGTATTCTTACACATACCCGCGCTTATATAGTTCCTACCCAGCATGGGGCGTAGGGGGTGTTTGACACAAGACGGCCCCCAAATCAGTCAGACAGTTCTCTCCGCATCTGCTTACTTACATTCTTAATGTGTTAAGTTCGCAAATATAGCATACACAATTTCAATGCGGTGCCTGGTCTCCCTCATTCGATTTGGAATTGTTCTGCGATTAGTCGGTTCCACTTTTCTCAGACTGATAGTTTTTAAACAAATGCAATTCGGTAATGCAAGCACACCAATGTACATGCACTAACAAACCATTATACTTACTCAACTATTGCATGTATACTGATTCACCATATGTCCGTCTTACATACCTATGTAACCGTACATGCTCAGTCTCTATATAACTAATATCAAATGAAATTGTTCAGTTTCAACCACTAAAGAACATAGACAAGTCCATCTACGACCCGCGCTGCTTGTGAAATTCACACTAAGATACCTATATACCATAATTATGCACATTGCTGCCAACGACAATAACCCAACACGTAATGATAGCACGATACAATAGCCTTGACTGGTGCATAGCGCAACATATCAGACTAACGCCATGTGGCTGGTTTCGTTAAAGTAACCCCCATGTGATATGCGAATAGCAATCGCTATTATTGCAGAGATCTGCAATTAATAGATATTTAGCGAACTTAGAGTAAAAATATATCCGTCGTACCGCTAGACACAATTGTACAAGTAGTAACTGAGTATTAATGCTAAACGTACAAAATATGTTGTTTTTATTTCATTCTTAATTGCAAGAAACAAACTCCAAGCGATTGCGTAACGCTTTGTAGCCTGTATAACGCTGAATAAAAAAAAAATTTGACACGTGGCCGGGCTCGAACCCGCCACAAAATGTAGATGAAAGCTTTCAATGTCCGACGCTCTACCGACTGCGCCACAGCGGCACACTGTCTGACGAGAATCGGAACATATATATCAAGGTATTTGTGCACGTGTTCGGTTGAGTAGTTTCATATTACTGTAAACTTGACAAGTTTTACGCTATCAAAATTTATTGTAACATGCATACGTGGATATATGACCATATAATCATTTCCCATGCAGTCCTAGATACTCTGGTTGTGCGTTTCCTGTACGCAATTGGGTTACTTCCCTTTGTTGATGGTGCACGCTTATGCGTGTTTGTTACCTACAGGGTGTGACAAAAAATGTGTGCATCTTACCAAGTATACATCTACCAACTGCATGCAATCTGAGATTGTAAAACGATGAATGACATTTTCAGTTAAGTTGTATTCTTACACATACCCGCGCTTATATAGTTCCTACCCAGCATGGGGCGTAGGGGGTTTGACACAAGACGGCCCCCAAATCAGTCAGACAGTTCTCTCCGCATCTGCTTACTTACATTCTTAATGTGTTAAGTTCGCAAATATAGCATACACAATTTCAATGCGGTGCCTGGTCTCCCTCATTCGATTTGGAATTGTTCTGCGATTAGTCGGTTCCACTTTTCTCAGACTGATAGTTTTTAAACAAATGCAATTCGGTAATGCAAGCACACCAATGTACATGCACTAACAAACCATTATACTTACTCAACTATTGCATGTATACTGATTCACCATATGTCCGTCTTACATACCTATGTAACCGTACATGCTCAGTCCCTATATAACTAATATTAAATGAAATTGTTCAGTTTCAACCACTAAAGAACATAGACAAGTCCATCTACGACCCGCGCTGCTTGTGAAATTCACACTTAGATACCTATATACCATAATTATGCACATTGCTGCCAACGACAATAACCCAACACGTAATGATAGCACGATATAATAGCCTTGACTGGTGCATAGCGCAACATATCAGACTAACGCCATGTGGCTGGTTTCCTTAAAGTAACCCCCTTGTGATATACGAATAGCAATCGCTATTATTGCAGAGATCTGCAATTAATAGATATTTAGCGAACTTAGAGTAAAAATATATCCGTCGTACCGCTAGACACAATTGTACAAGTAGTAACTGAGTATTAATGCAAAACGTACAAAATATGTTGTTTCTATTTCATTCTTAATTGCAAGAAACAAACTCCAAGCGATTGCGTAACGCTTTGTAGCCTGTATAACGCTGAATAAAAAAAAAATTGACACGTGGCCGGGCTCGAACCCGCCACAAAATGTAGACGAAAGCTTTCAATGTCCGACGCTCTACCGACTGCGCCATAGCGGCACACTGTCTGACGAGAATCGGAACATATATATCAAGGTATTTGCCCACGTGTTCGGTTGAGTAGTTTCATATTACTGTAAACTTGACAAGTTTTACGCTATCAAAATTTATTGTAACATGCATACGTGGATATATGACCATATAACCATTTCCCATGCAGTCCTAGATACTCTGGTTGTGCGTTTCCTGTACGCAATTGGGTTACTTCCCTTTGTTGATGGTGCACGCTTATGCGTGTTTGTTACCTACAGGGTGTGACAAAAAATGTGTGCATCTTACCAAGTATACATCTACCAACTGCATGTAATCTGAGATTGTAAAACGATGAATGACATTTTCAGTTAAGTTGTATTCTTACACATACCCGCGCTTATATAGTTCCTACCCAGCATGGGGCGTAGGGGGTGTTTGACACAAGACGGCCCCCAAATCAGTCAGACAGTTCTCTCCGCATCTGCGTACTTACATTCTTAATGTGTTAAGTTCGCAAATATAGCATACACAATTTCAATGCGGTGCCTGGTCTCCCTCATTCGATTTGGAATTGTTCTGCGATTAGTCGGTTCCACTTTTCTCAGACTGATAGTTTTTAAACAAATGCAATTCGGTAATGCAAGCACACCAATGTACATGCACTAACAAACCATTATACTTACTCAACTATTGCATGTATACTGATTCACCATATGTCCGTCTTACATACCTATGTAACCGTACATGCTCAGTCCCTATATAACTAATATTAAATGAAATTGTTCAGTTTCAAGCACTAAAGAACATAGACAAGTCCATCTACGACCCGCGCTGCTTGTGAAATTCACACTTAGATACCTATATACCATAATTATGCACATTGCTGCCAACGACAATAACCCAACACGTAATGATAGCACGATACAATAGCCTTGACTGGTGCATAGCGCAACATATCAAACTAACGCCATGTGGCTGGTTTCGTTAAAGTAACCCCCTTGTGATATGCGAATAGCAATCGCTATTATTGCAGAGATCTGCAATTAATAGATATTTAGCGAACTTAGAGTAAAAATATATCCGTCGTACCGCTAGACACAATTGTACAAGTAGTAACTGAGTATTAATGCAAAACGTACAAAATATGTTGTTTCTATTTCATTCTTAATTGCAAGAAACAAACTCCAAGCGATTGCGTAACGCTTTGTAGCCTGTATAACGCTGAATAAAAAAAAATTTGACACGTGGCCGGGCTCGAACCCGCCACAAAATGTAGACGAAAGCTTTCAATGTCCGAGGCTCTACCGACTGCGCCATAGCGGCACACTGTCTGACGAGAATCGGAACATATATATCAAGGTATTTGTGCACGTGTTCGGTTGAGTAGTTTCATATTACTGTAAACTTGACAAGTTTTACGCTATCAAAATTTATTGTAACATGCATACGTGGATATATGACCATATAACCATTTCCCATGCAGTCCTAGATACTCTGGTTGTGCGTTTCCTGTACGCAATTGGGTTACTTCCCTTTGTTGATGGTGCACGCTTATGCGTGTTTGTTACCTACAGGGTGTGACAAAAAATGTGTGCATCTTACCAAGTATACATCTACCAACTGCATGTAATCTGAGATTGTAAAACGATGAATGACATTTTCAGTTAAGTTGTATTCTTACACATACCCGCGCTTATATAGTTCCTACCCAGCATGGGGCGTAGGGGGTGTTTGACACAAGACGGCCCCCAAATCAGTCAGACAGTTCTCTCCGCATCTGCTTACTTACATTCTTAATGTGTTAAGTTCGCAAATATAGCATACACAATTTCAATGCAGTGCCTGGTCTCCCTCATTCGATTTGGAATTGTTCTGCGATTAGTCGGTTCCACTTTTCTCAGACTGATAGTTTTTAAACAAATGCAATTCGGTAATGCAAGCACACCAATGTACATGCACTAACAAACCATTATACTTACTCAACTATTGCATGTATACTGATTCACCATATGTCCGTCTTACATACCTATGTAACCGTACATGCTCAGTCTCTATATAACTAATATCAAATGAAATTGTTCAGTTTCAACCACTAAAGAACATAGACAAGTCCATCTACGACCCGCGCTGCTTGTTAAATTCACACTAAGATACCTATATACCATAATTATGCACATTGCTGCCAACGACAATAACCCAACACGTAATGATAGCACGATACAATAGCCTTGACTGGTGCATAGCGCAACATATCAAACTAACGCCATGTGGCTGGTTTCGTTAAAGTAACCCCCTTGTGATATGCGAATAGCAATCGCTATTATTGCAGAGATCTGCAATTAATAGATATTTAGCGAACTTAGAGTAAAAATATATCCGTCGTACCGCTAGACACAATTGTACAAGTAGTAACTGAGTATTAATGCAAAACGTACAAAATATGTTGTTTCTATTTCATTCTTAATTGCAAGAAACAAACTCCAAGCGATTGCGTAACGCTTTGTAGCCTGTATAACGCTGAATAAAAAAAAAATTTGACACGTGGCCGGGCTCGAACCCGCCACAAAATGTAGACGAAAGCTTTCAATGTCCGACGCTCTACCGACTGCGCCACAGCGGCACACTGTCTGACGAGAATCGGAACATATATATCAAGGTATTTGTGCACGTGTTCGGTTGAGTAGTTTCATATTACTGTAAACTTGACAAGTTTTACGCTATCAAAATTTATTGTAACATGCATACGTGGATATATGACCATATAACCATTTCCCATGCAGTCCTAGATATTCTGGTTGTGCGTTTCCTGTACACAATTGGGTTACTTCCCTGTGTTGATGGTGCACGCTTATGCGTGTTTGTTACCTACAGGGTGTGACAAAAAATGTGTGCATCTTACCAAGTATACATCTACCAACTGCATGCAATCGGAGATTGTAAAACGATGAATGACATTTTCAGTTAAGTTGTATTCTTACACATACCCGCGCTTATATAGTTCCTACCCAGCATGGGGCGTAGGGGGTGTTTGACACAAGACGGCCCCCAAATCAGTCAGACAGTTCTCTCCGCATCTGCTTACTTACATTCTTAATGTGTTAAGTTCGCAAATATAGCATACACAATTTCAATGCGGTGCCTGGTCTCCCTCATTCGATTTGGAATTGTTCTGCGATTAGTCGGTTCCACTTTTCTCAGACTGATAGTTGTTAAACAAATGCAATTCGGTAATGCAAGCACACCAATGTACATGCACTAACAAACCATTATACTTACTCAACTATTGCATGTATACTGATTCACCATATGTCCGTCTTACATACCTATGTAACCGTACATGCTCAGTCTCTATATAACTAATATCAAATGAAATTGTTCAGTTTCAACCACTAAAGAACATAGACAAGTCCATCTACGACCCGCGCTGCTTGAAAAATTCACACTTAGATACCTATATACCATAATTATGCACATTGCTGCCAACGACAATAACCCAACACGTAATGATAGCACGATACAATAGCCTTGACTGGTGCATAGCGCAACATATCAAACTAACGCCATGTGGCTGGTTTCGTTAAAGTAACCCCCTTGTGATATGCGAATAGCAATCGCTATTATTGCAGAGATCTGCAATTAATAGATATTTAGCGAACTTAGAGTAAAAATATATCCGTCGTACCGCTAGACACAATTGTACAAGTAGTAACTGAGTATTAATGCAAAACGTACAAAATATGTTGTTTCTATTTCATTCTTAATTGCAAGAAACAAACTCCAAGCGATTGCGTAACGCTTTGTAGCCTGTATAACGCTGAATAAAAAAAAAATTTGACACGTGGCCGGGCTCGAACCCGCCACAAAATGTAGATGAAAGCTTTCAATGTCCGACGCTCTACCGACTGCGCCACAGCGGCACACTGTCTGACGAGAATCGGAACATATATATCAAGGTATTTCTGCACGTGTTCGGTTGAGTAGTTTCATATTACTGTAAACTTGACAAGTTTTACGCTATCAAAATTTATTGTAACATGCATACGTGGATATATGACCATATAACCATTTCCCATGCAGTCCTAGATACTCTGGTTGTGCGTTTCCTGTACGCAATTGGGTTACTTCCCTTTGTTGATGGTGCACGCTTATGCGTGTTTGTTACCTACAGGGTGTGACAAAAAATGTGTGCATCTTACCAAGTATACATCTACCAACTGCATGTAATCTGAGATTGTAAAACGATGAATGACATTTTCAGTTAAGTTGTATTCTTACACATACCCGCGCTTATATAGTTCCTACCCAGCATGGGGCGTAGGGGGTGTTTGACACAAGACGGCCCCCAAATCAGTCAGACAGTTCTCTCCGCATCTGCGTACTTACATTCTTAATGTGTTAAGTTCGCAAATATAGCATACACAATTTCAATGCGGTGCCTGGTCTCCCTCATTCGATTTGGAATTGTTCTGCGATTAGTCGGTTCCACTTTTCTCAGACTGATAGTTTTTAAACAAATGCAATTCGGTAATGCAAGCACACCAATGTACATGCACTAACAAACCATTATACTTACTCAACTATTGCATGTATACTGATTCACCATATGTCCGTCTTACATACCTATGTAACCGTACATGCTCAGTCCCTATATAACTAATATTAAATGAAATTGTTCAGTTTCAAGCACTAAAGAACATAGACAAGTCCATCTACGACCCGCGCTGCTTGTGAAATTCACACTTAGATACCTATATACCATAATTATGCACATTGCTGCCAACGACAATAACCCAACACGTAATGATAGCACGATACAATAGCCTTGACTGGTGCATAGCGCAACATATCAAACTAACGCCATGTGGCTGGTTTCGTTAAAGTAACCCCCTTGTGATATGCGAATAGCAATCGCTATTATTGCAGAGATCTGCAATTAATAGATATTTAGCGAACTTAGAGTAAAAATATATCCGTCGTACCGCTAGACACAATTGTACAAGTAGTAACTGAGTATTAATGCAAAACGTACAAAATATGTTGTTTCTATTTCATTCTTAATTGCAAGAAACAAACTCCAAGCGATTGCGTAACGCTTTGTAGCCTGTATAACGCTGAATAAAAAAAAATTTGACACGTGGCCGGGCTCGAACCCGCCACAAAATGTAGACGAAAGCTTTCAATGTCCGAGGCTCTACCGACTGCGCCATAGCGGCACACTGTCTGACGAGAATCGGAACATATATATCAAGGTATTTGTGCACGTGTTCGGTTGAGTAGTTTCATATTACTGTAAACTTGACAAGTTTTACGCTATCAAAATTTATTGTAACATGCATACGTGGATATATGACCATATAACCATTTCCCATGCAGTCCTAGATACTCTGGTTGTGCGTTTCCTGTACGCAATTGGGTTACTTCCCTTTGTTGATGGTGCACGCTTATGCGTGTTTGTTACCTACAGGGTGTGACAAAAAATGTGTGCATCTTACCAAGTATACATCTACCAACTGCATGTAATCTGAGATTGTAAAACGATGAATGACATTTTCAGTTAAGTTGTATTCTTACACATACCCGCGCTTATATAGTTCCTACCCAGCATGGGGCGTAGGGGGTGTTTGACACAAGACGGCCCCCAAATCAGTCAGACAGTTCTCTCCGCATCTGCTTACTTACATTCTTAATGTGTTAAGTTCGCAAATATAGCATACACAATTTCAATGCGGTGCCTGGTCTCCCTCATTCGATTTGGAATTGTTCTGCGATTAGTCGGTTCCACTTTTCTCAGACTGATAGTTTTTAAACAAATGCAATTCGGTAATGCAAGCACACCAATGTACATGCACTAACAAACCATTATACTTACTCAACTATTGCATGTATACTGATTCACCATATGTCCGTCTTACATACCTATGTAACCGTACATGCTCAGTCTCTATATAACTAATATCAAATGAAATTGTTCAGTTTCAACCACTAAAGAACATAGACAAGTCCATCTACGACCCGCGCTGCTTGTTAAATTCACACTAAGATACCTATATACCATAATTATGCACATTGCTGCCAACGACAATAACCCAACACGTAATGATAGCACGATACAATAGCCTTGACTGGTGCATAGCGCAACATATCAAACTAACGCCATGTGGCTGGTTTCGTTAAAGTAACCCCCTTGTGATATGCGAATAGCAATCGCTATTATTGCAGAGATCTGCAATTAATAGATATTTAGCGAACTTAGAGTAAAAATATATCCGTCGTACCGCTAGACACAATTGTACAAGTAGTAACTGAGTATTAATGCAAAACGTACAAAATATGTTGTTTCTATTTCATTCTTAATTGCAAGAAACAAACTCCAAGCGATTGCGTAACGCTTTGTAGCCTGTATAACGCTGAATAAAAAAAAAATTTGACACGTGGCCGGGCTCGAACCCGCCACAAAATGTAGACGAAAGCTTTCAATGTCCGACGCTCTACCGACTGCGCCACAGCGGCACACTGTCTGACGAGAATCGGAACATATATATCAAGGTATTTGTGCACGTGTTCGGTTGAGTAGTTTCATATTACTGTAAACTTGACAAGTTTTACGCTATCAAAATTTATTGTAACATGCATACGTGGATATATGACCATATAACCATTTCCCATGCAGTCCTAGATACTCTGGTTGTGCGTTTCCTGTACGCAATTGGGTTACTTCCCTTTGTTGATGGTGCACGCTTATGCGTGTTTGTTACCTACAGGGTGTGACAAAAAATGTGTGCATCTTACCAAGTATACATCTACCAACTGCATGCAATCGGAGATTGTAAAACGATGAATGACATTTTCAGTTAAGTTGTATTCTTACACATACCCGCGCTTATATAGTTCCTACCCAGCATGGGGCGTAGGGGGTGTTTGACACAAGACGGCCCCCAAATCAGTCAGACAGTTCTCTCCGCATCTGCTTACTTACATTCTTAATGTGTTAAGTTCGCAAATATAGCATACACAATTTCAATGCGGTGCCTGGTCTCCCTCATTCGATTTGGAATTGTTCTGCGATTAGTCGGTTCCACTTTTCTCAGACTGATAGTTGTTAAACAAATGCAATTCGGTAATGCAAGCACACCAATGTACATGCACTAACAAACCATTATACTTACTCAACTATTGCATGTATACTGATTCACCATATGTCCGTCTTACATACCTATGTAACCGTACATGCTCAGTCTCTATATAACTAATATCAAATGAAATTGTTCAGTTTCAACCACTAAAGAACATAGACAAGTCCATCTACGACCCGCGCTGCTTGAAAAATTCACACTTAGATACCTATATACCATAATTATGCACATTGCTGCCAACGACAATAACCCAACACGTAATGATAGCACGATACAATAGCCTTGACTGGTGCATAGCGCAACATATCAAACTAACGCCATGTGGCTGGTTTCGTTAAAGTAACCCCCTTGTGATATGCGAATAGCAATCGCTATTATTGCAGAGATCTGCAATTAATAGATATTTAGCGAACTTAGAGTAAAAATATATCCGTCGTACCGCTAGACACAATTGTACAAGTAGTAACTGAGTATTAATGCAAAACGTACAAAATATGTTGTTTCTATTTCATTCTTAATTGCAAGAAACAAACTCCAAGCGATTGCGTAACGCTTTGTAGCCTGTATAACGCTGAATAAAAAAAAAATTTGACACGTGGCCGGGCTCGAACCCGCCACAAAATGTAGATGAAAGCTTTCAATGTCCGACGCTCTACCGACTGCGCCACAGCGGCACACTGTCTGACGAGAATCGGAACATATATATCAAGGTATTTCTGCACGTGTTCGGTTGAGTAGTTTCATATTACTGTAAACTTGACAAGTTTTACGCTATCAAAATTTATTGTAACATGCATACGTGGATATATGACCATATAACCATTTCCCATGCAGTCCTAGATACTCTGGTTGTGCGTTTCCTGTACGCAATTGGGTTACTTCCCTTTGTTGATGGTGCACGCTTATGCGTGTTTGTTACCTACAGGGTGTGACAAAAAATGTGTGCATCTTACCAAGTATACATCTACCAACTGCATGCAATCGGAGATTGTAAAACGATGAATGACATTTTCAGTTAAGTTGTATTCTTACACATACCCGCGCTTATATAGTTCCTACCCAGCATGGGGCGTAGGGGGTGTTTGACACAAGACGGCCCCCAAATCAGTCAGACAGTTCTCTCCGCATCTGCTTACTTACATTCTTAATGTGTTAAGTTCGCAAATATAGCATACACAATTTCAATGCGGTGCCTGGTCTCCATCATTCGATTTGGAATTGTTCTGCGATTAGTCGGTTCCACTTTTCTCAGACTGATAGTTTTTAAACAAATGCAATTCGGTAATGCAAGCACACCAATGTACATGCACTAACAAACCATTATACTTACTCAACTATTGCATGTATACTGATTCACCATATGTCCGTCTTACATACCTATGTAACCGTACATGCTCAGTCTCTATATAACTAATATCAAATGAAATTGTTCAGTTTCAACCACTAAAGAACATAGACAAGTCCATCTACGACCCGCGCTGCTTGTGAAATTCACACTAAGATACCTATATACCATAATTATGCACATTGCTGCCAACGACAATAACCCAACACGTAATGATAGCACGATACAATAGCCTTGACTGGTGCATAGCGCAACATATCAGACTAACGCCATGTGGCTGGTTTCGTTAAAGTAACCCCCATGTGATATGCGAATAGCAATCGCTATTATTGCAGAGATCTGCAATTAATAGATATTTAGCGAACTTAGAGTAAAAATATATCCGTCGTACCGCTAGACACAATTGTACAAGTAGTAACTGAGTATTAATGCAAAACGTACAAAATATGTTGTTTTTATTTCATTCTTAATTGCAAGAAACAAACTCCAAGCGATTGCGTAACGCTTTGTAGTCTGTATAACGCTGAATAAAAAAAAAATTTGACACGTGGCCGGGCTCGAACCCGCCACAAAATGTAGATGAAAGCTTTCAATGTCCGACGCTCTACCGACTGCGCCACAGCGGCACACTGTCTGACGAGAATCGGAACATATATATCAAGGTATTTGTGCACGTGTTCGGTTGAGTAGTTTCATATTACTGTAAACTTGACAAGTTTTACGCTATCAAAATTTATTGTAACATGCATACGTGGATATATGACCATATAATCATTTCCCATGCAGTCCTAGATACTCTGGTTGTGCGTTTCCTGTACGCAATTGGGTTACTTCCCTTTGTTGATGGTGCACGCTTATGCGTGTTTGTTACCTACAGGGTGTGACAAAAAATGTGTGCATCTTACCAAGTATACATCTACCAACTGCATGCAATCTGAGATTGTAAAACGATGAATGACATTTTCAGTTAAGTTGTATTCTTACACATACCCGCGATTATATAGTTCCTACCCAGCATGGGGCGTAGGGGGTTTGACACAAGACGGCCCCCAAATCAGTCAGACAGTTCTCTCCGCATCTGCTTACTTACATTCTTAATGTGTTAAGTTCGCAAATATAGCATACACAATTTCAATGCGGTGCCTGGTCTCCCTCATTCGATTTGGAATTGTTCTGCGATTAGTCGGTTCCACTTTTCTCAGACTGATAGTTTTTAAACAAATGCAATTCGGTAATGCAAGCACACCAATGTACATGCACTAACAAACCATTATACTTACTCAACTATTGCATGTATACTGATTCACCATATGTCCGTCTTACATACCTATGTAACCGTACATGCTCAGTCCCTATATAACTAATATTAAATGAAATTGTTCAGTTTCAACCACTAAAGAACATAGACAAGTCCATCTACGACCCGCGCTGCTTGTGAAATTCACACTTAGATACCTATATACCATAATTATGCACATTGCTGCCAACGACAATAACCCAACACGTAATGATAGCACGATACAATAGCCTTGACTGGTGCATAGCGCAACATATCAGACTAACGCCATGTGGCTGGTTTCGTTAAAGTAACCCCCTTGTGATATGCGAATAGCAATCGCTATTATTGCAGAGATCTGCAATTAATAGATATTTAGCGAACTTAGAGTAAAAATATATCCGTCGTACCGCTAGACACAATTGTACAAGTAGTAACTGAGTATTAATGCAAAACGTACAAAATATGTTGTTTCTATTTCATTCTTAATTGCAAGAAACAAACTCCAAGCGATTGCGTAACGCTTTGTAGCCTGTATAACGCTGAATAAAAAAAAATTTGACACGTGGCCGGGCTCGAACCCGCCACAAAATGTAGACGAAAGCTTTCAATGTCCGACGCTCTACCGACTGCGCCATAGCGGCACACTGTCTGACGAGAATCGGAACATATATATCAAGGTATTTGCCCACGTGTTCGGTTGAGTAGTTTCATATTACTGTAAACTTGACAAGTTTTACGCTATCAAAATTTATTGTAACATGCATACGTGGATATATGACCATATAACCATTTCCCATGCAGTCCTAGATACTCTGGTTGTGCGTTTCCTGTACGCAATTGGGTTACTTCCCTTTGTTGATGGTGCACGCTTATGCGTGTTTGTTACCTACAGGGTGTGACAAAAAATGTGTGCATCTTACCAAGTATACATCTACCAACTGCATGTAATCTGAGATTGTAAAACGATGAATGACATTTTCAGTTAAGTTGTATTCTTACACATACCCGCGCTTAAATAGTTCCTACCCAGCATGGGGCGTAGGGGGTGTTTGACACAAGACGGCCCCCAAATCAGTCAGACAGTTCTCTCCGCATCTGCGTACTTACATTCTTAATGTGTTAAGTTCGCAAATATAGCATACACAATTTCAATGCGGTGCCTGGTCTCCCTCATTCGATTTGGAATTGTTCTGCGATTAGTCGGTTCCACTTTTCTCAGACTGATAGTTTTTAAACAAATGCAATTCGGTAATGCAAGCACACCAATGTACATGCACTAACAAACCATTATACTTACTCAACTATTGCATGTATACTGATTCACCATATGTCCGTCTTACATACCTATGTAACCGTACATGCTCAGTCCCTATATAACTAATATTAAATGAAATTGTTCAGTTTCAACCACTAAAGAACATAGACAAGTCCATCTACGACCCGCGCTGCTTGTGAAATTCACACTAAGATACCTATATACCATAATTATGCACATTGCTGCCAACGACAATAACCCAACACGTAATGATAGCACGATACAATAGCCTTGACTGGTGCATAGCGCAACATATCAAACTAACGCCATGTGGC
Source organism: Lutraria lutraria (assembly GCA_964023205.1). NCBI lineage: Eukaryota > Metazoa > Mollusca > Bivalvia > Venerida > Mactridae > Lutraria > Lutraria lutraria. The sequence continues at coordinate 7,197,249 of OZ026839.1, read as the reverse complement.
TGGTTTCGTTAAAGTAACCCCCTTGTGATATGCGAATAGCAATCGCTATTATTGCAGAGATCTGCAATTAATAGATATTTAGCGAACTTAGAGTAAAAATATATCCGTCGTACCGCTAGACACAATTGTACAAGTAGTAACTGAGTATTAATGCAAAACGTACAAAATATGTTGTTTCTATTTCATTCTTAATTGCAAGAAACAAACTCCAAGCGATTGCGTAACGCTTTGTAGCCTGTATAACGCTGAATAAAAAAAAAATTTGACACGTGGCCGGGCTCGAACCCGCCACAAAATGTAGACGAAAGCTTTCAATGTCCGACGCTCTACCGACTGCGCCACAGCGGCACACTGTCTGACGAGAATCGGAACATATATATCAAGGTATTTGCCCACGTGTTCGGTTGAGTAGTTTCATATTACTGTAAACTTGACAAGTTTTACGCTATCAAAATTTATTGTAACATGCATACGTGGATATATGACCATATAACCATTTCCCATGCAGTCCTAGATACTCTGGTTGTGCGTTTCCTGTACGCAATTGGGTTACTTCCCTTTGTTGATGGTGCACGCTTATGCGTGTTTGTTACCTACAGGGTGTGACAAAAAATGTGTGCATCTTACCAAGTATACATCTACCAACTGCATGCAATCTGAGATTGTAAAACGATGAATGACATTTTCAGTTAAGTTGTATTCTTACACATACCCGCGCTTATATAGTTCCTACCCAGCATGGGGCGTAGGGGGTGTTTGACACAAGACGGCCCCCAAATCAGTCAGACAGTTCTCTCCGCATCTGCTTACTTACATTCTTAATGTGTTAAGTTCGCAAATATAGCATACACAATTTCAATGCGGTGCCTGGTCTCCCTCATTCGATTTGGAATTGTTCTGCGATTAGTCGGTTCCACTTTTCTCAGACTGATAGTTTTTAAACAAATGCAATTCGGTAATGCAAGCACACCAATGTACATGCACTAACAAACCATTATACTTACTCAACTATTGCATGTATACTGATTCACCATATGTCCGTCTTACATACCTATGTAACCGTACATGCTCAGTCTCTATATAACTAATATCAAATGAAATTGTTCAGTTTCAACCACTAAAGAACATAGACAAGTCCATCTACGACCCGCGCTGCTTGTGAAATTCACACTAAGATACCTATATACCATAATTATGCACATTGCTGCCAACGTCAATAACCCAACACGTAATGATATTACGATACAATAGCCTTGACTGGTGCATAGCGCAACATATCAGACTAACGCCATGTCGCTGGTTTCGTTAAAGTAACCCCCTTGTGATATGCGCATAGCAATCGCTATTATTGCAGAGATCTGCAATTAATAGATATTTAGCGAACTTAGAGTAAAAATATATCCGTCGTACCGCTAGACACAATTGTACAAGTAGTAACTGAGTATTAATGCAAAACGTACAAAATATGTTGTTTCTATTTCATTCTTAATTGCAAGAAACAAACTCCAAGCGATTGCGTAACGCTTTGTAGCCTGTATAACGCTGAATAAAAAAAAAATTTGACACGTGGCCGGGCTCGAACCCGCCACAAAATGTAGATGAAAGCTTTCAATGTCCGACGCTCTACCGACTGCGCCACAGCGGCACACTGTCTGACGAGAATCGGAACATATATATCAAGGTATTTGTGCACGTGTTCGGTTGAGTAGTTTCATATTACTGTAAACTTGACAAGTTTTACGCTATCAAAATTTATTGTAACATGCATACGTGGATATATGACCATATAACCATTTCCCATGCAGTCCTAGATACTCTGGTTGTGCGTTTCCTGTACGCAATTGGGTTACTTCCCTTTGTTGATGGTGCACGCTTATGCGTGTTTGTTACCTACAGGGTGTGACAAAAAATGTGTGCATCTTACCAAGTATACATCTACCAACTGCATGCAATCTGAGATTGTAAAACGATGAATGACATTTTCAGTTAAGTTGTATTCTTACACATACCCGCGCTTATATAGTTCCTACCCAGCATGGGGCGTAGGGGGTGTTTGACACAAGACGGCCCCGAAATCAGTCAGACAGTTCTCTCCGCATCTGCTTACTTACATTCTTAATGTGTTAAGTTCGCAAATATAGCATACACAATTTCAATGCGGTGCCTGGTCTCCCTCATTCGATTTGGAATTGTTCTGCGATTAGTCGGTTCCACTTTTCTCAGACTGATAGTTTTTAAACAAATGCAATTCGGTAATGCAAGCACACCAATGTACATGCACTAACAAACCATTATACTTACTCAACTATTGCATGTATACTGATTCACCATATGTCCGTCTTACATACCTATGTAACCGTACATGCTCAGTCTCTATATAACTAATATCAAATGAAATTGTTCAGTTTCAACCACTAAAGAACATAGACAAGTCCATCTACGACCCGCGCTGCTTGTGAAATTCACACTAAGATACCTATATACCATAATTATGCACATTGCTGCCAACGACAATAACCCAACACGTAATGATAGCACGATACAATAGCCTTGACTGGTGCATAGCGCAACATATCAGACTAACGCCATGTGGCTGGTTTCGTTAAAGTAACCCCCTTGTGATATGCGAATAGCAATCGCTATTATTGCAGAGATCTGCAATTAATAGATATTTAGCGAACTTAGAGTAAAAATATATCCGTCGTACCGCTAGACACAATTGTACAAGTAGTAACTGAGTATTAATGCAAAACGTACAAAATATGTTGTTTCTATTTCATTCTTAATTGCAAGAAACAAACTCCAAGCGATTGCGTAACGCTTTGTAGCCTGTATAACGCTGAATAAAAAAAAAATTTGACACGTGGCCGGTCTCGAACCCGCCACAAAATGTAGATGAAAGCTTTCAATGTCCGACGCTCTACCGACTGCGCCACAGCGGCACACTGTCTGACGAGAATCGGAACATATATATCAAGGTATTTTGCACGTGTTCGGTTGAGTAGTTTCATATTACTGTAAACTTGACAAGTTTTACGCTATCAAAATTTATTGTAACATGCATACGTGGATATATGACCATATAACCATTTCCCATGCAGTCCTAGATACTCTGGTTGTGCGTTTCCTGTACGCAATTGGGTTACTTCCCTTTGTTGATGGTGCACGCTTATGCGTGTTTGTTACCTACAGGGTGTGACAAAAAATGTGTGCATCTTACCAAGTATACATCTACCAACTGCATGCAATCTGAGATTGTAAAACGATGAATGACATTTTCAGTTAAGTTGTATTCTTACACATACCCGCGCTTATATAGTTCCTACCCAGCATGGGGCGTAGGGGGTGTTTGACACAAGACGGCCCCCAAATCAGTCAGACAGTTCTCTCCGCATCTGCTTACTTACATTCTTAATGTGTTAAGTTCGCAAATATAGCATACACAATTTCAATGCGGTGCCTGGTCTCCCTCATTCGATTTGGAATTGTTCTGCGATTAGTCGGTTCCACTTTTCTCAGACTGATAGTTTTTAAACAAATGCAATTCGGTAATGCAAGCACACCAATGTACATGCACTAACAAACCATTATACTTACTCAACTATTGCATGTATACTGATTCACCATATGTCCGTCTTACATACCTATGTAACCGTACATGCTCAGTCTCCATATAACTAATATCAAATGAAATTGTTCAGTTTCAACCACTAAAGAACATAGACAAGTCCATCTACGACCCGCGCTGCTTGTGAAATTCACACTAAGATACCTATATACCATAATTATGCACATTGCTGCCAACGACAATAACCCAACACGTAATGATAGCACGATACAATAGCCTTGACTGGTGCATAGCGCAACATATCAAACTAACGCCATGTGGCTGGTTTCGTTAAAGTAACCCCCTTGTGATATGCGAATAGCAATCGCTATTATTGCAGAGATCTGCAATTAATAGATATTTAGCGAACTTAGAGTAAAAATATATCCGTCGTACCGCTAGACACAATTGTACAAGTAGTAACTGAGTATTAATGCAAAACGTACAAAATATGTTGTTTCTATTTCATTCTTAATTGCAAGAAACAAACTCCAAGCGATTGCGTAACGCTTTGTAGCCTGTATAACGTTAAATAAAAAAAATAAAAATTTGACACGTGGCCGGGCTCGAACCCGCCACAAAATGTAGACGAAAGCTTTCAATGTCCGACGCTCTACCGACTGCGCCACAGCGGCACACTGACTGACGAGAATCGGAACATATATATCAAGGTATTTGTGCACGTGTTCGGTTGAGTAGTTTCATATTACTGTAAACTTGACAAGTTTTACGCTATCAAAATTTATTGTAACATGCATACGTGGATATATGACCATATAACCATTTCCCATGCAGTCCTAGATACTCTGGTTGTGCGTTTCCTGTACACAATTGGGTTACTTCCCTTTGTTAATGGTGCACGCTTATGCGTGTTTGTTACCTACAGGGTGTGACAAAAAATGTGTGCATCTTACCAAGTATACATCTACCAACTGCATGCAATCTGAGATTGTAAAACGATGAATGACATTTTCAGTTAAGTTGTATTCTTACACATACCCGCGCTTAAATAGTTCCTACCCAGCATGGGGCGTAGGGGGTGTTTGACACAAGACGGCCCCCAAATCAGTCAGACAGTTCTCTCCGCATCTGCTTACTTACATTCTTAATGTGTTAAGTTCGCAAATATAGCATACACAATTTCAATGCAGTGCCTGGTCTCCCTCATTCGATTTGGAATTGTTCTGCGATTAGTCGGTTCCACTTTTTTCAGACTGATAGTTTTTAAACAAATGCAATTCGGTAATGCAAGCACACCAATGTGCATGCACTAATAAACCATTATACTTACTCAACTATTGCATGTATACTGATTCACCATATGTCCGTCTAACATACCTATGTAACAGTACATGCTCAGTCTCCATATAACTAATATCAAATGAAATTGTTCAGTTTCAACCAATAAAGAACATAGACAAGTCCATCTACGACCCGCGCTGCTTGTTAAATTCACACTAAGATACCTATATACCATAATTATGCACATTGCTGCCAACGACAATAACCCAACACGTAATGATAGCACGATACAATAGCCTTGACTGGTGCATAGCGCAACATATCAGACTAACGCCATGTGGCTGGTTTCGTTAAAGTAACCCCTTGTGATATGCGAATAGCAATCGCTATTATTGCAGAGATCTGCAATTAATAGATATTTAGCGAACTTAGAGTAAAAATATATCCGTCGTACCGCTAGACACAATTGTACAAGTAGTAACTGAGTATTAATGCAAAACGTACAAAATATGTTGTTTCTATTTCATTCTTAATTGCAAGAAACAAACTCCAAGCGATTGCGTAACGCTTTGTAGCCTGTATAACGCTGAATAAAAAAAATTTGACACGTGGCCGGGCCCGAACCCGCCACAAAATGTAGACGAAAGCTTTCAATGTCCGACGCTCTATCGACTGCGCCACAGCGGCACACTGTCTGACGTGAATCGGAACATATATATCAAGGTATTTGTGCACGTGTTCGGTTGAGTAGTTTCATATTACTGTAAACTTGACAAGTTTTACGCTATCAAAATTTATTGTAACATGCATACGTGGATATATGACCATATAACCATTTCCCATGCAGTCCTAGATACTCTGGTTGTGCGTTTCCTGTACGCAATTGGGTTACTTCCCTTTGTTGATGGTGCACGCTTATGCGTGTTTGTTACCTACAAGGTGTGACAATAAATGTGTGCATCTTACCAAGTATACATCTACCAACTGCATGCAATCCGAGATTGTAAAACGATGAATGACATTTTCAGTTAAGTTGTATTCTTACACATACCCGCGCTTATATAGTTCCTACCCAGCATGGGGCGTAGGGGGTGTTTGACACAAGACGGCCCTCAAATCAGTCAGACAGTTCTCTCCGCATCTGCTTACTTACATTCTTAATGTGTTAAGTTCGCAAATATAGCATTCACAATTTCAATGCGGTGCCTGGTCTCCCTCATTCGATTTGGAATTGTTCTGCGATTAGTCGGTTCCACTTTTCTCAGACTGATAGTTTTTAAACAAATGCAATTCGGTAATGCAAGCACACCAATGTACATGCACTAACAAACCATTATACTTACTCAACTATTGCATGTATACTGATTCACCATATGTCCGTCTTACATACCTATGTAACCGTACATGCTCAGTCTCTATATAACTAATATCAAATGAAATTGTTCAGTTTCAACCACTAAAGAACATAGACAAGTCCATCTACGACCCGCGCTGCTTGTGAAATTCACACTAAGATACCTATATACCATAATTATGCACATTGCTGCCAACGACAATAACCCAACACGTAATGATAGCACGATACAATAGCCTTGACTGGTGCATAGCGCAACATATCAAACTAACGCCATGTGGCTGGTTTCGTTAAAGTAACCCCCTTGTGATATGCGAATAGCAATCGCTATTATTGCAGAGATCTGCAATTAATAGATATTTAGCGAACTTAGAGTAAAAATATATCCGTCGTACCGCTAGACACAATTGTACAAGTAGTAACTGAGTATTAATGCAAAACGTACAAAATATGTTGTTTCTATTTCATTCTTAATTGCAAGAAACAAACTCCAAGCGATTGCGTAACGCTTTGTAGCCTGTATAACGTTAAATAAAAAAAATAAAAATTTGACACGTGGCCGGGCTCGAACCCGCCACAAAATGTAGACGAAAGCTTTCAATGTCCGACGCTCTACCGACTGCGCCACAGCGGCACACTGACTGACGAGAATCGGAACATATATATCAAGGTATTTGTGCACGTGTTCGGTTGAGTAGTTTCATATTACTGTAAACTTGACAAGTTTTACGCTATCAAAATTTATTGTAACATGCATACGTGGATATATGACCATATAACCATTTCCCATGCAGTCCTAGATACTCTGGTTGTGCGTTTCCTGTACACAATTGGGTTACTTCCCTTTGTTAATGGTGCACGCTTATGCGTGTTTGTTACCTACAGGGTGTGACAAAAAATGTGTGCATCTTACCAAGTATACATCTACCAACTGCATGCAATCTGAGATTGTAAAACGATGAATGACATTTTCAGTTAAGTTGTATTCTTACACATACCCGCGCTTAAATAGTTCCTACCCAGCATGGGGCGTAGGGGGTGTTTGACACAAGACGGCCCCCAAATCAGTCAGACAGTTCTCTCCGCATCTGCTTACTTACATTCTTAATGTGTTAAGTTCGCAAATATAGCATACACAATTTCAATGCAGTGCCTGGTCTCCCTCATTCGATTTGGAATTGTTCTGCGATTAGTCGGTTCCACTTTTTTCAGACTGATAGTTTTTAAACAAATGCAATTCGGTAATGCAAGCACACCAATGTGCATGCACTAATAAACCATTATACTTACTCAACTATTGCATGTATACTGATTCACCATATGTCCGTCTAACATACCTATGTAACAGTACATGCTCAGTCTCCATATAACTAATATCAAATGAAATTGTTCAGTTTCAACCAATAAAGAACATAGACAAGTCCATCTACGACCCGCGCTGCTTGTTAAATTCACACTAAGATACCTATATACCATAATTATGCACATTGCTGCCAACGACAATAACCCAACACGTAATGATAGCACGATACAATAGCCTTGACTGGTGCATAGCGCAACATATCAGACTAACGCCATGTGGCTGGTTTCGTTAAAGTAACCCCCTTGTGATATGCGAATAGCAATCGCTATTATTGCAGAGATCTGCAATTAATAGATATTTAGCGAACTTAGAGTAAAAATATATCCGTCGTACCGCTAGACACAATTGTACAAGTAGTAACTGAGTATTAATGCAAAACGTACAAAATATGTTGTTTCTATTTCATTCTTAATTGCAAGAAACAAACTCCAAGCGATTGCGTAACGCTTTGTAGCCTGTATAACGCTGAATAAAAAAAATTTGACACGTGGCCGGGCCCGAACCCGCCACAAAATGTAGACGAAAGCTTTCAATGTCCGACGCTCTATCGACTGCGCCACAGCGGCACACTGTCTGACGTGAATCGGAACATATATATCAAGGTATTTGTGCACGTGTTCGGTTGAGTAGTTTCATATTACTGTAAACTTGACAAGTTTTACGCTATCAAAATTTATTGTAACATGCATACGTGGATATATGACCATATAACCATTTCCCATGCAGTCCTAGATACTCTGGTTGTGCGTTTCCTGTACGCAATTGGGTTACTTCCCTTTGTTGATGGTGCACGCTTATGCGTGTTTGTTACCTACAAGGTGTGACAATAAATGTGTGCATCTTACCAAGTATACATCTACCAACTGCATGCAATCCGAGATTGTAAAACGATGAATGACATTTTCAGTTAAGTTGTATTCTTACACATACCCGCGCTTATATAGTTCCTACCCAGCATGGGGCGTAGGGGGTGTTTGACACAAGACGGCCCTCAAATCAGTCAGACAGTTCTCTCCGCATCTGCTTACTTACATTCTTAATGTGTTAAGTTCGCAAATATAGCATTCACAATTTCAATGCGGTGCCTGGTCTCCCTCATTCGATTTGGAATTGTTCTGCGATTAGTCGGTTCCACTTTTCTCAGACTGATAGTTTTTAAACAAATGCAATTCGGTAATGCAAGCACACCAATGTACATGCACTAACAAACCATTATACTTACTCAACTATTGCATGTATACTGATTCACCATATGTCCGTCTTACATACCTATGTAACCGTACATGCTCAGTCTCTATATAACTAATATCAAATGAAATTGTTCAGTTTCAACCACTAAAGAACATAGACAAGTCCATCTACGACCCGCGCTGCTTGTGAAATTCACACTTAGATACCTATATACCATAATTATGCACATTGCTGCCAACGACAATAACCCAACACGTAATGATAGCACGATACAATAGCCTTGACTGGTGCATAGCGCAACATATCAAACTAACGCCATGTGGCTGGTTTCGTTAAAGTAACCCCCTTGTGATATGCGAATAGCAATCGCTATTATTGCAGAGATCTGCAATTAATAGATATTTAGCGAACTTAGAGTAAAAATATATCCGTCGTACCGCTAGACACAATTGTACAAGTAGTAACTGAGTATTAATGCAAAACGTACAAAATATGTTGTTTCTATTTCATTCTTAATTGCAAGAAACAAACTCCAAGCGATTGCGTAACGCTTTGTAGCCTGTATAACGCTGAATAAAAAAAAAATTTGACACGTGGCCGGGCTCGAACCCGCCACAAAATGTAGACGAAAGCTTTCAATGTCCGACGCTCTACCGACTGCGCCACAGCGGCACACTGTCTGACGAGAATCGGAACATATATATCAAGGTATTTGCCCACGTGTTCGGTTGAGTAGTTTCATATTACTGTAAACTTGACAAGTTTTACGCTATCAAAATTTATTGTAACATGCATACGTGGATATATGACCATATAACCATTTCCCATGCAGTCCTAGATACTCTGGTTGTGCGTTTCCTGTACGCAATTGGGTTACTTCCCTTTGTTGATGGTGCACGCTTATGCGTGTTTGTTACCTACAGGGTGTGACAAAAAATGTGTGCATCTTACCAAGTATACATCTACCAACTGCATGCAATCTGAGATTGTAAAACGATGAATGACATTTTCAGTTAAGTTGTATTCTTACACATACCCGCGCTTATATAGTTCCTACCCAGCATGGGGCGTAGGGGGTGTTTGACACAAGACGGCCCCCAAATCAGTCAGACAGTTCTCTCCGCATCTGCTTACTTACATTCTTAATGTGTTAAGTTCGCAAATATAGCATACACAATTTCAATGCGGTGCCTGGTCTCCCTCATTCGATTTGGAATTGTTCTGCGATTAGTCGGTTCCACTTTTCTCAGACTGATAGTTTTTAAACAAATGCAATTCGGTAATACAAGCACACCAATGTACATGCACTAACAAACCATTATACTTACTCAACTATTGCATGTATACTGATTCACCATATGTCCGTCTTACATACCTATGTAACCGTACATGCTCAGTCTCTATATAACTAATATCAAATGAAATTGTTCAGTTTCAACCACTAAAGAACATAGACAAGTCCATCTACGACCCGCGCTGCTTGTGAAATTCACACTAAGATACCTGTATACCATAATTATGCACATTGCTGCCAACGACAATAACCCAACACGTAATGATAGCACGATACAATAGCCTTGACTGGTGCATAGCGCAACATATCAGACTAACGCCATGTGGCTGGTTTCGTTAAAGTAACCCCCTTGTGATATGCGAATAGCAATCGCTATTATTGCAGAGATCTGCAATTAATAGATATTTAGCGAACTTAGAGTAAAAATATATCCGTCGTACCGCTAGACACAATTGTACAAGTAGTAACTGAGTATTAATGCAAAACGTACAAAATATGTTGTTTCTATTTCATTCTTAATTGCAAGAAACAAACTCCAAGCGATTGCGTAACGCTTTGTAGCCTGTATAACGCTGAATAAAAAAAAAATTTGACACGTGGCCGGGCTCGAACCCGCCACAAAATGTAGACGAAAGCTTTCAATGTCCGACGCTCTACCGACTGCGCCACAGCGGCACACTGTCTGACGAGAATCGGAACATATATATCAAGGTATTTGTGCACGTGTTCGGTTGAGTAGTTTCATATTACTGTAAACTTGACAAGTTTTACGCTATCAAAATTTATTGTAACATGCATACGTGGATATATGACCATATAACCATTTCCCATGCAGTCCTAGATACTCTGGTTGTGCGTTTCCTGTACGCAATTGGGTTACTTCCCTTTGTTGATGGTGCACGCTTATGCGTGTTTGTTACCTACAGGGTGTGACAAAAAATGTGTGCATCTTACCAAGTATACATCTACCAACTGCATGCAATCTGAGATTGTAAAACGATGAATGACATTTTCAGTTAAGTTGTATTCTTACACATACCCGCGCTTATATAGTTCCTACCCAGCATGGGGCGTAGGGGGTGTTTGACACAAGACGGCCCCCAAATCAGTCAGACAGTTCTCTCCGCATCTGCTTACTTACATTCTTAATGTGTTAAGTTCGCAAATATAGCATACACAATTTCAATGCCGTGCCTGGTCTCCCTCATTCGATTTGGAATTGTTCTGCGATTAGTCGGTTCCACTTTTCTCAGACTGATAGTTTTTAAACAAATGCAATTCGGTAATGCAAGCACACCAATGTACATGCACTAACAAACCATTATACTTACTCAACTATTGCATGTATACTGATTCACCATATGTCCGTCTTACATACCTATGTAACGGTACATGCTCAGTCTCTATATAACTAATATCAAATGAAATTGTTCAGTTTCAACCACTAAAGAACATAGACAAGTCCATCTACGACCCGCGCTGCTTGTGAAATTCACACTTAGATACCTATATACCATAATTATGCACATTGCTGCCAACGACAATAACCCAACACGTAATGATAGCACGATACAATAGCCTTGACTGGTGCATAGCGCAACATATCAAACTAACGCCATGTGGCTAGTTTCGTTAAAGTAACCCCCTTGTGATATGCGAATAGCAATCGCTATTATTGCAGAGATCTGCAATTAATAGATATTTAGCGAACTTAGAGTAAAAATATATCCGTCGTACCGCTAGACACAATTGTACAAGTAGTAACTGAGTATTAATGCAAAACGTACAAAATATGTTGTTTCTATTTCATTCTTAATTGCAAGAAACAAACTCCAAGCGATTGCGTAACGCTTTGTAGCCTGTATAACGTTAAATAAAAAAAATAAAAATTTGACACGTGGCCGGGCTCGAACCCGCCACAAAATGTAGACGAAAGCTTTCAATGTCCGACGCTCTACCGACTGCGCCACAGCGGCACACTGTCAGACGAGAATCGGAACATATATATCAAGGTATTTGTGCACGTGTTCGGTTGAGTAGTTTCATATTACTGTAAACTTGACAAGTTTTACGCTATCAAAATTTATTGTAACATGCATACGTGGATATATGACCATATAACGATTTCCCATGCAGTCCTAGATACTCTGGTTGTGCGTTTCCTGTACGCAATTGGGTTACTTCCCTTTGTTAATGGTGCACGCTTATGCGTGTTTGTTACCTACAGGGTGTGACAAAAAATGTGTGCATCTTACCAAGTATACATCTACCAACTGCATGCAATCTGAGATTGTAAAACGATGAATGACATTTTCAGTTAAGTTGTATTCTTACACATACCCGCGCTTATATAGTTCCTACCCAGCATGGGGCGTAGGGGGTGTTTGACACAAGACGGCCCCCAAATCAGTCAGACAGTTCTCTCCGCATCTGCTTACTTACATTCTTAATGTGTTAAGTTCGCAAATATAGCATACACAATTTCAATGCCGTGCCTGGTCTCCCTCATTCGATTTGGAATTGTTCTGCGATTAGTCGGTTCCACTTTTCTCAGACTGATAGTTTTTAAACAAATGCAATTCGGTAATGCAAGCACACCAATGTGCATGCACTAACAAACCATTATACTTACTCAACTATTGCATGTATACTGATTCACCATATGTCCGTCTTACATACCTATGTAACCGTACATGCTCAGTCTCTATATAACTAATATCAAATGAAATTGTTCAGTTTCAACCACTAAAGAACATAGACAAGTCCATCCACGACCCGCGCTGCTTGTGAAATTCACTTTAAGATACCTATATACCATAATTATGCACATTGCTGCCAACGACAATAACCCAACACGTAATGATAGCACGATACAATAGCCTTGACTGGTGCATAGCGCAACATATCAAACTAACGCCATGTGGCTGGTTTCGTTAAAGTAATCCCCTTGTGATATGCGAATAGCAATCGCTATTATTGCAGAGATCTGCAATTAATAGATATTTAGCGAACTTAGAGTAAAAATATATCCGTCGTACCGCTAGACACAATTGTACAAGTAGTAACTGAGTATTAATGCAAAACGTACAAAATATGTTGTTTCTATTTCATTCTTAATTGCAAGAAACAAACTCCAAGCGATTGCGTAACGCTTTGTAGCCTGTATAACGTTAAATAAAAAAAATAAAAATTTGACACGTGGCCGGGCTCGAACCCGCCACAAAATGTAGACGAAAGCTTTCAATGTCCGACGCTCTACCGACTGCGCCACAGCGGCACACTGTCAGACGAGAATCGGAACATATATATCAAGGTATTTGTGCACGTGTTCGGTTGAGTAGTTTCATATTACTGTAAACTTGACAAGTTTTACGCTATTAAAATTTATTGTAACATGCATACGTGGATATATGACCATATAACCATTTCCCATGCAGTCCTAGATACTCTGGTTGTGCGTTTCCTGTACGCAATTGGGTTACTTCCCTTTGTTAATGGTGCACGCTTATGCGTGTTTGTTACCTACAGGGTGTGACAAAAAATGTGTGCATCTTACCAAGTATACATCTACCAACTGCATGCAATCTGAGATTGTAAAACGATGAATGACATTTTCAGTTAAGTTGTATTCTTACACATACCCGCGCTTATATAGTTCCTACCCAGCATGGGACGTAGGGGGTGTTTGACACAAGACGGCCCCCCAATCAGTCAGACAGTTCTCTCCGCATCTGCTTACTTACATTCTTAATGTGTTAAGTTCGCAAATATAGCATACACAATTTCAATGCGGTGCCTGGTCTCCCTCATTCGATTTGGAATTGTTCTGCGATTAGTCGGTTCCACTTTTCTCAGACTGATAGTTTTTAAACAAATGCAATTTGGTAATGCAAGCACACCAATGTGCATGCACTAACAAACCATTATACTTACTCAACTATTGCATGTATACTGATTCACCATATGTCCGTCTTACATACCTATGTAACCGTACATGCTCAGTCTCTATATAACTAATATCAAATGAAATTGTTCAGTTTCAACCACTAAAGAACATAGACAAGTCCATCCACGACCCGCGCTGCTTGTGAAATTCACTTTAAGATACCTATATACCATAATTATGCACATTGCTGCCAACGACAATAACCCAACACGTAATGATAGCACGATACAATAGCCTTGACTGGTGCATAGCGCAACATATCAAACTAACGCCATGTGGCTGGTTTCGTTAAAGTAACCCCCTTGTGATATGCGAATAGCAATCGCTATTATTGCAGAGATCTGCAATTAATAGATATTTAGCGAACTTAGAGTAAAAATATATCCGTCGTACCGCTAGACACAATTGTACAAGTAGTAACTGAGTATTAATGCAAAACGTACAAAATATGTTGTTTCTATTTCATTCTTAATTGCAAGAAACAAACTCCAAGCGATTGCGTAACGCTTTGTAGCCTGTATAACGTTAAATAAAAAAAATAAAAATTTGACACGTGGCCGGGCTCGAACCCGCCACAAAATGTAGACGAAAGCTTTCAATGTCCGACGCTCTACCGACTGCGCCACAGCGGCACACTGTCAGACGAGAATCGGAACATATATATCAAGGTATTTGTGCACGTGTTCGGTTGAGTAGTTTCATATTACTGTAAACTTGACAAGTTTTACGCTATCAAAATTTATTGTAACATGCATACGTGGATATATGACCATATAACCATTTCCCATGCAGTCCTAGATACTCTGGTTGTGCGTTTCCTGTACGCAATTGGGTTACTTCCCTTTGTTAATGGTGCACGCTTATGCGTGTTTGTTACCTACAGGGTGTGACAAAAAATGTGTGCATCTTACCAAGTATACATCTACCAACTGCATGCAATCTGAGATTGTAAAACGATGAATGACATTTTCAGTTAAGTTGTATTCTTACACATACCCGCGCTTATATAGTTCCTACCCAGCATGGGGCGTAGGGGGTGTTTGACACAAGACGGCCCCCAAATCAGTCAGACAGTTCTCTCCGCATCTGCTTACTTACATTCTTAATGTGTTAAGTTCGCAAATATAGCATACACAATTTCAATGCCGTGCCTGGTCTCCCTCATTCGATTTGGAATTGTTCTGCGATTAGTCGGTTCCACTTTTCTCAGACTGATAGTTTTTAAACAAATGCAATTCGGTAATGCAAGCACACCAATGTGCATGCACTAACAAACCATTATACTTACTCAACTATTGCATGTATACTGATTCACCATATGTCCGTCTTACATACCTATGTAACCGTACATGCTCAGTCTCTATATAACTAATATCAAATGAAATTGTTCAGTTTCAACCACTAAAGAACATAGACAAGTCCATCCACGACCCGCGCTGCTTGTGAAATTCACTTTAAGATTCCTATATACCATAATTATGCACATTGCTGCCAACGACAATAACCCAACACGTAATGATAGCACGATACAATAGCCTTGACTGGTGCATAGCGCAACATATCAAACTAACGCCATGTGGCTGGTTTCGTTAAAGTAATCCCCTTGTGATATGCGAATAGCAATCGCTATTATTGCAGAGATCTGCAATTAATAGATATTTAGCGAACTTAGAGTAAAAATATATCCGTCGTACCGCTAGACACAATTGTACAAGTAGTAACTGAGTATTAATGCAAAACGTACAAAATATGTTGTTTCTATTTCATTCTTAATTGCAAGAAACAAACTCCAAGCGATTGCGTAACGCTTTGTAGCCTGTATAACGTTAAATAAAAAAAATAAAAATTTGACACGTGGCCGGGCTCGAACCCGCCACAAAATGTAGACGAAAGCTTTCAATGTCCGACGCTCTAACGACTGCGCCACAGCGGCACACTGTCTGACGAGAATCGGAACATATATATCAAGGTATTTGTGCACGTGTTCGGTTGAGTAGTTTCATATTACTGTAAACTTGACAAGTTTTACGCTATCAAAATTTATTGTAACATGCATACGTGGATATATGACCATATAACCATTTCCCATGCAGTCCTAGATACCCTGGTTGTGCGTTTCCTGTACGCAATTGGGTTACTTCCCTTTGTTAATGGTGCACGCTTATGCGTGTTTGTTACCTACAGGGTGTGACAAAAAATGTGTGCATCTTACCAAGTATACATCTACCAACTGCATGCAATCTGAGATTGTAAAACGATGAATGACATTTTCAGTTAAGTTGTATTCTTACACATACCCGCGTTTATATAGTTCCTACCCAGCATGGGGCGTAGGGGGTGTTTGACACAAGACGGCCCCCAAATCAGTCAGACAGTTCTCTCCGCATCTCCTTACTTACATTCTTAATGTGTTAAGTTCGCAAATATAGCATACACAATTTCAATGCCGTGCCTGGTCTCCCTCATTCGATTTGGAATTGTTCTGCGATTAGTCGGTTCCACTTTTCTCAGACTGATAGTTTTTAAACAAATGCAATTCGGTAATGCAAGCACACCAATGTGCATGCACTAACAAACCATTATACTTACTCAACTATTGCATGTATACTGATTCACCATATGTCCGTCTTACATACCTATGTAACCGTACATGCTCAGTCTCTATATAACTAATATCAAATGAAATTGTTCAGTTTCAACCACTAAAGAACATAGACAAGTCCATCCACGACCCGCGCTGCTTGTGAAATTCACTTTAAGATACCTATATACCATAATTATGCACATTGCTGCCAACGACAATAACCCAACACGTAATGATAGCACGATACAATAGCCTTGACTGGTGCATAGCGCAACATATCAAACTAACGCCATGTGGCTGGTTTCGTTAAAGTAATCCCCTTGTGATATGCGAATAGCAATCGCTATTATTGCAGAGATCTGCAATTAATAGATATTTAGCGAACTTAGAGTAAAAATATATCCGTCGTACCGCTAGACACAATTGTACAAGTAGTAACTGAGTATTAATGCAAAACGTACAAAATATGTTGTTTCTATTTCATTCTTAATTGCAAGAAACAAACTCCAAGCGATTGCGTAACGCTTTGTAGCCTGTATAACGTTAAATAAAAAAAATAAAAATTTGACACGTGGCCGGGCTCGAACCCGCCACAAAATGTAGACGAAAGCTTTCAATGTCCGACGCTCTAACGACTGCGCCACAGCGGCACACTGTCTGACGAGAATCGGAACATATATATCAAGGTATTTGTGCACGTGTTCGGTTGAGTAGTTTCATATTACTGTAAACTTGACAAGTTTTACGCTATCAAAATTTATTGTAACATGCATACGTGGATATATGACCATATAACCATTTCCCATGCAGTCCTAGATACCCTGGTTGTGCGTTTCCTGTACGCAATTGGGTTACTTCCCTTTGTTAATGGTGCACGCTTATGCGTGTTTGTTACCTACAGGGTGTGACAAAAAATGTGTGCATCTTACCAAGTATACATCTACCAACTGCATGCAATCTGAGATTGTAAAACGATGAATGACATTTTCAGTTAAGTTGTATTCTTACACATACCCGCGCTTATATAGTTCCTACCCAGCATGGGGCGTAGGGGGTGTTTGACACAAGACGGCCCCCAAATCAGTCAGACAGTTCTCTCCGCATCTGCTTACTTACATTCTTAATGTGTTAAGTTCGCAAATATAGCATACACAATTTCAATGCGGTGCCTGGTCTCCCTCATTCGATTTGGAATTGTTCTGCGATTAGTCGGTTCCACTTTTCTCAGACTGATAGTTTTTAAACAAATGCAATTTGGTAATGCAAGCACACCAATGTGCATGCACTAACAAACCATTATACTTACTCAACTATTGCATGTATACTGATTCACCATATGTCCGTCTTACATACCTATGTAACCGTACATGCTCAGTCTCTATATAACTAATATCAAATGAAATTGTTCAGTTTCAACCACTAAAGAACATAGACAAGTCCATCCACGACCCGCGCTGCTTGTGAAATTCACTTTAAGATACCTATATACCATAATTATGCACATTGCTGCCAACGACAATAACCCAACACGTAATGATAGCACGATACAATAGCCTTGACTGGTGCATAGCGCAACATATCAAACTAACGCCATGTGGCTGGTTTCGTTAAAGTAACCCCCTTGTGATATGCGAATAGCAATCGCTATTATTGCAGAGATCTGCAATTAATAGATATTTAGCGAACTTAGAGTAAAAATATATCCGTCGTACCGCTAGACACAATTGTACAAGTAGTAACTGAGTATTAATGCAAAACGTACAAAATATGTTGTTTCTATTTCATTCTTAATTGCAAGAAACAAACTCCAAGCGATTGCGTAACGCTTTGTAGCCTGTATAACGTTAAATAAAAAAAATAAAAATTTGACACGTGGCCGGGCTCGAACCCGCCACAAAATGTAGACGAAAGCTTTCAATGTCCGACGCTCTACCGACTGCGCCACAGCGGCACACTGTCAGACGAGAATCGGAACATATATATCAAGGTATTTGTGCACGTGTTCGGTTGAGTAGTTTCATATTACTGTAAACTTGACAAGTTTTACGCTATCAAAATTTATTGTAACATGCATACGTGGATATATGACCATATAACCATTTCCCATGCAGTCCTAGATACTCTGGTTGTGCGTTTCCTGTACGCAATTGGGTTACTTCCCTTTGTTAATGGTGCACGCTTATGCGTGTTTGTTACCTACAGGGTGTGACAAAAAATGTGTGCATCTTACCAAGTATACATCTACCAACTGCATGCAATCTGAGATTGTAAAACGATGAATGACATTTTCAGTTAAGTTGTATTCTTACACATACCCGCGCTTATATAGTTCCTACCCAGCATGGGGCGTAGGGGGTGTTTGACACAAGACGGCCCCCAAATCAGTCAGACAGTTCTCTCCGCATCTCCTTACTTACATTCTTAATGTGTTAAGTTCGCAAATATAGCATACACAATTTCAATGCCGTGCCTGGTCTCCCTCATTCGATTTGGAATTGTTCTGCGATTAGTCGGTTCCACTTTTCTCAGACTGATAGTTTTTAAACAAATGCAATTCGGTAATGCAAGCACACCAATGTGCATGCACTAACAAACCATTATACTTACTCAACTATTGCATGTATACTGATTCACCATATGTCCGTCTTACATACCTATGTAACCGTACATGCTCAGTCTCTATATAACTAATATCAAATGAAATTGTTCAGTTTCAACCACTAAAGAACATAGACAAGTCCATCCACGACCCGCGCTGCTTGTGAAATTCACTTTAAGATACCTATATACCATAATTATGCACATTGCTGCCAACGACAATAACCCAACACGTAATGATAGCACGATACAATAGCCTTGACTGGTGCATAGCGCAACATATCAAACTAACGCCATGTGGCTGGTTTCGTTAAAGTAATCCCCTTGTGATATGCGAATAGCAATCGCTATTATTGCAGAGATCTGCAATTAATAGATATTTAGCGAACTTAGAGTAAAAATATATCCGTCGTACCGCTAGACACAATTGTACAAGTAGTAACTGAGTATTAATGCAAAACGTACAAAATATGTTGTTTCTATTTCATTCTTAATTGCAAGAAACAAACACCAAGCGATTGCGTAACGCTTTGTAGCCTGTATAACGTTAAATAAAAAAAATAAAAATTTGACACGTGGCCGGGCTCGAACCCGCCACAAAATGTAGACGAAAGCTTTCAATGTCCGACGCTCTAACGACTGCGCCACAGCGGCACACTGTCTGACGAGAATCGGAACATATATATCAAGGTATTTGTGCACGTGTTCGGTTGAGTAGTTTCATATTACTGTAAACTTGACAAGTTTTACGCTATCAAAATTTATTGTAACATGCATACGTGGATATATGACCATATAACCATTTCCCATGCAGTCCTAGATACCCTGGTTGTGCGTTTCCTGTACGCAATTGGGTTACTTCCCTTTGTTAATGGTGCACGCTTATGCGTGTTTGTTACCTACAGGGTGTGACAAAAAATGTGTGCATCTTACCAAGTATACATCTACCAACTGCATGCAATCTGAGATTGTAAAACGATGAATGACATTTTCAGTTAAGTTGTATTCTTACACATACCCGCGTTTATATAGTTCCTACCCAGCATGGGGCGTAGGGGGTGTTTGACACAAGACGGCCCCCAAATCAGTCAGACAGTTCTCTCCGCATCTCCTTACTTACATTCTTAATGTGTTAAGTTCGCAAATATAGCATACACAATTTCAATGCCGTGCCTGGTCTCCCTCATTCGATTTGGAATTGTTCTGCGATTAGTCGGTTCCACTTTTCTCAGACTGATAGTTTTTAAACAAATGCAATTCGGTAATGCAAGCACACCAATGTGCATGCACTAACAAACCATTATACTTACTCAACTATTGCATGTATACTGATTCACCATATGTCCGTCTTACATACCTATGTAACCGTACATGCTCAGTCTCTATATAACTAATATCAAATGAAATTGTTCAGTTTCAACCACTAAAGAACATAG
Organism: Lutraria lutraria; assembly: GCA_964023205.1. Lineage (NCBI taxonomy): Eukaryota > Metazoa > Mollusca > Bivalvia > Venerida > Mactridae > Lutraria > Lutraria lutraria. Next base: position 7,176,634 of record OZ026839.1, on the reverse strand, counting down.
ACAAGTCCATCCACGACCCGCGCTGCTTGTGAAATTCACTTTAAGATACCTATATACCATAATTATGCACATTGCTGCCAACGACAATAACCCAACACGTAATGATAGCACGATACAATAGCCTTGACTGGTGCATAGCGCAACATATCAAACTAACGCCATGTGGCTGGTTTCGTTAAAGTAATCCCCTTGTGATATGCGAATAGCAATCGCTATTATTGCAGAGATCTGCAATTAATAGATATTTAGCGAACTTAGAGTAAAAATATATCCGTCGTACCGCTAGACACAATTGTACAAGTAGTAACTGAGTATTAATGCAAAACGTACAAAATATGTTGTTTCTATTTCATTCTTAATTGCAAGAAACAAACTCCAAGCGATTGCGTAACGCTTTGTAGCCTGTATAACGTTAAATAAAAAAAATAAAAATTTGACACGTGGCCGGGCTCGAACCCGCCACAAAATGTAGACGAAAGCTTTCAATGTCCGACGCTCTAACGACTGCGCCACAGCGGCACACTGTCTGACGAGAATCGGAACATATATATCAAGGTATTTGTGCACGTGTTCGGTTGAGTAGTTTCATATTACTGTAAACTTGACAAGTTTTACGCTATCAAAATTTATTGTAACATGCATACGTGGATATATGACCATATAACCATTTCCCATGCAGTCCTAGATACCCTGGTTGTGCGTTTCCTGTACGCAATTGGGTTACTTCCCTTTGTTAATGGTGCACGCTTATGCGTGTTTGTTACCTACAGGGTGTGACAAAAAATGTGTGCATCTTACCAAGTATACATCTACCAACTGCATGCAATCTGAGATTGTAAAACGATGAATGACATTTTCAGTTAAGTTGTATTCTTACACATACCCGCGCTTATATAGTTCCTACCCAGCATGGGGCGTAGGGGGTGTTTGACACAAGACGGCCCCCAAATCAGTCAGACAGTTCTCTCCGCATCTGCTTACTTACATTCTTAATGTGTTAAGTTCGCAAATATAGCATACACAATTTCAATGCGGTGCCTGGTCTCCCTCATTCGATTTGGAATTGTTCTGCGATTAGTCGGTTCCACTTTTCTCAGACTGATAGTTTTTAAACAAATGCAATTTGGTAATGCAAGCACACCAATGTGCATGCATTAACAAACCATTATACTTACTCAACTATTGCATGTATACTGATTCACCATATGTCCGTCTTACATACCTATGTAACCGTACATGCTCAGTCTCTATATAACTAATATCAAATGAAATTGTTCAGTTTCAACCACTAAAGAACATAGACAAGTCCATCTACGACCCGCGCTGCTTGTGAAATTCACACTAAGATACCTATATACCATAATTATGCACATTGCTGCCAACGACAATAACCCAACACGTAATGATAGCACGATACAATAGCCTTGACTGGTGCATAGCGCAACATATCAGACAAACGCCATGTGGCTGGTTTCGTTAAAGTAACCCCCTTGTGATATGCGAATAGCAATCGCTATTATTGCAGAGATCTGCAATTAATAGATATTTAGCGAACTTAGAGTAAAAATATATCCGTCGTACCGCTAGACACAATTGTACAAGTAGTAAATGAGTATTAATGCAAAACGTACAAAATATGTTGTTTCTATTTCATTCTTAATTGCAAAAAAAAAACTCCAAGCGATTGCGTAACGCTTTGGAGCCTGTATAACGCTAAATAAAAAAAAATAAAAATTTGACACGTGGCCGGGCTCGAACCCGCCACAAAATGTAGACGAAAGCTTTCAATGTCCGACGCTCTACCGACTGCGCCACAGCGGCACACTGTCTGACGAGAATCGGAACATATATATCAAGGTATTTGCCCACGTGTTCGGTTGAGTAGTTTCATATTACTGTAAACTTGACAAGTTTTACGCTATCAAAATTTATTGTAACATGCATACGTGGATATATGACCATATAATCATTTCCCATGCAGTCCTAGATACTCTGGTTGTGCGTTTCCTGTACGCAATTGGGTTACTTCCCTTTGTTGATGGTGCACGCTTATGCGTGTTTGTTACCTACAGGGTGTGACAAAAAATGTGTGCATCTTATCAAGTATACATCTACCAACTGCATGCAATCTGAGATTGTAAAACGATGAATGACATTTTCAGTTAAGTTGTATTCTTACACATACCCGCGCTTATATAGTTCCTACCCAGCATGGGGCGTAGGGGGTGTTTGACACAAGACGGCCCCCAAATCAGTCAGACAGTTCTCTCCGCATCTGTTTACTTACATTCTTAATGTGTTAAGTTCGGAAATATAGCATACACAATTTCAATGCGGTGCCTGGTCTCCCTCATTCGATTTGGAATTGTTCTGCGATTAGTCGGTTCCACTTTTCTCAGACTGATAGTTTTTAAACAAATGCAATTCGGTAATGCAAGCACACCAATGTGCATGCACTAACAAACCATTATACTTACTCAACTATTGCATGTATACTGATTCACCATATGTCCGTCTTACATACCTATGTAACCGTACATGCTCAGTCTCTATATAACTAATATCAAATGAAATTGTTCAGTTTCAACCACTAAAGAACATAGACAAGTCCATCTACGACCCGCGCTGCTTTCGAAATTCACTTTAAGATACCTATATACCATAATTATGCACATTGCTGCCAACGACAATAACCCAACACGTAATGATAGCACGATACAATAGCCTTGACTGGTGCATAGCGCAACATATCAAACTAACGCCATGTGGCTGGTTTCGTTAAAGTAACCCCCTTGTGATATGCGAATAGCAATCGCTATTATTGCAGAGATCTGCAATTAATAGATATTTAGCGAACTTAGAGTAAAAATATATCCGTCGTACCGCTAGACACAATTGTACAAGTAGTAACTGAGTATTAATGCAAAACGTACAAAATATGTTGTTTCTATTTCATTCTTAATTGCAAGAAACAAACTCCAAGCGATTGCGTAACGCTTTGTAGCCTGTATAACGTTAAATAAAAAAAATAAAAATTTGACACGTGGCCGGGCTCGAACCCGCCACAAAATGTAGACGAAAGCTTTCAATGTCCGACGCTCTACCGACTGCGCCACAGCGGCACACTGTCTGACGAGAATCGGAACATATATATAAAGGTATTTGTGCACGTGTTCGGTTGAGTAGTTTCATATTACTGTAAACTTGACAAGTTTTACGCTATCAAAATTTATTGTAACATGCATACGTGGATATATGACCATATAACCATTTCCCATGCAGTCCTAGATACTCTGGTTGTGCGTTTCCTGTACGCAATTGGGTTACTTCCCTTTGTTAATGGTGCACGCTTATGCGTGTTTGTTACCTACAGGGTGTGACAAAAAATGTGTGCATCTTACCAAGTATACATCTACCAACTGCATGCAATCTGAGATTGTAAAACGATGAATGACATTTTCAGTTAAGTTGTATTCTTACACATACCCGCGCTTATATAGTTCCTACCCAGCATGGGGCGTAGGGGGTGTTTGACACAAGACGGCCCCCAAATCAGTCAGACAGTTCTCTCCGCATCTGCTTACTTACATTCTTAATGTGTTAAGTTCGCAAATATAGCATACACAATTTCAATGCGGTGCCTGGTCTCCCTCATTCGATTTGGAATTGTTCTGCGATTAGTCGGTTCCACTTTTTTCAGACTGATATTTTTTAAACAAATGCAATTCGGTAATGTAAGCACACCAATGTGCATGCACTAACAAACCATTATACTTACTCAACTATTGCATGTATACTGATTCACCATATGTCCGTCTTACATACCTATGTAACCGTACATGCTCAGTCTCCATATAACTAATATCAAATGAAATTGTTCAGTTTCAACCACTAAAGAACATAGACAAGTCCATCTACGACCCGCGCTGCTTGTGAAATTCACACTAAGATACCTATATACCATAATTATGCACATTGCTGCCAACGACAATAACCCAACACGTAATGATAGCACGATACAATAGCCTTGACTGGTGCATAGCGCAACATATCAGACTAACGCCATGTGGCTGGTTTCGTTAAAGTAACCCCCTTGTGATATGCGAATAGCAATCGCTATTATCGCAGAGATCTGCAATTAATAGATATTTAGCGAACTTAGAGTAAAAATATATCCGTCGTACCGCTAGACACAATTGTACAAGTAGTAACTGAGTATTAATGCAAAACGTACAAAATATGTTGTTTCTATTTCATTCTTAATTGCAAGAAACAAACTCCAAGCGATTGCGTAACGCTTTGTAGCCTGTATAACGTTAAATAAAAAAAATAAAAATTTGACACGTGGCCGGGCTCGAACCCGCCACAAAATGTAGACGAAAGCTTTCAATGTCCGACGCTCTACCGACTGCGCCACAGCGGCACACTGTCTGACGAGAATCGGAACATATATATCAAGGTATTTGTGCACGTGTTCGGTTGAGTAGTTTCATATTACTGTAAACTTGACAAGTTTTACGCTATCAAAATTTATTGTAACATGCATACGTGGATATATGACCATATAACCATTTCCCATGCAGTCCTAGATACTCTGGTTGTGCGTTTCCTGTACGCAATTGGGTTACTTCCCTTTGTTAATGGTGCACGCTTATGCGTGTTTGTTACCTACAGGGTGTGACAAAAAATGTGTGCATCTTACCAAGTATACATCTACCAACAGCATGCAATCTGAGATTGTAAAACGATGAATGACATTTTCAGTTAAGTTGTATTCTTACACATACCCGCGCTTATATAGTTCCTACCAAGCATGGGGCGTAGGGGGTGTTTGACACAAGACGGCCCCCAAATCAGTCAGACAGTTCTCTCCGCATCTGCTTACTTACATTCTTAATGTGTTAAGTTCGCAAATATAGCATACACAATTTCAATGCGGTGCCTGGTCTCCCTCATTCGATTTGGAATTGTTCTGCGATTAGTCGGTTCCACTTTTTTCAGACTGATAGTTTTTAAACAAATGCAATTCGGTAATGCAAGCACACCAATGTGCATGCACTAACAAACCATTATACTTACTCAACTATTGCATGTATACTGATTCACCATATGTCCGTCTTACATACCTATGTAACCGTACATGCTCAGTCTCCATATAACTAATATCAAATGAAATTGTTCAGTTTCAACCACTAAAGAACATAGACAAGTCCATCTACGACCCGCGCTGCTTGTGAAATTCACACTAAGATACCTATATACCATAATTATGCACATTGCTGCCAACGACAATAACCCAACACGTAATGATAGCACGATACAATAGCCTTGACTGGTGCATAGCGCAACATATCAGACTAACGCCATGTGGCTGGTTTCGTTAAAGTAACCCCCTTGTGATATGCGAATAGCAATCGCTATTATTGCAGAGATCTGCAATTAATAGATATTTAGCGAACTTAGAGTAAAAATATATCCGTCGTACCGCTAGACACAATTGTACAAGTAGTAACTGAGTATTAATGCAAAACGTACAAAATATGTTGTTTCTATTTCATTCTTAATTGCAGGAAACAAACTCCAAGCGATTGCGTAACGCTTTGGAGCCTGTATAACGCTGAATAAATAAAAAATTTGACACGTGGCCGGGCTCGAACCCGCCACGAAATGTAGACGAAAGCTTTCAATGTCCGACGCTCTACCGACTGCGCCACAGCGGCACACTGTCTGACGAGAATCGGAACATATATATCAAGGTATTTGCCCACGTGTTCGGTTGAGTAGTTTCATATTACTGTAAACTTGACAAGTTTTACGCTATCAAAATTTATTGTAACATGCATACGTGGATATATGACCATATAACCATTTCCCATGCAGTCCTAGATACTCTGGTTGTGCGTTTCCTGTACGCAATTGGGTTACTTCCCTTTGTTGATGGTGCACGCTTATGCGTGTTTGTTACCTACAGGGTGTGACAAAAAATGTGTGCATCTTACCAAGTATACATCTACCAACTGCATGCAATCTGAGATTGTAAAACGATGAATGACATTTTCAGTTAAGTTGTATTCTTACACATACCCGCGCTTATATAGTTCCTACCCAGCATGGGGCGTAGGGGGTGTTTGACACAAGACGGCCCCCAAATCAGTCAGACAGTTCTCTCCGCATCTGCTTATTTACATTCTTAATGTGTTAAGTTCGCAAATAGAGCATACACAATTTCAATGCGGTGCCTGGTCTCCCTCATTCGATTTGGAATTGTTCTGCGATTAGTCGGTTCCACTTTTCTCAGACTGATAGTTTTTAAACAAATGCAATTCGGTAATGCAAGCACACCAATGTGCATGCACTAACAAACCATTATACTTACTCAACTATTGCATGTATACTGATTCACCATATGTCCGTCTTACATACCTATGTAACCGTACATGCTCAGTCTCTATATAACTAATATCAAATGAAATTGTTCAGTTTCATCCACTAAAGAACATAGACAAGTCCATCTACGACCCGCGCTGCTTGTGAAATTCACACTAAGATACCTATATACCATAATTATGCACATTGCTGCCAACGACAATAACCCAACACGTAATGATAGCACGATACAATAGCCTTGACTGGTGCATAGCGCAACATATCAGACTAACGCCATGTGGCTGGTTTCGTTAAAGTAACCCCCTTGTGATATGCGAATAGCAATCGCTATTATTGCAGAGATCTGCAATTAATAGATATTTAGCGAACTTAGAGTAAAATTATATCCGTCGTACCGCTAGACACAATTGTACAAGTAGTAACTGAGTATTAATGCAAAACGTACAAAATATGTTGTTTCTATTTCATTCTTAATTGCAAGAAACAAACTCCAAGCGATTGCGTAACGCTTTGTAGCCTGTATAACGTTAAATAAAAAAAATGAAAATTTGACACGTGGCCGGGCTCGAACCCGCCACAAAATGTAGACGAAAGCTTTCAATGTCCGACGCTCTACCGACTGCGCTACAGGGGCACACTGTCTGACGAGAATCGGAACATATATATCAAGGTATTTGTGCACGTGTTCGGTTGAGTAGTTTCATATTACTGTAAACTTGACAAGTTTTACGCTATCAAAATTTATTGTAACATGCATACGTGGATATATGACCATATAACCATTTCCCATGCAGTCCTAGATACTCTGGTTGTGCGTTTCCTGTACGCAATTGGGTTACTTCCCTTTGTTAATGGTGCACGCTTATGCGTGTTTGTTACCTACAGGGTGTGACAAAAAATGTGTGCATCTTACCAAGTATACATCTACCAACTGCATGCAATCTGAGATTGTAAAACGATGAATGACATTTTCAGTTAAGTTGTATTCTTACACATACCCGCGCTTATATAGTTCCTACCCAGCATGGGGCGTAGGGGGTGTTTGACACAAGACGGCCCCCAAATCAGTCAGACAGTTCTCTCCGCATCTGCTTACTTACATTCTTAATGTGTTAAGTTTGCAAATATAGCATACACAATTTCAATGCGGTGCCTGGTCTCCCTCATTCGATTTGGAATTGTTCTGCGATTAGTCGGTTCCACTTTTTTCAGACTGATAGTTTTTAAACAAATGCAATTCGGTAATGCAAGCACACCAATGTGCATGCACTAACAAACCATTATACTTACTCAACTATTGCATGTATACTGATTCACCATATGTCCGTCTTACATACCTATGTAACCGTACATGCTCAGTCTCCATATAACTAATATCAAATGAAATTGTTCAGTTTCAACCACTAAAGAACATAGACAAGTCCATCTACGACCCGCGCTGCTTGTGAAATTCACACTAAGATACCTATATACCATAATTATGCACATTGCTGCCAACGACAATAACCCAACACGTAATGATAGCACGATACAATAGCCTTGACTGGTGCATAGCGCAACATATCAGACTAACGCCATGTGGCTGGTTTCGTTAAAGTAACCCCCTTGTGATATGCGAATAGCAATCGCTATTATTGCAGAGATCTGCAATTAATAGATATTTAGCGAACTTAGAGTAAAAATATATCCGTCGTACCGCTAGACACAATTGTACAAGTAGTAACTGAGTATTAATGCAAAACGTACAAAATATGTTGTTTCTATTTCATTCTTAATTGCAGGAAACAAACTCCAAGCGATTGCGTAACGCTTTGGAGCCTGTATAACGCTGAATAAAAAAAAATTTTGACTCGTGGCCGGGCTCGAACCCGCCACAAAATGTAGACGAAAGCTTTCAATGTCCGACGCTCTACCGACTGCGCCACAGCGGCACACTGTCTGACGAGAATCGGAACATATATATCAAGGTATTTGCCCACGTGTTCGGTTGAGTAGTTTCATATTACTGTAAACTTGACAAGTTTTACGCTATCAAAATTTATTGTAACATGCATACGTGGATATATGACCATATAATCATTTCCCATGCAGTCCTAGATACTCTGGTTGTGCGTTTCCTGTACGCAATTGGGTTACTTCCCTTTGTTGATGGTGCACGCTTATGCGTGTTTGTTACCTACAGGGTGTGACAAAAAATGTGTGCATCTTATCAAGTATACATCTACCAACTGCATGCAATCTGAGATTGTAAAACGATGAATGACATTTTCAGTTAAGTTGTATTCTTACACATACCCGCGCTTATATAGTTCCTACCCAGCATGGGGCGTAGGGGGTGTTTGACACAAGACGGCCCCCAAATCAGTCAGACAGTTCTCTCCGCATCTGTTTACTTACATTCTTAATGTGTTAAGTTCGGAAATATAGCATACACAATTTCAATGCGGTGCCTGGTCTCCCTCATTCGATTTGGAATTGTTCTGCGATTAGTCGGTTCCACTTTTCTCAGACTGATAGTTTTTAAACAAATGCAATTCGGTAATGCAAGCACACCAATGTGCATGCACTAACAAACCATTATACTTACTCAACTATTGCATGTATACTGATTCACCATATGTCCGTCTTACATACCTATGTAACCGTACATGCTCAGTCTCTATATAACTAATATCAAATGAAATTGTTCAGTTTCAACCACTAAAGAACATAGACAAGTCCATCTACGACCCGCGCTGCTTTCGAAATTCACTTTAAGATACCTATATACCATAATTATGCACATTGCTGCCAACGACAATAACCCAACACGTAATGATAGCACGATACAATAGCCTTGACTGGTGCATAGCGCAACATATCAAACTAACGCCATGTGGCTGGTTTCGTTAAAGTAACCCCCTTGTGATATGCGAATAGCAATCGCTATTATTGCAGAGATCTGCAATTAATAGATATTTAGCGAACTTAGAGTAAAAATATATCCGTCGTACCGCTAGACACAATTGTACAAGTAGTAACTGAGTATTAATGCAAAACGTACAAAATATGTTGTTTCTATTTCATTCTTAATTGCAAGAAACAAACTCCAAGCGATTGCGTAACGCTTTGTAGCCTGTATAACGTTAAATAAAAAAAATAAAAATTTGACACGTGGCCGGGCTCGAACCCGCCACAAAATGTAGACGAAAGCTTTCAATGTCCGACGCTCTACCGACTGCGCCACAGCGGCACACTGTCTGACGAGAATCGGAACATATATATAAAGGTATTTGTGCACGTGTTCGGTTGAGTAGTTTCATATTACTGTAAACTTGACAAGTTTTACGCTATCAAAATTTATTGTAACATGCATACGTGGATATATGACCATATAACCATTTCCCATGCAGTCCTAGATACTCTGGTTGTGCGTTTCCTGTACGCAATTGGGTTACTTCCCTTTGTTAATGGTGCACGCTTATGCGTGTTTGTTACCTACAGGGTGTGACAAAAAATGTGTGCATCTTACCAAGTATACATCTACCAACTGCATGCAATCTGAGATTGTAAAACGATGAATGACATTTTCAGTTAAGTTGTATTCTTACACATACCCGCGCTTATATAGTTCCTACCCAGCATGGGGCGTAGGGGGTGTTTGACACAAGACGGCCCCCAAATCAGTCAGACAGTTCTCTCCGCATCTGCTTACTTACATTCTTAATGTGTTAAGTTCGCAAATATAGCATACACAATTTCAATGCGGTGCCTGGTCTCCCTCATTCGATTTGGAATTGTTCTGCGATTAGTCGGTTCCACTTTTTTCAGACTGATATTTTTTAAACAAATGCAATTCGGTAATGTAAGCACACCAATGTGCATGCACTAACAAACCATTATACTTACTCAACTATTGCATGTATACTGATTCACCATATGTCCGTCTTACATACCTATGTAACCGTACATGCTCAGTCTCCATATAACTAATATCAAATGAAATTGTTCAGTTTCAACCACTAAAGAACATAGACAAGTCCATCTACGACCCGCGCTGCTTGTGAAATTCACACTAAGATACCTATATACCATAATTATGCACATTGCTGCCAACGACAATAACCCAACACGTAATGATAGCACGATACAATAGCCTTGACTGGTGCATAGCGCAACATATCAGACTAACGCCATGTGGCTGGTTTCGTTAAAGTAACCCCCTTGTGATATGCGAATAGCAATCGCTATTATCGCAGAGATCTGCAATTAATAGATATTTAGCGAACTTAGAGTAAAAATATATCCGTCGTACCGCTAGACACAATTGTACAAGTAGTAACTGAGTATTAATGCAAAACGTACAAAATATGTTGTTTCTATTTCATTCTTAATTGCAAGAAACAAACTCCAAGCGATTGCGTAACGCTTTGTAGCCTGTATAACGTTAAATAAAAAAAAGAAAAATTTGACACGTGGCCGGGCTCGAACCCGCCACAAAATGTAGACGAAAGCTTTCAATGTCCGACGCTCTACCGACTGCGCCACAGCGGCACACTGTCTGACGAGAATCGGAACATATATATCAAGGTATTTGTGCACGTGTTCGGTTGAGTAGTTTCATATTACTGTAAACTTGACAAGTTTTACGCTATCAAAATTTATTGTAACATGCATACGTGGATATATGACCATATAACCATTTCCCATGCAGTCCTAGATACTCTGGTTGTGCGTTTCCTGTACGCAATTGGGTTACTTCCCTTTGTTAATGGTGCACGCTTATGCGTGTTTGTTACCTACAGGGTGTGACAAAAAATGTGTGCATCTTACCAAGTATACATCTACCAACAGCATGCAATCTGAGATTGTAAAACGATGAATGACATTTTCAGTTAAGTTGTATTCTTACACATACCCGCGCTTATATAGTTCCTACCAAGCATGGGGCGTAGGGGGTGTTTGACACAAGACGGCCCCCAAATCAGTCAGACAGTTCTCTCCGCATCTGCTTACTTACATTCTTAATGTGTTAAGTTCGCAAATATAGCATACACAATTTCAATGCGGTGCCTGGTCTCCCTCATTCGATTTGGAATTGTTCTGCGATTAGTCGGTTCCACTTTTTTCAGACTGATAGTTTTTAAACAAATGCAATTCGGTAATGCAAGCACACCAATGTGCATGCACTAACAAACCATTATACTTACTCAACTATTGCATGTATACTGATTCACCATATGTCCGTCTTACATACCTATGTAACCGTACATGCTCAGTCTCCATATAACTAATATCAAATGAAATTGTTCAGTTTCAACCACTAAAGAACATAGACAAGTCCATCTACGACCCGCGCTGCTTGTGAAATTCACACTAAGATACCTATATACCATAATTATGCACATTGCTGCCAACGACAATAACCCAACACGTAATGATAGCACGATACAATAGCCTTGACTGGTGCATAGCGCAACATATCAGACTAACGCCATGTGGCTGGTTTCGTTAAAGTAACCCCCTTGTGATATGCGAATAGCAATCGCTATTATTGCAGAGATCTGCAATTAATAGATATTTAGCGAACTTAGAGTAAAAATATATCCGTCGTACCGCTAGACACAATTGTACAAGTAGTAACTGAGTATTAATGCAAAACGTACAAAATATGTTGTTTCTATTTCATTCTTAATTGCAGGAAACAAACTCCAAGCGATTGCGTAACGCTTTGGAGCCTGTATAACGCTGAATAAATAAAAAATTTGACACGTGGCCGGGCTCGAACCCGCCACGAAATGTAGACGAAAGCTTTCAATGTCCGACGCTCTACCGACTGCGCCACAGCGGCACACTGTCTGACGAGAATCGGAACATATATATCAAGGTATTTGCCCACGTGTTCGGTTGAGTAGTTTCATATTACTGTAAACTTGACAAGTTTTACGCTATCAAAATTTATTGTAACATGCATACGTGGATATATGACCATATAACCATTTCCCATGCAGTCCTAGATACTCTGGTTGTGCGTTTCCTGTACGCAATTGGGTTACTTCCCTTTGTTGATGGTGCACGCTTATGCGTGTTTGTTACCTACAGGGTGTGACAAAAAATGTGTGCATCTTACCAAGTATACATCTACCAACTGCATGCAATCTGAGATTGTAAAACGATGAATGACATTTTCAGTTAAGTTGTATTCTTACACATACCCGCGCTTATATAGTTCCTACCCAGCATGGGGCGTAGGGGGTGTTTGACACAAGACGGCCCCCAAATCAGTCAGACAGTTCTCTCCGCATCTGCTTATTTACATTCTTAATGTGTTAAGTTCGCAAATAGAGCATACACAATTTCAATGCGGTGCCTGGTCTCCCTCATTCGATTTGGAATTGTTCTGCGATTAGTCGGTTCCACTTTTCTCAGACTGATAGTTTTTAAACAAATGCAATTCGGTAATGCAAGCACACCAATGTGCATGCACTAACAAACCATTATACTTACTCAACTATTGCATGTATACTGATTCACCATATGTCCGTCTTACATACCTATGTAACCGTACATGCTCAGTCTCTATATAACTAATATCAAATGAAATTGTTCAGTTTCATCCACTAAAGAACATAGACAAGTCCATCTACGACCCGCGCTGCTTGTGAAATTCACACTAAGATACCTATATACCATAATTATGCACATTGCTGCCAACGACAATAACCCAACACGTAATGATAGCACGATACAATAGCCTTGACTGGTGCATAGCGCAACATATCAGACTAACGCCATGTGGCTGGTTTCGTTAAAGTAACCCCCTTGTGATATGCGAATAGCAATCGCTATTATTGCAGAGATCTGCAATTAATAGATATTTAGCGAACTTAGAGTAAAATTATATCCGTCGTACCGCTAGACACAATTGTACAAGTAGTAACTGAGTATTAATGCAAAACGTACAAAATATGTTGTTTCTATTTCATTCTTAATTGCAAGAAACAAACTCCAAGCGATTGCGTAACGCTTTGTAGCCTGTATAACGTTAAATAAAAAAAATGAAAATTTGACACGTGGCCGGGCTCGAACCCGCCACAAAATGTAGACGAAAGCTTTCAATGTCCGACGCTCTACCGACTGCGCTACAGGGGCACACTGTCTGACGAGAATCGGAACATATATATCAAGGTATTTGTGCACGTGTTCGGTTGAGTAGTTTCATATTACTGTAAACTTGACAAGTTTTACGCTATCAAAATTTATTGTAACATGCATACGTGGATATATGACCATATAACCATTTCCCATGCAGTCCTAGATACTCTGGTTGTGCGTTTCCTGTACGCAATTGGGTTACTTCCCTTTGTTAATGGTGCACGCTTATGCGTGTTTGTTACCTACAGGGTGTGACAAAAAATGTGTGCATCTTACCAAGTATACATCTACCAACTGCATGCAATCTGAGATTGTAAAACGATGAATGACATTTTCAGTTAAGTTGTATTCTTACACATACCCGCGCTTATATAGTTCCTACCCAGCATGGGGCGTAGGGGGTGTTTGACACAAGACGGCCCCCAAATCAGTCAGACAGTTCTCTCCGCATCTGCTTACTTACATTCTTAATGTGTTAAGTTTGCAAATATAGCATACACAATTTCAATGCGGTGCCTGGTCTCCCTCATTCGATTTGGAATTGTTCTGCGATTAGTCGGTTCCACTTTTTTCAGACTGATAGTTTTTAAACAAATGCAATTCGGTAATGCAAGCACACCAATGTGCATGCACTAACAAACCATTATACTTACTCAACTATTGCATGTATACTGATTCACCATATGTCCGTCTTACATACCTATGTAACCGTACATGCTCAGTCTCCATATAACTAATATCAAATGAAATTGTTCAGTTTCAACCACTAAAGAACATAGACAAGTCCATCTACGACCCGCGCTGCTTGTGAAATTCACACTAAGATACCTATATACCATAATTATGCACATTGCTGCCAACGACAATAACCCAACACGTAATGATAGCACGATACAATAGCCTTGACTGGTGCATAGCGCAACATATCAGACTAACGCCATGTGGCTGGTTTCGTTAAAGTAACCCCCTTGTGATATGCGAATAGCAATCGCTATTATTGCAGAGATCTGCAATTAATAGATATTTAGCGAACTTAGAGTAAAAATATATCCGTCGTACCGCTAGACACAATTGTACAAGTAGTAACTGAGTATTAATGCAAAACGTACAAAATATGTTGTTTCTATTTCATTCTTAATTGCAGGAAACAAACTCCAAGCGATTGCGTAACGCTTTGGAGCCTGTATAACGCTGAATAAAAAAAAATTTTGACTCGTGGCCGGGCTCGAACCCGCCACAAAATGTAGACGAAAGCTTTCAATGTCCGACGCTCTACCGACTGCGCCACAGCGGCACACTGTCTGACGAGAATCGGAACATATATATCAAGGTATTTGTGCACGTGTTCGGTTGAGTAGTTTCATATTACTGTAAACTTGACAAGTTTTACGCTATCAAAATTTATTGTAACATGCATACGTTGATATATGACCATATAACCATTTCCCATGCAGTCCTAGATACTCTGGTTGTGCGTTTCCTGTACGCAATTGGGTTACTTCCCTTTGTTGATGGTGCACGCTTATGCGTGTTTGTTACCTACAGGGCGTGACAAAAAATGTGTGCATCTTACCAAGTATACATCTACCAACTGCATGCAATCTGAGATTGTAAAACGATGAATAACATTTTCAGTTAAGTTGTATTCTTACACATACCCGCGCTTATATAGTTCCTACCCAGCATGGGGCGTAGGGGGTGTTTGACACAAGACGGCCCCCAAATCAGTCAGACAGTTCTCTCCGCATCTGCTTACTTACATTCTTAATGTGTTAAGTTCGCAAATATAGCATACACAATTTCAATGCGGTGCCTGGTCTCCCTCATTCGATTTGGAATTGTTCTGCGATTTGTCGGTTCCACTTTTCTCAGACTGATAGTTTTTAAACAAATGCAATTCGGTAATGCAAGCACACCAATGTGCATGCACTAACAAACCATTATACTTACTCAACTATTGCATGTATACTGATTCACCATATGTCCGTCTTACATACCTATGTAACCGTACATGCTCAGTCTCTATATAACTAATATCAAATGAAATTGTTCAGTTTCAACCACTAAAGAACATAGACAAGTCCATCTACGACCCGCGCTGCTTGTGAAATTCACACTAAGATACCTATATACCATAATTATGCACATTGCTGCTAACGACAATAACCCAACACGTAATGATAGCACGATACAATAGCCTTGACTGGTGCATAGCGCAACATATCAGACTAACGCCATGTGGCTGGTTTCGTTAAAGTAACCCCCTTGTGATATGCGAATAGCAATCGCTATTATTGCAGAGATCTGCAATTAATAGATATTTAGCGAACTTAGAGTAAAATTATATCCGTCGTACCGCTAGACACAATTGTACAAGTAGTAACTGAGTATTAATGCAAAACGTACAAAATATGTTGTTTCTATTTCATTCTTAATTGCAAGAAACAAACTCCAAGCGATTGCGTAACGCTTTGTAGCCTGTATAACGTTAAATAAAAAAAATAAAAATTTGACACGTGGCCGGGCTCGAACCCGCCACAAAATGTAGACGAAAGCTTTCAATGTCCGACGCTCTACCGACTGCGCCACAGCGGCACACTGTCTGACGAGAATCGGAACATATATATCAAGGTATTTGTGCACGTGTTCGGTTGAGTAGTTTCATATTACTGTAAACTTGACAAGTTTTACGCTATCAAAATTTATTGTAACATGCATACGTGGATATATGACCATATAACCATTTCCCATGCAGTCCTAGATACTCTGGTTGTGCGTTTCCTGTACGCAATTGGGTTACTTCCCTTTGTTGATGGTGCACGCTTATGCGTGTTTGTTACCTACAGGGTGTGACAAAAAATGTGTGCATCTTACCAAGTATACATCTACCAACTGCATGCAATCTGAGATTGTAAAACGATGAATGACATTTTCAGTTAAGTTGTATTCTTACACATACCCGCGCTTATATAGTTCCTACCCAGCATGGGGCGTAGGGGGTGTTTGACACAAGACGGCCCCCAAATCAGTCAGACAGTTCTCTCCGCATCTGCTTATTTACATTCTTAATGTGTTAAGTTCGCAAATATAGCATACACAATTTCAATGCGGTGCCTGGTCTCCCTCATTCGATTTGGAATTGTTCTGCGATTAGTCGGTTCCACTTTTCTCAGACTGATAGTTTTTAAACAAATGCAATTCGGTAATGCAAGCACACCAATGTGCATGCACTAACAAACCATTATACTTACTCAACTATTGCATGTATACTGATTCACCATATGTCCGTCTTACATACCTATGTAACCGTACATGCTCAGTCTCTATATAACTAATATCAAATGAAATTGTTCAGTTTCATCCACTAAAGAACATAGACAAGTCCATCTACGACCCGCGCTGCTTGTGAAATTCACACTAAGATACCTATATACCATAATTATGCACATTGCTGCCAACGACAATAACCCAACACGTAATGATAGCACGATACAATAGCCTTGACTGGTGCATAGCGCAACATATCAGACTAACGCCATGTGGCTGGTTTCGTTAAAGTAACCCCCTTGTGATATGCGAATAGCAATCGCTATTATTGCAGAGATCTGCAATTAATAGATATTTAGCGAACTTAGAGTAAAATTATATCCGTCGTACCGCTAGACACAATTGTACAAGTAGTAACTGAGTATTAATGCAAAACGTACAAAATATGTTGTTTCTATTTCATTCTTAATTGCAAGAAACAAACTCCAAGCGATTGCGTAACGCTTTGTAGCCTGTATAACGTTAAATAAAAAAAATAAAACTTTGACACGTGGCCGGGCTCGAACCCGCCACAAAATGTAGACGAAAGCTTTCAATGTCCGACGCTCTACCGACTGCGCTACAGGGGCACACTGTCTGACGAGAATCGGAACATATATATCAAGGTATTTGTGCACGTGTTCGGTTGAGTAGTTTCATATTACTGTAAACTTGACAAGTTTTACGCTATCAAAATTTATTGTAACATGCATACGTGGATATATGACCATATAACCATTTCCCATGCAGTCCTAGATACTCTGGTTGTGCGTTTCCTGTACGCAATTGGGTTACTTCCCTTTGTTAATGGTGCACGCTTATGCGTGTTTGTTACCTACAGGGTGTGACAAAAAATGTGTGCATCTTACCAAGTATACATCTACCAACTGCATGCAATCTGAGATTGTAAAACGATGAATGACATTTTCAGTTAAGTTGTATTCTTACACATACCCGCGCTTATATAGTTCCTACCCAGCATGGGGCGTAGGGGGTGTTTGACACAAGACGGCCCCCAAATCAGTCAGACAGTTCTCTCCGCATCTGCTTACTTACATTCTTAATGTGTTAAGTTTGCAAATATAGCATACACAATTTCAATGCGGTGCCTGGTCTCCCTCATTCGATTTGGAATTGTTCTGCGATTAGTCGGTTCCACTTTTTTCAGACTGATAGTTTTTAAACAAATGCAATTCGGTAATGCAAGCACACCAATGTGCATGCACTAACAAACCATTATACTTACTCAACTATTGCATGTATACTGATTCACCATATGTCCGTCTTACATACCTATGTAACCGTACATGCTCAGTCTCCATATAACTAATATCAAATGAAATTGTTCAGTTTCAACCACTAAAGAACATAGACAAGTCCATCTACGACCCGCGCTGCTTGTGAAATTCACACTAAGATACCTATATACCATAATTATGCACATTGCTGCCAACGACAATAACCCAACACGTAATGATAGCACGATACAATAGCCTTGACTGGTGCATAGCGCAACATATCAGACTAACGCCATGTGGCTGGTTTCGTTAAAGTAACCCCCTTGTGATATGCGAATAGCAATCGCTATTATTGCAGAGATCTGCAATTAATAGATATTTAGCGAACTTAGAGTAAAAATATATCCGTCGTACCGCTAGACACAATTGTACAAGTAGTAACTGAGTATTAATGCAAAACGTACAAAATATGTTGTTTCTATTTCATTCTTAATTGCAGGAAACAAACTCCAAGCGATTGCGTAACGCTTTGGAGCCTGTATAACGCTGAATAAAAAAAAATTTTGACTCGTGGCCGGGCTCGAACCCGCCACAAAATGTAGACGAAAGCTTTCAATGTCCGACGCTCTACCGACTGCGCCACAGCGGCACACTGTCTGACGAGAATCGGAACATATATATCAAGGTATTTGTGCACGTGTTCGGTTGAGTAGTTTCATATTACTGTAAACTTGACAAGTTTTACGCTATCAAAATTTATTGTAACATGCATACGTTGATATATGACCATATAACCATTTCCCATGCAGTCCTAGATACTCTGGTTGTGCGTTTCCTGTACGCAATTGGGTTACTTCCCTTTGTTGATGGTGCACGCTTATGCGTGTTTGTTACCTACAGGGCGTGACAAAAAATGTGTGCATCTTACCAAGTATACATCTACCAACTGCATGCAATCTGAGATTGTAAAACGATGAATAACATTTTCAGTTAAGTTGTATTCTTACACATACCCGCGCTTATATAGTTCCTACCCAGCATGGGGCGTAGGGGGTGTTTGACACAAGACGGCCCCCAAATCAGTCAGACAGTTCTCTCCGCATCTGCTTACTTACATTCTTAATGTGTTAAGTTCGCAAATATAGCATACACAATTTCAATGCGGTGCCTGGTCTCCCTCATTCGATTTGGAATTGTTCTGCGATTTGTCGGTTCCACTTTTCTCAGACTGATAGTTTTTAAACAAATGCAATTCGGTAATGCAAGCACACCAATGTGCATGCACTAACAAACCATTATACTTACTCAACTATTGCATGTATACTGATTCACCATATGTCCGTCTTACATACCTATGTAACCGTACATGCTCAGTCTCTATATAACTAATATCAAATGAAATTGTTCAGTTTCAACCACTAAAGAACATAGACAAGTCCATCTACGACCCGCGCTGCTTGTGAAATTCACACTAAGATACCTATATACCATAATTATGCACATTGCTGCTAACGACAATAACCCAACACGTAATGATAGCACGATACAATAGCCTTGACTGGTGCATAGCGCAACATATCAGACTAACGCCATGTGGCTGGTTTCGTTAAAGTAACCCCCTTGTGATATGCGAATAGCAATCGCTATTATTGCAGAGATCTGCAATTAATAGATATTTAGCGAACTTAGAGTAAAATTATATCCGTCGTACCGCTAGACACAATTGTACAAGTAGTAACTGAGTATTAATGCAAAACGTACAAAATATGTTGTTTCTATTTCATTCTTAATTGCAAGAAACAAACTCCAAGCGATTGCGTAACGCTTTGTAGCCTGTATAACGTTAAATAAAAAAAATAAAAATTTGACACGTGGCCGGGCTCGAACCCGCCACAAAATGTAGACGAAAGCTTTCAATGTCCGACGCTCTACCGACTGCGCCACAGCGGCACACTGTCTGACGAGAATCGGAACATATATATCAAGGTATTTGTGCACGTGTTCGGTTGAGTAGTTTCATATTACTGTAAACTTGACAAGTTTTACGCTATCAAAATTTATTGTAACATGCATACGTGGATATATGACCATATAACCATTTCCCATGCAGTCCTAGATACTCTGGTTGTGCGTTTCCTGTACGCAATTGGGTTACTTCCCTTTGTTGATGGTGCACGCTTATGCGTGTTTGTTACCTACAGGGTGTGACAAAAAATGTGTGCATCTTACCAAGTATACATCTACCAACTGCATGCAATCTGAGATTGTAAAACGATGAATAACATTTTCAGTTAAGTTGTATTCTTACACATACCCGCGCTTATATAGTTCCTACCCAGCATGGGGCGTAGGGGGTGTTTGACACAAGACGGCCCCCAAATCAGTCAGACAGTTCTCTCCGCATCTGCTTACTTACATTCTTAATGTGTTAAGTTCGCAAATATAGCATAAACAATTTCAATGCGGTGCCTGGTCTCCCTCATTCGATTTGGAATTGTTCTGCGATTAGTCGGTTCCAATTTTTTCAGACTGATAGTTTTTAAACAAATGCAATTCGGTAATGCAAGCACACCAATGTGCATGCACTAACAAACCATTATACTTACTCAACTATTGCATGTATACTGATTCACCATATGTCCGTCTTACATACCTATGTAACCGTACATGCTCAGTCTCCATATAACTAATATCAAATGAAATTGTTCAGTTTCAACCACTAAAGAACATAGACAATTCCATCTACGACCCGCGCTGCTTGTGAAATTCACACTAAGATACCTATATACCATAATTATGCACATTGCTGCCAACGACAATAACCCAACACGTAATGATAGCACGATACAATAGCCTTGACTGGTGCATAGCGCAACATATCAGACTAACGCCATGTGGCTGGTTTCGTTAAAGTAACCCCCTTGTGATATGCGAATAGCAATCGCTATTATTGCAGAGATCTGCAATTAATAGATATTTAGCGAACTTAGAGTAAAACTATATCCGTCGTACCGCTAGACACAATTGTACAAGTAGTAACTGAGTATTAATGCAAAACGTACAAAATATGTTGTTTCTATTTCATTCTTAATTGCAAGAAACAAACTCCAAGCGATTGCGTAACGCTTTGTAGCCTGTATAACGTTAAATAAAAAAAATAAAAATTTGACACGTGGCCGGGCTCGAACCCGCCACAAAATGTAGACGAAAGCTTTCAATGTCCGACGCTCTACCGACTGCGCCACAGGGGCACACTGTCTGACGAGAATCGGAACATATATATCAAGGTATTTGTGCACGTGTTCGGTTGAGTAGTTTCATATTACTGTAAACTTGACAAGTTTTACGCTATCAAAATTTATTGTAACATGCATACGTGGATATATGACCATATAACCATTTCCCATGCAGTCCTAGATACTCTGGTTGTGCGTTTCCTGTACGCAATTGGGTTACTTCCCTTTGTTGATGGTGCACGCTTATGCGTGTTTGTTACCTACAGGGTGTGACAAAAAATGTGTGCATCTTACCAAGTATACATCTACCAACTGCATGCAATCTGAGATTGTAAAACGATGAATAACATTTTCAGTTAAGTTGTATTCTTACACATACCCGGGTTTATATAGTTCCTACCCAGCATGGGGCGTAGGGGGTGTTTGACACAAGACGGCCCCCAAATCAGTCAGACAGTTCTCTCCGCATCTGCTTACTTACATTCTTAATGTGTTAAGTTCGCAAATATAGCATACACAATTTCAATGCGGTGCCTGGTCTCCCTCATTCGATTTGGAATTGTTCTGCGATTAGTCGGTTCCACTTTTCTGAGACTGATAGTTTTTAAACAAATGCAATTCTGTAATGCAAGCACACCAATGTGCATGCACTAACAAACCATTATACTTACTCAACTATTGCATGTATACTGATTCACCATATGTCCGTCTTACATACCTATGTAACCGTACATGCTCAGTCTCTATATAACTAATATCAAATGAAATTGTTCAGTTTCAACCACTAAAGAACATAGACAAGTCCATCTACGACCCGCGCTGCTTGTGAAATTCACACTAAGATACCTATATACCATAATTATGCACATTGCTGCCAACGACAATAACCCAACGCGTAATGATAGCACGATACAATAGCCTTGACTGGTGCATAGCGCAACATATCAAACTAACGCCATGTGGCTGGTTTCGTTAAAGTAACCCCCTTGTGATATGCGAATAGCAATCGCTATTATTGCAGAGATCTGCAATTAATAGATATTTAGCGAACTTAGAGTAAAAATATATCCGTCGTACCGCTAGACACAATTGTACAAGTAGTAACTGAGTATTAATGCAAAACGTACACAATATGTTGTTTCTATTTCATTCTTAATTGCAAGAAACAAACTCCAAGCGATTGCTTAACGCTTTGTAGCCTGTATAACGCTAAATAAAAAAAATAAAAATTTGACACGTGGCCGGGCTCGAACCAGCCACAAAATGTAGACGAAAGCTTTCAATGTCCGACGCTCTACCGATTGCGCCACAGCGGCACACTGTCTGACGAGAATCGGAACATATATATCAAGGTATTTGTGCACGTGTTCGGTTGAGTAGTTTCATATTATTGTAAACTTGACAAGTTTTACGCTATCAAAATTTATTGTAACATGCATACGTGGATATATGACCATATAACCATTTCCCATGCAGTCCTAGATACTCTGGTTGTGCGTTTCCTGTACGCAATTGGGTTACTTCCCTTTGTTGATGGTGCACGCTTATGCGTGTTTGTTACCTACAGGGTGTGACAAAAAATGTGTGCATCTTACCAAGTATACATCTACCAACTGCATGTAATCTGAGATTGTAAAACGATGAATGATATTTTCAGTTAAGTTGTATTCTTACACATACCCGCGCTTATATAGTTCCTACCCAACATGGGCGTAGGGGGTGTTTGACACAAGACGGCCCCCAAATCAGTCAGACAGTTCTCTCCGCATCTGCTTACTTACATTCTTAATGTGTTAAGTTCGCAAATATAGCATACACAATTTCAATGCGGTGCCTGGTCTCCCTCATTCGATTTGGAATTGTTCTGCGATTAGTCGGTTCCACTTTTCTGAGACTGATAGTTTTTAAACAAATGCAATTTGGTAATGCAAGCACACCAATGTGCATGCACTAACAAACCATAATACTTACTCAACTATTGCATGTATACTGATTCACCATATGTCCGTCTTACATACCTATGTAACCGTACATGCTCAGTCTCTATATAACTAATATCAAATGAAATTGTTCAGTTTCAACCACTAAAGAACATAGACAAGTCCATCTACGACCCGCGCTGCTTGTGAAATTCACACTAAGATACCTATATACCATAATTATGCACATTGCTGCCAACGACATAACCCAACGCGTAATGATAGCACGATACAATAGCATTGACTGGTGCATAGCGCAACATATCAAACTAACGCCATGTGGCTGGTTTCGTTAAAGTAACCCCTTTGTGATATGCGAATAGCAATCGCTATTATTGCAGAGATCTGCAATTAATAGATATTTAGCGAACTTAGAGTAAAAATATATCCGTCGTACCGCTAGACACAATTGTACAAGTAGTAACTGAGTATTAATGCAAAACGTACAAAATATGTTGTTTCTATTTCATTCTTAATTGCAAGAAACAAACTTCAAGCGATTGCTTAACGCTTTGTAGCCTGTATAACGCTAAATACAAAAAATAAAAATTTGACACGTGGCCGGGCTCGAACCCGCCACAAAATGTAGACGAAAGCTTTCAATGTCCGACGCTCTACCGATTGCGCCACAGCGGCACACTGTCTGACGAGAATCGGAACATATATATCAAGGTATTTGTGCACGTGTTCGGTTGAGTAGTTTCATATTACTGTAAACTTGACAAGTTTTACGCTATCAAAATTTATTGTAACATGCATACGTGGATATATGACCATATAACCATTTCCCATGCAGTCCTAGATACTCTGGTTGTGCGTTTCCTGTACGCAATTGGGTTACTTCCCTTTGTTGATGGTGCACGCTCATGCGTGTTTGTTACCTACAGGGTGTGACAAAAAATGTGTGCATCTTACCAAGTATACATCTACCAACTGCATGCAATCTGAGATTGTAAAACGATGAATGATATTTTCAGTTAAGTTGTATTCTTACACATACCCGCGCTTATATAGTTCCTACCCAGCATGGGGCGTAGGGGGTGTTTGACACAAGACGGCCCCCAAATCAGTCAGACAGTTCTCTCCGCATCTGCTTACTTACATTCTTAATGTGTTAAGTTCGCAAATATAGCATACACAATTTCAATGCGGTGCCTGGTCTCCCTCATTCGATTTGGAATTGTTCTGCGATTAGTCGGTTCCACTTTTCTCAGACTGATAGTTTTTAAACAAATGCAATTCGGTAATGCAAGCACACCAATGTGCATGCACTAACAAACCATTATACTTACTCAACTATTGCATGTATACTGATTCACCATATGTCCGTCTTACATACCTATGTAACCGTACATGCTCAGTCTCTATATAACTAATATCAAATGAAGTTGTTCAGTTTCAACAACTAAAGAACATAGACAAGTCCATCTACGACCCGCGCTGCTTGTGAAATTCACACTAAGATACCTATATACCATAATTATGCACATTGCTGCCAACGACAATAACCCAACGCGTAATGATAGCACGATACAATAGCCTTGACTGGTGCATAGCGCAACATATCAAACTAACGCCATGTGACTGGTTTCGTTAAAGTAACCCCCTTGTGATATGCGAATAGCAATCGCTATTATTGCAGAGATCTGCAATTAATAGATATTTAGCGAACTTAGAGTAAAAATATATCCGTCGTACCGCTAGACACAATTGTACAAGTAGTAACTGAGTATTAATGCAAAACGTACAAAATATGTTGTTTCTATTTCATTCTTAATTGCAAGAAACAAACTCCAAGCGATTGCGTAACGCTTTGTAGCCTGTATAACGCTAAATAGAAAAAATAATAATTTGACACGTGGCCGGGCTCGAACCCGCCACAAAATGTAGACGAAAGCTTTCAATGTCCGACGCTCTACCGATTGAGGCAGAGCGGCACACTGTCTGACGAGAATCGGAACATATATATCAAGGTATTTGTGCACGTGTTCGGTTGAGTAGTTTCATATTACTGTAAACATGACAAGTTTTACGCTATCAAAATTTATTGTAACATGCATACTTGGATATATGACCATATAACCATTTCCCATGCAGTCCTAGATACTCTGGTTGTGCGTTTCCTGTACGCAATTGGGTTACTTCCCTTTGTTGATGGTGCACGCTTATGCGTGTTTGTTACCCACAGGGTGTGACAAAAAATGTGTGCATCTTACCAAGTATACATCTACCAACTGCATGCAATCTGAGATTGTAAAACGATGAATGACATTTTCAGTTAAGTTGTATTCTTACACATACCCGGGTTTATATAGTTCCTACCCAGCATGGGGCGTAGGGGGTGTTTGACACAAGACGGCCCCCAAATCAGTCAGACAGTTCTCTCCGCATCTGCTTACTTACATTCTTAATGTGTTAAGTTCGCAAATATAGCATACACAATTTCAATGCGGTGTCTGGTCTCCCTCATTCGATTTGGAATTGTTCTGCGATTAGTCGGTTCCACTTTTCTCAGACTGATAGTTTTTAAACAAATGCAATTCGGTAATGCAAGCACACCAATGGGCATGCACTAACAAACCATTATACTTACTCAACTATTGCATGTATACTGATTCACCATATGTCCGTCTTACATACCTATGTAACCGTACATGCTCAGTCTATATATAACTAATATCAAATGAAATTGTTCAGTTTCAACCACTAAAGAACATAGACAAGTCCATCTACGACCCGCGCTGCTTGTGAAATTCACACTAAGATACCTATATACCATAATTATGCACATTGCTGCCAACGACAATAACCCAAAGCGTAATGATAGCACGATACAATAGCCTTGACTGGTGCATAGCGCAACATATCAAACTAACGCCATGTGGCTGGTTTCGTTAAAGTAACCCCCTTGTGATATAAGAAAAGCAATCGCTAATATTGCAGAGATCTGCAATTAATAGATATTTAGCGAACTTAGATTAAAAATATATCCGTCGTACCGCTAGACACAATTGTACAAGTAGTAACTGAGTATTAATGCAAAACGTACAAAATATGTTGTTTCTATTTCATTCTTAATTGCAAGAAACAAACTCCAAGCGATTGCGTAACGCTTTGTAGCCTGTATAACGCTAAATAAAAAAAATAAAAATTTGACACGTGGCCGGGCTCGAACCCGCCACAAAATGTAGACGAAAGCTTTCAATGTCCGACGCTCTACCGATTGCGCCACAGCGGCACACTGTCTGACGAGAATCGGAACATATATATCAAGGTATTTGCGCACGTGTTCGGTTGAGTAGTTTCATATTACTGTAAACTTGACAAGTTTTACGCTATCAAAATTTATTGTAACATGCATACGTGGATATATGACCATATAACCATTTCCCATGCAGTCCTAGATACTCTGGTTGTGCGTTTCCTGTACGCAATTGCGTTACTTCCCTTTGTTGATGGTGCACGCTTATGCGTGTTTGTTACCTACAGGGTGTGACAAAAAATGTGTGCATCTTACCAAGTATACATCTAACAACTGCATGCAATCTGAGATTGTAAAACGATGAATGACATTTTCAGTTAAGTTGTATTCTTACACATACCCGGGCTTATATAGTTCCTACCCAGCATGGGGCGTAGGGGGTGTTTGACACAAGACGGCCCCCAAATCAGTCAGACAGTTCTCTCCGCATCTGCTTACTTACATTCTTAATGTGTTAAGTTCGCAAATATAGCATACACAATTTCAATGCGGTGCCTGGTCTCCCTCATTCGATTTGGAATTGTTCTGCGATTAGTCGGTTCCACTTTTCTCAGACTGATAGTTTTTAAACAAATGCAATTCGGTAATGCAAGCACACCAATGTGCATGCACTAACAAACCATTATACTTACTCAACTATTGCATGTATACTGATTCACCATATGTCCGTCTTACATACCTATGTAACCGTACATGCTCAGTCTCTATATAACTAATATCAAATGAAGTTGTTTAGTTTCAACAACTAAAGAACATAGACAAGTCCATCTACGACCCGCGCTGCTTGTGAAATTCACACTAAGATACCTATATACCATAATTATGCACATTGCTGCCAACGACAATAACCCAACGCGTAATGATAGCACGATACAATAGCCTTGACTGGTGCATAGCGCAACATATCAAACTAACGCCATGTGACTGGTTTCGTTAAAGTAACCCCCTTGTGATATGCGAATAGCAATCGCTATTATTGCAGAGATCTGCAATTAATAGATATTTAGCGAACTTAGAGTAAAAATATATCCGTCGTACCGCTAGACACAATTGTACAAGTAGTAACTGAGTATTAATGCAAAACGTACAAAATATGTTGTTTCTATTTCATTCTTAATTGCAAGAAACAAACTCCAAGCGATTGCGTAACGCTTTGTAGCCTGTATAACGCTAAATAGAAAAAATAATAATTTGACACGTGGCCGGGCTCGAACCCGCCACAAAATGTAGACGAAAGCTTTCAATGTCCGACGCTCTACCGATTGAGGCAGAGCGGCACACTGTCTGACGAGAATCGGAACATATATATCAAGGTATTTGTGCACGTGTTCGGTTGAGTAGTTTCATGTTACTGTAAACATGACAAGTTTTACGCTATCAAAATTTATTGTAACATGCATACTTGGATATATGACCATATAACCATTTCCCATGCAGTCCTAGATACTCTGGTTGTGCGTTTCCTGTACGCAATTGGGTTACTTCCCTTTGTTGATGGTGCACGCTTATGCGTGTTTGTTACCCACAGGGTGTGACAAAAAATGTGTGCATCTTACCAAGTATACATCTACCAACTGTATGCAATCTGAGATTGTAAAACGATGAATGACATTTTCAGTTAAGTTGTATTCTTACACATACCCGGGCTTATATAGTTCCTACCCAGCATGGTGCGTAGGGGGTGTTTGACACAAGACGGCCCCCAAATCAGTCAGACAGTTCTCTCCGCATCTGCTTACTTACATTCTTAATGTGTTAAGTTCGCAAATATAGCATACACAATTTCAATGCGGTGCCTGGTCTCCCTCATTCGATTTGGAATTGTTCTGCGATTAGTCGGTTCCACTTTTCTCAGACTGATAGTTTTTAAACAAATGCAATTCTGTAATGCAAGCACACCAATGTGCATGCACTAACAAACCATTATACTTACTCAACTATTGCATGTATACTGATTCACCATATGTCCGTCTTACATACCTATGTAACCGTACATGCTCAGTCTCTATATAACTAATATCAAATGAAATTGTTCAGTTTCAACCACTAAAGAACATAGACAAGTCCATCTACGACCCGCGCTGCTTGTGAAATTCACACTAAGATACCTATATACCATAATTATGCACATTGCTGCCAACGACAATAACCCAACGCGTAATGATAGCACGATACAATAGCCTTGACTGGTGCATAGCGCAACATATCAAACTAACGCCATGTGGCTGGTTTCGTTAAAGTAACCCCCTTGTGATATGCGAATAGCAATCGCTATTATTGCAGAGATCTGCAATTAATAGATATTTAGCGAACTTAGAGTAAAAATATATCCGTCGTACCGCTAGACACAATTGTACAAGTAGTAACTGAGTATTAATGCAAAACGTACAAAATATGTTGTTTCTATTTCATTCTTAATTGCAAGAAACAAACTCCAAGCGATTGCGTAACGCTTTGTAGCCTGTATAACGCTAAATAAAAATAATAAAAATTTGACACGTGGCCGGGCTCGAACCCGCCACAAAATGTAGACGAAAGCTTTCAATGTCCGACGCTCTACCGACTGCGCCACAGCGGCACACTGTCTGACGAGAATCGGAACATATATATCAAGGTATTTGTGCACGTGTTCGGTTGAGTAGTTTCATATTACTATAAACTTGACAAGTTTTACGCTATCAAAATTTATTGTAACATGCATACGTGGATATATGACCATATAACCATTTCCCATGCAGTCCTAGATACTCTGGTTGTGCGTTTCCTGTACGCAATTGGGTTACTTCCCTTTGTTGATGGTGCACGCTTATGCGTGTTTGTTACCTACAGGGTGTGACAAAAACTGTGTGCATCTTACCAAGTATACATCTACCAACTGCATGCAATCTGAGATTGTAAAACGATGAATGACATTTTCAGTTAAGTTGTATTCTTACACATACCCGGGCTTATATAGTTCCTACCCAGCATGGGGCGTAGGGGGTGTTTGACACAAGACGGCCCCCAAATCAGTCAGACAGTTCTCTCCGCATCTGCTTACTTACATTCTTAATGTGTTAAGTTCGCAAATATAGCATACACAATTTCAATGCGGTGCCTGGTCTCCCTCATTCGATTTGGAATTGTTCTGCGATTAGTCGGTTCCACTTTTCTCAGACTGATAGTTTTTAAACAAATGCAATTCTGTAATGCAAGCACACCAATGTGCATGCACTAACAAACCATTATACTTACTCAACTATTGCATGTATACTGATTCACCATATGTCCGTCTTACATACCTATGTAACCGTACATGCTCAGTCTCTATATAACTAATATCAAATGAAATTGTTCAGTTTCAACCACTAAAGAACATAGACAAGTCCATCTACGACCCGCGCTGCTTGTGAAATTCACACTAAGATACCTATATACCATAATTATGCACATTGCTGCCAACGACAATAACCCAACGCGTAATGATAGCACGATACAATAGCCTTGACTGGTGCATAGCGCAACATATCAAACTAACGCCATGTGGCTGGTTTCGTTAAAGTAACCCCCTTGTGATATGCGAATAGCAATCGCTATTATTGCAGAGATCTGCAATTAATAGATATTTAGCGAACTTAGAGTAAAAATATATCCGTCGTACCGCTAGACACAATTGTACAAGTAGTAACTGAGTATTAATGCAAAACGTACAAAATATGTTGTTTCTATTTCATTCTTAATTGCAAGAAACAAACTCCAAGCGATTGCGTAACGCTTTGTAGCCTGTATAACGCTAAATAAAAAAAATAAAAATTTGACACGTGGCCGGGCTCGAACCCGCCACAAAATGTAGACGAAAGCTTTCAATGTCCGACGCTCTACCGATTGCGCCACAGCGGCACACTGTCTGACGAGAATCGGAACATATATATCAAGGTATTTGCGCACGTGTTCGGTTGAGTAGTTTCATATTACTGTAAACTTGACAAGTTTTACGCTATCAAAATTTATTGTAACATGCATACGTGGATATATGACCATATAACCATTTCCCATGCAGTCCTAGATACTCTGGTTGTGCGTTTCCTGTACGCAATTGCGTTACTTCCCTTTGTTGATGGTGCACGCTTATGCGTGTTTGTTACCTACAGGGTGTGACAAAAAATGTGTGCATCTTACCAAGTATACATCTAACAACTGCATGCAATCTGAGATTGTAAAACGATGAATGACATTTTCAGTTAAGTTGTATTCTTACACATACCCGGGCTTATATAGTTCCTACCCAGCATGGGGCGTAGGGGGTGTTTGACACAAGACGGCCCCCAAATCAGTCAGACAGTTCTCTCCGCATCTGCTTACTTACATTCTTAATGTGTTAAGTTCGCAAATATAGCATACACAATTTCAATGCGGTGCCTGGTCTCCCTCATTCGATTTGGAATTGTTCTGCGATTAGTCGGTTCCACTTTTCTCAGACTGATAGTTTTTAAACAAATGCAATTCGGTAATGCAAGCACACCAATGTGCATGCACTAACAAACCATTATACTTACTCAACTATTGCATGTATACTGATTCACCATATGTCCGTCTTACATACCTATGTAACCGTACATGCTCAGTCTCTATATAACTAATATCAAATGAAGTTGTTCAGTTTCAACAACTAAAGAACATAGACAAGTCCATCTACGACCCGCGCTGCTTGTGAAATTCACACTAAGATACCTATATACCATAATTATGCACATTGCTGCCAACGACAATAACCCAACGCGTAATGATAGCACGATACAATAGCCTTGACTGGTGCATAGCGCAACATATCAAACTAACGCCATGTGACTGGTTTCGTTAAAGTAACCCCCTTGTGATATGCGAATAGCAATCGCTATTATTGCAGAGATCTGCAATTAATAGATATTTAGCGAACTTAGAGTAAAAATATATCCGTCGTACCGCTAGACACAATTGTACAAGTAGTAACTGAGTATTAATGCAAAACGTACAAAATATGTTGTTTCTATTTCATTCTTAATTGCAAGAAACAAACTCCAAGCGATTGCGTAACGCTTTGTAGCCTGTATAACGCTAAATAGAAAAAATAATAATTTGACACGTGGCCGGGCTCGAACCCGCCACAAAATGTAGACGAAAGCTTTCAATGTCCGACGCTCTACCGATTGCGCCAGAGCGGCACACTGTCTGACGAGAATCGGAACATATATATCAAGGTATTTGTGCACGTGTTCGGTTGAGTAGTTTCATATTACTGTAAACATGACAAGTTTTACGCTATCAAAATTTATTGTAACATGCATACTTGGATATATGACCATATAACCATTTCCCATGCAGTCCTAGATACTCTGGTTGTGCGTTTCCTGTACGCAATTGGGTTACTTCCCTTTGTTGATGGTGCACGCTTATGCGTGTTTGTTACCCACAGGGTGTGACAAAAAATGTGTGCATCTTACCAAGTATACATCTACCAACTGTATGCAATCTGAGATTGTAAAACGATGAATGACATTTTCAGTTAAGTTGTATTCTTACACATACCCGGGCTTATATAGTTCCTACCCAGCATGGTGCGTAGGGGGTGTTTGACACAAGACGGCCCCCAAATCAGTCAGACAGTTCTCTCCGCATCTGCTTACTTACATTCTTAATGTGTTAAGTTCGCAAATATAGCATACACAATTTCAATGCGGTGCCTGGTCTCCCTCATTCGATTTGGAATTGTTCTGCGATTAGTCGGTTCCACTTTTCTCAGACTGATAGTTTTTAAACAAATGCAATTCTGTAATGCAAGCACACCAATGTGCATGCACTAACAAACCATTATACTTACTCAACTATTGCATGTATACTGATTCACCATATGTCCGTCTTACATACCTATGTAACCGTACATGCTCAGTCTCTATATAACTAATATCAAATGAAATTGTTCAGTTTCAACCACTAAAGAACATAGACAAGTCCATCTACGACCCGCGCTGCTTGTGAAATTCACACTAAGATACCTATATACCATAATTATGCACATTGCTGCCAACGACAATAACCCAACGCGTAATGATAGCACGATACAATAGCCTTGACTGGTGCATAGCGCAACATATCAAACTAACGCCATGTGGCTGGTTTCGTTAAAGTAACCCCCTTGTGATATGCGAATAGCAATCGCTATTATTGCAGAGATCTGCAATTAATAGATATTTAGCGAACTTAGAGTAAAAATATATCCGTCGTACCGCTAGACACAATTGTACAAGTAGTAACTGAGTATTAATGCAAAACGTACAAAATATGTTGTTTCTATTTCATTCTTAATTGCAAGAAACAAACTCCAAGCGATTGCGTAACGCTTTGTAGCCTGTATAACGCTAAATAAAAATAATAAAAATTTGACACGTGGCCGGGCTCGAACCAGCCACAAAATGTAGACGAAAGCTTTCAATGTCCGACGCTCTACCGACTGCGCCACAGCGGCACACTGTCTGACGAGAATCGGAACATATATATCAAGGTATTTGTGCACGTGTTCGGTTGAGTAGTTTCATATTACTATAAACTTGACAAGTTTTACGCTATCAAAATTTATTGTAACATGCATACGTGGATATATGACCATATAACCATTTCCCATGCAGTCCTAGATACTCTGGTTGTGCGTTTCCTGTACGCAATTGGGTTACTTCCCTTTGTTGATGGTGCACGCTTATGCGTGTTTGTTACCTACAGGGTGTGACAAAAACTGTGTGCATCTTACCAAGTATACATCTACCAACTGCATGCAATCTGAGATTGTAAAACGATGAATGACATTTTCAGTTAAGTTGTATTCTTACACATACCCGGGCTTATATAGTTCCTACCCAGCATGGGGCGTAGGGGGTGTTTGACACAAGACGGCCCCCAAATCAGTCAGACAGTTCTCTCCGCATCTGCTTACTTACATTCTTAATGTGTTAAGTTCGCAAATATAGCATACACAATTTCAATGCGGTGCCTGGTCTCCCTCATTCGATTTGGAATTGTTCTGCGATTAGTCGGTTCGACTTTTCTGAGACTGATAGTTTTTAAACAAATGCAATTCTGTAATGCAAGCACACCAATGTGCATGCACTAACAAACCATTATACTTACTCAACTATTGCATGTATACTGATTCACCATATGTCCGTCTTACATACCTATGTAACCGTACATGCTCAGTCTCTATATAACTAATATCAAATGAAATTGTTCAGTTTCAACCACTAAAGAACATAGACAAGTCCATCTACGACCCGCGCTGCTTGTGAAATTCACACTAAGATACCTATATACCATAATTATGCACATTGCTGCCAACGACAATAACCCAACGCGTAATGATAGCACGATACAATAGCCTTGACTGGTGCATAGCGCAACATATCAAACTAACGCCATGTGGCTGGTTTCGTTAAAGTAACCCCCTTGTGATATGCGAATAGCAATCGCTATTATTGCAGAGATCTGCAATTAATAGATATTTAGCGAACTTAGAGTAAAAATATATCCGTCGTACCGCTAGACACAATTGTACAAGTAGTAACTGAGTATTAATGCAAAACGTACACAATATGTTGTTTCTATTTCATTCTTAATTGCAAGAAACAAACTCCAAGCGATTGCTTAACGCTTTGTAGCCTGTATAACGCTAAATAAAAAAAATAAAAATTTGACACGTGGCCGGGCTCGAACCAGCCACAAAATGTAGACGAAAGCTTTCAATGTCCGACGCTCTACCGATTGCGCCACAGCGGCACACTGTCTGACGAGAATCGGAACATATATATCAAGGTATTTGTGCACGTGTTCGGTTGAGTAGTTTCATATTATTGTAAACTTGACAAGTTTTACGCTATCAAAATTTATTGTAACATGCATACGTGGATATATGACCATATAACCATTTCCCATGCAGTCCTAGATACTCTGGTTGTGCGTTTCCTGTACGCAATTGGGTTACTTCCCTTTGTTGATGGTGCACGCTTATGCGTGTTTGTTACCTACAGGGTGTGACAAAAAATGTGTGCATCTTACCAAGTATACATCTACCAACTGCATGTAATCTGAGATTGTAAAACGATGAATGATATTTTCAGTTAAGTTGTATTCTTACACATACCCGCGCTTATATAGTTCCTACCCAACATGGGGCGTAGGGGGTGTTTGACACAAGACGGCCCCCAAATCAGTCAGACAGTTCTCTCCGCATCTGCTTACTTACATTCTTAATGTGTTAAGTTCGCAAATATAGCATACACAATTTCAATGCGGTGCCTGGTCTCCCTCATTCGATTTGGAATTGTTCTGCGATTAGTCGGTTCCACTTTTCTCAGACTGATAGTTTTTAAACAAATGCAATTTGGTAATGCAAGCACACCAATGTGCATGCACTAACAAACCATAATACTTATTCAACTATTGCATGTATACTGATTCACCATATGTCCGTCTTACATACCTATGTAACCGTACATGCTCAGTCTCTATATAACTAATATCAAATGAAATTGTTCAGTTTCAACCACTAAAGAACATAGACAAGTCCATCTACGACCCGCGCTGCTTGTGAAATTCACACTAAGATACCTATATACCATAATTATGCACATTGCTGCCAACGACATAACCCAACGCGTAATGATAGCACGATACAATAGCATTGACTGGTGCATAGCGCAACATATCAAACTAACGCCATGTGGCTGGTTTCGTTAAAGTAACCCCTTTGTGATATGCGAATAGCAATCGCTATTATTGCAGAGATCTGCAATTAATAGATATTTAGCGAACTTAGAGTAAAAATATATCCGTCGTACCGCTAGACACAATTGTACAAGTAGTAACTGAGTATTAATGCAAAACGTACAAAATATGTTGTTTCTATTTCATTCTTAATTGCAAGAAACAAACTTCAAGCGATTGCTTAACGCTTTGTAGCCTGTATAACGCTAAATACAAAAAATAAAAATTTGACACGTGGCCGGGCTCGAACCCGCCACAAAATGTAGACGAAAGCTTTCAATGTCCGACGCTCTACCGATTGCGCCACAGCGGCACACTGTCTGACGAGAATCGGAACATACATATCAAGGTATTTGTGCACGTGTTCGGTTGAGTAGTTTCATATTACTGTAAACTTGACAAGTTTTACGCTATCAAAATTTATTGTAACATGCATACGTGGATATATGACCATATAACCATTTCCCATGCAGTCCTAGATACTCTGGTTGTGCGTTTCCTGTACGCAATTGGGTTACTTCCCTTTGTTGATGGTGCACGCTCATGCGTGTTTGTTACCTACAGGGTGTGACAAAAAATGTGTGCATCTTACCAAGTATACATCTACCAACTGCATGCAATCTGAGATTGTAAAACGATGAATGATATTTTCAGTTAAGTTGTATTCTTACACATACCCGCGCTTATATAGTTCCTACCCAGCATGGGGCGTAGGGGGTGTTTGACACATGACGGCCCCCAAATCAGTCAGACAGTTCTCTCCGCATCTGCTTACTTACATTCTTAATGTGTTAAGTTCGCAAATATAGCATACACAATTTCAATGCGGTGCCTGGTCTCCCTCATTCGATTTGGAATTGTTCTGCGATTAGTCGGTTCCACTTTTCTCAGACTGATAGTTTTTAAACAAATGCAATTCGGTAATGCAAGCACACCAATGTGCATGCACTAACAAACCATTATACTTACTCAACTATTGCATGTATACTGATTCACCATATGTCCGTCTTACATACCTATGTAACCGTACATGCTCAGTCTCTATATAACTAATATCAAATGAAATTGTTCAGTTTCAACCACTAAAGAACATAGACAAGTCCATCTACGACCCGCGCTGCTTGTGAAATTCACACTAAGATACCTATATACCATAATTATGCACATTGCTGCCAACGACAATAACCCAACGCGTAATGATAGCACGATACAATAGCCTTGACTGGTGCATAGCGCAACATATCAAACTAACGCCATGTGGCTGGTTTCGTTAAAGTAACCCCCTTGTGATATGCGAATAGCAATCGTTATTATTGCAGAGATCTGCAATTAATAGATATTTAGCGAACTTAGAGTAAAAATATATCCGTCGTACCGCTAGACACAATTGTACAAGTAGTAACTGAGTATTAATGCAAAACGTACAAAATATGTTGTTTCTATTTCATTCTTAATTGCAAGAAACAAACTCCAAGCGATTGCTTAACGCTTTGTAGCCTGTACAACGCTAAATAAAAAAAATAAAAATTTGACACGTGGCCGGGCTCGAAACCGCCACACAATGAAGACGAAAGCTTTCAATGTCCGACGCTCTACCGACTGCGCCACAGCGGCAAACTGTCTGGCAAGAATCGGAACATATATATCAAGGTATTTGTTCACGTGTTCGGTTGAGTAGTTTCATATTACTGTAAACTTGACAAGTTTTACGCTATCAAAATTTATTGTAACATGCATACGTGGATATATGACCATATAACCATTTCCCATGCAGTCCTAGATACTCTGGTTGTGCGTTTCCTGTACGCAATTGGGTTACTTCCCTTTGTTGATGGTGCACGCTTATGCGTGTTTGTTACCTACAGGGTGTGACAAAAAATGTGTGCATCTTACCAAGTATACATCTACCAACTGCATGCAATCTGAGATTGTAAAACGATGAATGACATTTTCAGTTAAGTTGTATTCTTACACATACCCGGGCTTATATAGTTCCTACCCAGCATGGTGCGTAGGGGGTGTTTGACACAAGACGGCCCCCAAATCAGTCAGACAGTTCTCTCCGCATCTGCTTACTTACATTCTTAATGTGTTAAGTTCGCAAATATAGCATACACAATTTCAATGCGGTGCCTGGTCTCCCTCATTCGATTTGGAATTGTTCTGCGATTAGTCGGTTCCACTTTTCTCAGACTGATAGTTTTTAAACAAATGCAATTCTGTAATGCAAGCACACCAATGTGCATGCACTAACAAACCATTATACTTACTCAACTATTGCATGTATACTGATTCACCATATGTCCGTCTTACATACCTATGTAACCGTACATGCTCAGTCTCTATATAACTAATATCAAATGAAATTGTTCAGTTTCAACCACTAAAGAACATAGACAAGTCCATCTACGACCCGCGCTGCTTGTGAAATTCACACTAAGATACCTATATACCATAATTATGCACATTGCTGCCAACGACAATAACCCAACGCGTAATGATAGCACGATACAATAGCCTTGACTGGTGCATAGCGCAACATATCAAACTAACGCCATGTGGCTGGTTTCGTTAAAGTAACCCCCTTGTGATATGCGAATAGCAATCGCTATTATTGCAGAGATCTGCAATTAATAGATATTTAGCGAACTTAGAGTAAAAATATATCCGTCGTACCGCTAGACACAATTGTACAAGTAGTAACTGAGTATTAATGCAAAACGTACAAAATATGTTGTTTCTATTTCATTCTTAATTGCAAGAAACAAACTCCAAGCGATTGCGTAACGCTTTGTAGCCTGTATAACGCTAAATAAAAATAATAAAAATTTGACACGTGGCCGGGCTCGAACCAGCCACAAAATGTAGACGAAAGCTTTCAATGTCCGACGCTCTACCGACTGCGCCACAGCGGCACACTGTCTGACGAGAATCGGAACATATATATCAAGGTATTTGTGCACGTGTTCGGTTGAGTAGTTTCATATTACTATAAACTTGACAAGTTTTACGCTATCAAAATTTATTGTAACATGCATACGTGGATATATGACCATATAACCATTTCCCATGCAGTCCTAGATACTCTGGTTGTGCGTTTCCTGTACGCAATTGGGTTACTTCCCTTTGTTGATGGTGCACGCTTATGCGTGTTTGTTACCTACAGGGTGTGACAAAAACTGTGTGCATCTTACCAAGTATACATCTACCAACTGCATGCAATCTGAGATTGTAAAACGATGAATGACATTTTCAGTTAAGTTGTATTCTTACACATACCCGGGCTTATATAGTTCCTACCCAGCATGGGGCGTAGGGGGTGTTTGACACAAGACGGCCCCCAAATCAGTCAGACAGTTCTCTCCGCATCTGCTTACTTACATTCTTAATGTGTTAAGTTCGCAAATATAGCATACACAATTTCAATGCGGTGCCTGGTCTCCCTCATTCGATTTGGAATTGTTCTGCGATTAGTCGGTTCGACTTTTCTGAGACTGATAGTTTTTAAACAAATGCAATTCTGTAATGCAAGCACACCAATGTGCATGCACTAACAAACCATTATACTTACTCAACTATTGCATGTATACTGATTCACCATATGTCCGTCTTACATACCTATGTAACCGTACATGCTCAGTCTCTATATAACTAATATCAAATGAAATTGTTCAGTTTCAACCACTAAAGAACATAGACAAGTCCATCTACGACCCGCGCTGCTTGTGAAATTCACACTAAGATACCTATATACCATAATTATGCACATTGCTGCCAACGACAATAACCCAACGCGTAATGATAGCACGATACAATAGCCTTGACTGGTGCATAGCGCAACATATCAAACTAACGCCATGTGGCTGGTTTCGTTAAAGTAACCCCCTTGTGATATGCGAATAGCAATCGCTATTATTGCAGAGATCTGCAATTAATAGATATTTAGCGAACTTAGAGTAAAAATATATCCGTCGTACCGCTAGACACAATTGTACAAGTAGTAACTGAGTATTAATGCAAAACGTACACAATATGTTGTTTCTATTTCATTCTTAATTGCAAGAAACAAACTCCAAGCGATTGCTTAACGCTTTGTAGCCTGTATAACGCTAAATAAAAAAAATAAAAATTTGACACGTGGCCGGGCTCGAACCAGCCACAAAATGTAGACGAAAGCTTTCAATGTCCGACGCTCTACCGATTGCGCCACAGCGGCACACTGTCTGACGAGAATCGGAACATATATATCAAGGTATTTGTGCACGTGTTCGGTTGAGTAGTTTCATATTATTGTAAACTTGACAAGTTTTACGCTATCAAAATTTATTGTAACATGCATACGTGGATATATGACCATATAACCATTTCCCATGCAGTCCTAGATACTCTGGTTGTGCGTTTCCTGTACGCAATTGGGTTACTTCCCTTTGTTGATGGTGCACGCTTATGCGTGTTTGTTACCTACAGGGTGTGACAAAAAATGTGTGCATCTTACCAAGTATACATCTACCAACTGCATGTAATCTGAGATTGTAAAACGATGAATGATATTTTCAGTTAAGTTGTATTCTTACACATACCCGCGCTTATATAGTTCCTACCCAACATGGGGCGTAGGGGGTGTTTGACACAAGACGGCCCCCAAATCAGTCAGACAGTTCTCTCCGCATCTGCTTACTTACATTCTTAATGTGTTAAGTTCGCAAATATAGCATACACAATTTCAATGCGGTGCCTGGTCTCCCTCATTCGATTTGGAATTGTTCTGCGATTAGTCGGTTCCACTTTTCTCAGACTGATAGTTTTTAAACAAATGCAATTTGGTAATGCAAGCACACCAATGTGCATGCACTAACAAACCATAATACTTATTCAACTATTGCATGTATACTGATTCACCATATGTCCGTCTTACATACCTATGTAACCGTACATGCTCAGTCTCTATATAACTAATATCAAATGAAATTGTTCAGTTTCAACCACTAAAGAACATAGACAAGTCCATCTACGACCCGCGCTGCTTGTGAAATTCACACTAAGATACCTATATACCATAATTATGCACATTGCTGCCAACGACATAACCCAACGCGTAATGATAGCACGATACAATAGCATTGACTGGTGCATAGCGCAACATATCAAACTAACGCCATGTGGCTGGTTTCGTTAAAGTAACCCCTTTGTGATATGCGAATAGCAATCGCTATTATTGCAGAGATCTGCAATTAATAGATATTTAGCGAACTTAGAGTAAAAATATATCCGTCGTACCGCTAGACACAATTGTACAAGTAGTAACTGAGTATTAATGCAAAACGTACAAAATATGTTGTTTCTATTTCATTCTTAATTGCAAGAAACAAACTTCAAGCGATTGCTTAACGCTTTGTAGCCTGTATAACGCTAAATACAAAAAATAAAAATTTGACACGTGGCCGGGCTCGAACCCGCCACAAAATGTAGACGAAAGCTTTCAATGTCCGACGCTCTACCGATTGCGCCACAGCGGCACACTGTCTGACGAGAATCGGAACATACATATCAAGGTATTTGTGCACGTGTTCGGTTGAGTAGTTTCATATTACTGTAAACTTGACAAGTTTTACGCTATCAAAATTTATTGTAACATGCATACGTGGATATATGACCATATAACCATTTCCCATGCAGTCCTAGATACTCTGGTTGTGCGTTTCCTGTACGCAATTGGGTTACTTCCCTTTGTTGATGGTGCACGCTCATGCGTGTTTGTTACCTACAGGGTGTGACAAAAAATGTGTGCATCTTACCAAGTATACATCTACCAACTGCATGCAATCTGAGATTGTAAAACGATGAATGATATTTTCAGTTAAGTTGTATTCTTACACATACCCGCGCTTATATAGTTCCTACCCAGCATGGGGCGTAGGGGGTGTTTGACACATGACGGCCCCCAAATCAGTCAGACAGTTCTCTCCGCATCTGCTTACTTACATTCTTAATGTGTTAAGTTCGCAAATATAGCATACACAATTTCAATGCGGTGCCTGGTCTCCCTCATTCGATTTGGAATTGTTCTGCGATTAGTCGGTTCCACTTTTCTCAGACTGATAGTTTTTAAACAAATGCAATTCGGTAATGCAAGCACACCAATGTGCATGCACTAACAAACCATTATACTTACTCAACTATTGCATGTATACTGATTCACCATATGTCCGTCTTACATACCTATGTAACCGTACATGCTCAGTCTCTATATAACTAATATCAAATGAAATTGTTCAGTTTCAACCACTAAAGAACATAGACAAGTCCATCTACGACCCGCGCTGCTTGTGAAATTCACACTAAGATACCTATATACCATAATTATGCACATTGCTGCCAACGACAATAACCCAACGCGTAATGATAGCACGATACAATAGCCTTGACTGGTGCATAGCGCAACATATCAAACTAACGCCATGTGGCTGGTTTCGTTAAAGTAACCCCCTTGTGATATGCGAATAGCAATCGTTATTATTGCAGAGATCTGCAATTAATAGATATTTAGCGAACTTAGAGTAAAAATATATCCGTCGTACCGCTAGACACAATTGTACAAGTAGTAACTGAGTATTAATGCAAAACGTACAAAATATGTTGTTTCTATTTCATTCTTAATTGCAAGAAACAAACTCCAAGCGATTGCTTAACGCTTTGTAGCCTGTACAACGCTAAATAAAAAAAATAAAAATTTGACACGTGGCCGGGCTCGAAACCGCCACACAATGAAGACGAAAGCTTTCAATGTCCGACGCTCTACCGACTGCGCCACAGCGGCAAACTGTCTGGCAAGAATCGGAACATATATATCAAGGTATTTGTTCACGTGTTCGGTTGAGTAGTTT
Source organism: Lutraria lutraria (assembly GCA_964023205.1). Lineage (NCBI taxonomy): Eukaryota > Metazoa > Mollusca > Bivalvia > Venerida > Mactridae > Lutraria > Lutraria lutraria. The sequence goes on along the minus strand of OZ026839.1, from coordinate 7,134,439 downwards.
CATATTACTGTAAACTTGACAAGTTTTACGCTATCAAAATTTATTGTAACATGCATACGTGGATATATGACCATATAACCATTTCCCATGCAGTCCTAGATACTCTGGTTGTGCGTTTCCTGTACGCAATTGGGTTACTTCCCTTTGTTGATGGTGCACGCTTATGCGTGTTTGTTACCTACAGGGTGTGACAAAAAATGTGTGCATCTTACCAAGTATACATCTACCAACTGCATGCAATCTGAGATTGTAAAACGATGAATGACATTTTCAGTTAAGTTGTATTCTTACACATACCCGCGCTTATATAGTTCCTACCCAGCATGGGGCGTAGGGGGTGTTTGACACAAGACGGCCCCCAAATCAGTCAGACAGTTCTCTCCGCATCTGCTTACTTACATTCTTAATGTGTTAAGGACGCAAATATAGCATACACAATTTCAATGCGGTGCCTGGTCTCCCTCATTCGATTTGGAATTGTTCTGCGATTATTCGGTTCCATTTTTCTCAGACTGATAGTTTTTAAACAAATGCAATTCTGTAATGCAAGCACACCAATGTGCATGCACTAACAAACCATTATACTTACTCAACTATTGCATGTATACTGATTCACCATATGTCCGTCTTACATACCTATGTAACCGTACATGCTCAGTCTCTATATAACTAATATCAAATGAAATTGTTCAGTTTCAGCCACTAAAGAACATAGACAAGTCCATCTACGACCCGCGCTGCTTGTGAAATTCACACTAAGATACCTATATACCATAATTATGCACATTGCTGCCAACGACAATAACCCAACGCGTAATGATAGCACGATACAATAGCCTTGACTGGTGCATAGCGCAACATATCAAACTAACGCCATGTGGCTGGTTTCGTTAAAGTAACCCCCTTGTGATATGCGAATAGAGATCTGCAATTAATAGATATTTAGCGAACTTAGAGTAAAAATATATCCGTCGTACCGCTAGACACAATTGTACAAGTAGTAACTGAGTATTAATGCAAAACGTACAAAATATGTTGTTTCTATTTCATTCTTAATTGCAAGAAACAAACTCCAAGCGATTGCTTAACGCTTTGTAGCCTGTACAACGCTAAATAAAAAAAATAAAAATTTGACACGTGGCCGGGCTCGAAACCGCCACACAATGAAGACGAAAGCTTTCAATGTCCGACGCTCTACCGACTGCGCCACAGCGGCAAACTGTCTGGCAAGAATCGGAACATATATATCAAGGTATTTGTTCACGTGTTCGGTTGAGTAGTTTCATATTACTGTAAACTTGACAAGTTTTACGCTATCAAAATTTATTGTAACATGCATACGTGGATATATGACCATATAACCATTTCCCATGCAGTCCTAGATACTCTGGTTGTGCGTTTCCTGTACGCAATTGGGTTACTTCCCTTTGTTGATGGTGCACGCTTATGCGTGTTTGTTACCTACAGGGTGTGACAAAAAATGTGTGCATCTTACCAAGTATACATCTACCAACTGCATGCAATCTGAGATTGTAAAACGATGAATGACATTTTCAGTTAAGTTGTATTCTTACACATACCCGCGCTTATATAGTTCCTACCCAGCATGGGGCGTAGGGGGTGTTTGACACAAGACGGCCCCCAAATCAGTCAGACAGTTCTCTCCGCATCTGCTTACTTACATTCTTAATGTGTTAAGGACGCAAATATAGCATACACAATTTCAATGCGGTGCCTGGTCTCCCTCATTCGATTTGGAATTGTTCTGCGATTATTCGGTTCCATTTTTCTCAGACTGATAGTTTTTAAACAAATGCAATTCTGTAATGCAAGCACACCAATGTGCATGCACTAACAAACCATTATACTTACTCAACTATTGCATGTATACTGATTCACCATATGTCCGTCTTACATACCTATGTAACCGTACATGCTCAGTCTCTATATAACTAATATCAAATGAAATTGTTCAGTTTCAGCCACTAAAGAACATAGACAAGTCCATCTACGACCCGCGCTGCTTGTGAAATTCACACTAAGATACCTATATACCATAATTATGCACATTGCTGCCAACGACAATAACCCAACGCGTAATGATAGCACGATACAATAGCCTTGACTGGTGCATAGCGCAACATATCAAACTAACGCCATGTGGCTGGTTTCGTTAAAGTAACCCCCTTGTGATATGCGAATAGAGATCTGCAATTAATAGATATTTAGCGAACTTAGAGTAAAAATATATCCGTCGTACCGCTAGACACAATTGTACAAGTAGTAACTGAGTATTAATGCAAAACGTACAAAATATGTTGTTTCTATTTCATTCTTAATTGCAAGAAACAAACTCCAAGCGATTGCTTAACGCTTTGTAGCCTGTATAACGCTAAATAAAAAAAATAAAAATTTGACACGTGGCCGGGCTCGAAACCGCCACACAATGAAGACGAAAGCTTTCAATGTCCGACGCTCTACCGACTGCGCCACAGCGGCAAACTGTCTGGCAAGAATCGGAACATATATATCAAGGTATTTGTTCACGTGTTCGGTTGAGTAGTTTCATATTACTGTAAACTTGACAAGTTTTACGCTATCAAAATTTATTGTAACATGCATACGTGGATATATGACCATATAACCATTTCCCATGCAGTCCTAGATACTCTGGTTGTGCGTTTCCTGTACGCAATTGGGTTACTTCGCTTTGTTGATGGTGCACGCTTATGCGTGTTTGTTACCTACAGGGTGTGACAAAAAATGTGTGCATCTTACCAAGTATACATCTACCAACTGCATGCAATCTGAGATTGTAAAACGATGAATGACATTTTCAGTTAAGTTGTATTCTTACACATACCCGCGGTTATATAGTTCCTACCCAGCATGGGGCGTAGGGGGTGTTTGACACAAGACGGCCCCCAAATCAGTCAGACAGTTCTCACCGCATCTGCTTACTTACATTCTTAATGTGTTAAAGACGCAAATATAGCATACACAATTTCAATGCGGTGACTGGTCTCCCTCATTCGATTTGGAATTGTTCTGCGATTATTCGGTTCCATTTTTCTCAGACTGATAGTTTTTAAACAAATGCAATTCGGTAATGCAAGCACACCAATGTGCATGCACTAACAAACCATTATACTTACTCAACTATTGCATGTATACTGATTCACCATATGTCCGTCTTACATACCTATGTAACCGTACATGCTCAGTCTCTATATAACTAATATCAAATGAAATTGTTCAGTTTCAGCCACTAAAGAACATAGACAAGTCCATCTACGACCCGCGCTGCTTGTGAAATTCACACTAAGATACCTATATACCATAATTATGCACATTGCTGCCAACGACAATAACCCAACGCGTAATGATAGCACGATACAATAGCCTTGACTGGTGCATAGCGCAACATATCAAACTAACGCCATGTGGCTGGTTTCGTTAAAGTAACCCCCTTGTGATATGCGAATAGAGATCTGCAATTAATAGATATTTAGCGAACTTAGAGTAAAAATATATCCGTCGTACCGCTAGACACAATTGTACAAGTAGTAACTCAGTATTAATGCAAAACGTACAAAATATGTTGTTTCTATTTCATTCTTAATTGCAAGAAACAAACTCCAAGCGATTGCTTAACGCTTTGTAGCCTGTATAACGCTAAATAAAAAAAATAAAAATTTGACACGTGGCCGGGCTCGAAACCGCCACACAATGAAGACGAAAGCTTTCAATGTCCGACGCTCTACCGACTGCGCCACAGCGGCAAACTGTCTGGGAAGAATCGGAACATATATATCAAGGTATTTGTGCACGTGTTCGGTTGAGTAGTTTCATATTACTGTAAACTTGACAAGTTTTACGCTATCAAAATTTATTGTAACATGCATACGTGGATATATGACCATATAACCATTTCCCATGCAGTCCTAGATACTCTGGTTGTGCGTTTCCTGTACGCAATTGGGTTACTTCCCTTTGTTGATGGTGCACGCTTATGCGTGTTTGTTACCTACAGGGTGTGACAAAAAATGTGTGCATCTTACCAAATATACATCTACCAACTGCATGCAATCTGAGATTGTAAAACGATGAATGACATTTTCAGTTAAGTTGTATTCTTACACATACCCGGGCTTATATAGTTCCTACCCAGCATGGGGCGTAGGGGGTGTTTGACACAAGACGGCCCCCAAATCAGTCAGACAGTTCTCTCCGCATCTGCTTACTTACATTCTTAATGTGTTAAGGACGCAAATATAGCATACACAATTTCAATGCGGTGCCTGGTCTCCCTCATTCGATTTGGAATTGTTCTGCGATTATTCGGTTCCATTTTTCTCAGACTGATAGTTTTTAAACAAATGCAATTCGGTAATGCAAGCACACCAATGTGCATGCACTAACAAACCATTATACTTACTCAACTATTGCATGTATACTGATTCACCATATGTCCGTCTTACATACCAATGTAACCGTACATGCTCAGTCTCTATATAACTAATATCAAATGAAATTGTTCAGTTTCAGCCACTAAAGAACATAGACAAGTCCATCTACGACCCGCGCTGCTTGTGAAATTCACACTAAGATACCTATATACCATAATTATGCACATTGCTGCCAACGACAATAACCCAACGCGTAATGATAGCACGATACAATAGCCTTGACTGGTGCATAGCGCAACATATCAAACTAACGCCGTGTGGCTGGTTTCGTTAAAGTAACCCCCTTGTGATATGCGAATAGAGATCTGCAATTAATAGATATTTAGCGAACTTAGAGTAAAAATATATCCGTCGTACCGCTAGACACAATTGTACAAGTAGTAACTGAGTATTAATGCAAAACGTACACAATATGTTGTTTCTATTTCATTCTTAATTGCAAGAAACAAACTCCAAGCGATTGCTTAACGCTTTGTAGCCTGTATAACGCTAAATAAAAAAAATAAAAATTTGACACGTGGCCGGGCTCGAAACCGCCACACAATGAAGACGAAAGCTTTCAATGTCCGACGCTCTACCGACTGCGCCACAGCGGCAAACAGTCTGGCAAGAATCGGAACATATATATCAAGGTATTTGTGCACGTGTTCGGTTGAGTAGTTTCATATTACTGTAAACTTGACAAGTTTTACGCTATCAAAATTTATTGTAACATGCATACGTGGATATATGACCATATAACCATTTCCCATGCAGTCCTAGATACTCTGGTTGTGCGTTTCCTGTACGCAATTGGGTTACTTCCCTTTGTTGATGGTGCACGCTTATGCGTGTTTGTTACCTACAGGGTGTGACAAAAAATGTGTGCATCTTACCAAATATACATCTACCAACTGCATGCAATCTGAGATTGTAAAACGATGAATGACATTTTCAGTTAAGTTGTATTCTTACACATACCCGGGCTTATATAGTTCCTACCCAGCATGGGGCGTAGGGGGTGTTTGACACAAGACGGCCCCCAAATCAGTCAGACAGTTCTCTCCGCATCTGCTTACTTACATTCTTAATGTGTTAAGGACGCAAATATAGCATACACAATTTCAATGCGGTGCCTGGTCTCCCTCATTCAATTTGGAATTGTTCTGCGATTATTCGGTTCCATTTTTCTCAGACTGATAGTTTTTAAACAAATGCAATTCGGTTATGCAAGCACACCAATGTGCATGCACTAACAAACCATTATACATACTCAACTATTGCATGTATACTGATTCACCATATGTCCGTCTTACATACCTATGTAGCCGTACATGCTCAGTCTCTATATAACTAATATCAAATGAAATTGTTCAGTTTCAACCACTAAAGAACATACACAAGTCCATCTACGACCCGCGCTGCTTGTGAAATTCACACTAAGATACCTATATACCATAATTATGCACATTGCTGCCAACGACAATAACCCAACGCGTAATGATAGCACGATACAATAGCCTTGACTGGTGCATAGCGCAACATATCAAACTAACGCCATGTGGCTGGTTTCGTTAAAGTAACCCCCTTGTGATATGCGAATAGCAATCGCTATTATTGCAGAGATCTGCAATTAATAGATATTTAGCGAACTTAGAGTAAAAATATATCCGTCGTACCGCTAGACACAATTGTACAAGTAGTAACTGAGTATTAATGCAAAACGTACAAAATATGTTGTTTCTATTTCATTCTTAATTGCAAGAAACAAACTCCAAGCGACTGCTTAACGCTTTGTAGCCTGTATAACGCTAAATAAAAAAATAAAAATTTGACACGTGGCCGGGCTCGAAACCGCCACACAATGAAGACGAAAGCTTTCAATGTCCGACGCTCTACCGACTGCGCCACAGTGGCACACTGTCTGACGAGAATCGGAACATATATATCAAGGTATTTGTGCACGTGTTCGGTTGAGTAGTTTCATATTACTGTAAACTTGACAAGTTTTACGCTATCAAAATTTATTGTAACATGCATACGTGGATATATGACCATATAACCATTTCCCATGCAGTCCTAGATACTCTGGTTGTGAGTTTCCTGTACGCAATTGGGTTACTTCCCTTTGTTGATGGTGCACGCTTATGCGTGTTTGTTACCTACAGGGTGTGACAAAAAATGTGTGCATCTTACCAAGTATACATCTACCAACAGCATGCAATCTGAGATTGTAAAACGATGAATGACATTTTCAGTTAAGTTGTATTCTTACACATACCCGGGCTTATATAGTTCCTACCCAGCATGGGGTGTAGGGGTTGTTTGACACAAGACGGCCCCAAATCAGTCAGACAGTTCTCTCCGCATCTGCTTACTTACATTCTTAATGTGTTAAGGACGCAAATATAGCATACACAATTTCAATGCGGTGCCTGGTCTCCCTCATTCGATTTGGAATTGTTCTGCGATTAGTCGGTTCCACTTTTCTCAGACTGATAGTTTTTAAACAAATGCAATTCGGTAATGCAAGCACACCAATGTGCATGCACTAACAAACCATTATACTTACTCAACTATTGCATGTATACTGATTCACCATATGTCCGTCTTACATACCTATGTAACCGTACATGCTCAGTCTCTATAAAACTAATATCAAATAAAATTGTTCAGTTTCAACCACTAATGAACATAGACAAGTCCATCTACGACCCGCGCTGCTTGTGAAATTCACACTAAGATACCTATATACCATAATTATGCACATTGCTGCTAACGACAATAACCCAACGCGTAATGATAGCACGATACAATAGCCTTGACTGGTGCATAGCGCAACATATCAAACTAACGCCATGTGGCTGGTTTCGTTAAAGTAACCCCCTTGTGATATGCGAATAGAGATCTGCAATTAATAGATATTTAGCGAACTTAGAGTAAAAATATATCCGTCGTACCGCTAGACACAATTGTACAAGTAGTAACTGAGTATTAATGCAAAACGTACAAAATATGTTGTTTCTATTTCATTCTTAATTGCAAGAAACAAACTCCAAGCGATTGCTTAACGCTTTGTAGCCTGTATAACGCTAAATAAAAAAAATAAAAATTTGACACGTGGCCGGGCTCGAAACCGCCACACAATGAAGACGAAAGCTTTCAATGTCCGACGCTCTACCGACTGCGCCACAGCGGCAAACTGTCTGGCAAGAATCGGAACATATATATCAAGGTATTTGTGCACGTGTTCGGTTGAGTAGTTTCATATTACTGTAAACTTGACAAGTTTTACGCTATCAAAATTTATTGTAACATGCATACGTGGATATATGACCATATAACCATTTCCCATGCAGTCCTAGATACTCTGGTTGTGCGTTTCCTGTACGCAATTGGGTTACTTCCCTTTGTTGATGGTGCACGCTTATGCGTGTTTGTTACCTACAGGGTGTGACAAAAAATGTGTGCATCTTACCAAATATACATCTACCAACTGCATGCAATCTGAGATTGTAAAACGATGAATGACATTTTCAGTTAAGTTGTATTCTTACACATACCCGGGCTTATATAGTTCCTACCCAGCATGGGGTGTAGGGGTTGTTTGACACAAGACGGCCCCCAAATCAGTCAGACAGTTCTCTCCGCATCTGCTTACTTACATTCTTAATGTGTTAAGGACGCAAATATAGCATACACAATTTCAATGCGGTGCCTGGTCTCCCTCATTCGATTTGGAATTGTTCTGCGATTATTCGGTTCCATTTTTCTCAGACTGATAGTTTTTAAACAAATGCAATTCGGTAATGCAAGCACACCAATGTGCATGCACTAACAAACCATTATACTTACTCAACTATTGCATGTATACTGATTCACCATATGTCCGTCTTACATACCTATGTAACCGTACATGCTCAGTCTCTATATAACTAATATCAAATGAAATTGTTCAGTTTCAGCCACTAAAGAACATAGACAAGTCCATCTACGACCCGCGCTGCTTGTGAAATTCACACTAAGATACCTATATACCATAATTATGCACATTGCTGCCAACGACAATAACCCAACGCGTAATGATAGCACGATACAATAGCCTTGACTGGTGCATAGCGCAACATATCAAACTAACGCCGTGTGGCTGGTTTCGTTAAAGTAACCCCCTTGTGATATGCGAATAGAGATCTCCAATTAATAGATATTTAGCGAACTTAGAGTAAAAATATATCCGTCGTACCGCTAGACACAATTGTACAAGTAGTAACTGAGTATTAATGCAAAACGTACACAATATGTTGTTTCTATTTCATTCTTAATTGCAAGAAACAAACTCCAAGCGATTGCTTAACGCTTTGTAGCCTGTATAACGCTAAATAAAAAAAATAAAAATTTGACACGTGGCCGGGCTCGAAACCGCCACACAATGAAGACGAAAGCTTTCAATGTCCGACGCTCTACCGACTGCGCCACAGCGGCAAACTGTCTGGCAAGAATCGGAACATATATATCAAGGTATTTGTGCACGTGTTCGGTTGAGTAGTTTCATATTACTGTAAACTTGACAAGTTTTACGCTATCAAAATTTATTGTAACATGCATACGTGGATATATGACCATATAACCATTTCCCATGCAGTCCTAGATACTCTGGTTGTGCGTTTCCTGTACGCAATTGGGTTACTTCCCTTTGTTGATGGTGCACGCTTATGCGTGTTTGTTACCTACAGGGTGTGACAAAAAATGTGTGCATCTTACCAAATATACATCTACCAACTGCATGCAATCTGAGATTGTAAAACGATGAATGACATTTTCAGTTAAGTTGTATTCTTACACATACCCGGGCTTATATAGTTCCTACCCAGCATGGGGCGTAGGGGGTGTTTGACACAAGACGGCCCCCAAATCAGTCAGACAGTTCTCTCCGCATCTGCTTACTTACATTCTTAATGTGTTAAGGACGCAAATATAGCATACACAATTTCAATGCGGTGCCTGGTCTCCCTCATTCGATTTGGAATTGTTCTGCGATTATTCGGTTCCATTTTTCTCAGACTGATAGTTTTTAAACAAATGCAATTCGGTTATGCAAGCACACCAATGTGCATGCACTAACAAACCATTATACATACTCAAATATGGCATGTATACTGATTCACCATATGTCCATCTTACATACCTATGTAACCGTACATGCTCAGTCTCTATATAACTAATATCAAATGAAATTGTTCAGTTTCAGCCACTAAAGAACATAGACAAGTCCATCTACGACCCGCGCTGCTTGTGAAATTCACACTAAGATACCTATATACCATAATTATGCACATTGCTGCCAACGACAATAACCCAACGCGTAATGATAGCACGATAAAATAGCCTTGACTGGTGCATAGCGCAACATATCAAACTAACGCCATGTGGCTGGTTTCGTTAAAGTAACCCCCTTGTGATATGCGAATAGAGATCTGCAATTAATAGATATTTAGCGAACTTAGAGTAAAAATATATCCGTCGTACCGCTAGACACAATTGTACAAGTAGTAACTGAGTATTAATGCAAAACGTACAAAATATGTTGTTTCTATTTCATTCTTAATTGCAAGAAACAAACTCCAAGCGATTGCGTAACGCTTTGTAGCCTGTATAACGCTAAATAAAAAAAATAAAAATTTGACACGTCGCCGGGCTCGAAACCGCCACACAATGAAGACGAAAGCTTTCAATGTCCGACGCTCTACCGACTGCGCCACAGCGGCAAACTGTCTGGCAAGAATCGGAACATATATATCAAGGTATTTGTGCACGTGTTCGGTTGAGTAGTTTCATATTACTGTAAACTTGACAAGTTTTACGCTATCAAAATTTATTGTAACATGCATACGTGGATATATGACCATATAACCATTTCCCATGCAGTCCTAGATACTCTGGTTGTGCGTTTCCTGTACGCAATTGGGTTACTTCCCTTTGTTGATGGTGCACGCTTATGCGTGTTTGTTACCTACAGGGTGTGACAAAAAATGTGTGCATCTTACCAAGTATACATCTACCAACAGCATGCAATCTGAGATTGTAAAACGATGAATGACATTTTCAGTTAAGTTGTATTCTTACACATACCCGGGCTTATATAGTTCCTACCCAGCATGGGGTGTAGGGGTTGTTTGACACAAGACGGCCCCCAAATCAGTCAGACAGTTCTCTCCGCATCTGCTTACTTACATTCTTAATGTGTTAAGGACGCAAATATAGCATACACAATTTCAATGCGGTGCCTGGTCTCCCTCATTCGATTTGGAATTGTTCTGCGATTAGTCGGTTCCACTTTTCTCAGACTGATAGTTTTTAAACAAATGCAATTCGGTAATGCAAGCACACCAATGTGCATGCACTAACAAACCATTATACTTACTCAACTATTGCATGTATACTGATTCACCATATGTCCGTCTTACATACCTATGTAACCGTACATGCTCAGTCTCTATATAACTAATATCAAATGAAATTGTTCAGTTTCAACCACTAAAGAACATAGACAAGTCCATCTACGACCCGCGCTGCTTGTGAAATTCACACTAAGATACCTATATACCATAATTATGCACATTGCTGCCAACGACAATAACCCAACGCGTAATGATAGCACGATACAATAGCATTGACTGGTGCATAGCGCAACATATCAAACTAACGCCATGTGGCTGGTTTCGTTAAAGTAACCCCCTTGTGATATGTGAATAGAGATCTGCAATTAATAGATATTTAGCGAACTTAGAGTAAAAATATATCCGTCGTACCGCTAGACACAATTGTACAAGTAGTAACTGAGTATTAATGCAAAACGTACAAAATATGTTGTTTCTATTTCATTCTTAATTGCAAGAAACAAACTCCAAGCGATTGCGTAACGCTTTGTAGCCTGTATAACGCTAAATTAAAAAAATTAAAATTTGACACGTGGCCGGGCTCGAAACCGCTACAGAATGAAGACGAAAGCTTTCAATGTCCGACGCTCTACTGACTGCGCCACAGCGGCACACTGTCTGGCAAGAATCGGAACATATATATCAAGGTATTTGTGCACGTGTTCGGTTGAGTAGTTTCATATTACTGTAAACTTGACAAGTTTTACGCTATCAGAATTTATTGTAACATACATACGTGGATATATGACCATATAACCATTTCCCATGCAGTCCTAGATACTCTGGTTGTGCGTTTCCTGTACGCAATTGGGTTACTTCCCTTTGTTGATGGTGCACGCTTATGCGTGTTTGTTACCTACAGGGTGTGACAAAAAATGTGTGCATCTTACCAAGTATACATCTACCAACAGCATGCAATCTGAGATTGTAAAACGATGAATGACATTTTCAGTTAAGTTGTATTCTTACACATACCCGGGCTTATATAGTTCCTACCCAGCATGGGGCGTAGGGGGTGTTTGACACAAGACGGCCCCCAAATCAGTCAGACAGTTCTCTCCGCATCTGCTTACTTACATTCTTAATGTGTTAAGGACGCAAATATAGCATACACAATTTCAATGCGGTGCCTGGTCTCCCTCATTCGATTTGGAATTGTTCTGCGATTATTCGGTTCCATTTTTCTCAGACTGATAGTTTTTAAACAAATGCAATTCGGTTATGCAAGCACACCAATGTGCATGCACTAACAAACCATTATACATACTCAACTATTGCATGTATACTGATTCACCATATGTCCGTCTTACATACCTATGTAGCCGTACATGCTCAGTCTCTATATAACTAATATCAAATGAAATTGTTCAGTTTCAACCACTAAAGAACATAGACAAGTCCATCTACGACCCGCGCTGCTTGTGAAATTCACACTAAGATACCTATATACCATAATTATGCACATTGCTGCCAACGACAATAACCCAACGCGTAATGATAGCACGATACAATAGCCTTGACTGGTGCATAGCGCAACATATCAAACTAACGCCATGTGGCTGGTTTCGTTAAAGTAACCCCCTTGTGATATGCGAATAGCAATCGCTATTATTGCAGAGATCTGCAATTAATAGATATTTAGCGAACTTAGAGTAAAAATATATCCGTCGTACCGCTAGACACAATTGTACAAGTAGTAACTGAGTATTAATGCAAAACGTACAAAATATGTTGTTTCTATTTCATTCTTAATTGCAAGAAACAAACTCCAAGCGATTGCGAAACGCTTTGTAGCCTGTATAACGCTAAATAAAAAAATAAAAATTTGACACGTGGCCGGGCTCGAAACCGCCACACAATGAAGACGAAAGCTTTCAATGTCCGACGCTCTACCGACTGCGCCACAGTGGCACACTGTCTGACGAGAATCGGAACATATATATCAAGGTATTTGTGCACGTGTTCGGTTGAGTAGTTTCATATTACTGTAAACTTGACAAGTTTTACGCTATCAAAATTTATTGTAACATGCATACGTGGATATATGACCATATAACCATTTCCCATGCAGTCCTAGATACTCTGGTTGTGAGTTTCCTGTACGCAATTGGGTTACTTCCCTTTGTTGATGGTGCACGCTTATGCGTGTTTGTTACCTACAGGGTGTGACAAAAAATGTGTGCATCTTACCAAGTATACATCTACCAACAGCATGCAATCTGAGATTGTAAAACGATGAATGACATTTTCAGTTAAGTTGTATTCTTACACATACCAGGGCTTATATAGTTCCTACCCAGCATGGGGTGTAGGGGTTGTTTGACACAAGACGGCCCCAAATCAGTCAGACAGTTCTCTCCGCATCTGCTTACTTACATTCTTAATGTGTTAAGGACGCAAATATAGCATACACAATTTCAATGCGGTGCCTGGTCTCCCTCATTCGATTTGGAATTGTTCTGCGATTAGTCGGTTCCACTTTTCTCAGACTGATAGTTTTTAAACAAATGCAATTCGGTAATGCAAGCACACCAATGTGCATGCACTAACAAACCATTATACTTACTCAACTATTGCATGTATACTGATTCACCATATGTCCGTCTTACATACCTATGTAACCGTACATGCTCAGTCTCTATATAACTAATATCAAATAAAATTGTTCAGTTTCAACCACTAAAGAACATAGACAAGTCCATCTACGACCCGCGCTGCTTGTGAAATTCACACTAAGATACCTATATACCATAATTATGCACATTGCTGCCAACGACAATAACCCAACGCGTAATGATAGCACGATACAATAGCCTTGACTGGTGCATAGCGCAACATATCAAACTAACGCCATGTGGCTGGTTTCGTTAAAGTAACCCCCTTGTGATATGCGAATAGCAATCGCTATTATTGCAGAGATCTGCAATTAATAGATATTTAGCGAACTTAGAGTAAAAATATATCCGTCGTACCGCTAGACACAATTGTACAAGTAGTAACTGAGTATTAATGCAAAACGTACACAATATGTTGTTTCTATTTCATTCTTAATTGCAAGAAACAAACTCCAAGCGATTGCGTAACGCTTTGTAGCCTGTATAACGCTAAATAAAAGAAATAAAAATTTGACACGTGGCCGGGCTCGAACCCGCCACAAAATGTATACGAAAGCTTTCAATGTCCGACGCTCTACCGACTGCGCCACAGTGGCACACTGTCTGACGAGAATCGGAACATATATATCAAGGTATTTGTGCACGTGTTCGGTTGAGTAGTTTCATATTACTGTAAACTTGACAAGTTTTACGCTATCAAAATTTATTGTAACATGCATACGTGGATATATGACCATATAACCATTTCCCATGCAGTCCTAGATACTCTGGTTGTGCGTTTCCTGTACGCAATTGGGTTACTTCCCTTTGTTGATGGTGCACGCTTATGCGTGTTTGTTACCTACAGGGTGTGACAAAAAATGTGTGCATCTTACCAAGTATACATCTACCAACAGCATGCAATCTGAGATTGTAAAACGATGAATGACATTTTCAGTTAAGTTGTATTCTTACACATACCCGGGCTTATATAGTTCCTACCCAGCATGGGGTGTAGGGGGTGTTTGACACAAGACGGCCCCCAAATCAGTCAGACAGTTCTCTCCGCATCTGCTTACTTACATTCTTAATGTGTTAAGGACGCAAATATAGCATACACAATTTCAATGCGGTGCCTGGTCTCCCTCATTCGATTTGGAATTGTTCTGCGATTAGTCGGTTCCACTTTTCTCAGACTGATAGTTTTTAAACAAATGCAATTCGGTAATGCAAGCACACCAATGTGCATGCACTAACAAACCATTATACTTACTCAACTATTGCATGTATACTGATTCACCATATGTCCGTCTTACATACCTATGTAACCGTACATGCTCAGTCTCTATATAACTAATATCAAATGAAATTGTTCAGTTTCAACCACTAAAGAACATAGACAAGTCCATCTACGACCCGCGCTGCTTGTGAAATTCACACTAAGATACCTGTATACCATAATTATGCACATTGCTGCCAACGACAATAACCCAACGCGTAATGATAGCACGATACAATAGCATTGACTGGTGCATAGCGCAACATATCAAACTAACGCCATGTGGCTGGTTTCGTTAAAGTAACCCCCTTGTGATATGCGAATAGCAATCGCTATTATTGCAGAGATCTGCAATTAATAGATATTTAGCGAACTTAGAGTAAAAATATATCCGTCGTACCGCTAGACACAATTGTACAAGTAGTAACTCAGTATTAATGCAAAACGTACACAATATGTTGTTTCTATTTCATTCTTAATTGCAAGAAACAAACTCCAAGCGATTGCGTAACGCTTTGTAGCCTGTATAACGCTAAATAAAAAAAATAAAAATTTGACACGTGGCCGGGCTCGAACCCGCCACAAAATGTATACGAAAGCTTTCAATGTCCGACGCTCTACCGACTGCGCCACAGTGGCACACTGTCTGACGAGAATCGGAACATATATATCAAGGTATTTGTGCACGTGTTCGGTTGAGTAGTTTCATATTACTGTAAACTTGACAAGTTTTACGCTATCAAAATTTATTGTAACATGCATACGTGGATATATGACCATATAACCATTTCCCATGCAGTCCTAGATACTCTGGTTGTGCGTTTCCTGTACGCAATTGGGTTACTTCCCTTTGTTGATGGTGCACGCTTATGCGTGTTTGTTACCTACAGGGTGTGACAAAAAATGTGTGCATCTTACCAAGTATACATCTACCAACAGCATGCAATCTGAGATTGTAAAACGATGAATGACATTTTCAGTTAAGTTGTATTCTTACACATACCCGGGCTTATATAGTTCCTACCCAGCATGGGGTGTAGGGGGTGTTTGACACAAGACGGCCCCCAAATCAGTCAGACAGTTCTCTCCGCATCTGCTTACTTACATTCTTAATGTGTTAAGGACGCAAATATAGCATACACAATTTCAATGCGGTGTCTGGTCTCCCTCATTCGATTTGGAATTGTTCTGCGATTAGTCGGTTCCACTTTTCTCAGACTGATAGTTTTTAAACAAATGCAATTCGGTAATGCAAGCACACCAATGTGCATGCACTAACAAACCATTATACTTACTCAACTATTGCATGTATACTGATTCACCATATGTCCGTCTTACATACCTATGTAACCGTACATGCTCAGTCTCTATATAACTAATATCAAATAAAATTGTTCAGTTTCAACCACTAAAGAACATAGACAAGTCCATCTACGACCCGCGCTGCTTGTGAAATTCACACTAAGATACCTATATACCATAATTATGCACATTGCTGCCAACGACAATAACCCAACGCGTAATGATAGCACGATACAATAGCCTTGACTGGTGCATAGCGCAACATATCAAACTAACGCCATGTGGCTGGTTTCGTTAAAGTAACCCCCTTGTGATATGCGAATAGCAATCGCTATTATTGCAGAGATCTGCAATTAATAGATATTTAGCGAACTTAGAGTAAAAATATATCCGTCGTACCGCTAGACACAATTGTACAAGTAGTAACTGAGTATTAATGCAAAACGTACACAATATGTTGTTTCTATTTCATTCTTAATTGCAAGAAACAAACTCCAAGCGATTGCGTAACGCTTTGTAGCCTGTATAACGCTAAATAAAAAAAATAATAATTTGACACGTGGCCGGGCTCGAACCCGCCACAAAATGTATACGAAAGCTTTCAATGTCCGACGCTCTACCGACTGCGCCACAGTGGCACACTGTCTGACGAGAATCGGAACATATATATCAAGGTATTTGTGCACGTGTTCGGTTGAGTAGTTTCATATTACTGTAAACTTGACAAGTTTTACGCTATCAAAATTTATTGTAACATGCATACGTGGATATATGACCATATAACCATTTCCCATGCAGTCCTAGATACTCTGGTTGTGCGTTTCCTGTACGCAATTGGGTTACTTCCCTTTGTTGATGGTGCACGCTTATGCGTGTTTGTTACCTACAGGGTGTGACAAAAAATGTGTGCATCTTACCAAGTATACATCTACCAACAGCATGCAATCTGAGATTGTAAAACGATGAATGACATTTTCAGTTAAGTTGTATTCTTACACATACCCGGGCTTATATAGTTCCTACCCAGCATGGGGTGTAGGGGGTGTTTGACACAAGACGGCCCCCAAATCAGTCAGACAGTTCTCTCCGCATCTGCTTACTTACATTCTTAATGTGTTAAGGACGCAAATATAGCATACACAATTTCAATGCGGTGCCTGGTCTCCCTCATTCGATTTGGAATTGTTCTGCGATTAGTCGGTTCCACTTTTCTCAGACTGATAGTTTTTAAACAAATGCAATTCGGTAATGCAAGCACACCAATGTGCATGCACTAACAAACCATTATACTTACTCAACTATTGCATGTATACTGATTCAGCATATGTCCGTCTTACATACCTATGTAACCGTACATGCTCAGTCTCTATATAACTAATATCAAATGAAATTGTTCAGTTTCAACCACTAAAGAACATAGACAAGTCCATCTACGACCCGCGCTGCTTGTGAAATTCACACTAAGATACCTGTATACCATAATTATGCACATTGCTGCTAACGACAATAACCCAACGCGTAATGATAGCACGATACAATAGCCTTGACTGGTGCATAGCGCAACATATCAAACTAACGCCATGTGGCTGGTTTCGTTAAAGTAACCCCCTTGTGATATGCGAATAGCAATCGCTATTATTGCAGAGATCTGCAATTAATAGATATTTAGCGAACTTAGAGTAAAAATATATCCGTCGTACCGCTAGACACAATTGTACAAGTAGTAACTCAGTATTAATGCAAAACGTACACAATATGTTGTTTCTATTTCATTCTTAATTGCAAGAAACAAACTCCAAGCGATTGCGTAACGCTTTGTAGCCTGTATAACGCTAAATAAAAAAAATAAAAATTTGACACGTGGCCGGGCTCGAACCCGCCACAAAATGTATACGAAAGCTTTCAATGTCCGACGCTCTACCGACTGCGCCACAGTGGCACACTGTCTGACGAGAATCGGAACATATATATCAAGGTATTTGTGCACGTGTTCGGTTGAGTAGTTTCATATTACTGTAAACTTGACAAGTTTTACGCTATCAAAATTTATTGTAACATGCATACGTGGATATATGACCATATAACCATTTCCCATGCAGTCCTAGATACTCTGGTTGTGCGTTTCCTGTACGCAATTGGGTTACTTCCCTTTGTTGATGGTGCACGCTTATGCGTGTTTGTTACCTACAGGGTGTGACAAAAAATGTGTGCATCTTACCAAGTATACATCTACCAACAGCATGCAATCTGAGATTGTAAAACGATGAATGACATTTTCAGTTAAGTTGTATTCTTACACATACCCGGGCTTATATAGTTCCTACCCAGCATGGGGTGTAGGGGGTGTTTGACACAAGACGGCCCCCAAATCAGTCAGACAGTTCTCTCCGCATCTGCTTACTTACATTCTTAATGTGTTAAGGACGCAAATATAGCATACACAATTTCAATGCGGTGTCTGGTCTCCCTCATTCGATTTGGAATTGTTCTGCGATTAGTCGGTTCCACTTTTCTCAGACTGATAGTTTTTAAACAAATGCAATTCGGTAATGCAAGCACACCAATGTGCATGCA
Organism: Lutraria lutraria; assembly: GCA_964023205.1. Classification (NCBI taxonomy): domain Eukaryota; kingdom Metazoa; phylum Mollusca; class Bivalvia; order Venerida; family Mactridae; genus Lutraria; species Lutraria lutraria. Next base: position 7,115,805 of record OZ026839.1, on the reverse strand, counting down.
CTAACAAACCATTATACTTACTCAACTATTGCATGTATACTGATTCACCATATGTCCGTCTTACATACCTATGTAACCGTACATGCTCAGTCTCTATATAACTAATATCAAATGAAATTGTTCAGTTTCAACCACTAAAGAACATACACAAGTCCATCTACGACCCGCGCTGCTTGTGAAATTCACACTAAGATACCTATATACCATAATTATGCACATTGCTGCTAACGACAATAACCCAACGCGTAATGATAGCACGATACAATAGCCTTGACTGGTGCATAGCGCAACATATCAAACTAACGCCATGTGGCTGGTTTCGTTAAAGTAACCCCCTTGTGATATGCGAATAGCAATCGCTATTATTGCAGAGATCTGCAATTAATAGATATTTAGCGAACTTAGAGTAAAAATATATCCGTCGTACCGCTAGACACAATTGTACAAGTAGTAACTGAGTATTAATGCAAAACGTACACAATATGTTGTTTCTATTTCATTCTTAATTGCAAGAAACAAACTCCAAGCGATTGCGTAACGCTTTGTAGCCTGTATAACGCTAAATAAAAAAAATAAAAATTTGACACGTGGCCGGGCTCGAACCCGCCACAAAATGTATACGAAAGCTTTCAATGTCCGACGCTCTACCGACTGCGCCACAGTGGCACACTGTCTGACGAGAATCGGAACATATATATCAAGGTATTTGTGCACGTGTTCGGTTGAGTAGTTTCATATTACTGTAAACTTGACAAGTTTTACGCTATCAAAATTTATTGTAACATGCATACGTGGATATATGACCATATAACCATTTCCCATGCAGTCCTAGATACTCTGGTTGTGCGTTTCCTGTACGCAATTGGGTTACTTCCCTTTGTTGATGGTGCACGCTTATGCGTGTTTGTTACCTACAGGGTGTGACAAAAAATGTGTGCATCTTACCAAGTATACATCTACCAACAGCATGCAATCTGAGATTGTAAAACGATGAATGACATTTTCAGTTAAGTTGTATTCTTACACATACCCGGGCTTATATAGTTCCTACCCAGCATGGGGTGTAGGGGGTGTTTGACACAAGACGGCCCCCAAATCAGTCAGACAGTTCTCTCCGCATCTGCTTACTTACATTCTTAATGTGTTAAGGACGCAAATATAGCATACACAATTTCAATGCGGTGCCTGGTCTCCCTCATTCGATTTGGAATTGTTCTGCGATTAGTCGGTTCCACTTTTCTCAGACTGATAGTTTTTAAACAAATGCAATTCGGTAATGCAAGCACACCAATGTGCATGCACTAACAAACCATTATACTTACTCAACTATTGCATGTATACTGATTCACCATATGTCCGTCTTACATACCTATGTAACCGTACATGCTCAGTCTCTATATAACTAATATCAAATGAAATTGTTCAGTTTCAACCACTAAAGAACATAGACAAGTCCATCTACGACCCGCGCTGCTTGTGAAATTCACACTAAGATACCTATATACCATAATTATGCACATTGCTGCTAACGACAATAACCCAACGCGTAATGATAGCACGATACAATAGCCTTGACTGGTGCATAGCGCAACATATCAAACTAACGCCATGTGGCTGGTTTCGTTAAAGTAACCCCCTTGTGATATGCGAATAGCAATCGCTATTATTGCAGAGATCTGCAATTAATAGATATTTAGCGAACTTAGAGTAAAAATATATCCGTCGTACCGCTAGACACAATTGTACAAGTAGTAACTGAGTATTAATGCAAAACGTACACAATATGTTGTTTCTATTTCATTCTTAATTGCAAGAAACAAACTCCAAGCGATTGCGTAACGCTTTGTAGCCTGTATAACGCTAAATAAAAAAAATAAAAATTTGACACGTGGCCGGGCTCGAACCCGCCACAAAATGTATACGAAAGCTTTCAATGTCCGACGCTCTACCGACTGCGCCACAGTGGCACACTGTCTGACGAGAATCGGAACATATATATCAAGGTATTTGTGCACGTGTTCGGTTGAGTAGTTTCATATTACTGTAAACTTGACAAGTTTTACGCTATCAAAATTTATTGTAACATGCATACGTGGATATATGACCATATAACCATTTCCCATGCAGTCCTAGATACTCTGGTTGTGCGTTTCCTGTACGCAATTGGGTTACTTCCCTTTGTTGATGGTGCACGCTTATGCGTGTTTGTTACCTACAGGGTGTGACAAAAAATGTGTGCATCTTACCAAGTATACATCTACCAACAGCATGCAATCTGAGATTGTAAAACGATGAATGACATTTTCAGTTAAGTTGTATTCTTACACATACCCGGGCTTATATAGTTCCTACCCAGCATGGGGTGTAGGGGGTGTTTGACACAAGACGGCCCCCAAATCAGTCAGACAGTTCTCTCCGCATCTGCTTACTTACATTCTTAATGTGTTAAGGACGCAAATATAGCATACACAATTTCAATGCGGTGCCTGGTCTCCCTCATTCGATTTGGAATTGTTCTGCGATTAGTCGGTTCCACTTTTCTCAGACTGATAGTTTTTAAACAAATGCAATTCGGTAATGCAAGCACACCAATGTGCATGCACTAACAAACCATTATACTTACTCAACTATTGCATGTATACTGATTCACCATATGTCCGTCTTACATACCTATGTAACCGTACATGCTCAGTCTCTATATAACTAATATCAAATGAAATTGTTCAGTTTCAACCACTAAAGAACATAGACAAGTCCATCTACGACCCGCGCTGCTTGTGAAATTCACACTAAGATACCTATATACCATAATTATGCACATTGCTGCCAACGACAATAACCCAACGCGTAATGATAGCACGATACAATAGCCTTGACTGGTGCATAGCGCAACATATCAAACTAACGCCATGTGGCTGGTTTCGTTAAAGTAACCCCCTTGTGATATGCGAATAGCAATCGCTATTATTGCAGAGATCTGCAATTAATAGATATTTAGCGAACTTAGAGTAAAAATATATCCGTCGTACCGCTAGACACAATTGTACAAGTAGTAACTGAGTATTAATGCAAAACGTACACAATATGTTGTTTCTATTTCATTCTTAATTGCAAGAAACAAACTCCAAGCGATTGCGTAACGCTTTGTAGCCTGTATAACGCTAAATAAAAAAAATAAAAATTTGACACGTGGCCGGGCTCGAACCCGCCACAAAATGTATACGAAAGCTTTCAATGTCCGACGCTCTACCGACTGCGCCACAGTGGCACACTTTCTGACGAGAATCGGAACATATATATCAAGGTATTTGTGCACGTGTTCGGTTGAGTAGTTTCATATTACTGTAAACTTGACAAATTGTACGCTATCAAAATTTATTGTAACATGCATACGTGGATATATGACCATATAACCATTTCCCATGCAGTCCTAGATACTCTGGTTGTGCGTTTCCTGTACGCAATTGGGTTACTTCCCTTTGTTGATGGTGCACGCTTATGCGTGTTTGTTACCTACAGGGTGTGACAAAAAATGTGTGCATCTTACCAAGTATACATCTACCAACAGCATGCAATCTGAGATTGTAAAACGATGAATGACATTTTCAGTTAAGTTGTATTCTTACACATACCCGGGCTTATATAGTTCCTACCCAGCATGGGGTGTAGGGGGTGTTTGACACAAGACGGCCCTCAAATCAGTCAGACAGTTCTCTCCGCATCTGCTTACTTACATTCTTAATGTGTTAAGGACGCAAATATAGCATACACAATTTCAATGCGGTGCCTGGTCTCCCTCATTCGATTTGGAATTGTTCTGCGATTAGTCGGTTCCACTTTTCTCAGACTGATAGTTTTTAAACAAATGCAATTCGGTAATGCAAGCACACCAATGTGCATGCACTAACAAACCATTATACTTACTCAACTATTGCATGTATACTGATTCACCATATGTCCGTCTTACATACCTATGTAACCGTACATGCTCAGTCTCTATATAACTAATATCAAATGAAATTGTTCAGTTTCAACCACTAAAGAACATAGACAAGTCCATCTACGACCCGCGCTGCTTGTGAAATTCACACTAAGATACCTATATACCATAATTATGCACATTGCTGCTAACGACAATAACCCAACGCATAATGATAGCACGATACAATAGCCTTGACTGGTGCATAGCGCAACATATCAAACTAACGCCATGTGGCTGGTTTCGTTAAAGTAACCCCCTTGTGATATGCGAATAGCAATCGCTATTATTGCAGAGATCTGCAATTAATAGATATTTAGCGAACTTAGAGTAAAAATATATCCGTCGTACTGCTAGACACAATTGTACAAGTAGTAACTGAGTATTAATGCAAAACGTACAAAATATGTTGTTTCTATTTCATTCTTAATTGCAAGAAACAAACTCCAAGCGATTGCGTAACGCTTTGTAGCCTGTATAACGCTAAATTAAAGAAATTAAAATTTGACACGTGGCCGGGCTCGAAACCGCTACAGAATGAAGACGAAAGCTTTCAATGTCCGACGCTCTACTGACTGCGCCACAGCGGCACACTGTCTGGCAAGAATCGGAACATATATATCAAGGTATTTGTGCACGTGTTCGGTTGAGTAGTTTCATATTACTGTAAACTTGACAAGTTTTACGCTATCAGAATTTATTGTAACATACATACGTGGATATATGACCATATAACCATTTCCCATGCAGTCCTAGATACTCTGGTTGTGCGTTTCCTGTACGCAATTGGGTTACTTCCCTTTGTTGATGGTGCACGCTTATGCGTGTTTGTTACCTACAGGGTGTGACAAAAAATGTGTGCATCTTACCAAGTATACATCTACCAACAGCATGCAATCTGAGATTGTAAAACGATGAATGACATTTTCAGTTAAGTTGTATTCTTACACATACCCGGGCTTATATAGTTCCTACCCAGCATGGGGCGTAGGGGGTGTTTGACACAAGACGGCCCCCAAATCAGTCAGACAGTTCTCTCCGCATCTGCTTACTTACATTCTTAATGTGTTAAGGACGCAAATATAGCATACACAATTTCAATGCGGTGCCTGGTCTCCCTCATTCGATTTGGAATTGTTCTGCGATTATTCGGTTCCATTTTTCTCAGACTGATAGTTTTTAAACAAATGCAATTCGGTTATGCAAGCACACCAATGTGCATGCACTAACAAACCATTATACATACTCAACTATTGCATGTATACTGATTCACCATATGTCCGTCTTACATACCTATGTAGCCGTACATGCTCAGTCTCTATATAACTAATATCAAATGAAATTGTTCAGTTTCAACCACTAAAGAACATACACAAGTCCATCTACGACCCGCGCTGCTTGTGAAATTCACACTAAGATACCTATATACCATAATTATGCACATTGCTGCCAACGACAATAACCCAACGCGTAATGATAGCACGATACAATAGCCTTGACTGGTGCATAGCGCAACATATCAAACTAACGCCATGTGGCTGGTTTCGTTAAAGTAACCCCCTTGTGATATGCGAATAGCAATCGCTATTATTGCAGAGATCTGCAATTAATAGATATTTAGCGAACTTAGAGTAAAAATATATCCGTCGTACCGCTAGACACAATTGTACAAGTAGTAACTGAGTATTAATGCAAAACGTACAAAATATGTTGTTTCTATTTCATTCTTAATTGCAAGAAACAAACTCCAAGCGATTGCGAAACGCTTTGTAGCCTGTATAACGCTAAATAAAAAAATAAAAATTTGACACGTGGCCGGGCTCGAAACCGCCACACAATGAAGACGAAAGCTTTCAATGTCCGACGCTCTACCGACTGCGCCACAGTGGCACACTGTCTGACGAGAATCGGAACATATATATCAAGGTATTTGTGCACGTGTTCGGTTGAGTAGTTTCATATTACTGTAAACTTGACAAGTTTTACGCTATCAAAATTTATTGTAACATGCATACGTGGATAGATGACCATATAACCATTTCCCATGCAGTCCTAGATACTCTGGTTGTGAGTTTCCTGTACGCAATTGGGTTACTTCCCTTTGTTGATGGTGCACGCTTATGCGTGTTTGTTACCTACAGGGTGTGACAAAAAATGTGTGCATCTTACCAAGTATACATCTACCAACAGCATGCAATCTGAGATTGTAAAACGATGAATGACATTTTCAGTTAAGTTGTATTCTTACACATACCCGGGCTTATATAGTTCCTACCCAGCATGGGGTGTAGGGGTTGTTTGACACAAGACGGCCCCAAATCAGTCAGACAGTTCTCTCCGCATCTGCTTACTTACATTCTTAATGTGTTAAGGACGCAAATATAGCATACACAATTTCAATGCGGTGCCTGGTCTCCCTCATTCGATTTGGAATTGTTCTGCGATTAGTCGGTTCCACTTTTCTCAGACTGATAGTTTTTAAACAAATGCAATTCGGTAATGCAAGCACACCAATGTGCATGCACTAACAAACCATTATACTTACTCAACTATTGCATGTATACTGATTCACCATATGTCCGTCTTACATACCTATGTAACCGTACATGCTCAGTCTCTATATAACTAATATCAAATAAAATTGTTCAGTTTCAACCACTAAAGAACATAGACAAGTCCATCTACGACCCGCGCTGCTTGTGAAATTCACACTAAGATACCTATATACCATAATTATGCACATTGCTGCCAACGACAATAACCCAACGCGTAATGATAGCACGATACAATAGCCTTGACTGGTGCATAGCGCAACATATCAAACTAACGCCATGTGGCTGGTTTCGTTAAAGTAACCCCCTTGTGATATGCGAATAGCAATCGCTATTATTGCAGAGATCTGCAATTAATAGATATTTAGCGAACTTAGAGTAAAAATATATCCGTCGTACCGCTAGACACAATTGTACAAGTAGTAACTGAGTATTAATGCAAAACGTACACAATATGTTGTTTCTATTTCATTCTTAATTGCAAGAAACAAACTCCAAGCGATTGCGTAACGCTTTGTAGCCTGTATAACGCTAAATAAAAAAAATAAAAATTTGACACGTGGCCGGGCTCGAACCCGCCAAAAAATGTATACGAAAGCTTTTAATGTCCGACGCTCTACCGACTGCGCCACAGTGGCACACTGTCTGACGAGAATCGGAACATATATATCAAGGTATTTGTGCACGTGTTCGGTTGAGTAGTTTCATATTACTGTAAACTTGACAAGTTTTACGCTATCAAAATTTATTGTAACATGCATACGTGGATATATGACCATATAACCATTTCCCATGCAGTCCTAGATACTCTGGTTGTGCGTTTCCTGTACGCAATTGGGTTACTTCCCTTTGTTGATGGTGCACGCTTATGCGTGTTTGTTACCTACAGGGTGTGACAAAATATGTGTGCATCTTACCAAGTATACATCTACCAACAGCATGCAATCTGAGATTGTAAAACGATGAATGACATTTTCAGTTAAGTTGTATTCTTACACATACCCGGGCTTATATAGTTCCTACCCAGCATGGGGTGTAGGGGTTGTTTGACACAAGACGGCCCCCAAATCAGTCAGACAGTTCTCTCCGCATCTGCTTACTTACATTCTTAATGTGTTAAGGACGCAAATATAGCATACACAATTTCAATGCGGTGCCTGGTCTCCCTCATTCGATTTGGAATTGTTCTGCGATTAGTCGGTTCCACTTTTCTCAGACTGATAGTTTTTAAACAAATGCAATTCGGTAATGCAAGCACACCAATGTGCATGCACTAACAAACCATTATACTTACTCAACTATTGCATGTATACTGATTCACCATATGTCCGTCTTACATACCTATGTAACCGTACATGCTCAGTCTCTATATAACTAATATCAAATGAAATTGTTCAGTTTCAACAACTAAAGAACATAGACAAGTCCATCTACGACCCGCGCTGCTTGTGAAATTCACACTAAGATACCTATATACCTTAATTATGCACATTGCTGCCAACGACAATAACCCAACGCGTAATGATAGCACGATACAATAGCATTGACTGGTGCATAGCGCAACATATCAAACTAACGCCATGTGGCTGGTTTCGTTAAAGTAACCCCCTTGTGATATGTGAATAGAGATCTGCAATTAATAGATATTTAGCGAACTTAGAGTAAAAATATATCCGTCGTACCGCTAGACACAATTGTACAAGTAGTAACTGAGTATTAATGCAAAACGTACAAAATATGTTGTTTCTATTTCATTCTTAATTGCAAGAAACAAACTCCAAGCGATTGCGTAACGCTTTGTAGCCTGTATAACGCTAAATTAAAAAAATTAAAATTTGACACGTGGCCGGGCTCGAAACCGCTACAGAATGAAGACGAAAGCTTTCAATGTCCGACGCTCTACTGACTGCGCCACAGCGGCACACTGTCTGGCAAGAATCGGAACATATATATCAAGGTATTTGTGCACGTGTTCGGTTGAGTAGTTTCATATTACTGTAAACTTGACAAGTTTTACGCTATCAGAATTTATTGTAACATACATACGTGGATATATGACCATATAACCATTTCCCATGCAGTCCTAGATACTCTGGTTGTGCGTTTCCTGTACGCAATTGGGTTACTTCCCTTTGTTGATGGTGCACGCTTATGCGTGTTTGTTACCTACAGGGTGTGACAAAAAATGTGTGCATCTTACCAAGTATACATCTACCAACAGCATGCAATCTGAGATTGTAAAACGATGAATGACATTTTCAGTTAAGTTGTATTCTTACACATACCCGGGCTTATATAGTTCCTACCCAGCATGGGGCGTAGGGGGTGTTTGACACAAGACGGCCCCCAAATCAGTCAGACAGTTCTCTCCGCATCTGCTTACTTACATTCTTAATGTGTTAAGGACGCAAATATAGCATACACAATTTCAATGCGGTGCCTGGTCTCCCTCATTCGATTTGGAATTGTTCTGCGATTATTCGGTTCCATTTTTCTCAGACTGATAGTTTTTAAACAAATGCAATTCGGTTATGCAAGCACACCAATGTGCATGCACTAACAAACCATTATACATACTCAACTATTGCATGTATACTGATTCACCATATGTCCGTCTTACATACCTATGTAGCCGCACATGCTCAGTCTCTATATAACTAATATCAAATGAAATTGTTCAGTTTCAACCACTAAAGAACATACACAAGTCCATCTACGACCCGCGCTGCTTGTGAAATTCACACTAAGATACCTATATACCATAATTATGCACATTGCTGCCAACGACAATAACCCAACGCGTAATGATAGCACGATACAATAGCCTTGACTGGTGCATAGCGCAACATATCAAACTAACGCCATGTGGCTGGTTTCGTTAAAGTAACCCCCTTGTGATATGCGAATAGCAATCGCTATTATTGCAGAGATCTGCAATTAATAGATATTTAGCGAACTTAGAGTAAAAATATATCCGTCGTACCGCTAGACACAATTGTACAAGTAGTAACTGAGTATTAATGCAAAACGTACAAAATATGTTGTTTCTATTTCATTCTTAATTGCAAGAAACAAACTCCAAGCGATTGCGAAACGCTTTGTAGCCTGTATAACGCTAAATAAAAAAATAAAAATTTGACACGTGGCCGGGCTCGAAACCGCCACACAATGAAGACGAAAGCTTTCAATGTCCGACGCTCTACCGACTGCGCCACAGTGGCACACTGTCTGACGAGAATCGGAACATATATATCAAGGTATTTGTGCACGTGTTCGGTTGAGTAGTTTCATATTACTGTAAACTTGACAAGTTTTACGCTATCAAAATTTATTGTAACATGCATACGTGGATATATGACCATATAACCATTTCCCATGCAGTCCTAGATACTCTGGTTGTGAGTTTCCTGTACGCAATTGGGTTACTTCCCTTTGTTGATGGTGCACGCTTATGCGTGTTTGTTACCTACAGGGTGTGACAAAAAATGTGTGCATCTTACCAAGTATACATCTACCAACAGCATGCAATCTGAGATTGTAAAACGATGAATGACATTTTCAGTTAAGTTGTATTCTTACACATACCCGGGCTTATATAGTTCCTACCCAGCATGGGGTGTAGGGGTTGTTTGACACAAGACGGCCCCAAATCAGTCAGACAGTTCTCTCCGCATCTGCTTACTTACATTCTTAATGTGTTAAGGACGCAAATATAGCATACACAATTTCAATGCGGTGCCTGGTCTCCCTCATTCGATTTGGAATTGTTCTGCGATTAGTCGGTTCCACTTTTCTCAGACTGATAGTTTTTAAACAAATGCAATTCGGTAATGCAAGCACACCAATGTGCATGCACTAACAAACCATTATACTTACTCAACTATTGCATGTATACTGATTCACCATATGTCCGTCTTACATACCTATGTAACCGTACATGCTCAGTCTCTATATAACTAATATCAAATAAAATTGTTCAGTTTCAACCACTAAAGAACATAGACAAGTCCATCTACGACCCGCGCTGCTTGTGAAATTCACACTAAGATACCTATATACCATAATTATGCACATTGCTGCCAACGACAATAACCCAACGCGTAATGATAGCACGATACAATAGCCTTGACTGGTGCATAGCGCAACATATCAAACTAACGCCATGTGGCTGGTTTCGTTAAAGTAACCCCCTTGTGATATGCGAATAGCAATCGCTATTATTGCAGAGATCTGCAATTAATAGATATTTAGCGAACTTAGAGTAAAAATATATCCGTCGTACCGCTAGACACAATTGTACAAGTAGTAACTGAGTATTAATGCAAAACGTACACAATATGTTGTTTCTATTTCATTCTTAATTGCAAGAAACAAACTCCAAGCGATTGCGTAACGCTTTGTAGCCTGTATAACGCTAAATAAAAAAAATAAAAATTTGACACGTGGCCGGGCTCGAACCCGCCACAAAATGTATACGAAAGCTTTCAATGTCCGACGCTCTACCGACTGCGCCACAGTGGCACACTGTCTGACGAGAATCGGAACATATATATCAAGGTATTTGTGCACGTGTTCGGTTGAGTAGTTTCATATTACTGTAAACTTGACAAGTTTTACGCTATCAAAATTTATTGTAACATGCATACGTGGATATATGACCATATAACCATTTCCCATGCAGTCCTAGATACTCTGGTTGTGCGTTTCCTGTACGCAATTGGGTTACTTCCCTTTGTTGATGGTGCACGCTTATGCGTGTTTGTTACCTACAGGGTGTGACAAAAAATGTGTGCATCTTACCAAGTATACATCTACCAACAGCATGCAATCTGAGATTGTAAAACGATGAATGACATTTTCAGTTAAGTTGTATTCTTACACATACCCGGGCTTATATAGTTCCTACCCAGCATGGGGTGTAGGGGGTGTTTGACACAAGACGGCCCCCAAATCAGTCAGACAGTTCTCTCCGCATCTGCTTACTTACATTCTTAATGTGTTAAGGACGCAAATATAGCATACACAATTTCAATGCGGTGCCTTGTCTCCCTCATTCGATTTGGAATTGTTCTGCGATTAGTCGGTTCCACTTTTCTCAGACTGATAGTTTTTAAACAAATGCAATTCGGTAATGCAAGCACACCAATGTGCATGCACTAACAAACCATTATACTTACTCAACTATTGCATGTATACTGATTCACCATATGTCCGTCTTACATACCTATGTAACCGTACATGCTCAGTCTCTATATAACTAATATCAAATGAAATTGTTCAGTTTCAACCACTAAAGAACATAGACAAGTCCATCTACGACCCGCGCTGCTTGTGAAATTCACACTAAGATACCTATATACCATAATTATGCACATTGCTGCTAACGACAATAACCCAACGCGTAATGATAGCACGATACAATAGCCTTGACTGGTGCATAGCGCAACATATCAAACTAACGCCATGTGGCTGGTTTCGTTAAAGTAACCCCCTTGTGATATGCGAATAGCAATCGCTATTATTGCAGAGATCTGCAATTAATAGATATTTAGCGAACTTAGAGTAAAAATATATCCGTCGTACCGCTAGACACAATTGTACAAGTAGTAACTGAGTATTAATGCAAAACGTACACAATATGTTGTTTCTATTTCATTCTTAATTGCAAGAAACAAACTCCAAGCGATTGCGTAACGCTTTGTAGCCTGTATAACGCTAAATAAAAAAATAAAAATTTGACACGTGGCCGGGCTCGAACCCGCCACAAAATGTATACGAAAGCTTTCAATGTCCGACGCTCTACCGACTGCGCCACAGTGGCACACTGTCTGACGAGAATCGGAACATATATATCAAGGTATTTGTGCACGTGTTCGGTTGAGTAGTTTCATATTACTGTAAACTTGACAAGTTTTACGCTATCAAAATTTATTGTAACATGCATACGTGGATATATGACCATATAACCATTTCCCATGCAGTCCTAGATACTCTGGTTGTGCGTTTCCTGTACGCAATTGGGTTACTTCCCTTTGTTGATGGTGCACGCTTATGCGTGTTTGTTACCTACAGGGTGTGACAAAAAATGTGTGCATCTTACCAAGTATACATCTACCAACTGCATGCAATCTGAGAATGTAAAACGATGAATGACATTTTCAGTTAAGTTGTATTCTTACACATACCCGGGCTTATATAGTTCCTACCCAGCATGGGGTGTAGGGGTTGTTTGACACAAGACGGCCCCAAATCAGTCAGACAGTTCTCTCCGCATCTGCTTACTTACATTCTTAATGTGTTAAGGACGCAAATATAGCATACACAATTTCAATGCGGTGCCTGGTCTCCCTCATTCGATTTGGAATTGTTCTGCGATTAGTCGGTTCCACTTTTCTCAGACTGATAGTTTTTAAACAAATGCAATTCGGTAATGCAAGCACACCAATGTGCATGCACTAACAAACCATTATACTTACTCAACTATTGCATGTATACTGATTCACCATATGTCCGTCTTACATACCTATGTAACCGTACATGCTCAGTCTCTATATAACTAATATCAAATGAAATTGTTCAGTTTCAACCACTAAAGAACATAGACAAGTCCATCTACGACCCGCGCTGCTTGTGAAATTCACACTAAGATACCTATATACCATAATTATGCACATTGCTGCCAACGACAATAACCCAACGCGTAATGATAGCACGATACAATAGCCTTGACTGGTGCATAGCGCAACATATCAAACTAACGCCATGTGGCTGGTTTCGTTAAAGTAACCCCCTTGTGATATGCGAATAGCAATCGCTATTATTGCAGAGATCTGCAATTAATAGATATTTAGCGAACTTAGAGTAAAAATATATCCGTCGTACCGCTAGACACAATTGTACAAGTAGTAACTGAGTATTAATGCAAAACGTACACAATATGTTGTTTCTATTTCATTCTTAATTGCAAGAAACAAACTCCAAGCGATTGCGTAACGCTTTGTAGCCTGTATAACGCTAAATAAAAAAAATAAAAATTTGACACGTGGCCGGGCTCGAACCCGCCACAAAATGTATACGAAAGCTTTCAATGTCCGACGCTCTACCGACTGCGCCACAGTGGCACACTTTCTGACGAGAATCGGAACATATATATCAAGGTATTTGTGCACGTGTTCGGTTGAGTAGTTTCATATTACTGTAAACTTGACAAGTTGTACGCTATCAAAATTTATTGTAACATGCATACGTGGATATATGACCATATAACCATTTCCCATGCAGTCCTAGATACTCTGGTTGTGCGTTTCCTGTACGCAATTGGGTTACTTCCCTTTGTTGATGGTGCACGCTTATGCGTGTTTGTTACCTACAGGGTGTGACAAAAAATGTGTGCATCTTACCAAGTATACATCTACCAACAGCATGCAATCTGAGATTGTAAAACGATGAATGACATTTTCAGTTAAGTTGTATTCTTACACATACCCGGGCTTATATAGTTCCTACCCAGCATGGGGTGTAGGGGTTGTTTGACACAAGACGGCCCCAAATCAGTCAGACAGTTCTCTCCGCATCTGCTTACTTACATTCTTAATGTGTTAAGGACGCAAATATAGCATACACAATTTCAATGCGGTGCCTGGTCTCCCTCATTCGATTTGGAATTGTTCTGCGATTAGTCGGTTCCACTTTTCTCAGACTGATAGTTTTTAAACAAATGCAATTCGGTAATGCAAGCACACCAATGTGCATGCACTAACAAACCATTATACTTACTCAACTATTGCATGTATACTGATTCACCATATGTCCGTCTTACATACCTATGTAACCGTACATGCTCAGTCTCTATATAACTAATATCAAATGAAATTGTTCAGTTTCAACCACTAAAGAACATAGACAAGTCCATCTACGACCCGCGCTGCTTGTGAAATTCACACTAAGATACCTATATACCATAATTATGCACATTGCTGCCAACGACAATAACCCAACGCGTAATGATAGCACGATACAATAGCCTTGACTGGTGCATAGCGCAACATATCAAACTAACGCCATGTGGCTGGTTTCGTTAAAGTAACCCCCTTGTGATATGCGAATAGCAATCGCTATTATTGCAGAGATCTGCAATTAATAGATATTTAGCGAACTTAGAGTAAAAATATATCCGTCGTACCGCTAGACACAATTGTACAAGTAGTAACTGAGTATTAATGCAAAACGTACACAATATGTTGTTTCTATTTCATTCTTAATTGCAAGAAACAAACTCCAAGCGATTGCGTAACGCTTTGTAGCCTGTATAACGCTAAATAAAAAAAATAAAAATTTGACACGTGGCCGGGCTCGAACCCGCCACAAAATGTATACGAAAGCTTTCAATGTCCGACGCTCTACCGACTGCGCCACAGTGGCACACTTTCTGACGAGAATCGGAACATATATATCAAGGTATTTGTGCACGTGTTCGGTTGAGTAGTTTCATATTACTGTAAACTTGACAAGTTTTACGCTATCAGAATTTATTGTAACATGCATACGTGGATATATGACCATATAACCATTTCCCATGCAGTCCTAGATACTCTGGTTGTGCGTTTCCTGTACGCAATTGGGTTACTTCCCTTTGTTGATGGTGCACGCTTATGCGTGTTTGTTACCTACAGGGTGTGACAAAAAATGTGTGCATCTTACCAAGTATACATCTACCAACTGCATGCAATCTGAGATTGTAAAACGATGAATGACATTTTCAGTTAAGTTGTATTCTTACACATACCCGGGCTTATATAGTTCCTACCCAGCATGGGGCGTAGGGGGTGTTTGACACAAGACGGCCCCCAAATCAGTCAGACAGTTCTCTCCGCATCTGCTTACTTACATTCTTAATGTGTTAAGGACGCAAATATAGCATACACAATTTCAATGCGGTGCCTGGTCTCCCTCATTCGATTTGGAATTGTTCTGCGATTATTCGGTTCCATTTTTCTCAGACTGATAGTTTTTAAACAAATGCAATTCGGTAATGCAAGCACACCAATGTGCATGCACTAACAAACCATTATACATACTCAACTATTGCATGTATACTGATTCACCATATGTCCGTCTTACATACCTATGTAACCGTACATGCTCAGTCTCTATATAACTAATATCAAATGAAATTGTTCAGTTTCAGCCACTAAAGAACATAGACAAGTCCATCTACGACCCGCGCTGCTTGTGAAATTCACACTAAGATACCTATATACCATAATTATGCACATTGCTGCCAACGACAATAACCCAACGCGTAATGATAGAACGATATAATAGCCTTGACTGGTGCATAGCGCAACATATCAAACTAACGCCATGTGGCTGGTTTCGTTAAAGTAACCCCCTTGTGATATGCGAATAGAGATCTGCAATTAATAGATATTTAGCGAACTTAGAGTAAAGATATATCCGTCGTACCGCTAGACACAATTGTGCAAGTAGTAACTGAGTATTAATGCAAAACGTACAAAATATGTTGTTTCTATTTCATTCTTAATTGCAAGAAACAAACTCCAAGCGATTGCGTAACGCTTTGTAGCCTGTATAACGCTAAATAAAAAAAATAAAAATTTGACACGTGGCCGGGCTCGAAACCGCCACACAATGAAGACGAAAGCTTTCAATGTCCGACGCTCTACCGACTGCGCCACAGCGGCAAACTGTCTGGCAAGAATCGGAACATATATATCAAGGTATTTGTGCACGTGTTCGGTTGAGTAGTTTCATATTACTGTAAACTTGACAAGTTTTACGCTATCAAAATTTATTGTAACATGCATACGTGGATATATGACCATATAACCATTTCCCATGCAGTCCTAGATACTCTGGTTGTGCGTTTCCTGTACGCAATTGGGTTACTTCCCTTTGTTGATGGTGCACGCTTATGCGTGTTTGTTACCTACAGGGTGTGACAAAAAATGTGTGCATCTTACCAAGTATACATCTACCAACTGCATGCAATCTGAGATTGTAAAACGATGAATGACATTTTCAGTTAAGTTGTATTCTTACACATACCCGGGCTTATATAGTTCCTACCCAGCATGGGGCGTAGGGGGTGTTTGACACAAGACGGCCCCCAAATCAGTCAGACAGTTCTGTCCGCATCTGCTTACTTACATTCTTAATGTGTTAAGGACGCAAATATAGCATACACAATTTCAATGCGGTGCCTGGTCTCCCTCATTCGATTTGGAATTGTTCTGCGATTATTCGGTTCCATTTTTCTCAGACTGATAGTTTTTAAACAAATGCAATTCGGTAATGCAAGCACACCAATTTGCATGCACTAACAAACCATTATACATACTCAACTATTGCATGTATACTGATTCACCATATGTCCGTCTTACATACCTATGTAACCGTACATGCTCAGTCTCTATATAACTAATATCAAATGAAATTGTTCAGTTTCAGCCACTAAAGAACATAGACAAGTCCATCTACGACCCGCGCTGCTTGTGAAATTCACACTAAGATACCTATATACCATAATTATGCACATTGCTGCCAACGACAATAACCCAACGCGTAATGATAGAACGATACAATAGCCTTGACTGGTGCATAGCGCAACATATCAAACTAACGCCATGTGGCTGGTTTCGTTAAAGTAACCCCCTTGTGATATGCGAATAGAGATCTGCAATTAATAGATATTTAGCAAACTTAGAGTAAAAATATATCCGTCGTACCGCTAGACACAATTGTGCAAGTAGTAACTGAGTATTAATGCAAAACGTACAAAATATGTTGTTTCTATTTCATTCTTAATTGCAAGAAACAAACTCCAAGCGATTGCGTAACGCTTTGTAGCCTGTATAACGCTAAATAAAAAAAATAAAAATTTGACACGTGGCCGGGCTCGAAACCGCCACACAATGAAGACGAAAGCTTTCAATGTCCGACGCTCTACCGACTGCGCCACAGCGGCAAACTGTCTGGCAAGAATCGGAACATATATATCAAGGTATTTGTGCACGTGTTCGGTTGAGTAGTTTCATATTACTGTAAACTTGACAAGTTTTACGCTATCAAAATTTATTGTAACATGCATACGTGGATATATAACCATATAACCATTTCCCATGCAGTCCTAGATACTCTGGTTGTGCGTTTCCTGTACGCAATTGGGTTACTTCCCTTTGTTGATGGTGCACGCTTATGCGTGTTTGTTACCTACAGGGTGTGACAAAAAATGTGTGCATCTTACCAAGTATACATCTACCAACAGCATGCAATCTGAGAATGTAAAACGATGAATGACATTTTCAGTTAAGTTGTATTCTAACACATACCCGGGCTTATATAGTTCCTTCCCAGCATGGGGCGTAGGGGGTATTTGACACAAGACGGCCCCCAAATCAGTCAGACAGTTCTCTTCGCATCTGCTTACTTACATTCTTAATGTGTTAAGTTCGCAAATATAGCATACACAATTTCAATGCGGTGCCTGGTCTCCCTCATTCGATTTGGAATTGTTCTGCGATTAGTCGGTTCCACTTTTCTCAGACTGATAGTTTTTAAACAAATGCAATTCGGTAATGCAAGCACACCAATGTGCATGCACTAACAAACCATTATACTTACTCAACTATTGCATGTATACTGATTCACCATATGTCCGTCTTACATACCTATGTAACCGTACATGCTCAGTCTCTATATAACTAATATCAAATGAAATTGTTCAGTTTCAACCACTAAAGAACATAGACAAGTCCATCTACGACCCGCGCTGCTTGTGAAATTCACACTAAGATACCTATATACCATAATTATGCACATTGCTGCCAACGACAATAACCCAACGCGTAATGATAGCACGATACAATAGCCTTGACTGGTGCATAGCGCAACATATCAAACTAACGCCATGTGGCTGGTTTCGTTAAAGTAACCCCCTTGTGATATGCGAATAGCAATCGCTATTATTGCAGAGATCTGCAATTAATAGATATTTAGCGAACTTAGAATAAAAATATATCCGTCGTACCGCTAGACACAATTGTACAAGTAGTAACTGAGTATTAATGCAAAACGTACAAAATATGTTGTTTCTATTTCATTCTTAATTGCAAGAAATAAACTCCAAGCGATTGCGTAACGCTTTGTAGCCTGTATAACGCTAAATTAAAAAAATTAAAATTTGACACGTCGCCGGGCTCGAAACCGCCACACAATGAAGACGAAAGCTTTCAATGTCCGACGCTCTACCGACTGCGCCACAGCGGCAAACTGTCTGGCAAGAATCGGAACATATATATCAAGGTATTTGTGCACGTGTTCGGTTGAGTAGTTTCATATTACTGTAAACTTGACAAGTTTTACGCTATCAAAATTTATTGTAACATGCATACGTGGATATATGACCATATAACCATTTCCCATGCAGTCCTAGATACTCTGGTTGTGCGTTTCCTGTACGCAATTGGGTTACTTCCCTTTGTTGATGATGCACGTATACCCGGGCTAACTCTATTACACTGGATGTGGGTATAAGTTATAACAAAATTACAGTAATATACTACTGTCAGTACTGTGGTAGAAGAACACCAACATAATTGTTAACTGCTTATCAATGTTAAATGCAGATAGCTCTAACATGGAATGGAATATGTCCGGTCTAAGGGACCAAACACTCTAACACTATCTCTCGTGATCTTGACAAGTACACTACTATACCAACATCCAACTCGATTAACCACTTCAAATAGATATAATTAATAATTTCTTTCAATACGATCTTTTTCTTACAATAACAGCTGATTGACTGAAAATCACGTGACGTTGAAGAGTACCAATCACAAAAAAGAGCCAAAGTAAATTAAAATACAAAAAGAGACACAGTCACACAAAGCACCAAAAAAGAAGATAAAAGTAACCCGGTTACACACTCCCCCTCACCGAAAAAAATGACCTGCCGTCATTTACGTCAGAATGTCAAAGGTCATCTTATACTAAGCAGTAACTATACTATTACCACAGAATAAATAGAACTACACTACTCTACAATACCACTACAAAGCTATAAACATTGCAGCTGTAAATGAACAAAAAACAACAAAAAATGGTAATAGATAAAACAAAAATATAAGATAATTAAACATTTTACATTATAGGTCTAATCAGTTCACAGACCAGTGTATCCATGTTCCACAGCTAAATTGCTACATAGCAATACCATTTAATGTGTGCAACAAAGAAAAAAATACACTTCAACAAAATACCGACTCTTATCAAATGGTACAGGCAAATAAAAATGTACAAAAAAATTATGATTACATAAGCCAATTACAAATGCACTCACTTAAGTAAAAGCAAAGAAAAGACAAAAATACAAAATCATGGTCAATGCAATCATAATCTTACTCACAATGACTCAATACAACTGACAAATGGACACCTATTTAATAAACAAAGAAATAAAACAACAAACATTGCTATCTATTTCATTGTTTTAAACAACAAAAAACATAAACTCTCTAAATCCTTCTCCTCCTCCTGATGAAAACGTGTCCACACGTAAACTCCAGAATAACTTATACACTGTATATAACACTGTAAAGTCTAACACCATGCATATCAACTATTCACATAAAAAGCACAAATGAAAGTTAATGTTGAATAAAACAATATACATATAAAACTTTTTTTTAAACTGCAGCTAGTATCCTGTGAGCTGTCTCTGAATCCAATTCGTTGATGACACCACAATTCAGCAAAGTATTCATGGCCTGAATCTTTGAGTCCACATGTCTAGCAGCAGTATGTCTAGAAACTATCTGTTGCAATACATACTCACCATATCTTTGAGGCGCTCTCCTTTCTCTAACAGATCTTCTCGGCTGAGGAATAGGTGGCGAATCTCTATCTAAAATTCTTTCAGCATCATTCACATGTTGCTCTGTCTCTGGATGAGCAATAGCTTCATCAAGATTTCTTCTCTCACCATCATCGTCAGACTCATCTTCATCATCATTTCTGACAACAGCATCACCATCTGTTCCTTCAACTTCAACATCTTCTTCATTATCATGGTTATCATCTTGACTGCCGTCACTAGCTTCTCTATCATCATCTTTGACATCATTATCACCATATGTTCCATCATTTCCGGTATCATCATCACCAGTTCCATCATTTCCGGTATCATCATCATCATCAGTTCCATCATTTCTAGTATAATCATCATCAGTTCCATCATTTCCACTATCATCATCATCAGTTCCATCATTTCTAGTATCATCATCATCAGTTCCATCATTTCTAGTATCATCATCATCAGTTCCATCATTGCCAGTATCCTCATCTCTGTTGTCCATATGTTCTTCGTCTTCATCATTCATGGAATCATTCCTGTTAGACTCAACATCAGAAATTGAATCATGTTCAAACTCCTTCAAATGATCGGCTGTGGGTGGGTATTGGGCGTCCCCAACACGGTCTGTAGTAACTACTGACACGAACCCCTCCTCACCATCACTGTCCTCTCCTGTGACGTCACTAATATTGCATTCCTGCTTGGATGCATCCCTCTTCTCATCATTCTTCTCTGATTCCTCTGCTTCACTATTCCTATTTTCCTCTGCTGACTCCACTAAAAACAGCATGTTTTGATGTAAGGTACGCACCTTGACATCATCACTTTCGATTCTAAATACTGGAATATCTGGTCTTGGGTGTTCTATGATGGTACAAATTATGTCTTCATATCTGTCTGCGATCTTTTGTTTTCCATCAAAGCTTTTTTTTCCTCACTAAAACCTTATCGCCCACACTGAAATTGACGGTCCTACTCTTCTTGTCATAATAATGTTTCTGTTTCATCTTTGCCTTCGTCAAGCGATCTTCCACTGTCTGTCTGGTTAAGAATATTTTCTCTTGGAGATCTTGAATGTATTCTGATGGTGGTTCTGTTTCTTCTTCATCTCCTATGGCCAGGCTGAACATGCTGTCAATCGGCAACTTTGGTTTACGACCAAACATTAACTCGAATGGTGAGACTCTCGTAGTCTCATGAGGAGTACAGTTGTAAGCAAACACAAGCGGTTTGATGTATTGGCTCCATGTTGGTTTCTTGTCTATGTCCAATGTTCCCAGCATGTCCAATAAAGTCCTATTAAAGCGTTCTGGGCCTGCATTGCCCTGTGGGTGGTATGGCGTTGTTTGGCTTTTTTTGATGTTCAGTAAGGTACAAAGTTCTCGGATTAAATTGCTGGTGAAGTTTGCTCCTTGGTCTGTATGAAGTTTAGTTGGAATACCGTAGTTTAAGACGAAGTGATTGAAAAAAGCATCTGCTGTTGTTTTGGCTCTCTGATTCTTTGTTGGAATAGATAATGCAAATTTTGTATTGTGATCTGTTATTACTAGTATATTTCCTAATCCTTTTGAAGGTTCCAAGGTGAAGGAATCCATGCATACTAGTTCTAAAGGATATGATGTATTAATTCCAACTAATGGTGCTCTTTGTCCTTGCTTATCCTCACGTTTTAGACATCTATCACAGTGCCCTACCCACTCTTCCACTTGGCTGTACATTCCAGGCCAATAAAATATTTCCCTGATCAAGCGGATGGTTCTCTCTCTACCAGGGTGTCCAACGTGGTTGTGCAGGCTTGTCAAAACCTCATCCTGGTATACATTGGGCAAAACTAACTGTATAATCTCTTCTTCTTCCTTCACTCGCCTGTACAGCAGACTACGTTTCAAGAACAAGTTCTTGAACTGCTTCTACATTGTTAAGTCGGACCTTGTCATGTGGACATTTGGTATCTTCTTATCAATCACATATCTTCTCCACTTCTCTATCAAGGGATCTTGTCTCTGGGCCTTTCTTATCTCTCTTAGTTCGCTAAATATCTATTAATTGCAGATCTCTGCAATAATAGCGATTGCTATTCGCATATCACAAGGGGCTTACTTAAACCAAACCAGCCACATGGCGTTAGTTTGATATGTTGCGCTATGCACCAGTCAAGGCTATTGTATCGTGCTATCATTGCGTGTTGGATTATTGTCGTTGGCAGCAATGTGCATAATTATGGTATATAGGTATCTTAGTGTGAATTTCACAAGCAGCGCGGGTCGTAGATGGACTTGTCTATGTTCTTTAGTGGTTGAAACTGAACAATTTCATTTGATATTAGTTATATAGAGACTGAGCACCGCATTGAAATTGTGTATGCTATATTTGCGAACTTAACACATTAAGAATGTAAGTAAGCAGATGCGGAGAGAACTGTCTGACTGATTTGGGGGCCATCTTGTGTCAAACACCCCCTACGCCCCATGCTGGGTAGGAACTATATAAGCCCGGGTATGTGTAAGAATACAACTTAACTGAAAATGTCATTCATTGTTTTACAATCTCAGATTGCATGCAGTTGGTAGATGTATACTTGGTAAGATGCACACATTTTTGTCACACCCTGTAGGTAACAAACACGCATAAGCGTGCATCATCAACAAAGGGAAGTAACCCAATTGCGTACAGGAAACGCACAACCAGAATATCTAGGACTGCATGGGAAATGGTTATATGGTCATATATCCACGTTTACATCTTACAATAATTTTTGAAAGCGTAAAACTTGTCAAGTTTACAGTAATATGAAACTAATCAACCGAACACGTGCACAAGTACCTTGATATATATGTTCCGATTCTCGTCAGACAGTGTGCCGCTGTGGCGCAGTCGGTAGAGCGTCGGACATTGAAAGCTTTCGTGTACATTTTGTGGCGGGTTCGAGCCCTGACGGACGTTTATTTAGCGTTGTACACGCTACAAAGCGTTACGCAATCGCTTGGAGTTTGTTTCTTGCAATTAAGAACGAAATAGAAACAACATATTTTGTACGTTTTGCATTAATACTCAGTTACTATTGCTCCCCAATATCGCCACAAGAATGCACTTAGTAAAAAATAAAAAACCGTGAACATTTTATTGACTGAACAAAATATAACTTCCGATTACATGGTACGTCTTGCGTCAAAATGTCGTCATGTAAAAAAAATAATTAGGTAGCATCGACGTTGACGTGGGCTTCTCCGGGATTGAATATTTTTACTATTAGTTAAATTGGCAATGTGAATTTCGATTTTATATGCTTTGTGCAATAACGCATGGACTTGATTGTGAAGTATAGAGTTCTATGAGTAACAGTTACCACAATACATCCCTTACCTTCAAGATTTCAAAACTTGAAATTATTTTATCTACATAGTTTTGGCGATTTCCATTACGCATCTGAAGCGCGCATTGATAAGTGGTACCAAAAAGAGGACCCCGTAAGCCTGTACCATTAGAGCATAATTATGATCGTCGATGATTGTATGTAAGGATCATTGTCTAGAAAGTCATAAAGATACGTCCCAGAAGATTGAATTAAAGTTACAAAAGTAGGTTAAAACTTATCCCGGGATTATTGCATCTTTGTACATATTTGTACATACTGTATTTGTTATTATTTTATTTGTAAATAAAGGCCTTCAGCCAAAAATGCATAACAATAACATATACATATAATCTGATATACCCATGAGTACAGAGTTATGTCACTATACATGATCATAAACAGACTGGTAAAATTTTACTCACAAATTCTAAGCATGAGATGATACATGTATGATGAAACTTTATGTAATGTTTCAGGTTGGACAGAGGACATTAGTGAATAGAAGTGGCGAATGTCTCTACCAGATTTATACTATGCAAATAAAGAAGTCTATGTTTTATATCTATATAGTTTATGGAATTCACAATCCAACTGTACCGTGAAACAATGATCACAAATACGTTCATCTTTTATTATAGCATGGCACTTTTATGAAAACCAAAGCTCTGAAGGTTCTGCGGTTGTTCGGAACCTAACATGATTTCGTAATTTAGAGAATCGCAATATACCGAATCATCCTTAGATAACAATAATTTAATGTTTACCCCTTATGTGCTACTGTGATATTGCTTACCTACCTTTTCTGCACACTGTAAATACCATCCGAATCCATTGGATTGGGACTAATTCTCTCTAAGCCTTGAGTATTCGTGCAACTTATATATTTATGGAAAGGCAGAAATTGTACCTCAATGACATTTCCGGCAAATCCTTCCCTTTGCCTTCAAGACAACAACAACAACAACAAATGTTGTCATAACATAGTTTAGTTTTATTAAACAATCGAAATGAAGTCTATGACAAAATAAACCCTATCTATCTAATAAGACAACGGGGTTAATGCTACAAAAATATTTTTTGTAGACAAGACAGAAATCTGAAGCAATCACACTTATATTGAGATCTTCACCTCTCAAAATTCTGTTTTTCTTTGACATAAAATACTAGTAAGAATATTAAATTTTATTCCATGTTAAATATTGCACAAGTCGCCCTTGAATATCAAAGGATATCCGTAATTATACAACTTTTCTTTCTATATCTTAAAATGTTCAATTCGTCCATTGAATTTCAAACCGAATGATCCAAAGGTATAATACATCAAAACAACTAAACACATAATCATGTGTTCTGATTTTCACACATTTCGTTCTGATAGTCATCAACTTGACGAATGTCTTTCTTGAGACATATAAATGAATATTATAACTTATATATGTTTCATATTCACATGCCTTGAAATAGCTGTTAATAAGAACAGAATTTGTGTCTATAAAATGACACATTCATTAAAACACTAGGATACTTAGCAAAGAGGTTTTCACATGGTAAATGAAAACAAAGGTTATTTGAAAAGGAAACATATAATGATACATCCAACAATTTTACTGTCATTCTTTCTTTCTATTATTGCAATAGAAATGAGTTTAAATGATATGAAATGCAAAAAAGGTTTATTTAAATAAATAGTATTTAAACAAAATAATGAACTCTACGCTCGCGAATCATCCACAACATCAATCTCAATAACTCCCGTGACGTCACTCATTTGTTTACATTGAAAGTTGGCGATGATTTCTTTACGTCCCAATCGTCTAGGACGCATCTGTACTGTTTCCCGTAGTTCTTCCCCTTGCGCCAAGGATTTTCTGTAAATACATTCGTAATGTTCTGTTAATAAGCTTACAGTTAATGTTTATCTCTTGTTTAACGACCCATCCGTCAGCTGTGGTCATTTCAGAGCCGCCCAAGGGTTAGAGAGAGGAGGGGGAGAGAGAGGGGAGAGAGAGAGAGGAGGGGGAGAGAAAGGGAGAGAGAGAGAGGGAGAGAGGGGAGAGAGAGAGGAGGGGGAGAGAGAGGGAGAGAGAGAGAGAGATGATACAGGAGCACTGGGCATCTAAATCCCTTCTGTTATTTCGAGAAGTTTTCCTGCCGTGGTCTGATATCTTGCTCGGTGTAAATCCGTTTCCTGTAATTGTCCAAATACAGTACATTGCACGGTAGTTGGGATAGGGGCAATGAAAAGCGCCCCTGAAATACTAGAAGCCGGAGCCAAGATTCGAACTCACAACCTTTTAATTGATAGTACAGCGCTATATCACTTGACCACCAATCGAGCCCTTAATAAGAAGCATTATGACAATTAAGCATGTTCTGTTGGTATTACAAAAGATGATGATAGAATAGTCGTACACTTAGTTAAAAGCAAAGCTCATTCTAGTCAGTCCGACTTACTTGAATTATTCTTTTATCAAAAGTTAATCAGTTTTCTGAGACTGGCCTCAATTAAAAAAGGTCTAAAAGCAAAGACCACAAGCTAGATCTCGTTATGGTGGCCACAATAACAAACAACACTTATTATATTGATGCTCTGCAAGTTGCTTAGAGAAGTACATGAATTGACAGCTTAAATGATCATGATATTCCTATGAATGGATGTGTTTTATCAACTACCTAGCAACCATCGAGTCTCTTACACCAATTAGGCCACGCTTGCCCAATAGAATCGTTGTATTTCGCAAGTCTAAATCTCTGGATTTACCCTTAGTCTAAGTCGGATAGGCAGTGAGTGGATGAGGCTGCGCTCTTCGTTTAGGTCGTGAAGTCCGCTCAGTGTCTGTCCTGTACTTCATTGATAAGTTTATAATAACATTAAAGATGGGAAACCAGTTGTGCAAGATCGCAAGATAATGTCTACCTATTAATCACAACTAGCACAGACTAAAGTGTGAACTACGCTAATCATTATTGATGTGTTCGGCTTTATTCAAATAACAGCTATTGTCTTACTTGACTTTTATGGAAGCCAGACGCTGCATTCCCGGCCCTTCTATATTTAGATGACCATTGGTGAGCGGCACACTCAATGGATTGACTAGTTTTATCACGACATCAAATGGTTTGCCGACATGAGCGCTGCCTTCAGTCTGAAATACACAAATATAAACAACGTTAACATGGCCGTAGGTAGCGGGGAGGGGGGAGCTAGGAATGGGAGACGTAAGCGCCATAATAAGGTTAATAATTTTAACTGTAATAGTAATTAAGGGGGGGGGGATTCTTTCCCACCCCCTCCCCAGTTGTCATAAAAACTCTAAAATTACCCGCCGAAATCTGAAATTGCTTAAAAAAATAATGATCTAATAATCGAAACGACAGTATGTGTCTCCATGTGTCTCTTGATGGTATTCTTCCGTTATAGTACAGTTGAAAGACCTTCAAGCTTGGTTAATATTACTTATTCTGGATAATCAAGCGTGTATTTAAAAAGATGGAACATTCTAACAATGGCTAATCATTAAATGATTCATGATTATTTTCTTACCAGACACATAACATTATGACAGCCACATACATGACGGAAAATAATTATGAATTATGTTCACACAAATATTCTAACATTATGGTAGCTAAATTTCAATAATTTAATTCACTTCAGTTTCAAGACGACAGAACGATAGATCGAGAGATGATATTATACATTCTTGAGAATAAAAGTTTACCTTCAGTTTGTTTAGGAATTTTAATTCAGCAGTATTTTAAAACAAGAAATGTCTTTAAAAAGACAGTCGAAAAGTTTCATTGTGTTATTAACACTGTTGAAACCAAAAGTATTATTGTTATTAAATTCCTAAATTGTCGTTATATGTTTAATGTGTGGTAAACCTGACTCACCTTTAGCTCTATGTGAGGTTTTTCTATCCAAACTGGTTCTTGATAAATAAATCGTTGTCCAGTTTCTTTAACATGAGCTATTGCATATAAGTTAAGATGGCTGTCGGAGTCCACACTACTTATATAATCCACACATTTCAATGACAAATCAACTTCTGTTTCTGAAATATTAAAAAATATTTTTTTAGACTGTTTTCTGTTTAATTCGCGTACTGAGGTCCTGCTGCTTGCACCAACCCAGTCCAAAACTGTATGGGCTGGTTATGTGTCAATGTGGCGTAAATATTATTCATTGAATTTTAAAAAATCTATCACTTATTAAGTTATTATGCTAAAAAATTATTGGAGGAGGAACGACTGGCGTGTGTCTGTTTGAGATGCCTGATATCAGACGTCAATTGTAAATGGACCATACTGACTGAGCCTGTTTTAATAATCCATTATGTCCTAGTAAACTTTACTGTAACACCAAATCTGAAACTAGTTACCGGTGTTTGGTTCTAAAACAGTAGCTGAGCTATTGCCCTTCAGTTCTGTGGTTGGGATTCCAGTATATCTACATGACAATGCTGTCAAGTGGACGTCCACCATACGAGCTTCGTCACTTTTATTTTTGATTTTCAAGGCAGCACTGAAGTCCCCGGAGCGTTGCATGTCTGTGATTAAGTCAAATTGTACATCACATGCCTTTGGTTGTTCAATTTTGGGAATAACGCGAGAACTTAATTTTCTTGCTAGCTCGGAGGTGACAGATCTTTCTTCTTCGTCTGTTTGAAATAGATTCAATTTTATGAATAGTAATTGAATATCAATTGGCCGTGCTATTGTCTCATCTGACATTTAATAGTGACATGCATGACATTGAATAGCTCTGCTTTAATCAAATACTTTAAATCATGTTTTTGCTCCCGTTTCATTGCAAAGTTCAATAGAAAATTGTACATGTATGTATTATTTTTCCACCATAAAATGCATTGTAAGATAATTCTAGGAAAATATTATACAAATGTTTAGTAAATATTGAAACTTGAATATGAAAACGTAACAGTAATTAATATGTTTATATAAGTTTTTAAAATAGAGGCAACATCTTCTTCCTATATCTTAATACAGTCATTTCTATGGAATCATTAATGTTCGTTGGGGATTTAATTTCGTGTATTTCGTGGGTCATCTCATCCACGAAATCAAATCCCCACGAATTTAAACGCAGAGATAAGGATTTTTTTCAAAAATCAAAACCTACGAATTCATGTGCCCACGAAATAACCATTTTAGTAAAAAAACACGATAATTGAGCCCAATGAAAATAAATGACTTTACAGTATTTTGTTTAAAAACACACATGACGTGCTTGTATCAATGGGTAAGACTAAGAATGCAATAAAGCATTTATAACACGGTGCTGCTTTCTTATTCAACTGATGCACTAAAAAATGCACACAATGTTAAAAGTTTGGACGGTTTGCAGTTTCTAACACTATTTCAGAATGTTCGAATGATATATACATGCAGCTTTAATGATAGAATTTACCCTCGGAGTATTTGTATGTGTTTGTGAGATCCTGTCGTGAGATAGTACTAACAGCTTTGGTACTGATATATCTCCCCATCATGTCTCTGTCAACACCAACGGGTGTCATGTTGCCCTCTTGGTCAACTGTCCAATGTACGCGGTCACCATTGACTTCAGCAAAGATGAACTGTGTATCATATCCATAGAATATTTCTCCTTGCCTGACTGCTTTCACTGATGCTGGACCACAAGTGAACACTCCTGTAGTTTAACAAATTAAAAACAATTGTGCGAATGATCTATGGACTGGACTGCTTAATTGGATTCAAGAAGGACGCCTTTAGCATCAAATAAAAGGGAAAGATGCCGCTCCCAAAACAAGACCTCTGATTTAGTATTTTATGGTTAAGTTTATAATAATATAACAGAGCGAGAGGGCGAGAGAGAGGACGAGACAGAAAACAGAAAGAGAGAGAGACGTAAAGAGAGAGGGAGAGAGAGAGACGTAAAGAGAGAGAGAGATTCGAATGTAGCCACACAAGATAATCGAAACGAATTTAAGGATTTTACTTTAAGGAACACAAACCTTCAAGGCACTCTTGAGGGGTCGGGTCATAAGCTTGCCACCCGTCATAACCTGAGGGTAAATCAGGACGTTTACACCAAGATTCGTTCCAAACGTGAAAATCCCTTAAAAAGAACCAAAACAAACAAAGTAGATAATGAACTCTCATTTAGTAAAGTGTCGGATTTGATGAAATAAATATTGTTTCCCGACAAAACTTAGAATCTTTTATAACAATGTCATTGAAATAATGAAATTTGGACAGAGTCAAGGAAATGATCGGGCATCAAGAAATTCATTAAAACCCTCTTCTGCTCTAGTAAATAACATTAAGATGAAATGATTCGAAAACAGACAATATAAAAACATCCAATGAATCTGATATTGTGGATGAAGTTTGAAGAAAAGAAGCTCAAAGAGACACAATATTGAATGTAAAGGTGTTTCTTGCAACTCTCGTGTATGTTGTTCCCAATGGACGAATAAGATAAGTCAAATTATCCTCAATGATAATTACAACTCCTCGAATTACAGCGTTGTTCGTACATAACAAACTCATAGTAAGATATCGCCTCCGAAATAAATAACAATACTACTAACAGCATAACCAAACATGTAATAAATGGTTGAAATTCAAAAGGTCAATGGGTTGTTTTACAATTTTAACTAAGAATTATTCACGTCGAATCTTGTAAGCTTGACGTAACAGACATGCCTAATGAACTTAGATTCTTTAATGCAGCATACAACAACGCCATATTAAATCCTAAGCTAGCTAGAAAGAGTGACATGAAATTGGATCTATATTAAATAATGATTAAGCATGAAAGGTCAATGCAGATTTGATTATAGAACCCATCAAATATTGAAGGATGATCCATCAATAACGGACGATTCAATGCATGCGAATGGGCGGAATAATAAATCATTATGGCTGCTAATGCATTTTCTGAAAGGTGTCTGGCGTAGGCACTAAATTCTATTAAATTTGAGATAATGACATAAGCTTGCGCAAGCATGTCCTTTTTGTGAACTATATCAGTGGTATTATGTAATACGGATCTGTGCGGGCTTTCCAGACATCATTGTTGTTTAGCAATGAGGAAGGAAAGCTAAGAAAGACATTTTATGTACGGGTCCTAACCAACTTAAGTTTATGGCTGGTTTATACTGCAACTCGTGGCATACTATTTAAGCAGCGCCAACCTCCGAATAAAGGTCATCCTGGTCATAAAGGTCACTCTTTTTAAATCCATCACTGAATATTTAGAACAAAATAGCCTTTCCCAAGGGTGGCCTTTATTCACAGGTTTTACTGAATTTGGAAGCTTGTTTCAAAAGTGAGACTGTATATTATTTGTGTGATCTTAAGAGAAATACAGTCAAACCTGTGCTAGCGGCCACCTCCGAATAAAGGCCACCTTGTGAATAAAGGCCATTCTTCAAAAATGACCTCTGAATAAAGGCCACCAGGTCAATAACAATAAAGGCCACATTCTGTTTTTCCCATTGGTGACCTTTGTTCACAGGTTTGACTGTATATGCGATCATATCTTACCAAATTGCGTCATTCATCGAAGTTTTAGGTTTACCATCCACCGACCAGTGTGAATCCATAGGTGAGCTATAATCACTGTCGTGTGCAGCTTTAAAAGCCGTGACACAACGTGTAGGGATACCAAGAGCACGAAAAACTACAAAGAAAATATATTTGAAACCATAACTTATAATAAAGTAGTCCTTTTACAAGCAAGCATTCAAGTATAAACCTTCTCGCTCGTTTTCTAGCAAATATGTAATTAGCAATTCGTAATCACTATGGTTACACCACTTGCTTACTTACCATGTTCATCCACTATTTGCTATTATTGTGGATATATTATGTGATTCACGAGTTCTTTGAGATAAACTTATAAATAAACTTAAAAAGTACGATAGGTGTACAAAAAGTTCGCAGAGAACAGTTCTTATCTCTTTATAATGCTGATGTTTAATTTAATCAAATCACAAGAAGATATATATAAAAAAACTCAAACAGCCAGAGGTATGTTCAATATAATGCCAATAATTATATACTTGTAAATGATAATCCGCACAAAACATGTATTTAAATCATATCATTATACACAAATAAAACAAATCAAATCAAAAGGAACATCTTTCTCTTTTATATCCATTTCTGTATCTCAGTTTGCCTAGATTGGGAACAGAGCCTTTCCAAAATTGCATTCAAATCGACTTAATGGATGATGGTACTAAACGATGTCTAAAGTGCAATTTGATTTTCCTAAAAACAGAACGTCAAGTTACTTTGAACTTCTCATAATTATGGATGATTGATGCTCTTACAATGCATAACGTCATATTTTTTGCTTACGATCTGTTTAAATGAAGTTTGCACGGGGGACTGTGGTTTTCAGCAAATAAGGCATTTAGTGCTGAGGACTGAAATAGAAACATTTGACTCGCAATATCAACAGATGTGGAGGGAATGTGTATAAACAAGGTTTTATACCCGTGGTAGCAACAGCGGCAAAAGTCCAACATTGTCCGTACTTCACACCCTTTCTTTTTTTCAAGAATTCTTCTAATATGGCCGTACTACCATTCCATGCGTGGGGTGCCACTCCGTCATCATATTTTCCGGACCAATTACCAATCAGAACACCGCCATCACGTTCATTATTGTTTATCTAAAATCAAACATAAGATAACATTTTGATAAAATGGAACTTAGTACAAACTGTGGAATGATTAATTTTCGTTGGGGATTTAATTTCGTGGGTCGGCTCATCCACGAAATCAAATCCCCACGAATTTAAATGCAGAGGTAAGGCATTTCTTGTCAAAAATCAAAATTCACGAATTTATGTCCCCACGAAATAGCCATTTTAGTAAAAACCACTAAAATTAAGCCCAACGAAAATAAATGAAAATACAGTATGTCCTCTTTTTTATCCTTGTCCACTCGTTTACCCTTTTCGCAATTCTTAATCTCAGTATCATGTTAATTTATTTAAATGTTTTTGTCTATGCTTTTAACGTTCTCTTTAGTTTTTGCTTAATAGCGAACATAAACTTTACAAAAATGTGACTTTGTTGTCAAGACAATTTCATAAAAACAATGGGACCCCCACCCTAAAAGGCCAAATTTACGACTAACATATTGTACTTAGTGGCAACTGCAATTTCAAGGATTATCCATCACAATGTTTGGACTGATAGATATATATATATATAACAAGCTATATACTAATAATAAGCAGAATCTGTTATATACCTACAGTATTTTGATCAAGTCAATGAGAAAATAAAAGACGTACAGACAAAACAAGATGTTTGTATATTATGGGTAAAAGCTCCTGTTAACACTTCTCGTTTTTGTATTCCAAGTTTCGTTTTTGTATTCCAAGTTTCGTTCAGTTAGATAATTCACCGTTGTAAAGAACAGGTTGAATAAACATTATAGAGAATTTCAAGTATTTAAGCACTGCATTTCAATAAGATAGGAAAATAATCATTGTTTCCATGTTTGATATACAGTGAAACCTCTCCAAAGCATGAACCTTTGGGAGTATCAAAATGATGACATTGTTGACAGGTTATTGCTTTAGAGAGGGTTAAATTAAAGTCCCATTAGCTGTTTGCTATAAAAAGTATGAAAAAAAACAACAACCAATCAATGGCTGATATTATCCCATGACAAATAATTACCAACGAAACGAGCCCCCTTTCTTCTTAAAACACTCATTTCACTTTGATTTTTGCTAATATATAGAGGGTGTGACATCATTTTATGACGTATGCATAGCACGACAAAAGATACAATGGTGGTTTCGCAAACAATTTTTCTTGCTATAAAGTATGCACGAGAGGAAAACAGACCAGATACCTATGTTATAGGACAAACAGAAACTATAACGACCGATATATATATAAGGTTATGGGACTTTAATAGTTAAATCGTACTGTGGGAAAAATCATGATGTTGTAGAAGGAAGGTCGATGCTCAAGAGAGGGCCGCTCTGGAGAGGTTGTAATGTATTTGTGGTTTAATCCAAGGAGTGTCGGAAGATGTACAAGTGCAGAATCTCTCCTCACACCGCTTATTTATCTATGTCTCACTTTGCATCAAAGTACCCACTTTGTTGTCGATAACTTGAGCGTTTACACTTCTTAAAGCATTCGCCTGTCATGTGAATTGATTAAAAACGTCTTGTTTATGTCCACACTTTAAAACAGTATCCAATGCATTCGTGTGATATGTAAGGAACATATTTGTTTTAGACAAAATGTAATGTTACATGGAATAAGATGGTTGGGAAAACACAACTAACACCAGATTTTTATTCACAGACATACCATTTTAATAAACTTACATGAGTACATTAAACCTAAATCGATAGGAAAAGTCATGAATGGATATAAGGAGTACGGTGTTCCATTGATGCCACTGTATCAAGGCGATAACAATCTCAAACATAACTAGAGCGATGCTAAGATGGCCTTAACAGAACACCGTATATCATAGATTACTCACCAAACACCGTATATCATAGATTACTCACTAAACACCGTATATCATAGATTACTCACTAAACACCGTATATCATAGATTACTCACTAAACACCGTATATCATAGATTACTCACTAAACACCGTATATCATAGATTACTCACCAAACACCGTATATCATAGATTACTCACCAAACACCGTATATCATAGATTACTCACCAAACACCGTATATCATATAGATTACTCACCAAACACCGTATATCATAGATTACTCACCAAACACCGTATATCATAGATTACTCACTAAACACCGTATATCATAGATTACTCACTAAACACCGTATATCATAGATTACTCACCAAACACCGTATATCATAGATTACTCACTAAACACCGTATATCATAGATTACTCACCAAACTCCGTATATCATATAGATTACTCACTAAACACCGTATATCATAGATTACTCACCAAACACCGTATATCATAGATTACTCACCAAACACCGTATATCATAGATTACTCACCAAACACCGTATATCATAGATTACTCACCAAACACCGTATATCATAGATTACTCACCAAACTCCGTATATCATAGATTACTCACCAAACACCGTATATCATAGATTACTCACCAAACACCGTATAGCATAGATTACTCACCAAACTCCGTATATCATAGATTACTCACCAAACACCGTATATCATAGATTACTCTCCAAACTCCGTATATCATAGATTACTCACCAAACACCGTATATCATAGATTACTCACCAAACACCGTATATCATAGATTACTCACCAAACACCGTATATCATATAGATTACTCACCACTCTACTTAAAGCACGTATAACAAACACCGCATTCCCTCGCGCCTGGTCTCCAAGCTCAGATTTCTCCATTATGGCTATAGCGGCTACAAGGCACACGTCATCAAACTAAAAAGTTAAGAAATTCTGGTCAGTTCACACATCATTTTTAAGAGGTACATGTAAATCACAACTATTAGCAGTTTTAAGAAATTTAATTCCATTTTATACAAGCGAGTCAGTCAGCTTAGGTAGATTATTTTGTGTTTGGTATAACCTACGAATCCGTTGTTGACTTTTCGTGATATGACTTTATTATTTGCAAAGACAGTACCTCATTATGATGTAAAACGTACTTACAAATAAATGTTAAGCAGATTTTTATGAACAGTGTTAAAATGTAAATGTTTCAACTGTTTATAATAATGAAAATATGTTATCACCGTGGTATCGTATCGAACGGATGACATCATTGGAAGCACATATGTTATGAAGGCTTCAGTGTGTTAGACTTAATGTCCTATTTCGAATATCCAAATTTTCTATGGATACGTTCACGACAACACCAGTTACCATACATGTGTAGCAATGAAGACTTTAGTGCGTTTAGACTATATATACCTTCACAAAAACCATACATTGTTAATCTGACAAATTACGTTACCTGACCAAAGTTCCATGGTCTGACACAGAACTTCCCAACCGTCCCTAACCAAACTCTTCCAGTCTCACTAAGCACATATTCTTCCCTATGTGTCTCTTCGTCTAAATAAACCTGATCCTCTGGGGAAAAGAAAGGAACATGATTGATTGGCAAATATAACACCACCTTCACCACTTTCTTCTTCGTTTTCATAATTGACGTCACAATTACCAATGGTAGTATGACTAGGATAAGAAATATTGCCGATCCAATATAATTATAATATGATATGTATTACATCAATTGTGGCGGTTCTAAAATATCTACAGAATTTCGCCGTTCTTTCTGATATCAAAGCCGAGAGAGATATTTTCCATCTAGATAATTACCAATCTAATGGTTTATGTGTGTTCATAATTTACATTGACGCGGACTTCCTGTTGTAAATGTGTTCGCGCCAAATTTACAGATATTGCGTTATTGTTTCCGTGTTTCCAGTCGACAAATAACACATGTTCAGCCGGAGAAGGAAGAAACTAATTTACGAGTATCTATCTTTTATAAAGAATACATTTAAGGAATGGAACATGTATCAGACGACGACATGGCTAGTATAATCTAGCTTATCTGAGCCAAACGCCGTTTAGTCATGCTTAGATCGCATATATTATTTCCTTAATGACAGAAGCAATTTTAATTTTCAGATTAATGGCCTCATCATATAAAGGGTGTACATCAGCAGTTTGCATCTCAGACATCAAACGTTTTGCAACTACCTTGCTGTCAGCATCAACAGCGCATCTTAAGATTTGATACGTCTTGATAAGCATAATTGTAATCAAATGTTGCACTTAGAACAATGATTTATTTGTAGATGTTAACACTGATACCTGATTAATGTTCCAATCTATTATAACGTTAATTAATTACACAGACACGAAGGCTAAGTACGATATGGGAGTAATAGATGTAGTTAAATACTCTCCATTAGTTAAAACCTGATAATTGATGATTCCACATCTATCATGACATTCTTTCATTTACTTTTTAAAGAATGTACTTTTCCCTCATATTCACGGAGCCAATTTTGACAGGCCAGAAATTAATGAGCTTCGAGAAAAAACGCAGGAACTCGCTGGAAGGTGAATACATGAATCTGACATTATTCTGTATTTTGGTAAAATGCGCAGAATGTCGAAATATTCAACAAACAGACTGTGGTCACAATGTAGCACCCACCATCACTTTAAGCATTCGGTACATATATCTACACAGGTTCATGTAACATATTCTCACCGGCAATGCTACTCGACAATAGTAACTGTTCAGGCATTTCCGCAACTGAGAAATACAAATTTTGGTTAATATGCGGTTTCCGGTAACTAAAAAGTTATAAAGTTCCCATTGAAAAAGAAACAGGTTGTCTCCATCGTTGGATTTCCAGGCTCAGCGATGATGGAAAATAGCCCATGAACAACAACAGCAACAAAATGGCGGCCTGCCTGTTATGTCCCAATCAGAATTCCTAGAGGTTTCTTAAGTAAATGCAACGAACATAATAGGCAGACCATCATTTGTTGTTGTGTATTTCTCATTTACGGAAATGCCCGAGTAGTTACGATTGGTTATGTCCGGGGCACTTTCTTTAGACAAACAATTAACGATACTTCTCAATGTTTGTTTACATGCCATACAATATTGCTGGTTGATTGTTTATATAAAATGTACAATGCAAAACCCGTTGACTTATAGCTTACCAGGACACCAGGGGTTAAACAAAAGGTAGATATCATCTGGCTGAGCATATCTGTATTTTTCTATTTCTCCTTGATCATTCTTACGAGTGGTTTCTATAAATAAATTATATCTTCCAACGATTGCATCTGGTGCGGTGCATACCTGTAAACAAAGCAGTTGTTCCCGTAAATAAAACACACCGAATGATATAAAATAATTTATGACAATAGGATTTTCTATTTCACAATAATGTATTTCTAATTCAATTAAAATGAGAAGCATCTTCCAAAATTATTGTGATAGAGATAACGTATTCCTACGATTACAATAAGGTAGATCCGTATGTACAGTGAAAAAATAGCGGTCGTCTGCGAATAAAGACCATTAAAAAAACTTCTTCGTTAAAGGCCATCAGTCAATAAAGATCACATTTTGTCCTTCTCAATGGTGGCCTTTGTTCACATGTTAAACTAGACTTTGAAGTCAAACATATGTTAGCGGACATGTCCGAATAATGACTGATCTGTGTATAAAGGCCATTCTTTTAAAAACTGTCATTGATTATTTAGTACAAACGATTTCAATAAAGGCCACATCATGTCTTTCCCAAGAGCGGTCTTTATTCAAAGGTTTGACTGTAAATTGATCTACAAAAATAATATCTATAAGTATATCACACACATACTCCCACTTAAATTAGACTCATTAAAAAAATTGTCAAAATAATGAATACATTTTTTTATTTCTTCTATGAATGGTATTGCTTTCCCCTATACCCGAGGATAAATCCCTAAGTAGATTTTCAAAGACAGACGAACTGTCAAAACATAGTATTTAAAATTTTCTGACGCATTCAGTCAGCCCGGGCATACAAATCATAAGTTATTATAATAGAAACTGCAGCAATACGCATTAACACCAAGCAGAAAAAGAATTAAGTTGAACATTTGCAGGTAACCAATCTTAAACATTTCATTGTGTTTCGAAAATTTAAACATTGAGGTATTTTTTTTCATTCAAGAATTACAGATGATTCATATTTGTTATTTACAGTTAGTTTAACGATTGCTGAATCAGACGAAGCTGCTGAACTAATCATACTGAAACAATTAAAACACAATGCGAGTGTTTTTTTATATTACGATTGGAGAATGTGAGATTTTCAGATATTAATTTCTGCGCAAAGCGGTTTTCAATAATGTTCTTTCATCATGATAAAACGAATAAAGTCAATCCTGTGTTAATGGCCATCTCAGAATTAAGGCCACCCTGTGAATAAAGGCCATTCTTTCAAAAACTATTGACCATTAATGACAAACTGACCTCCGAATAGAGGCCGCCTGTGAATTAAGGTAATTAAAGTCCCATAAGCTTATAAATGTATTGGTCCTAATAGTTTCTGTATGTTCTGTAACAGAGGAATCCGGTGTGTTTTCCTCCCGTGCATACTTTATAACAAGAAAAAATGTTTCCGAAACCACTATCGTATTTTTTTCAATATCATTGAAATAAATACTATTTATAAATAGAACACCTGAGTTTTCCCGCAGTCATGCTATGCACACGTAGTAAAGTGACGTCACGCGCTCTACATATTTCAAGTTTACAAAAGCAAAAATCACAGTGAAATGAGTGTTTTCAGACGAAAAAAGGCTTGTTTCGTCGGTAATAATTATCTTGGGATAATATCAGCAATTGTTTGATTTTTGCATATATTTTTTCTACAGCAAAAAGCTAATGGGGCTTTTAGGTTTATCTGAACACCTTTATTCATAGAGAGAATAATAGGGAGCCACTCAGTCAGTCTTAGGTATTTAGGACAATGCTGAAATAAGAGAATAATGTGACCTTATATGAAGACTATTTCACAATTCAACTCCTGTCTTTAAAATGATGACTGACTTTATCATCTTGTAGTACAATGATGCCAAATATCAATTTCATTGAAGTTTGTGTTTCAACTCAGCAAAGTGGTAGCACATGAAGAGTTAATCGTGAATTTGTGAATATTGAGGCATAAAAGTATAATTTATGTATTCTTTGTTTACCTTGAGGTGGACCTGTTTGTCCTCGACTCTAACAAGCTGATATCCCCAAATAGAATCACGCAAAGCTTTAACCTGATGGACAGGTACCACTGTGCTCTTGCTTTGCAATGGTTGTCGCCCTGTAAAAAGACGATAAACGTCATTTTGGCTTTATAATTTTTTAAAAAAAATATCAGATTTTAACACAACTTAAACCTGGAAGTTTCCTATAGTAAATAAAATTAAGCTATACTAATTTAAACACACTATTTTCAAACATACAATCATTTTGGTAGGTTAACCGGGTCAGAGATTTGAAATTATACGCCATTAATTATGATCAAAATCATAGGCATTTGAATTCTTTAACTGGTGAAAAGATAAAAGCAAACAGAAATAGATAAAATTGTACAACAATTCAAAGCAAACAAAGACAACAAAACGAATACAAATGACGCTAAAGGAAAAAAACAACAGAAAGATGGGCATAATATCTAGGGATGTCAAAATTGACCGAATCAAGTATCCGGATATCCGGATCAGACATCCGGATACATCCGGATGTTCGGATCGATCTTTACACTGTTATTTAGTTTTTACTGTTTTATCGTAACCAGTTTTCGCGATCATCTGTTCATCGCTAATTTCATTTATTTTGAATTAATATTATATTCAATATTGACTAAAAAACGAATAATAATGAAAAACAAATACGCACAATACAATCAAACTCCGCACGTATTTTACTCAAACCGCTGCACGTGAACCGTTTCAAAGATTCACTGCCATGTTTCTATTTTAGTCCAGAAGGAACATTCCGGAATTCAAAGTTATTGTAAAGATTGCGTACGTCATCATGCCGTAAACCCATCATGTCTCTATACCTGCCAGTTTGATTATGACGCGTATCTTAAGTTACACGGGTTATTTACTAAATCGTAATGGCGAATTGTCGCTAAAACTGGACCAAAGAATGTCGGCGTCCTTTTGCTGTAACTAATTTTTCTTTGATACCAACTTCTAAAACAATTCACCGCCTTTGATTAAACCGAAATGCTACTAAAATGGGGGAAACAGGCTGTGACTGTACGGAATCTGCGTTCGGAATGACGTTTGAATTATTTAACTCTTTAACTTAACATATAATTATATGCAGCATAATTTGTGTTAAACAATTGAAATCGCTAACTTTGTGCAAACACATCACTTAACGCAAAAGATCAGTGCATTACTTGTTTTACTCTTATCAGGGATGCTGTAATATAGCATCCCTGCTTTTATCTACCATGTGTTGGGACTAATTACAATCAACATCGATTTGATGGGATTAACAAATGAACGCTCCGCGCGATTGCATTATTACCCCGACGTGTTTTAATAATTGGGGTATTGAGAATGGCGCGAACAACATACAGCAAGGTTTGTGACATTATTCACGTACAGGTTTAGGGATGGACCGAATTTTATGAAACTTTTATGGAGTCGTTTTATGCTACTCAGATCGGTCTAGGGTTAAGCGGTATCACTAAATAAACTTTGAAACTTGATAATAAGTATTTAATTATCAACATTCAATCATCAAATGACAATCTTTCATTATAATAAGACGTGTGAAAAATTAATCGTCATTACTATTATTCAGTTTTAACATTTAAATAAAATCGCAATATATCGTACTTTAAGTAAAATGTTGATATGCGATGTCAGTAGTGTCACCGGTGTATATTGTAGGCCTAGCATATACTATGTGTCATCACCATGACGACGTCGACTTAATTGCACCCCGTGTGTTCGACACTTTGATTATATTTTATGACAGTCGATTTCAGCAAAATTTATACGTATTTTAGACGACAGTAGTATTTTGATACGAACATCCGGATCCAAAAATCGGATCCGAACTTCGGAACGGGATCCGAACGTTCGGATATCCGGACTCCGGTGGACATCCCTAATAATATCTCATTCAATTCATAAAGAAGGAAATATTATCAAAACTTTATCCAACAATATCATTTTGTGTTTTCCAAAAGTAATGATGTTTTCGATCTTCAAGAGCACTTTGATGACACACACTGGATGAGAAAACATCATAAAAACAGACCAATGCGAGACCGGACATTAAATGTGAGATTTCCAGATATCAATTTCCGCGCAGCGCGGTTTTCAAGAGCGTTATTTCATCATGATTAAACGATTACAAATAGAACATCACGGAATTCAAACAGGCCAGTTCGATGAAGTGAGAATTTAATCTCCACCAGAAAGATTTATTACTGAAACAATTAGCATGATAGCTTAAAACAATGTCAGTAATCTAACAGCATAGAATAATCAACATGTCATTGAGTAGCGTTTGGTGTTGCTTCTATTTATTAATTTGCACAGGGTTTATAAATACGCTGCTAATGAATAGTATTGTAGTCATCAAGCGCTCCTCTTGTTCTTCAGTCCCTGTATTTCTGAACCCAAATACAACAGCTTAACAACCTTTTGTATGATTTACGAGTATGAACAACTTTTTCTATAAACATTTAGAACAATAATAATTATCATGTGACTAAAACACTTTCTTTCCTACTTCGACACACTCATTGTTCATATTTTTATCCCTGATGAAGACTAATTTAATGTTAGTCGAAACTAGTCGGAAATAATAAATTGATAAAAACACCCGTTGTTTTTTTCGTGTGTTCCACTACACTCCTTTATAGTTGTTATTACTTTATATGACTTTGTGTAATACAGTATTAGATGACAAATTAGTATAGTTATATATTTTCTGAGCTATACACTAGGTATTCCTCCGCCAGGGCTAGAGACCTAGAAAAAGCAAACAGTTCCTGATGGGGTAAACATATATTGAATACATATATATGTATACCAGTAGTGTCGCACAGACAATATAAAACTCATTTCATTTACGTGGGGTTCACTGTAGATGTTTATCTTTAACAAAATGTGGAAACCTTATGTATAAAGAGAGGAATGAAATGAAATTGGATCTGATAAAGTTCTGAGACCCTATCTGGAATGAGAGGAAGAACATGTATGTCTCTCAGGATGTTGGTCGAATCAAGTGTTTATTTCTGGAGCAATGCTCATTAGAAATAGGACGGGTAGGTATATTAACTACTGTGGAATCATTAATTTTCGTTGGCGATTTAATTTCGTGGATTTCGTGTGTCGTCTCATCCACGAAATCAAATCCCCACGAATTTAAATGCAAAGACAAGGCTTTTTCTTTCAAAAATCAAAATCCACGAATTTATGTCTCCACGAAATAGCCATTTTAGTAAAAACCACGAAAATTGATCCCAACGAAAATAAAAGAAAATACAGTATATTTATTAAAAATTATTTTTGAAAGCGTGCTGAAAGGTAAAAGAAGTGAAAGTACAGACCTAATTAAAATTTTTGGATCGCGTATAAAAATTAAGGTAGGTCGGGCATCCAGAACAAACATTGGTTTTACGCCTACAGTAATATTATTTGTAAATTACGTTGCTTTTAAGTAGATGATATGTATTGGAATTAAAATATAGCTGAAAACGAAAATTTATCGTTTTGAACAGCATGTTTGCTCGCTTGTTAAGTATTTATGTCTGTTCAAAGGAACTTGTTTTTATCATTGTATATATTTTATACATGTTCGTAGTAGATCTCTTTATAGTTTGAAACCAGGCATTTAGGCATGAACATATTGGACAGGATGTTTATGTAAGGAAGCAACTGTTATTTTGACCTGGAGGCTTTCAATTACCGTTCTTTTACAGCCAGCTCTTATGTCTTTTTATCCAAGAAAACTTGTTATTATTCGTATTAAGTATTGCCAAGCGTGTTTATGAGATTTAATCGATTTGAATTATGAGTAAACATTTAGAATTATCAAAGAATAACATAATATTACATGTAATCTGAGTTTAAGAGCGCAAGTTATGTTTACATGCAACTATTGTTTTGAATAATGAAAAGTGTTTATACACATTGATTTTAAACCAAATAATCAACATACCAGAAAATACTTCAATTCTTGGAGAAGCACGTTATTGTATAAGCGTATACTTCTTAAAACAGTAAAACGACAATGCTAAAGTATAAAAGAATGTTTTAAAACAGCAAAAGTCTGTGGGTAGGAGGCGATGCTTCTAACATGAAATCAAATTTGATCTTATTCGTTTTCAGAGTTGGGTAATCTCGACTGAGATTACTTTTAATATATGAAAGCATATT
Organism: Lutraria lutraria; assembly: GCA_964023205.1. Lineage (NCBI taxonomy): Eukaryota > Metazoa > Mollusca > Bivalvia > Venerida > Mactridae > Lutraria > Lutraria lutraria. Next base: position 7,072,091 of record OZ026839.1, on the reverse strand, counting down.
CGGAACATTTGGGACGATTTGATGATTGTTACGCAGACATTGCAAAGTCTATGATTTGAAAAAAAACTAGAAATGTGTCCAGAGGACACGAATGCCACCGCTCAAAGCTAAGTCAAAAGGGCCATAACTCCTGTGAAAATGTTTGCATTTAAAGGAAACCTCTTGTCTATTGTTATACTTGTTCATGTTAAATTTGAAACCAGTCCATAAAACATTTCGTAAGTTTTCGCTCCTTGACCAAATTTGAATGGACGGACCCACAGAATTAACACAGAGGTTTGCTCTTACACAATTCTTCGAATGGCAGGGGGATGCAAAGTCTGGTACAAATAAAAAATATAATGACAAACCTGTGACAAACTTAAGAACAAGTCCATCCTCCTGACAAGAGAATGTTCTGTCGAATGTTATGCTCACGTCAAACTGCTGACCTCGACGAATGATCAAATTCGGGATTTCATAGTCACTAGTCTTGTGAGTCTGACGATTCTTACCACGCAGGAAATCTACCGATTTTGGCTTCAGCTGGCCATCTGAAAAGATACAATACATTTGAATATAACAATTTATACTTAAACCAATGGAAGAAAAGATAAGTCATCCATACCAGACTCAATATCAAAACATATTTACGTTTGACATGTTATCATATTTACGACACAAAAGAAATGTTCATTTTATACAATAACCTTAAGTACGTATATTGGTATCTGGAAATTCTGACTTAACACGAAAGTCAACGTCATTAATGGAATCTCAGATATAGTATGCTATTTATGATGGTTCAACTTGAGAAAGCCATAACTTCATTCTTTCACCAAACTAGCTTTGCACAATTTAATTCTATAACAATATTCTGATAGTTACCTTTAGTTATTGTTTTATGGTGCGCCTTTTTCATTTCAACAAAGATCGAAAAATAGTAAAAATAATCAAAGTATTTCCAAATCTTGGAAACCAATCAATAGAAACAAGCACAAGGAGGTTCGATGGAATCTCACGTCTCAATCCAATTAACATTTCATCATAGAGTATAAACAAAACATAATCCAATTAAAATTCCTGCCTGTCCTGTCTTTAAAAACATAATATTCTTGTACTAAAGTATTGCTCTAGAAACATTAAAGTAAATCTTTATCTGTAATATATTATTGTTGTCACGGCTATTAAAACAAAGCGAATGATTACTGAGCCTACAGGTAATACCTTAGGTAATATAGAACTACATGTAAATATTTCGAACAAACTGGAATTAATTCAAATCAACGACTGTGTTTTGGTCAATTAACGCCACAAATGCATGGTGCATACAAATACTTTGTTCTATTTTCAGCATCTTCTTTCTCTTGTTCCATGTGCATCTCAGCATTCAACTTTATCAACATTCCCACGTTGCAGATGGCATATGGCTTTCAGTATAAACATTGTACATTCTAAACATAACCAGCACAAGACGAAACATATCCCGTACCTGACCCATCTCTTTATGTAAATACACATATTGTTTATTTTATTGTTTAGATTTCTAGTTACAGACAATTACAGACTACCATTGGTTACTAGACATAGACATTAACCATGTGGTTTGGGAATTCTCTTTAGCAACAACCAGGTGATTTAAGTTGCAGATATTGTTAGAGGGTGGAATAAGAATAGCTTACCAATAGATCAATTTCGCCAATTACTTATTAATTGAATCATGGCGCGTAGAATGGTTTAACTTTGTCAAACACATATTCGTGTGAGGCTGGAAAATTAATTGATTCGATGATCTAGTATGTATTCTTTATTTGACTCCAACAGTACTAATACATGTATTTCTGATTTTATTGAACAAAGTTTTGCAAATAACTTTCATTGAGGGGACAGGTAAGATGAACTAAAGTAATTTCACATGCCCATACCCAGCCCAAATCAACACAATAACCATGTAAGCACTAAACAACTTAGAAACCCAATGAAAGAAACGTCAGATGATTAGTACCCATATAGTTACATTGTAGTTTCTATCGATAACAACCACTTTTAGGCAATTAATTGCTCCCAATACTTCTCATAACATGCTTGTAATTAGGGGTATCAGTAAAATGTGTCAAGAGTTGCACTTTATTTTAAAAATACTTGTCTGTGTGATCGATACAAACATGTATACAGTGCAACCTCTCAAAAGCAACACCCTTTGGGAGCAGCAACATTATGTTGTGGTTGAGAGGTTGTTGCTCTAGAGAGGTTAAATTGATAGTTAAATCATTCAGTGGGAAAAAATCAAGCCGTTGCTGCAAGGTGGCTGTTGCTCTAAAGAGGGTCGCTCTGGAGAGGTTGTACTGTATTACATTTCTTACTATTGGTCGTTATGCTTCTTTGTAAAACAGTTATCAAACTGACTATGAATACGCAGTTTAAATCCTTTTTGTGGTTTTCCCTGTGTTACACACATTTTAAAACATTGTTTAAGTTATATACGAGTGGATATTTAACCTTAACATTTTCCTAGATACTGTACCAGTACTAATTAATATTGTTCGCCGTAAGTAACTGACATGTTCTCTACATGAAATATTATCCGTGGAGAACGAATTACCTTAGACATAATCATTATCTTCAAACAAACCGTCAAATCAAGTTATTGTGAAGAACCTGGGTTACGTAAAAAATGTGAAAGTGATTGCCGATGATTGTGAGAAAAGTCTTGCTGATGATATGACGGAAATGGTCATTGTCGTGACAAATGTAGCAGAACAAGAAAACGCAAGTAGAATAATTATTGTTTTTAAACCAGACTATTTTCAAAACTGGAACGAATGGCATAAAAATATGTTTTAATGGTTTGTTTACTTAAGTATATCTCATTTACGCGAATGCCTTTAAATGCTTTATATTGCATTTTAGGTGACAAAATAAAGTACAAAATGTATATTCATCTCATGTTTAAAAAAGGAAAAATCCTGACAAAAAAGACGAACACGACGACTAAGAGTATTGTTCATTAAATGCTTCATTTCATCAAAAATCGGTGCTCGTAACATGTTGACAGAACAATACATTAATTTCAGATTTCGGTGTTCCTTGTCAGATGAAAAATTACTTGCTCGTCAATAATATTCATATGTCAGCGAAGCGCAATGAAAATCATGTTAAGCGATATTCAAATTTCTAATAACCATACAATCAATTCATGGGTTGTTGGAATACTAGGAAAAGAGACTACGAGCCTCCAAGCTCACGTTAGTAAAAATAATGAAACTTTTAAGAGAGAAAATGAGAATCTGTATCGGATGTTTTATAAACATGAGAGAGCGCAGCGATTTCTTGTTGCGATTTAATGTAATGGGATTCATTCACTTTCCAACCAGTTCTATTGATGCTTCAGGTTTTTTTTTGGTTAATTTGGATGAACGGCACAGATGTAAAATAACAATAAAGCATTTTTGAAAACAACTTAAACGCTGCAAAAATATTGGAAAACCTAAATGCTTTGAACGACATTGTTGTTTTTATGCAGTCCCAATAAAAGATGAACAAAATGTTTCCCAGTAGTTTAGTATCCTTGGAACATTTCACTAGCGCATTATTCAAATTATGTCTGTGGTTCATTTATATAAAATCGCGAGCATCGAGACTAATACGAGCGTAAATACGTTTTATGGTAATCGTACACACCACGAGGTACAAGTCTCCAAGCTAAAAATTTCCTTCACTAAGCATTCTGGTTTGAAAAATAATGCAGTTTAATATTTAGATACATATTCAAATCAATTATGCTTACAGAATAACAATTTATTAATATCTAATTATCTTCATTGTTTTGTCATAATAAACTTAGAAACTGTAAAAAACAAGATATCATATCTAAGTTTTGAGACCCAATTCAAATTGTAAATTCTTTGACCCTGGTCCTGAAAAAAGGATTTTGAACTGCATGATAACCGGACCTCCGTTTCCTAATTTTACGTTTCACCAAATCCGACTTATGACAAAGCCTTCTTTTTTACATTCACGCATTCGTTCCGGACAGACCATGTTATTGTCTTAAAAATCTCATTTTTATGTACAATATTCATAAAACTTGTTACTATGAATCCTACTGGGAATCACGCCATCCTTTTTTCTCTAAGCTCCAATATTCAAATCTGACCTCATTTTCAGTAAACATCAGACAGTTCCGAGACATATTATAGACACGTGTAGTTACATAATTGTATTAATACAACATAATTGACAACGGTATTCAGGGAATAACATTATATTGAACATCAGCAATATTGCCTCGAAGAAAAACGTGACGCTATCAATAATGATAATGCTAATTGAAGTAAAAAGTCCATTACGCAAGCTTTATAATCAGACAGAGTCACGTAGAAGAAATCCTTTCAAGTTGTAAATTAAACAATTAATGAAGAAAATAATTCCATCCGCCAATCAATCCACTATCAGAATTTCTATTCCATTGTAAGATTATTCAGTACAAAGATACTTATTCAGATGCCTGTGTTTCGTTTTGTCAATTGTCTTTGGTAAAATTCACTTTTAACCCAGTTTTAAGGTTTTATGACATTTTGGGAATGAAATAAAGCACACTTTGTAAATAAAAAGTCCGCTGCATGTCATGAACATATTGTCCGACAGACATTGAATGTGCTGCCTGGTCCCGAAGTTGTGCGACCGATTTCAAGTTTTATAACCTCGGAGCTTGATGTAAATCTTTTTTTTTTTTAAAAAAGAAATAAAAAAAAGTAATTTGTTCTTATAAAAATATCGATTAGTTTCGCCTTGTCTGTTGTTGTTTTTCCATTACGCAAGCTTTGATAAAATGATATATTTGCTATCTGGTTCACAATTTGTTGTAAAGCGCAGTTGCAGACCACCCGCTAGGCTCATTAGGTACACTGTCAGGTCCACACACCTTGGGTTCGTGCATTTGAAACATAGGAATGAAACATGGTCTTTGTAATAATTTTATTGATCAATTCATCTTCCATCTCTGTAAACTCATGTGGAGAAGTTCGCAGTTATTTAATAAGAACATGTTTAATACTGGTGTAAAATAAAGGGAAACTGATTGGGTTAATTGCAGCTCGTGCATAACTAAAATACAATTGCATACAGAACGTGAACCATGAAACATTTAATCTAATTGCACACATGCAGCTCAATTGCTTATTAACTTAATTACTTTTGTTCTAAGTACCTGCTATTCAGCAAAATTCAAACTTAACTTAAAATTATGGAATATTATACTTGATTGTTTATTGAGACACATTTTGTCACGCAGGAAATAAAGTTTAAAAAATAAGATTTGCGTGTTTAAAAACTGCTTTCCTGAGAAGGTTAATGGAGTTGTTTGTTTGCTTGATCGAGTTTTATGCCCCTTTTCAAAAGTCAGAGTCATATGAGGCGGGCAGTTCACCTAACCGTCGTTCCGGGGAAGAACCAGTACTAAACACCATCCTCCATAAGCAACTGCCTATTTTCTCACATAAAGAGACATGGTCGGTAGCTGTGCTCGAACCCACGACCCTCTATCAGTGAGAGAATACAGTGATTCGAAGTCAGCGACCTTAACCACCCAACCACGAAGGGTTACAGTTAATGGAGTACATGCCTAGCTCTGCTTTTGTCATTATGTAAAACAACAAAATTTCCATTTTATATAAAACATTGCTCGCTCGAGGCACGTGTTATTTTGATGTACATTAGTGATCTAAATTAGTCGCATTATGGCATTATTACTTAACGTAGGTGCTCGGCTAGTGTCGTGTAAATGGAACGTTTACATTGTCACTAAACAAAGCCACATAATCATCACCAGAGGTCACAACACTGCTTCATTGTTCATTGTTTGCACTATGAGTAGCAACCATAGGCGATAAATGCATACTTGAATAATTCTCTAACAATATCGTTTTCGTCAGTCCCATTATCTACTGTAATTGAAGAATTACCCAACAAAATTGCAGTTCCGCTGTATCAACCACTTCCATCGTTTTTATCAACATACTATCAGCTAGTCAAAAGTAAATCAAGATACTTTTCGCCCGAGCCATGTCGTAACAAGCATCGACGCGTGCAAACAGAGTTTAATGAACTGATTACGGTCATAAAAGACGCCCTTAAGTCATACCAAATTAAATACTAATCTCTTATCAGACGTAATATTAAAATTGTGTTATGTGTTTGAATAGCAAGTTTCTTAAATTCCATATGATTGTATGCGTGTGTGCATGCGTGTGAACGTACGTGTTCGATTCTTCTTGCCGAGTATGAAACGTATATTTATCAGAATCATGCCATTGGAATGATGGACTTGTTCCTATCAGATAGTGTTATTGGTAAAACAACAATATTGTTTATAATATAAAACTTTTTAAAAAGAAATTCTTATCGCATACGTCTGTATGGAATTCGACTTGAATTGAGTAATAAATCATTAACATTTAGCGAATGGCGTGACGGCGAGATCCACTTCAAAATATATCACGACAATCTTTTATGAATTTTATTCAATCAAACTATTTACCTCAATCTTACTTTTTAAAGATTTCTCGCCTTGGAATTCATGCAGTAAATAATTTATCTGAGACAGGCATTTCACTTGATATTAAGATTGAAAATAAGCGAAAATAAAAAAAAAGTTCATTCGATGGTCGATGCACACGCTTCGAATCATTCGTACAAAAGGTTATATACAAAATTTCAGATGAAGAAAACAAACAAAATAAAAAATTATGTTGGTATAATTATGTAATAAAATATAAATGAAAAACGGATTCCATGAAAACGTTGTCTCCAAAGGAACACATAGAACAGTTTATGCTTACCATACAGACATTGATTGTAATTATATCATCCAATACATAATAAGATATATCTATATGACGTATGTTTATGTTTAACTGTTGTTTAAGGACCCAAATGACAACTATGGTTATACAGAGCCGCCCCAGAGAGAGAGAGAGAGAGAGAGATGTGAGAGATGAACTGGGCATTTATATCACTACTCTTTTTTTATAAATTATTTCCAGGTTTCTTAATCGTGCCATAGTAATGTGGAGAGAGTCACACCGCTGTAGAAAAATACAACAGTCATCACTTAATATTTATTAGCGGAGTTTGCTGTTATTAGTTTACATGGCAACATCGATGTGAGGATAGGTGGAATTATACAGCATGTGGCATTTCTAAGAAATCTGTTTTTGCTTTCAATTAATGATACTGCATTCACACGATGATACTTTGTTTTGCTAATAAATCATTTCACGCACAGCTTGTTAATTTCCACCTTAAAGATTATTAATTGATTTTGAAGTTACAGCCATTAATAATAATTACGACATACCTTTTGTATGACAAGTATTTGATAAACATCCGGTTTGAAATTGGGTGAATTCCTTATCGATTCCATAAATAGCGTCCATTTGAGTTTTCCGCGTTTCATTTTTATTATTCTTTTTAAAAACTTTCGAAAATAAACTATTCATCATAACTGACAACTAAATTGATATACTAATAACACTAAAATACATGCATTTCCTTGAAAACACTGATTTGTAACGTGTGACCTCCTCTTATTACTATATTCTTTTGAAGTCGTTAAGTGGAAACACGTGTCATGGAAAATCATGAAAATGTCCCAATTAATTTATGATTTTTAGATAACATGCGGTCCAAACAAGCAAGTGAAGTCCTAGGAGATTAAACAATCACGAACTGATCCCAGTGAGGCAAAATATAGTTCACACAGCACTGCGATACCAGCTACATTAAATTCCAGCGAACCCATCTAACACTTAACGATTTCATGAAATAATGCGCATTATATTCATGCTTCTAATTATTTGAATTCTTCGGTAATGCTATCTCACATCTCCTTCGATTTAATCTTCTTCACGCGTAGAGGTGTCGATAAAATGGTTGCTTACCACACGAAACTCGCCAAGGTAATTATCGAGACTAACTAAATGGTTCACTGTTGGGTGAATTAATTAACAGCAATGAAATATGTGGACGTATTTGCTGAGAGGTTTGTAAAAACTGCTATGGAAGTAGTTATCAGTAAGATATGTCTAACAAATAACAATTAAGATATTAAGAGCCATCTTAGAGATTAAACGTCGGGCTTAATGTTATGTAAGTCGCATCATCAAGTTGGAATAAAGCGAGAATATTGAAAACCGATCAGAAAAAGTTAGGCTTTGCTCTAATCCACGTGTCTGTTAGTAACAGGAATGGTGTAATTTGCTCATTTCCCTTCTATTTTAATTCCAAGCGATAAGCAATAGATTTCATATCATTTAGTCGAGATTCTCAGATTTTCAGTTACTTTTGATTATTTATTCAGTCTCATGTAAAATTACCTTTATTCGAGCCCTCAAATGACATAGAAAGACATACTTTAATGACATCACAAACTATCCCTCCGCCACGTATCTATCATCAACTAGGAATCAGACCCATCAACACTCGTTAATCGAGATGAGCACAATGTAAAATTCACTCTTTAGAACGCTGGAACCGAAGCTGCAAAGCCTTTGCTACCCAGAGCGAGACAGACCAGTCTGCACACCCATGTTGTCTGACCAGGCCCTTTACTGTTGGGCGACTAATTTTTTAATAATTATATCCTTTAAATTGATAATGGACTGTGTCATGGATATTCAGCGGATTAAGGGTTAAACTATTTACTGAACTATTGGATCATTCTGGTGATTACATGATGTAACAGAAGATACACTCCTAAAACATTTTTTTTTCAAATCTTATCTAAACTCATATCACTTTTTCAAATGTTTGATCAAGTGTGATCCCTGTTCACAAAGAAAAGACCATCCAATAAATGTTCACTGTTATAATTATTTAAAGCTAACCTTAAATTCGAATCCATAAATATGTATACATGTATGTACATATGTATGATGAAATTGCTAAATATCAGGCAGTTTGCCGAAAATGCATATGAACCAACGTTTATCTTACATTTAATATATTTATTTTCATATAATTTGACAGTTCGGTGTAATAAAATCAGTACAGACTAGGGCACTAAATTTTTAAAAATACATAAAAAATCATTATACTTAAGAGTATACATATGAACATCATCTTCACAGACGTTTGATGTGCAGAATTATTTCTCCTTCGATCCTGAGTTGGAATAGAAGAATAAGAATAATCGACCTGTTTCGATTGACACGCATATCAAGCACGTATATGCTTGTACTTAAGTAGCAGACGTATTTAGGCTGCGACTGTGGTCTAGTGGTTATCGCGTTGGACTTGCAACAATCGGGACAGGTGATACTCTTCCATGAAAATTTGCGATAAGCAAACTTTCCTCCACACGTGGAGAAGATGCTGGCTCATTGTGGAAAATTAGTCAGCATACAGTCAAAGATGCTGGATGGGTGAACCTTCTGCTGTATTTAACTTAAACATCGTTGAAAAACGGCGTTAAACCAAATGAAGCGAGGATTTTTTGGAACATTTTAGGTGATGTACCAAAAAGTGAATTCTCAAACTCGATGCTAATCTTGCGGTTTTAAAGTTTTTTTCCTTGTTAAATTTTCTGGTTTTTTTGCTGCGAGTTAGTTGTCCTATTTCCTTTTTTAGTCAGATTTGTGGTCTTGCGCGTCTTTTTGAGATAATCGATATTAATAAGGATTGATAAATGTTGAACAATAATTGAAATGTGATGGCTCTCCTCATCCGTCTTCTAAAACATAAAAGTTAATCATCATTAACATTACCACTAGAAAGATAACATTGTTTCATCGCATCATTTGATAAAATGAGACAAATCGAATATCGCATCTCAACTGATCGAACAAAGCGACACGTTCCGTTATCATTGGTGCCATTATTATACCATCGATTTAATAAAAGACGAGATAAGACATTTATTGTAAGGAGACGATTTGCAAACGACACCATAACACCAACTATCTTCCATAATATCAAACGGTACAACATGATAGGTGGGCTATGCAATTTGGGAAAGGTGGATTTTTTCTTGTCTACATGTTTTCAGTTTATCAGTGAACGTTTTGCCAATTGTCTCTTCGGTAAAATTGATGTATGATTCTGCGATGAAACTAGTATATTTTTCGGTCACCACCAGTAACTTTGGTAGTTTATGTCAAGACTGTGTGCTCATCTCCACCAAAATGGTTGTACTTTTACAACGTTATCGACGACTTAGCAGCTGGGCCAAGAATAAAAATATGGATGGTGCCCAAACGCGAACTGCCCGGTAAAATTATCGCGACCCAAAACATTTTATGTAACCTTTTTGTCTAGAATATGTTTTCAGTACGAGGATCGCACATAAGCATTTTCGATCTGCATTTTTTCAGTATCCACATTTTTAACAATATAAATTTATAGTCAATACTTGGCTCAAAATGAATAAAATAATTCCGCATTTAACGGTAGCGTAAGGGCAAACATAGAAAATTTTAACTTAGGCCCATGTTCATAACTACGTATACCGTATTTCTACGCCATACACGTTTCAGGGTTTGAATTAATATGTCAAAAAGAACGCGATTAACATAAAAACCTAGGAGTGTCTTGAAATTCCATTGCTATTTTCCTATTGTGCAACATGCTATTAAATACCGAGATATCGGCATGAAAATATGTGAGGAGTTGTTCCTAATGTTTAGAACTTAAAACATTTCCGTGGTAATCAATATATTTAATTGTTGCAATTCTTATCACTGCTCGTTTAGCTACCCATGAGCCGTTATCAAAGCGTTCACATAATTATACAAATGCTCAAGAAAGACTTTCAGATAATTGGCAAATGGTGTTTTAAAGTCATTATATTGAACTAAAGCTATTGGAGGAAGAGAAAATTGACGCAATGTCGTGACAAATGTAACTAGATAACACATGCACTAAGAGCTGAAGACATTGTTGGTACCGTCAGTATGAACGCGCATCCAGGTGCCACAATATGGGGTTAGAGTAAGTAAAGCTTTATATTAATATGTGGTTTCCATTACGTACAAACCGCCATTAAATTGCGCTTGTGGTGTTGATAAAATACACTTGTGGGGTTGAAAAACGCCATAACGTCCGTCAACTGTCCGTCCGGTTTGATTGGTAATAAACTTGGATTCAATGCTTAAGAATGCTATTGTTAAATAAGCCCTCAAAACTATTATATCCCCCCTATAGCTTAGCTTCAGAACGTTCCAAGGCGATACCATCAGGGAGACTGTACTTTGTTCTTCATTTTTGTATGGCTCTGTGTGCCTAGTGGGTTTTCGGTTTAAGGGTAGTATTTTGGGAAGGTGGGATATATTTAATGCAGAATCCTTTTCTAATCTGTATGTGTCGCCTGACATGACTGTTGTGTCAAATTCTTACTGTTTTGGACAGGATTGGCAATTTTATTCAATTCAGAATTTTGAGTGAATATCTTATAAGTGTATAATGTTATATCTGACAGTCCTGTTATCGGCAGAGTAATTGTTTGTATGTAATGAGAATCATACCCAATTAACTAATTTTAACTAATTAATATTCTCCAAGAAGCAAGTTCTCCATTTTTCCAAGGTAAAATAAGTTGTTTATATTTTTGTATGAAAGAAAGGGGGTTTGAATTCAGCAGACACTGCTTTAATTGTTAAACAATTGAATAAAATGTTCTGGAACAGTCATGCTGTTTTAAGACAAGAGCGAGGACCATTAGCATATTATGAAATCTCATTCATCACAGTCAATGTCAATAGGGTGGCAATGAATTATATCGATTCTCAAAACATTAAAATTCAACTCTCAATTTTCACATAAATTACATGTAATGCAACTCTTTGACTTAATGTCGTTTTTATATTCTTTTTATATTTTAGTCGAGTCACTCAAATATTTTAGTAATTCAATAACAGAAAGAGCACATCAGTAATTTGAAATACATATTAATTTTAAATATCATTAAAACTGAATGACTAAAAATAGTTTTCTATTCACCTTGAGGCAAACATTTAGGTTTATCATGATCAATTGAAAGCGATGAATTTTATTATAAAATACAGACCTCCGTGGTCGATTGGTCATGTACCATGACTAGAAATCATCTTCCCTTACCACTGTGAGTTCGAATTAAATCCGGAATCACACAAACTGCTCAGGAACCTGTCAGGTGGTTCTATTCAGGTCTTCCGTCACCATAGCGCCAACTGACCCAGACTTTTGGTAAGACGTAACACCCCAGTGTAAATGGTAAAATTAGTAGCCATATTGTTTAATCGTTACTCATCGGGCATTTCTGTAACCGAGAAATACACCTTATACATAAGTGTAGGGTTACAAAGTTTGGTTATGCAGTTTCCGGTTACTGATTTTTCAACACTATAGGTATTCGTTTTCAAAAATCATTCTCAGAATTACAGACTTTCAAACGTGTTTATCGTTCACGACTGACCAAATGGGCATCAAGTTCCCATTGAAAGAAAAACAGGTTGTTTCCATCTTAGGATTCCCTGGGTCAGCCAAGATAGAAAGTAGCCCGTGAATAACAAGAACAAAATGGCGGCCTGCATACTAGTATTATGTCCGACGTACTTTTCTTTAGACAAACACCGAGTAGTTCCGATTGCATATTGTTGTGACAGACCATACTAAACATGTAATATTTTTCTCATATAATTTATTTCACTAGACAACGATGACACTGTATTTTACCACGTACCATTCATTGAGTATGAAACTGAAACAAACGATTATGATCAATAGTCGTTGTAAGGTTTTTTTATCTGACAGTTGTTGAATATTGTTATTTGCGATTTAATCTAAATTCAAACCATAATTAAGGGTATCGTGCCTTCTTTCCTAACCTGATTAAGAAAGTTATGGCAATATTCCAACATTTATTGACAAAGTATTGTGTAATTACATTTACATCACGTGACAAAGGTATCGACAAAATAATGTTGTTAGCATAAATTGCTTCATGGAAATACGTGATGTTCTCAATCACAGGATATTTAGTTGAACTCCTTCACTCCTCTTGTTCGTATACATATTTCATGTTTAATTCTCTTGAATACAACGATACATGAATATACAGTCAAACCTGTGTCAGCGGCCACCTCCGAATAATGGCCACACTGAGAATAAAGGCCTTTTTTCAAAACCGTCATTGATTATTTAGAACAAAATGACGTTCGAATATAAGATGTCAGTCAATAAAGACCACACAATGTCTAACCCAAGGGTGGCCTATGTTCACAGGTTTGACTGAGTTGAAAGAACAATGTTATCAATGTATCTTGCTAATGTGTTTACACTGTTGTTTCTATAAACAATGATGTTCGTTAAAGTCAAACAATTCCAACAGACTAGAAGAAATAGTCATGTTTATAGAGACTTGATGGTACTATAAGTATGGTCGCAAATCATTTCTATTTTATCTAAACATACTTGTCGTATTTTCGAGGTACATGTACTATTCTGTCTTAAATATTTTCATACTTTCGATTTTGCTTTTAGAAACTCAAAGGTCGTTTCTAAAAAACGGTCGGTCGGTAACCGGAAACATGACTTCTTTTTTGTTCCGTACTCTTGGAAACATTTACTGACAAGTCAAGAATCCTAGTACACTATGGTGTGTTTACAAACAACAGACGCCACCAAGAAAGCCATTAGCAGCACAAACAACATAAACATCATGGCTTAAAACGAGTGTTGTTAATGGACAGTATACTTTCATTTCACTCCCATTATATTTGTCGCTTGTCTCGGAGGTATTCAAGGCAAATAAAGATGGCGCTTTATAAATACATTTCATTTCTTAATTACTCCTTGTATGACATCGACCTATTTTTATCGCTTATCTTGTAAATTGTTTTGGTAAATGGATTTCAAAAACAATTACTAACGGATATTCTAATGGAACGCTTTGAATCCAATGACCTGATTAAATTGTCGCAGGAATTAGAACGATCTCTAAGAAATAAAGTATATTTCATACACAAGGGAATGAGATTTTGTCGCAAACATCATACATCATTTATAATCATGTACTTACAGTACTAGTTCAATAAACCTTATATATATATAGCCAGGATTAGTACACCAATCAACTGTAGAAAATAATGCCAGTATATTACTGACAGCAAGGATGAGGCGGCAAAGAACGTGATATTATGTTTATTGATAAATCAATTGAACTACATAGTTACGCTTCTAATTATTATCTCAAATAATCATGCCATCGCACACAATGTTAATAATACTTCTTCATTTATTGCTGGATAAAGTTCGCTAGAGCACTTTACAGAAGGCAGATTATTTTTTGTTTCCCGACCTATCCCCTTTTCCCCTCGACCCTAGGCTTTGTATTATGATTTTGGAACGGCATATCCTCTTTCTCCCTTTTCTATCTTTCACATGCTTTCAGAAGCTGTAAAACTCTTATCAACCAATGAATGAAATACTTGTCTTATTGACAAAAACTGTTATACTTGTAGTTAAAATAAATATGAAAATTCTGAAAGTGTCCATGCCTTTTCAAATAAAGACGCAGCTCATGGGATATTTCGTGGTTTGACGTTCTTATTGAATTTGAATATATTTCTCTTAACTTGTTAGTTTTTCACTTTGCACATGAATAGAATTCCTAAAATTGTACATATACGACTAAACATTAGTGCACTGATCTTTCCCCTGTGGTTAAACGTCGTACACACAACTAGTGCCATTTGGTGACTTCTCCAGCTTTTAGCAGCGAAGAAAAAAAGCCCATTGTTCACAAGAGTAGAACCACCACCCTTCCTAAAGCAAGATGGACAGCTTCCTCACAAATACAATTTGGTCTTAAGTGATATTTAAACTCAGAGCTGTTAAGGGTCATTAATTAATAGCCAGGGACCACATCAACTCGGTCGTTGAGGTCCCTTTACACATTCATAAAAAAACTCTTGAAATGGTCGCTTAAAGAAATCTACACTGCTAAATGGACAGTAAATTATTGATCAACGCTTTGTCATAGATACAAATATCAAAACATAATTTTGGTACTGATATTCTTTTCATTTCCGTCTCCATGTAATGTATGTAATTGGTTGTTCTTTCTCACTCGTTATTAAAACAAGAAAGAGGATTAAGAACACTGGGACATTAAATGTTCTTAAGACGATAATAATAAACACATTTAACAATCATCGTACTTTAAAACATGCAAAGAAGAATCAATAATTCATCAAACAATTAATGGGACTTTTCATTGAACGTTTCAAAAAACGTTGCATTTTTTCTTTCTTTCTAACAATTCTCTTTCTAATCGCATTGCAAACATGCGAAGGATTGGGGGCGAGGCCAAGTTTATTATTTGTCGTGTGTTTCAAACTGTTCCCGTCGTGGTTCTACGATTACGTAGAATCATAGCAAAGTATTTGAAACGAAATATATCTAAAACCTAGAACACAGTTGATACAAATCAGTCGATCACATCCAATTAAAGCTTTTTGCAAAACAAAATCACAAAGATCACAGTTCGACGTTCCCTTCTATATAAACATGTGTTCAAAGTCAAATTCATCTCTTGGCACCGGTGTCTATCGACTTTCTCATCTCGTTGTACTTGACTTTAAACTTCACAGACAACGGTTACAAGTGATACATCCCATACTTGAAATATATACTTACATGACAATTTTGTTACTTACTTATCTGATATTATCCGTTCCAAAACATAAAACTTTTAAATATCATATCGCATCGTAAAAGTTATATCATATGTACAAGTTGGCAACGTCGGCAGACAAAATTTAATATACATCATAAAGATATTAAACTTGGACATTTTATGAAATATGGACATTAACCCTTGAAATGTTTGTGATTCGTGTCTAGAACCATTTACTTAATATGTCAAACTCAATTTATGTTTTTCGGAATGTCGGACACTGAAAGTCACGTGACAGTTATCGATATTTATCATACCGTTTCCAATGTAAAGTCGCCTATACCTGAGCAGGCATTAATTTTTAATAGCACATTGTAATAACACATGCGCAGAAATGATGCGCGTACAGTTCAAACAGATTTTCGTTTATTAAATCATTTTCCATTTATTGACAAGTTGTTCATTGCTTATTAAAATGTTGTGACATAATATTTTTCTTTTTATATTTCTATGAAATTTTCAGTATAATAAAATAAATATCACATTTCTAAGCCCTCTAAAAAGTCATATCGACCCCGGCGATGACTCGGTCAACCTTATTTTTCTTGCGCTGACATTTTTTAATAAAGCCCTCTCAGAAATGTGATATTTATATAATAACCCCACTTCACAAACTCGATGTGACAAATAAATTTAAAACAGACCATTCCGTTGCGGTAACGTTTCGCAGACGACATGTTTGTTTCTATTTTGTATGGTCTTATAATAATGTGTTGTTTGTCTTTGGTCTAAGGATTTTCGGTTGTATTTTTGGGAAGTTGTAATTTTGTATACATGTGCTATTCCTAGGAACCTTTTTGTTTTCAATGTTCTAGTGCTGTGCGTTTACCTTGTATGGCAAATGGGTAAGATTGACAAAATATGAACATTAATTTTTATATGCAATGTAACACTAAATTATCACCGATTGTTTACCTAATGAATTGTAAGAGAAACATGGTTCTTTATTTTATAGACAAACCACAATCAACGTTCAATGGTGTAAATAAGACATTGTCCATCTTTGAGAAAATCTACAGGCGTTATTATTCAAGTACCAGTGAACTGTTACTCCGAGTGTATATTCATAAATATGATAAAATCGCGCATTTCTTGTGTTAAACTACAGTTTTTGAAACATCCAACTGAGTAGAAAAGCGATACTTATGATAAGGCATTGACAGGGAACAAGATACTATGCCAAAAGTTAACCAAAGTGCACACAGAGCACACTTTGATATGATTTGAACCATCTGTAAGTCTGAATGTATGTTAATAAATATTTGTGTATTGATAACGTAAATTTCTCAGTCGATCTTGTAGTACAAATTGACTGTATTTCTGCTTAGGAGGCAACACCACATGCAATATGAAGAATATTTTTTAGCACAGAAAGAGCCATATCTAAATTTGATGAGTTTAAATAACTTTAATGTGTGTGCGCATATTTTCAATCTAAAAAATGTACATATTGCTTAATAGAACAAATAAATTAATTCTGATTTTTTGATGGTTCAAAACAAATCCATTTTGTTTTCTGCGTATTTTTCTTAACTTTCGGCACATTCTCATTCGCTATCAGTGTTTTTATCATATCGTAGTACCAAAATACATGACAACACAATTTTTAAAAATAAATTGTGCCTTAACATAAGATAATTATGTAATTATGTAAAATATAAAGAAAGTTGGTTTGGTAAAGTAATCAGCTAACACGATGTTAACAAGAACAGGGATCATAATAGAACATAAATCATTAGAAATATTTGTACTGACCTTTTGTGGGATCAGAATTTGATAAACATCCAGTTTGTAGCTGAGTGAACTCTTTATTAAGTCCATAAATAGCGTCCATTTGGTTTTTTCGCGTTTCATTTTTATTATTCTTTTTAAAAACCTTTGAAATCAGATTACTCATTACAATTTGAATGCTATACAACTTTTTTAAACAATAATGTTACATTTCGTTAGTTGAAAAAAAAAGTTTTCCACTTTTTGTTACTATAATCCTTTGCAGCGGTGATATTAAAGTCGCATCTCGCCTTTGTGTATTTTATACAATAATTTGTGGAGTATCCAAACAAATATTGTTCATGACACTGTGGCAAATGCTAGTTTTTATTCCACGCGAAGTATTTCCAATTTCGCAATTCACACAGCACAGCGATAGTAGAAAATCACTTAGTACGCAGTTCACCCTCCAAGATAGAGATGGTTTATTCACAGAATTAGTTTATAATTACTGGCATTTTTTCTCGCATTTTCTTCAAGCCTCGCTCTCGCTCTTCTTGTCTTGATAACCTTCTATGTAAGAATGATTGTCTATAAACCAGTTACAAGACACCATGTTCTCTTCAAGGTAACTGTCAAGATTCAAAGATTTTTTAATCTCCTTGGAAATTTGTTCCCAGTTGATTATCCTAAAAACTTTCTTGTCAGAGATTTTAATATGG
This sequence comes from Lutraria lutraria, assembly GCA_964023205.1. NCBI lineage: Eukaryota > Metazoa > Mollusca > Bivalvia > Venerida > Mactridae > Lutraria > Lutraria lutraria. The sequence goes on along the minus strand of OZ026839.1, from coordinate 7,053,968 downwards.
TTTCTATTAAAATCGTGAAAAACTGTAAAAACGGAGGGGGTTATCAATAAGAAATAAATCAAGGAATGCTTAAGACTTGTCTATGAGTTTTTAAAGATATTTTCGGAACTGTTGTAGATATAGGTTCAGATAATAAGAATAAATTTCGATTAAATAGTTTTAGAATAAAATACGTGAATTGATCAATATACTCTCCTGCAGAAAATAAAAAAGATAAGGAAAGCCTAACATTACTCGAAGAACGATGAGATCCCACATGAATGAACGCCATCAAACACACCGTTCTGTTCACGCAAACAAATTCTTTATGTACACAAATGAGCAAAATCAATCACAAAAAAGTGATATCAAGATAACATCATTGTCTGGTAAAAATATGCAACTTAGTACAATGGTTAACTATATGAAAAAAAGAAAGAAAATCACATTGCCTTAGAGACTTCCGATAGACAGTCTGACTACAGTTTCGCATTCAAATACCAAATTGCAAATTCATTATACTTAATGGAAAATTGCATCCATATCACAGTTTGATTTCGTTTGTTCTTCGACAAAAAATAACCAGAGCCAATAAGCCACGAGACAATGTTTATAAATAATGTCTAAAGTTGCTGCTAAGGGCCAAGACATACGTTCCGAATAATTTCCGACTCATCATAAAGTATTGTAAATCATTATACAGAAAAGCTACTATTACGCTCTGGATTGAGAGAATATAATTAGTTTATTTGCAATATTTCAGGCCTCCGGCCCATAACACAAACATGATATTCAACAAATCGGTGATGTATTTTTCATGTAATATTATGATATATAAACAACATCAATCAAGTAAGCACAACATAATGAAATTAACAATTATAATTATTATATACATAGAGGAATAAGATTGAGGAGTAGTATTGCTTGCAAATATTTGTTATCATTTACAATAATTTAACATAATGTATTATCAAATGAAATGGCCATCTGATACATATTATCAAATATATATTGACAGAGTAACAAGCACCTGTATATTTAAATACAGTAGAACCGAGGTTGACGGGTCCAAATTTTTAGGTACAAAGAATCGCAAAAAATGTGTTTGACTTTGTCATGACTGAAAAATCGGGGTTACGGATAACATCAGATTTTTGGATAATCCGTTGTCGGAAAAATCGTTTCCTGTACGTAGAATGTCTTCACTAAATGTAAGACAATGAGTAACGTTTGCAAATTAAAGTCTGTTTCTTTCTTTTGTATAAACAATAAAGTTATTGCTCTCCTTTTCCCCTATTAACTATTAAAACCCCATCATTTTGCGTTATTTATCGATAAGGCCGTATGACTTAAACCCCCTCCCAATAATTCCCGCTGTAATAGTTATTAAAATGGGCTACAACTGATCTCTATCGTTGGCAAAAACAAATTAAAATTCGCCCCCCCCCCCGTCCAAATCTGAAATAGTTCCAAAATTTAAACTTCAATGTCTGAAGTGTTGTAGACTATTTTCTTGCGTCAAGGGACATATTCAAACACATTTATAACTTTTATGTAGGCACATTTCATTGCTACGGAGAGCGTATCGAGGAATCTTACATTTTACGGATTGCGATTAAGAAATTTCCCTTCAATTGCTTTTGCAAAATACATGGATAATCCTGGGTGAGATGTGGCGATTCAAAACTATGCACATTGATTCAATTATAGCACACAGGTACCTTTAATTGGCCACTTAATCATTAGATCAATAATATCAAATCATTTTTCAGTAAAAAGATTGCAATACAACATGGATTTTTATAGAAGATTGCATTTTTTAAAAATGATCTTGCGCCTAGATATTGATGAATTAAATGAAAATTGTTCAGATAACTAACGGGTTTGAAACTAGAGACCGCAATGTGAAAACTACATTTTTGTCTTTCATAAAAAATGTTGATTTGCCGTAATGTGACCGACTTATTAGACACCTCCCCCAACTCCGATTTATAGAATATTTAAGCAAATGTGACATTTTCCTTCGTTCTTTATTTCAGCTTTTTGTTTCTAGCATACACTGTTAACAAAAAGAAATGCCTACCTTCCTATCCACTGCTAAAAATTATGGCCATGTAATCTGAAACCAATATTTTGTTTAAAGATTACAATATATAAATTTGTCTCCAAAAATAGTAGAGAATTCGTTATTTTTTTATTCAACCTTATATAATAATTTGCAACGTTACTTCGTGTTAAAAATACTACATTCCTGTTTGTTCGTTGTCGATGTCACCAGTTATCACCAACCATGTTATTATCTGTAAAGCACTTTACCTGTGGATAATTGATCCAATATCGATTAAAACAATTCTCGACATTTTATTGGCATATCTCTCTACTAAAACTGCTCACTTAATTATCATCGACAATTACCAGTAAAAGATAACATTATCTTGCTAATTCATTTGGATATAATGAATAAGATTGCTTATCGATCAAGTCGTTTGCAATTGATTGACTAGTAAATAAATACCAGATGATTCACGTATTTATTGTTGGTCCGCATATGAATTCATACTTTACAAACTATATGAGCTTCAGAAACAGTACAAAGTCTATCGATAACAATAACCTCGTAATATGGCAATGCCATAAACTTATCTATAACAATGCATTGACTTCTTTACGCTTTCTTAGACATCCTACCGTAAACAGTAAACTGTTCATCCTATTTTCAAAGTGGTTTCCCTTTGTGCCAATATACAGCCCATCCTATTTTCAAAGTGGTTTCCCTTTGTGCCAATATACAGCCCACCCTATTTTCAAAATGGTTTCCCTTTGTGCCAATATACTGCCCACCCTATTTTTAAAGTGGTTTCTCTTTGTGCCAATATACTGCCCACCCTATTTTCAAAATGGTTTCTCTTTGTGCCAATATACAGCCCATCCTATTTTCAAAATGGTTTCCCTTTGTGCCAATATACTGCCCACACTATTTTTAAAATGGTTTCTCTTTGTGCCAATATACAGCCCATCCTATTTTCAAAGTGGTTTCCCTTTGTGCCAATATACAGCCCACCCTATTTTCAAAATGGTTTCCCTTTGTGCCAATATACTGCCCACCCTATTTTTAAAGTGGTTTCTCTTTGTGCCAATATACTGCCCACCCTATTTTCAAAATGGTTTCTCTTTGTGCCAATATACAGCCCATCCTATTTTCAAAATGGTTTCCCTTTGTGCCAATATACAGCCCATCCTATTTTCAAAGTGGTTTCCCTTTGTGCCAATATACAGCCCATCCTATTTTCAAAGTGGTTTCCCTTTGTGCCAATATACTGCCCACACTATTTTCAAAATGGTTTCTCTTTGTGCCAATATACAGCCCATCCTATTTTCAAAGTGGTTTCCCTTTGTGCCAATATACAGCCCACCCTATTTTCAAAATGGTTTCCCTTTGTGCCAATATACTGCCCACACTATTTTCAAAGTGGTTTCCCTTTGTGCCAATATACAGCCCACCCTATTTTCAAAGTGGTTTCCCTTCGTGCCAATATACTGCCCACACTATTTTCAAAATGGTTTCTCTTTGTGCCATTATACTGCCCACACTATTTTCAAAGTGGTTTCCCTTTGTGCCAATATACTGCTCACCCTATTTTCAAAATGGTTTCTCTGGGTGTCTACTTCATCCTTATCGTCTTAATACTTCTTGCACCACTTTATCTCCAAAAGTATTAACATTGCATCTCATTGAACTAATAAAGACAATACAATTATTGACATCGATTTGCAATAAATGTTACAACTTAAACAACCATACCATATGTTCCTAGAATTGTCTAAATGGCTAATTATGTGTAAGAAAAACCCACAGCAAATTAAGAAATCGTGACTGAGTTACTAGAATAGTATAACTTCATAATTGTTTTATCACCTTGCCATAATCGAAATCTGTACTGTAAAATCATTATTAGATTATTTCAACTAAACAATAAAAGCACTTACCATAACAGAATTGGACTTGTTTGATAATAAATTCATAATTATGACCTATGTATATACTGTGGAATAATTAATTTTCTTTGGGGATTTAATTTCGTGGATTTCGTGGGTCGACTCATCCTCATCAACCCCACGAATTCAAATGCGGAGATAAGGCATATAGTTTCAAAAATCAAAGTCCACGAATTTATGTCCCCACGAAATAGCCAATTTAGTAAAAACCACGAAAATTGAAACCAACGAAAATTGTTTTAAGACTATATAATAAGAATTGTAATCAATTGCATCTACCTAATCTAAGTATCAATTGTATTAATAAGTTCACGTATACAGACAGATTTATATTAAAACCCCAGATAAAAACTAGTTAACTCTTGTATTCGACGCAATATATGTAGAAAGAATGATGTCATCTGTCATGTAGAAAGAATGATGTCATCTGTCATGTTAACCCATATAAGAATTGTTAAATGAATAATGTTACCTTATAAGTCTGTTGAATATATCAACCGAAAGTTAAAGTCCCATAATGATATAAATTTATCGGTCGTAATAGTTTCAATTTGTCCTATAACAGAAGAATCCGGGGCGTCTTCCTCCCGAGCATACTTTATAGCAAGAAATAATGTTTCCAAAACAATCATCGTTTTTTTTTTCAATACCATTGAAATAAATACTATTAATAGAATAGCTATGTTTCCCGCAGTCATATTATGCACACGGCATGAAGTGACGTCACGCGCTCAATACAAAAGCAAAATTCACAGCGAAATGAGTGTTTTTAGAAGAAAAGGGCTTGTTTCGTCGGTAATAATCATCCTTGGATAATGTCAGCAATTGTTTCTTTTTCGCATATATTCTTTATAGCATGGGACTTTAAGCTTTAGTCTATAAAAGTACAGAAACTCTTCTATATCACAAGACACTACATGTCTAATTGAAATGTCTAGTTAATGTATTGGCCTTTGTTCTCATAAGCAGTGACAATGATTCCAATCCATGTCAGCCAAATAAACGCAAAAATGTGTTGTTGGCAAATTTCCCATCAGAATCCCACGGAAAAGAATAATTTTATATATTAGACAAAGTGTAATTTAATTCACGTGTGTAGTTAAACATGTCTAATATGACACAGTTTTTATATATTTTTTAGAAATGAATATTGTGTAAAGAAGATAATTATGAGCACCCGTTTTTAAAAGCTTGACCTTCAAAATCGGTGTACACTGAAATTTGTGACAGAGGTCTCCATTTATAAGTCATTTAATACTTTAATCATTTTTGATTATATGGAAGTTTTATAGGTACGTTTTATTTTCAAAATTATGATTGGATATAAAATCAAGTATAATATATTGAATTTATACCCAGTGTCTGCTAGCGAGAGACACCGTACCTTACCCTTATCATAGTACATAAGAGTCGAGCACTACTTAGTTAAAACATGCTGGTAAATTTATTTGGAAAATTCTGCATCACATAACGTCTAGCCAAATCCGTATGTTTATGACAATTTATGACAAATCTAAAGAGACATTTCCTTAATCGTCACTGGAATGTTTACAATCATTTAGGACATTGATTTGATGTTAAAATCAAAAGCAAATAAAATGTCTGGCTACATACTCTGAATCTTTTCCCAGTGTTTCAAAGACAGACGAATACGTACTTTGTGACACCGGTCCGCTTAGCTTAATAGGGACAGCGTTCCAATATTGTCATGATTCAACATCAATACACTTAAACAGAACGGTCATAAAATTAGCATAAACACAACATTCTAATTCATTTTCATATGACTTTTCTGCTCACCAGGCAGAAACAAAACGAAACAAAAGATTAGGAAAACTTGCGAGTTCCTTATTACATCATTTGATAAACATTCACCTTCTTGCTATGTTCTCCACATAATTTACATTAATAGCATCCAGTTGGATTGTCTGGGTTTCATTTTGATTATTTGTTTTGATAATTTTGAGAGTAACGTTGTGACTATATCAGAGATAATTGTATTATGTTAATTTAGTATTAAATACTAACACATCAAAATCAATCATCGTATTATTCTAGGGAATGATATGAGAGCTTACCTAGTACATTAAATTATAATGAGAATTTCCCTAGCTCATTTTAAAATTCTGAGAATTTCACCAGCTTATTTGAATCTGAGGACGCGTAATTGAGTACCCGAAATTGTACTGATATTATTAGACTTTATAAAGCATACGGGACCTGACTTCAGTCACAAAATTAGCAGCCTACACTATTCACTTGAAGCAATAACAATTACACTGTAGTTACTACTTATTCGAAAGATGCTTTCAACTCTACTAAACGGGGGTTTGCAGTATATGTTTCCAATTACCCACATCGTTCAAGATGGTTATAGCAATACCCAGCATTTTTCTATCCTGGTAAACGTCTATGTGCAGATATTAAAGATGAACAAGTAAAAACTACAAAATGAATGTAGTATAAAAGCCACGTCGATCTCTTCAAGGTTATTATCTAGACCTAAAAGAAATTACTTGTTGTCGATAAATAATTCTCCACAATAAACTTGTCAGAATTTACAGAGAGATGTTTTACATTATGCATCATTTACAACTGTAATGGACGGAGGATTTCATCAATCGTGTGAACGTATTAAACACTTGATAGTCTTGTGTCTTGTATCTCACTTATAGCAATACACCATTTGTTTTCTTGTTAACATTATCTTACTTGTAATAAGCATTTACATTGTCTAGTCCGATAAAGACATCAATGATAGGGCCAAGAAATATATCCTGTTTATAGCTATCATCCCCTAAGATAGAGGATCGGAAAGTCGCCAGAGCTTTTGTTTATCAAAAAAAAGTTTTTAGTTCAGAATATACTTCATAATTATAGAAATGAAAATATCGCTCAGGAAATTTCCAGTGAGACAGTAACAAAATCTGGACTCATCGGAAAGATATCTTAAAAATGCATGACGTTGATCGGACACAAATCACAAAACAAATGCATTTTTCAGTCGGATGAATTGCTTTGGATGCAATATAATATGTCGATGCATTATTGATGAATATGACAGAAATGTCGATTTTCCTCAGTATGTGCACAAGCTCCTCTCTACTAGTAGAAGGGTATTAGTCCAAATATAGTTCAGGAAAACTGATTTGGTGAACCAGCCGCCGTATATAACTGAAAAACATAATTTCATTAACTCACTCACTAAAACATTTATTAAAGAGATGAATTTAATTTAATCACAAAAGACAGTATTATATAACGTTTTGATAGCAACCTTGTTCAAAATTTATCATAGTATAACTGATGCTTCAAGTCCCGAATCCAATTACGTTCTTTTTGGCAAAAACAGTATTTTCCAAAAAAACATTGAATGCAAATCATTCATTCATATCTTTAGATAATTACTTGACAATCTGTAAATCTTTATTTCATTCTAACCGGAATTTAAAAGATAAGACTATCTCGTTATTCATCATAATGGTTCAGTCATTCAATGTATACGTTTTAATGATGCCAACACGTATTTTCAAATTTATTTTTTATGCACACATTACGTAACATTATCTGTTTGCACCATTTGTAACTCAGAATGTTTATTGCAGTTACAATTATGCAGTCCTTAAAACGTGTTTGAACACGACAGATTCATCAGAAAATCCCCATACCCAAAATATTTTATTAGCGATTTTGTTCTAATTCATCATTTTCTTCTCCTGCACAAGCACCTAATCTCTGCAGAAACATAAATTCTGGTCGTGTATGCCCCCAAAAAAGTCAAAAAATGGCTTTAGTTTTGATTTTATCATATACGTCTAATCTAAGTCCATATGTGTACTTGTGTGTATAGTGCGCTTGTTTATTTAATACCTTTTATAAGATATCCATCCTAAGTTTGGACTTTGTGGCAGTCCGAATTTGTTCTGTTAAACGAAATACCAGACCGGTCAAATTATTATGATCCCTGACTAGTAACCCTTGCCAGTTCTAATCCCATACAGGATCAGATAAAATTCTCATGTGAGTAAGCTGTCCGTGCTTACGATAGGTCTGGGGTTTCCCCCCCCCCCCCCCCCCCCCGAGTATAATTTATGTCTTCCTTCTTGTCGCTGTGACTTTCATATAATGCGAGGATATCTATAATTCAACCTGCATCTGAAATTATTCTATTATATTTATATATATGCATACGTTATTGAATGCTTCAAGAATTCACAGACTTTCAGCATAAATTGGGACAATTGACTTTAAATGCATTATCCTGAGGCATCCGTACATCCATCATGATTCTAAATGAGCGGAAGGTATAAAGTTTCTCTGGCAATGAGGCATTATGATCACATGTCTGACCGTCTTTTAGAGGACTAAATAAAATAAGACCCAACGTATTTAATGATAAAGTCCATTATGCTAATATGGTGATTAGATTACATGCCAGAGGCTGTATAGGAATCTACCCTCCCCCGCAGCTCCGTACAAACTTCTTACTAATTGAGGATTGTAAACCCGAATAAATAATCATCAAAATCCTCAATAATGTTTGAAATACATAGGCTATGATTAACGTCAGTTATACCCCTGCAAACGAAGTTTGAGCGAGGGTATATTGGAGTCAGTTTGTCCTTCCGTCCGTCCACATCATGACAAACTTGTGGAGCGAACTACTTCCACATTCTTTAAGCGATTTCAATGAAACTTGAACTATGTTATCACCATGAAGTGTATATGTGCAAGACACAATGTCCATGCCCAGCGATTCACTCATTGCAGAGTTATGTCCCCTTGAACTTAGCCGTATAGTGTACTATTGCATTCTTAGTGTCAAAGCGGCAGCGGGGGTATTAGTCAACTCTGTGACAAAGCTCTAGTTTAACAATGCATTACAGTCTGCAAAGAAAGAGAAACATAGAATTGTTTTCGAACGCAGTTATCCACTATAATTGGTTTATCGTATCAATCAATTTGTGCTGAAGTAGTGGATTTTGTCAACATCGGGAACAATAACTCTTGCGTCAGGTTTTAATTCAACCTTGTCAATTAGATTAATCTCGACTGAGTCTCGAGCTAATGTCATCATGATCTACAGGTCTTCTGTATACTGATAAGCAAAGCAAAATATCACTCTTATCGATTTTTACGTGTTTTGACAAAAAGTACGAAATTAACGGCATTGACTTTTTGAAGTGGATTTAGAAAGATCCTGATAATAAAAAGTCTTGAAAAATCATGACATTGATATTTTCATACTAGAAGATGTTACAGGTGTCTTTGATTCCAGTGGCAATCGATGTACACATTAAATAATGTGCATGTTTGTTCCATCGCCCACATTGCTGAACTAAGTCATTCATGTCGTCAGCCTCGTAAAGACTAGCCCAATCTATGTTTCCATGCACTCAAATACATAAATATAGAGACAGCTTCAAAATCATTATGGGAATGTCTATAACATTCTATAGGGCATTGAACCAATGTTTCCTTAAATAGGAAATGAAATGTCATTCAACGTTCATGGAATGTTTTCAAACTGCTCCATAGAGACACTCTATACAGACGAGCACTTCATAACATTGCACTGCTCTTTCAAATATGAAAGGCTACAAAATGGTTGATGCAGTGCGCCTGCTTTCGTATTGTAATTGTGCTGTATTAAGCGAATGTCTTGAATGAGCCGAACAGAAAATCCATGACGTAAATTACGACATAGAAATTAAACTTCACAAATAAACACCAAATGCTTAATGTTTGTTGTATCGGAATTTCCTCCTTGGAGTTTTGTCTACAACACATTAATTTCTATCATGAACTTGTCGTTTACGAATTAAGATAACAGCGATAACCATTTAAAGATTGACTTGGCATGCATGTACATCAACACCATTATTATACATATAACGTATATACAATATTAAGTAATGTTGTTTATCTTATCTATTTGTCATTTCTTATCAGGTATACATGATTTTCATTGCATTTTTCACATTTATTTTCATTTCACCTTTTCTATTTTTTTAGAATTTTTTAAACATGTACCACCAATGTAAAATAATAAAATAACACACAAAAAACTTTTTTTGGCTATAAATTATAAAGTTAAAGACCGACTATATATTTGATTTGACTTGACTCTCATGAACAGATAGATTTAAGACATTTTCTTTTCAACTATGAGATTCTTCATTGAAACATAATAATCAACGTATCATACAAATGCACTAGCAAACAGGGATACTGTATTGCATGTAATTTAGTGTCTCTTCAGCAAATAATCACCAGTATAAACCAGGGTTCGTAATTATATCTTTATAGAGAAATAAGTTTCAGTACAACACTTTCATGCATGCCTGACGAATCATGCACGGCACGAATAACTTTTTGACAAGAGTATGCTCAGTATTACCATACAGATTCCCAAAATTAAGTGTATCGAATCCCCGCAAAGGTATTTAATTGACAATAAAATGACTGTTAGTAATAAATTAATGATGAATAATAATGATGAAACGAATATAAACACAACTGTACAAAATTATGTATATAAATTATTTAGTCGTAACTAATTTGTTCTGAAATATAAATAATGCTAAATTACACGAATCAATGTAACGCAAAACTCAATTTCTGCAAAAACATTCATATACACTAACACGAAAAAGAAAGCGTGCAGTTTTATATTGAGTGTAACACTTACTAATAGATATAAATCACATCACATTAGTGACCCTGATTACATGTAAGCAATGTTCTTAAAATTGTCAAATTTCAATTAAAAAGTAAATCATCGTGTAGCCAATACGTTTTCGCACATTCTGATACCAAATTCGCCTATATTTGCTTCTATAAGTATTAAAGAATTTCCTGTAACAGTGCACACTTTCTTTTACGTTTGAGTATAGTTAAAATGCAAATAACAACTTGGTAGTAAAACGACATATCAAAGAACCCAGGTAGCAATAGAAATAATTACATAACTAAGCAAACTACAGTATTTAAACGACATCCAATCAATGTAATTATACAAGGTAATTTTTCAGAGGTAATGTTGTAACCTGCGTTAATGAGAGTAGCATAGTTGTCTTGAAGGCGTGTAACAAGGTGAGCCTTTTGATAGGTAGTATCCTTTCTCGACGCATCTACCTTTTTATGTTTTTGGAACATCCCTTCAAGCACAATGTAGCGAATATGTTTCATTTGTGTATATACTTCGATATAATTGTAAAGATCACTTAATATCCAATGCCAGAATTATTACAAATATATTTCATTTTAAAAGAATTAGACTTGTTAACTTGCACTAATACAAGACACATACTATTTTGACTACTCATAGGTTTACAATGAAACATATTACATGTGTTTTACCTTTATTATGAAGTAATAGCACGCATGTTTTATTGAGGGTATAATTTGATATAACTGTACTTGTTTAGTTAGAATATAATGTGTCCGAAATTACAAATACCAATAGCTCCTAAAATTAACATATAAAATAACTATAATAGTTTCAGTGTGTTTAACGCCGTTTTTCAACAAAATGTTAGAGTTTTATACGGCGACCGGCTCACCTTACCAGATTTCCTGGACTGTAGTTTTACCAATACTATCATACCCTAACTCAAGCAGCCGTGAACTTCTCCGCATGATGGAGGCAAATGAACATTTTTGTCAAATTATCGATGATAGAAGGGTATGACACGGGTGGCCAGGTTACAAGTCCAGTGCCCTAACCACTGGCCGCGGTTTTATGGTATTCCCATTTTTTTTATTTTAATGTCCATGATTAAACAGACTACCCCAGTACAACCTCTGTTGAGCAACACCCTGTGGGAGCAGGAAATATTGGCCTTTGTTTAGAGGTTGTTGCTTTACAGAGGTAACATTTATATTGTAAATATCAGCTCAAGGACATTTTGAAGGTGTTGTTATAGAGAGGTTGTTGCTCTATAGAGGACCACTCTGGAGAGGTTGTACTGTATATAAAATACGAAACAATGAAAATTATCACCATTGGAATTACAACATTTCAATTACCTTTCGTAAGACTAGAGAAGTTTGATAAACATCCAGTTTGTAATAGTGTGTACTCCTTATTAATTCCATAAATAGCGTCCATTTTGTTTTTTCGCGTTTCATTTTTATTCTTCTTCTGGAAAGCTTTTGGCAATAAAGAAGTCATTATCACTGGTAAGCAAAGTAAGCCATAAACGCGAACACCATTTTCCTACCAAGGTTAACGATTGTCAAATTAATTATGTAAACGACCTCTACGGTTGATTTTAATGCCCTGACAGTGGAAGTCGTGTATCCATATCATTGATAGTTTACCATGAATGAGTAGTAAACAAAAATTGACTAAGTGACGAAATTGATCACAAACACAGCTAAGTAGAACCTATAGAAAATACAGTAGTTGAGCACTACGCACTCGGCAAATTCTTACAACTCAACGAAATCATTGCCGTATATCTTTCTAATTACCAACATCTTACAAACAGGCTTTAGACATATCTAGCACTTATCTGTCCCGATAAACGGTCCTGTACAACTGTTTATCGATGAACTAGTAAAAAAAGCAACGCCAAACAAATCAAGGTAATTGTCTAGACCTAATAATGGTTGAACCATCTAGATAATTTGTTGCTTAACAATGTAGTTGTCATAATTCCTAAGATGTTTTTCATTAGATATCATAAACAGCGGTAACGGACGGGGTCATCAATTAGAAATATATTAACAAATAAGTTTCCTTCTAGCTTACTTACAACAAATGAGCGATCTTACTTTGTCTAGCTTACTATCAAGTAATAATCATTACATTGTCTCGTCCGATAAAATACTTAACATATGCAGATAAATACTTCTTTACTCAGACTTGTATTTATCCAATTTTACACAGACCTTCACATTACATGTCATTAAAGAAACTTATACCTCTAAAGATGTTAGGTTAAGTTGTTCTGGGCCCATATTTATAAAGCTCTTAAGGGAAAGATTTTTCTGAGTTTCTAAGATTTTACCTAAGATTTCCATGAATTTCCCAGGATATGTTGCATATTTTAGAAAATAAAATTAAACAATTTTACGTTTGTGTTCTTGAGTGTCAAAGTGAAGCATAAAAAATCATAAAGGCATCGAGGTAGGCTGTCAGATACCTCCCTTTACGTTGACAGTAACTACATTGTATATCCCTTATTAATTTTACCACTGTCTGAAGCTTGTGTTCAATATTTTGTTCATAAAACTGAGGCATTCAATCTCACAAACAAACACAACAAGGCGTAAAAAAGGTTAGCTGCTGGTTGCCCGAACCCAACCCTTTTAATTAGGCCCAGTGAACGTTACACTTTTATACCTTCCCACACAATTTCAAGAATATTGAATGTTCAATACAAAAATGTTCCAATGGGACTGATGCATTTAACTCAACAAATTCGCAAACCTTATGCAGCAAACGAAAGCCAACAATGGACAAGTTTATCATACAATGAAATATTCATGAAATATCATGATATCTAAGTGATACAATACACATAATGCATTTGTAGGCCGAAAGACTCGGGAATTTTAACAAATTGTTTGGCGATGCATGTGAAATTCTTTGTGTTTTATGTGCATGTAGGTAACTTGATTCATGAACAAAACGTTTTGTTGTCCAACATTAACGCTAAATGGACTAACAATTGTATTAATCATAATAATTCAATATTGATATGTGTCCCATTCTACAATTATTGTCAGAGAGAGAGAGAGAGAGAGAGAGAGAGAGAGAGAAATTTGGTAGTTTGAGATTGGGACACTGAAAAGCGTCCTTGAAATATCGGAAGGCCGGTTAGATGTTTGAGCCCACGACCTTTCGTTTAGTTGTCCAGCAAATTACCACAAGACCTGCGATGCTCCCCTTAAGTTCTTGCAAATAAGTCAACTCGTTTTAATTAATCAGGTATGTTCATTTTTGAAAGCAGTGTCTGCGAGTTCTTATTGTTTGTGGTTTAGATTATCCATTGCTCTACAGAAAATATCTGCCAACTCATCATAACTGGTTCATTTTGTATTAATTAATTAGTGACGACACCCAGTTTCTTATGTATTAACTATAGAACTCGTTTGTCAGTTTTTGCGCCTTGTAAAATTTAGAGAGCAAATATCATTTACATTAATTCTGCATTCTTTTTACAATCTTAGAATGTATATTTTGTCAAGTTGGCGCTAGTTTAACATATCTTGTTTTATTCAAAGAAAGAAGACTTCAAAATTGTATAATTTCCATTTTTTTACAAAAAATGTAACTTTAAAATGAAGAACATGTATTACTTGTATTTAAATCAATCTAAATTAAAATAATAATCCACACTGGATAGAAAGTCAACCGGATATGTCTAGGTAATGGCACAGAAAAGTCCGTATTATCTTCAAATCTTGTCTACAAATAGTTTACAAATATGTGAAATTGAAGATGTAAACAATTAACAAAATACCTGACTGTGAGTTATCTTTCATAATGGCACCATACGTAAGTTATTATCTGGTTTTATATCATCAATCTATAATACTTTAGTTATATGCTACATTTATTTAACTTAATTCCGTAAACCCCGGTAGGAATTGCATTTGAATATCATGTGGAATCCATCCATAACAAACTTAAATGATTATCAAGTACTATGTTTCCATAGCAACTAGACGTTGCTCACTTTACCGTCATTTGAGAGTTCATAATTGAGTTAATCTCGTATCTAGTCAACATAACACCAGTTTATAATTATGCAAATATGGCTTTTAGAGAACACACTGAAGACATCGATCATGAATAACCACCCCCACAAACAAAAGTCATACAGAACTTCTTACATCTGGGGATTAGAGTCATGAATAAACATGGGACAAAAATAATTTTGTACTTGAGTCAGCAGGCTTTCATGTGACTTTCGGATCTATCAGATATATAAAATACTGTGGAACGTGTTCAAGATCTAATGATTTGTTAAAATATAGCTATCGCTATTGACAAATACCCCAAAGCGAGAGAATGCTATGGTCTTCAGTTCCAGTCAGTCTTTCTAGCCACCTATAGTTCCTGTGGTTTATTTGATCTCAATATAAAACATGGTGTCCTTTATTTATAGGTGGCTTCTGGCTAAGATTCAATGCATGAAGGTAATTTGTTCCAAACTTACTCGATATCTTATTTTTAATTCTGACCAGTGACCATCCCCTAATTGTATATCCGATATCCTTTATTACAGTATTCGGGTGCAATTAACATTATCAATGACCTATTAAAAGCGTATGAATTAGTGAATAGTATAATTAACTTTATCTCGCTGACGGCCAAATGATCGGGTGAGGATGTCTTGATCCGCGGCCTTTGTGTACACAATTGGGCATACAGCTTTCATGTTATTCCTGAACGGAAGTATTCCTAACGATGACAAAAGATTGATAGGATTTCTAGGGAGAGAAACCTCAACAAAACATCACTTTTTCCCCAAAATGCTGTCTCTTCAAATCCACACAACTCATTGGACCATATAAAGAAAGGGAACAAAAACCACACACGCGCAAACACGTGTCTCCTGGGGGTATGGTTGGACTTTATGTTTGTTAATGCCCATCTCTTAACAGCATGTATA
Organism: Lutraria lutraria; assembly: GCA_964023205.1. NCBI lineage: Eukaryota > Metazoa > Mollusca > Bivalvia > Venerida > Mactridae > Lutraria > Lutraria lutraria. The sequence continues at coordinate 7,038,360 of OZ026839.1, read as the reverse complement.
TTCTTATGCACAAAACAGGCGGACAGCCTTCCTATTGGTGTCTAAATAAACATTATTTAGTCTATTAAACTGACTTTCTGTGTGTTTTCATTAATATAATTGTCGGTCGGTCGTTCAACTTTACGTTGAGTCCCATAAAAACCCGGACATATTTAAAAGTGATCCCATCCCTTGTCCGTTGCTCTAAATGTCAGATTGATCAATCATTTGATTATTGAGTATCCGATCTCTTAACGGGATGATAAAACGTCTTGAAGCTATACATACAGTTATTGATATCTCAGTTTCAAACCTGCTTATCTAATCAACCAACATCCATTATATCAAGACAAAACAAATATTCTATCGATGCATCATTTAGTAAAATGAAAAAAAGATAACATCAGAAATCCATATTCATTTGAAGATCGACTTGAAACAGAATTTGCATTACGTTTGGCGTCGATGGTATTTTATCAAATTTGTGATTGGCATATGCATCTATATGGGCAGACGACTTCTAACTACCTAAATTGCTTTTCCAACTGTTACATATTCAAGTTGACAATTGCAAAATTACTTCATACATACAGCATGACACAAATGACAAGAAAACAAACTTCCTACAATTCATGTTTTCTCAGCGTTGCTCCTGTGTGTGTGTTTTTATCGATTGAAAAGAAATAAACATAATATTTAGGTCGAATAATATTAACTTAAGCATTGTTCAGTGAGTTAGCCTGTGATTACCATCCTGAACCTTTCGTTCAGCACGTAGCTGCCCACTTCTTACCTATATTAGGAGAATACATTTCGATTGAATAAGATGCAAATCCCTAGCAAACTTGAAAGAAGCATTTATGTGAATCTCTCGAGTCTCTAGCTTATGACCTACTAGTAACATTCCAAAGCTTAACTTAAGCTTTTATTTGATTCAGAGCTCGTATGTATTATTTCTATTATCCATATGTATGTACTTGTACAGCCAAAGATAAATTGACGGTCCGTGAGTGAAGTAAATCGTGAGAATGATGGACACACTTTAGCAGCCACTTTGAGACATAAAAGACAAAAAAAAACACAATTTAAAAAATATATAGATGAAGAAATAATTCCTAGAATATACATAAAAAATCCACATTCTCCAAAATACTACCTTCCTAAAACCCACCAACCCCAAAGTCACACATAAAAAATCACATCTCGCACTATGTGACCTTAGTTGTGTGTAAGATGTAACATTAAACATACGGACCTCAATAAAGAACTTCTTATGTTTAACATTGTAATAAATTAGCATAAGTACATTATATATAAAAGAAACAACATCCAGAACTGTGGACAATTAATTCAGTGACAATGTTTGGCAGGGTTTCCAATGATGGTTTTCCATCAAACCATGCGCTCAGCTTATGTACTCAGTGACGATTTAGAAGATGACATGTCAATGACCACTAATTGGAGTGATTCATGAAGAGAAGTTGGCAGTCGCTTACGGGGAATAAGAGCATTACTAGAACATAATCCAGGAGCATTAGATAGATGAAATGCCCGCCGGTATGTAACTAAATTACTGGTGGAAACAAATCATAAAACGAAAAATATCATACACATCAGAAGTAATTGCTGATAGTCGATTTGCATTTTGAGGATGATAAGGTGAAGGATAACAGAATTTGTCTGAATGAATGTTAAGCCGATTTAAATATGAATATGTACAAGCACATATGCTTACATGAGAAATAATCATTTTCTAAGGAGATTGTCGCTTCCTTCTATTTCTTTACTTTCTACTAGCTCGTCGTTTGTGTCAAGTCAGATCTGCCTAATTATTTCTTACGCTGATACATACAGTCTGTGAGTTAATTGCCCAAAACAAACAGAAAAAGCAATGAATTCATGGAAATTATACACGGCTTTCGTGATTTCAGTTTCAAGATCAACACGGTGCCAATAAGTTTTCTGATCAGAAAAAGAAAAGGGATTATGAAAAAAATGCCGAGGGAAACTGGAGAGTGTGAGTTGTGAGAGGGAGAGAGAGGGGGGGGGAGACATGAGGAGGGGCTAAGGGAGGGGTATGGAGGAAGAGGAAAATACAAGGAGGGAGAAGGCTACAGGTAGGGGGCCTGAGAGATACTGGATGCTTTAAGAACAATTCCTCATCCTTTTTATGCTCCCAGCTCTTATGACGCAGAAGGTATCTAGTGAATGTCTAGTGTATTTTTAAGTAATACGTTTATCCGTATGCCTGGTAGCTATATTAAATAAGTGACTAATGTTTGTTTTACAGATAACATCTGTCTTTGAACATGGGTTTCCGTTATGACGAACTCCATCAAGAAAAGAATCGCAAAATTATCAAGCTACTAATAGCTGAGATGAATCTGTTATTTCAAGTTTCAACAATTATTGGATATCTTACGTTTACTGAATAGACAGTTGTCGTCTGCTCAAAGACATAAAAGAGAGATGGCTGCAATTGTTTAAGAAAAATGTGGCATTTGAAATATTTCGTCCCCTATTAGCGCATTATTTAAGGCCTGCTTGCAATGAGGAAACCTTTGATGAAAGAGTTGTGGTTCAAATAATATACCATAATGCCTAACGAAGGGAGACATGATGGTTTATCCTAGAATGGTGATGTCTTTTATATGGAAAGGTTGCTGTTAGATGTATAATGCATAACCTCCAATTTGAGTATTTAGCATGCAAAACATAAAGAAATGTTCTGAATTTCTGAACTCTAGTGTAGTATTCTTATAACATACAACACTTTCTGTATTCTATCTTAGCTTCCAGCTATAACCAGTGGTCAATATAAAAATACATTATACATTGTATACACAATAAAACAAAATGATATGACTTTTTCGTCAAAAGCATATCAGAGAAAAAGGTGCCATGTTCGTTGTTGGTTCGGACCAAGCAGCGGTAACACTGAATCATTTAACCCGTGGTATCACGTATTGGCCAATGTATCTCGCCTATCTATAAAGTTAGAAGAACACATTAGCTGATGCGTATCTTCAACTTATTTAAACATCTCAGGAAACATTCCGGCCGCACAAGATTGTCTAGAAACATAAACACATAAGTGAAGAAGTGTTTGCGCAGCAGTTTACAACATTTGACTTTCAAGCGATTTATTATCAATAGGATACTAATTGAAAAGAACTTCAGTTAAAGTGGTTGGCAAATAGCAAAGACTACATAAAACACTTGCCATCACAACATCAAAAGTATTGTATAAATTGTAATCAAAATAAAACGCACCGAATAATCAAACATTTTAAACATTTGCATGGCGGGTGTAGACAATGTAGTACTTATTTCCGCATCAAAATTATTGCACAACGAGCGAGTGACAGCCACGGAAAGTTGAAATGGCGTCCAGTTGAACAGGCCAATCGCAGAATGTGAATAAACATCAACAAACAACACGCGTGTGTTTTTCTGCGTGTTACAATAACGTTTGTTCTTTGATTGGAACAAGACACAACTATAGAATATAACTTATATAAAAAAAGATAATTCTTTCTGAGTATTCTTTAACAACAGGGTAATATTTTTACAAATCATTAATTTGCCAGGAATATACTACAGATTCGCTCTATTTTGTTTGTTCGATATCATGGGAACTACGAATGCAATTACCTTATCATTTTGTCATTTACAAGAACACAATGAAGATTTTTATTCTCTGTAAAATATTTACTGCAGTTCTTGTCCCCAAACGTACGACTTAGATATGTATGCAATAAATTATTGTAACTTCGCAAAGTGGTTATCAACCTTTATGAAAACAAAACCCTTGAGGAGTTCTGTCTCTTCTCTTGATTAGTGTTCAGATAAACGTGATGTACAGTTCCTGGAAATCAATACAGAGTTGTCTCTCTTTGCCAATGGCATACCCAACAAATCGAAAGAAAGAATTTCTTTACTCTCGTAATAGAAGCGTTTGCTTCTCCGATCGCTCTTTGACAAGTCACAAATGAAAAAGGTCGATGCGTAAAATGCAATTCAAAAATTCTTCTTGGATAAGAAATCAGACATCTGATCCGGTGGAATTTGGACTGGATATGAACTCACAGTGATGTGGGTGTGATGATCACTAGTCAGATAGTATACAAACAATTAACAACGGAGGCCCCCTGTTTGTCCACTTAATTTGATCATACGTGAACATGCAATCACGGAACGGAAATTCAAAATGATGACTTAACTAACTGTGTTAATGATAAAAATTAAGAAAATGTTAAGCCGACAATACATGGATTTATAAACATTTAGGTAAAAGAATTCAGCCGACAACGTTTGTAACATAATAAAAAATCAAAATATGTTAGTTTGATACTATCATTATTATATAAAATTATTCAACATTTAGGTATGATAACATAAAGTTCAAAACAATTTAGACCGATTTTCAGATTAGCTTTGGCCGCCTCCCATTTGTTACAAAGTTAACACTTTTGCTAATAACAATAGCTTTGTTACAATAGCGTTTTATAACACTTTGTGTACAATAACAAAAAAACGATTGCATTGCGTTTATAGCTTCGTCAGTTTACTTTCTCCTGATCTTTTTTCATACTAGTAATTCAAAGGTATGATTTCATTTTGGCTGATGAGTTTTCAAACTAAGAAAGGGAGACCACTGTGTTGAACTTAAACGTGTAAATATTGCGAGTTTTCGCAGTGAATTCCTATCCTTGCGGCATATGAATCATCGCCGTCACAACGTACAACTTGACGATAAAAAATAAAATACACAGCGCTAACAACAACAAAAATCAAATGGTGATTCGGTTTTATTGGCCCTTTTTATTTAAACAATTACGTAAGCCATATTTTGTGAATTATAGAATCCAATTTTAACTTTTGGCGACAGTGTTGACATCAACAAGATTTCATCGGGTGTCACATACAAGTGCCCATTGCAAAATTCATCGACGATGACAAACGGATTGTTATAGAATATGCGAAACATCAGAATAGTTCCAAATGACGATTGCAGCGGGCCGCTAAGGGAGATGATTCGTGTTTGTCGACGAGTCGAACTAAACTGGTTACCGTTCCATGTTGCCGTGCATCATAAGTCTTTTTACTGATATAGTCTACGGGAACCAGCTTATGGGTCATTAAATAGACAAAATGTTTTGATATCTTTGACAGTCTTACCTTCTTTCCCGTCCTTATCTTTATCTTTTTTGTACGCGGTAAGCTGGGCTTCCTCGCAGAATGGGTTTTCTTGTTGAAAGTTTGCAGCACGACGACCTGTCAGGTTTGAACCAAGAAGTAATCCACGAAGGTTTCCATAATACGATGCAAACTTCTCCGACAATGATACTCTGAAAATATACAAACAAAAAATATCATAGTAATGAATCCAAAGTCTGTAAAGCCTGAGAACAAAGTTGATAAAAAGGAGACCCATATTTGTGCATGGACTATTCTTATTGTCTTTGTACAAGTATTATACAAGTATGTAGTTTTTTGGCAATATTTTAAAAAGAGAGGTTAAATCAATAGTTATGTCGTGCAGTGGGAAAACCATACTGTTGTTGCAGGGAGGTTGTTGCTCTAAAGAGGGCCTCACTGTAGAGGTTGTACTGTTTTAATTTGCCTTAACGAAGCATAAACTTTTAACAGTGGGGTAGATTGGTAGGGAAGGTAGGAATGGTCGTGCTGTCATGTTGATTAAACTTGCGCTGAAAACAAAAAACTGGTATGAAATTGTTGATAGAAGGTTTTATAAAGATGAACTAGTATCTGCTTCTGAAAGTAAGTTTCTAAACTAACATGATATGGGATACATGATATGAGTGCGTATTTGAGTAGGTTGCCTTGGCTAAAAAGATTGTTTGAAAAGAGACCTATGTCGCGCATTTTGAAATCGATGTGAATGCATTTATAGACGCTACTAGCATATCAAACACATTGTTACATCCCCTAATAAAACAGAAATATTGTATAATAGTATATACTTGCATATGCATATGTTTCATAAATCATTTTTATGTTTAATGATTATTTAATACTTGTATGTACTTAGTACTGTTCTTAAAATGCTACGCCTTTGTTATATTTGTCTTGTATAAAATATTTTAACGGCTTAATCAAATGTACAAAATTCTACATGTTTTTGTATTATTTTCTTGTTTGTAACTCCAATCCTCCAGAGACTATATTTTCGTTCTTCATTGAATGATCGCTTAAGGCATGTTTTAATGTATTTGCATCTCAATTATTTTTTGTTAAATCATAATACTGCAGCAATGCTTTTAAGATGAACAAATATATTTGAGTTTTAGTCATTATAACCCATCGAAGACAGTTTGTTTGAAGAAGATTGCAAAAGCAAGTTTAATTTAAAATAACAAAGTGGTATCATTATTTGCAATTTTGCTTTGCTTTCATTGTCGGAATGAACGTTAGCTTAAAAGAAGACTGCACTTGACGTTTCAATTTAATTCAGAGTTGTAACCAATTAAAATTTGTCTTTCTAAGCCAGGAAGTATTTCAAGTTTGTCTGGAGGCTGTTTGGTCACAGAGGTAATACATACAACGATTAAGAAAAGCGTTTAGTCTGACAGTGTGTGATGTCTAAGTCAACGTGACATTTTTAGGTTTGAATGTATCCGCTTCTACGCGGTGATTACAACAAATCAATAATATGAAATTATATATGAATGAAGTTTGTGGTGATAAGGAATTAAAAAGCCATCAGTCGATGTATTTTTTTAAATAAGACAAAATTAGAGAACATAATCACTCTACAGCAGCAAATATATGTAGTTATAATGTATATGAGGTTCATATGCCGTGAAAGAAAATACAAAATAAAAGCTGATGATATAAAAAAAGTTCCGGATACGAAATTGTCGCATGCCCGTGCCGTTTTGGTCGTGCCGTTTTGGCCGTGCCGTAAAAACGATATGCAACGGCCTTGCCTATAATATGTAAATGAGCCGATTCACATGAAATATTCCTACGCTGCTTGTCAACAATATTTCTCAGGAGTAATGTTGAATTGATTTTAACAATTTGAGTAAGTAAAGTTACTGTTATATTGTTAGATATGTTCACACATTTATTATTTATGATGTTTCATAATGGAACTATTTTTTGTGCTCCTGGTTAAAAAGCCTTATTACGCATGTGTCAATTTTTTGTTATTAGTAGCAATGTCAAACCATTTTGTAGAGGTTCCAAATTTCACCCATTTATATTTTATTGTTAGACATGACATTGTATTTTTATTGTCTGCATGGATAGAAAGATTTTGAATGTGATAAACATCAATGACGATGGTGAACACTATGCAGTTTGCTTTACTTTGATGATATCAGACGCTGAAATATTTAGTAAAACAAAAGGAATGTTTTCCTTGACATTCGTGCATAGAATAAATGGTGTGGCCAAATATATAAATCAGTTCCAAACCTTTCACGCAATGTCATCCGATGACATAACTCTAATTGTCTAGTGTTTGCTCCAAGATCGGGATGAAGTAACACGTCTGATGTGATACACTCGTAGAATATTTTGCATTTACATTTGCACCACAATTCTATAGTGATGAGCGATATTGCAATACAGCGTTGCATATCGCAATATATCGTGATACGAAGTTCCCTGCAGTACCTATCCCTATTATTCTTTAAATGAAATAATATCACATACTATATATTTAGGGCCTTGTATCACTCCAACAATAATATACTGCAGTACAATATGAATTACCGAGCAAAATGTAAAGCTGTCTAGAGAATTCTTACAGTCAATTTTGACCATGAGCTTTATGTACTTACACAAATGATCAAAGTGAATTGGTTATTTTTGTAACAACATTTTGTACCGACATATCAACGACCAGACTTTACAGAGATTGATAGAATTTGTATAATATTAACTTAAGATGAATTGTTGTATTGTGTACTTGTATGAAGAATTATTGAATAATAGCTGTGTATAAATTCATATCGATACATCACAATCAATCTTAGCACATTCAATGAGACAAAATTGTTTGCAAACCATTTCCTCGGAGTCTATTTTCATTTTGCAACGAATGTCTGTCTGTATTTTTGCTTTCCGACACATCTAATAGCCACTCTGATGATCAAATATCAATCTTTATTGATTTAAGAAAACACGACATTAAAATATATAAGTAGAAAATCGAGCTAAAGATATAGTTCGCATGAAATATAACATGTTCTCTGTTATAATATACTAAATGTGTTTCTATGTATCACAGAATGTAAGTGAAACGGAAGATTCTATCGAGGAAGCCTTACAATTTGGATTACATTTTTCTTTACCTTTCGTTTCATTTCCATTTCGTTTCATTTCCATTTCGTTTCATTTCCATTTCGTTTCAATGGGGTTTAACGCTGATTTTCATCAATGTTATTTCAGTGATACGGTGGTGGTTTCACCATACAAGTTTTCCTGGACTGTATTCTAACCAGTACTAACTAACCCCTTCTACAAGGAACCGGCAACTTCACTTGATATGAGAAGGATCGACATTTTTTGTCACATTCTTTATCTTTCACATTCATAATTGCTATTGCATAAATTATTGTAGATCGTGATATATCAATTTAACTAGGAAGGGACATGCTCATGGGACCTCGTAAGTGTCTAGAACAGATTTACTGCAACACATTGTAGTTTAAACCCACGAATCAATGTTGCATATCGTTCCAAGGCGTAACCTTCAGGAAACAGTTCCTGTCCATCATTTTATGTTTCTTTGTGTTAGTTGGGTTTTTGTTTGGTATATTCTGCGGAAAGTAGTATTTTAGGGAAGATAGGATATTTTTAGGATTGTTTGCTTTTTCTAGACATTCTTTTTTATCAATGTCTTGTTCGGAGGTGATTTAAGCTTTCCAGATCAAATGTTAAATGACACGTGTGTTAACATTCACCACCACCAGCAACAACAACTGGGGAAATCTAGACTTTTGTTGTCAACACCAGAAGAATTAGAACATCTTTACCAAAATATCTTAATTGCACGCTAATGTAGCGTTTCAAACACAATGCCATATGAAAGGTCTATTACAAGACAGAACGGGCTGTAATAATTGCAATTACAAGTGCAGGGGCTCTGCTAAAATTGCAATTACAAGTGCAGGGGCTTTGCTAAAATTGCAATTAAATGTGCAGGAGATTTGTTAAAATTGCAATTAATTGTGCAGGAGATTTGTTAAAGTTGCAATTAATTGTGCAGGAGATTTGTTAAAGTTGCAATTAATTGTGCACGGGCTTTGTTGAAATTGCGAACAAACATACGGCGAAGTAACTTCAAAACGTATGTGCGTGTCTGACAATTTTGTTCGCCTCGGTAATATCTTGAAATATATCATCTAAATTTTGCTACACCATGGTTTATATCTTTAGAAAATTTATTATATTTAATGATTGTTAGACTAGGCTGGAACATAAAATAGAACTATTTATCTTTTGATATTCCCTGACTCAACATATAGATTAATCACCATTGTCTGCCAGAGTTGATAGAGTTTGAGTATATTTTAATGTTCAGTTACTTAACGCTTGTGCTCAACGGTAATTCGTTCTTTATGCCGACGGGCAGTTAACATGAACAATGTTTCTGTATAGTATGTGAGTATACACGTACGCCATTTGTTCCACTCGAATAACTACCAACTCCTTCGCATGAACCACATGAATTAGCATTGGGGTACAAATGTAATTATACATGAAGTCTTCAATCAAATTATGGCAAAAAAACATGTGCCGCGAACTAAGTTGGAGATTGTAGAAGACTTGATTGATTGACTTCGCTTCGGAGCTGAATGCATTGTATTTGTACGTTACCTTTTGTTAAAATAGTTAAAATCTAGTTATAGACACGTTTCCAATGACTGTAAAATGCATGCTGTCACCAACAGATATTAATGTTCAAATGACATTGTCGTATAATGTCTCCTATTAATATCTATAGTGTTTAATCCAAAAATAATGACATTGCGTGAAAACAATTTCATCATTCAAAACCTCACATACTAAAAATCATTTCCAAGCATGAAAAGGAGGAAACGATTAGTGGAATTATTGACATTGCATTCGTTGTTCGTTACATGACAATATCATTAAATGCATTAATGCATCACTCAACATGCGTTTTGATTACATATAGCGGAAATGTGTCTATTAAGAAAATGTTCGGCCGTGACGGACTCTTCGCTAAATTTGTTTCAGTGGAAAAAATCTTGAATCGATTTGTACTAGACGATCAGAAAATTAATGTATCGTGGGTACTGTGTGCTATTCAAATTTGTCGTTTTTATAACACTCCCACACTTGTAAATGAGGTCGTAAAAGCTTCAGCTAGTCTGGATTTGGACAGCGACAAACAGAAGTAAAACATTTCTATTGCATTACTTTGTAATAGCACCTCGTCTGTCCTAATTCAAGCGACATCACAATCACTGCCGACCAAGCTAAATTAATAGAAAAATGTTATTCTCCAATTTGCGAAAGACAGTATCCAATTAGAGCTTCGAGAAACAGAAGAACAAGCAATTGTCTGTATAATCAAGTGTTGCGATAAATAAGCATTTCACTAAATTCTCTTCTTGAGAAACAAAAAGAGAAAAACAATAAAAAGTCAATCGAAATACTAAAGTAAATGATGTATAGGTCTATTCGAAGTCCTTTTTGCTGATTAAACGTATTGGCCACATATTGTGATACGTATGTGTTAACAAAATGGCATATGTTTTACATTTGTCCTGTTATTAATACCCACAACAAACAACTGCTTATAATTACAATGGTTAGAGAAGGATCACAATGATGTACCCGACGTAGGACTAGAAACCGCGATCTCCTGCTTGCAAGCCAGATCGTCTACCAACTGAGCTAATCGTGCTGTTGATATTACAGCCAGTTTATAAATACAATATACCATTCTGCTACATTCCTCCTTCCTTTTCTCTCAAGACTAACCCAGACTTTGCTTCACCCTAGCTCTTGGATTCCAAGACTAGCCACACACTCACGACACCAAATGTAAAAGCAGGGGAAAAGTATGTAACCGATGTGGGACTCAAGACCATCTATCAGTGAGATGTTACAGTGATTTAAAGTCAGTGACTTAAACCACTCGACCACGGAGACGGGTCTTGAGTCAGTCATAGTATTACCTCCGTCATTATCAAAACTAACATATATAGCATATATAAGCATCGTGTAGCAGTATGATATATATAGTATTTGTACTTATAGTATTTGTATTTAATATTAACAACCCGATTAGTTCAGTTGGTAGAGCATCTGACTTGCAAGCAGAAGGTCGCGGAATCGAGCCCCGCATCGGCAAATAGCTTTCCTCCTCCTAAAATTCAAACAGACTCTTTACAACTAAGACGATAACGATGGCAACATAGCTCTAGTCCAAGAATATACATTCATAACACTTATTGTCTTTGTACCATTACTTAGTGCATGCTGATAACGCCTGTATACATACCGTTCCAATGCCGTTCTATACGGGTGATCGTGTTTTATCTTCCATGTGTATCTCCAGATATGTACGTTTACAATTCATATCAATTGTGATAAAACAAATATGTCTACATTGTATTATATAAATCTGTGCTGCTGTAAGTAAATAATATCGAAAAATAAGACCTCAGGTATATTATTTTAGCAATTTTATCCATCATTCCCTACTTATCTTCGTACATGTATTTCTTTTTAATAGTTTATTGCGTAGACGAAGTTTCGAAAATTTCTTTTTTAATGAAATTGATCACTTTGTAAAGTGTTTCAACTAGAACGAGATAATTTAAAACCAAACAATACATAAACACTTTAACTTGTTCCAGACATATTATTCATGTAGATGTTTATCGAATTATTTCCCATAAGGCTTAGAATCACTTGTTGCATGCATTGCTTATAACTAGAAACTTAAGTAAAATCCCACCATTCCAAACAGATAATACTTAAATTCACATTGGAACCAAATACATCACACAGTCAACAAACACGGCTCCGAAAATATTACAATATATGTAGGATGCAGAACACAAAGTCAATAAAAAGCACAAACTGTCGGGGGACTTAATCATATAATTTTAGAATAGCGTATCCAAACGAATATGATAGTGCGTTGCGTGACTGGAAGCAATTTTCTGAGTGCTTAAGTGTGAGATATTTATACTTCTCTGCCTTAACAAAAAGTGTATGTATTATTGAAAATAATCCGATTTTTCGGCTTGTTCGGCTTGCTGTTCTAATTTTACTTTTGACATACATTGGTAACCAATGAAGTGTTTGATAGAAAAATTTCAGCTGAAGTAGGAGTTTTCTCATAGGTTAAAAGTATTGTTGTCACAAAGTATTAGGGCAGAATCCGTAATTATTTGTTTTACTGCCCCTGAACATATTGCAATAATAAAAGCCGGAAGAAAAATCAATACAACCACATATTAAATATCAAAACGTTTAAACAATGAACAATTATACTAAATATAATGTATACACAGTAAATAAGATAAATATATCATATAAATTATAATTTACCGAAGAATAGTTTGTGTACTTTTAGCAATTAACTCAATATTTTTTGTTTATAGCCTTAATTGTTAGTATGCTCGAGAAATTGTCACTTAAAGTTCATGTAAACATTTTATCGCACTCCGGAGTCTGTTTTGTTTCGGATTTCAGCCAATATGAATACATGAGATATTCTACTGTGTTTTCTTAGAAGCATACAAGCCGATTATCTTTTTTTTTTAAATATTTCTTGTTTCACATGAAGGTTATAATATCATTCTTTGTGATTTCGATTTCCACTTCGTCTCTTTGAAACTTATTCTGTTAACGCATTATACGTGTCCCAGTACACAAAGCTTGATTAATCACTTCCACGACAGTTGTACCGATTAATCTTAAAAAAACTATATTGACATTAAGTATAAATTACGACATGTGAAGGCGATTATGACATACCATATCTTTCATCACATGTTTTTGTTGACATAGCTTAGTCGATGGGAAGGGATCCATTCCAGTAAACGTAATATATTAATCGAAACTTTATTCACTGCGATACAAATTCCTGTTATTTAACACTGCATGTTACCATTTTTAAACACCATATTATACGCATAATCAAACTTTAAATGACCTACATGTATACAATACAAAAATGAAATAATCCTTTATATTGTAGGTTTCTTTTAAATACGTCTGTACATCGTATGCAAAGTTATTATATATGTTGATTCATGTGCGGAATGCTTATCATTTTGAAATAATCAAAAAAAAACATTCACAATACTTAACCACCCCCAAGCAGATTCCAAATGAAGTAGGTGAAGTCAATGGTGTTAGGCTTAAGAACTGATCTGACACATAAGGTCCAAAAAGTTCTGCATAAAATTAAATAATGTTTTCTCAGTTTCTACAAAAGAGACGTACACCATTTTTCAAGATATTGATACTAATGTCGATGTAGTTTATGACGGTATTGATAGAGATATTTATAGAGATATTAATACGTACATCCAGTATATTTATATATACGAGTACATAGACCCGATGACAGTAGGAAAACCGGTCGGCTATTAAATTATACATAATACCTAAGGAATGTTAATTATTTTTCATTATGAGTATTATATATTATCAATATATTTTATAGTTATATCAAGATACAGAACAAAATTGCATTTCATATGCCATTGTATCAAAACAAAGTAATATATTACAGAAGGTGGTGAAAAGGAGACTATATATTTAAATAACGCTTAACGGACATGTAATACGTATTACACAGTGGAGTGCAGATAAAAAATACTTTACACCATTAGCATTATTTAGAGCAATAAAACATACCTTCGAATTAGCACAATATTTCAATATTATTGACAAAAGAAATCACAGATATTTACTGACAAAACTTTGATTATCATTTCAAACTTTTTATTGAAACTGGTCGTCATAAAAACATAAATAGAAATGAAAGGATTTGTCCAATGTGTTATTTAAATGATATCGAAGATGCCTACCATTTTGTATTAATTTGTCTTTATTATGTTACCTTATGAAATACTTACATTTCAATAGTATTAATTTGGATTATACAACAAAAAACACAAATATACGAACTAGTATTTGTATTTCAATAGTATATAATACAATGCGACCCAGAATAACTAAGTTTTCTAAAACTAAACGAAGAAATTAACTTTAACAAAATTGTATACGTATATCTTTAAAGCTTTGAAACAAAGAGAAACTAATATGTAAAAGTACTTGTTATCAATGTCATGGATGACATTGATAATTGATACAAATTTATGATTTGTGTTATATTGAAACTATGTATTATATCGAAACCAAAGAGCTATATGTACGTGAATACTCATTTTTTATATATATTCTTTTACTTGTGGCATACCAAACTTGACGAGTTTGCAAGCAGAGCAAACGATCTATCGTTTGTATAAATGATACATCTAAGATATGTGATTTCCCAATAGATTAACATGCAAATACTAGATTTATAATTTTGTGTGGAACGAAATCACACAGGCGAACTAATACACCGGAGACATCTTACTGCATGTTTGTTCTAACTATTGGCAATGCGTTAAACCTGATAATCGGTATTGTATTGCTCATGTATTGGATGGGGTTTGGGTTAGGGTATTTGGGGCGGGGGTTGGGGGAGTGTATTATTTTGGAAAGGTGGAATGTTATGTATGTTATTTTTAGAATCTTTGCTTTAAATAGTAATACTGATATAAGTAAGATAAACAGTAAATCAACCTTTTCCAGTCAGCAGAACTTTATCCAACCGTTTGAATTAAGCAAAAAAGATAACGGACCATGTTACATGTATTTAATGACGACCATATTGTTTGGATTCTAAATTATTTATCTATCCCATTAAATATTTAAAACCATGTTTTTATCTAAAAGTATTTCAATGGTACTCTTAGGGTATTCGTGATTATTGTTGTTCGGTACGAACAATAAAGTTATTACCATTTTTCAACAATTGCTCAGTTTTCATTTTTTCTGCATACCGAACAGCTCCCATTAACTTAGCTTCCGCCTAAGAATATAGTTCCAATATTTCAATTCGATGGCTAAATACAAATTCAAATTTTACGTGCATATAAGTCAAACTCATGTAGCTATACAATACGGTTTCCCTCGCACAATATTAAAATGCAATTGTATCACAGGTGGAGAAATTGTCAATAGTCCACTAAGATGTGACATTTTCTTAGTAAATGCTTGTACTACAACACATCTTAAGGTAACGGGCGGGGATGTAAAGTCTTTTCAAGTTTCGCCAATTTATAGATTTAAAAACTAAACCATAATTATATACTAAAATAAACCCACTGTATAAAGTGCATTGCAGGTTATTTGAAACAAATATTACATTTGATTGGTATTCTATAAACCAATATCGCACGTAATTTACAAATTTTTGAACAACGATAACTACTCTGTATATAGAAATATATTACAACAAATAGCCTTAAAATCACTATAAATGTGTAATGCAGGGAACCGTGTCTCAGTTTTTTTATAACGTCCTCGGTTCGTTAGATACTTGACTTTAAAGAAATTCCGTACACAAAACCCCGCTGTTTATTACGTAATACGCCATAGAAAGAAAATGAAAACAAGTATCAAAATTCTGAGGCACGGTTCCCTATATTAACATTTCTGCTACAAAATACCGAAAACCGCTTTGAAATCCGTCATCAAATAAGACGGCAATGTTAATTCGAAAATGACACCTACTGTGTTTTTTTAAGCTGAGCAATTAACAATTGAAGTGTCGGATCATTATCGTCTCATGAAATCAACGAATTTGACGCACCCCGTTCAATTTTGATAGCCAATCAAAATCGCTTATATTTACGGTTCAATAATTGAAACCACGCCCAGATTAGATGTCTAGTAAAAGATTTTATAACAAATGTTTGTCATTAATGAATTATTAGTATCATATCGTACCAATACAATGCACATTACGTTAGAGATGTTTAACGCTGATAAGGAAAAGTCGATCAATACAAGGGGTGCAGTATTTATCGCAATAAAACACATTTTTTGAGCGTTCGGTTAGAATTGTTTGTTGCTTGATATTAAAGTATGATATTTAATCTTTATAAATCACGTAAAATATTATTTTACGTTATTTTAGCGATTGTATCCAATGCCGTTACGTTAAGGCATATAGGCTGATATTGAGTTTTTTATATTCTTTGTGTTCGATTATACAACGTTTGTCAGCTGTAGCTATACACTTTAATTGTTCGATTTTATGAATTATTTACCCAATATACTAGTACAGAGTACAATTCAGCAGCTTGATGAATGGTACAGGAAAATGACACCTGTTGTATGAAATTATCAACTCACTATGGCAACAGAAACTCACTCTTACCTCTGGAATACAGCCTGACTTAACTATCCTCTATAATGCTTACAAGACTTAATCCACTGAACAAATAGGCGTCTTCATGATAGTGTATTGTATCACGTAAATCAATGATATCATACAAAATAGTGCAATTCCGAACAGAGATCATGCATAATATTTGCGCATTGATGCATATTAAGATATTTTACACACAATTCTGAAGAATGTATACGTTTTTTTTTTCTATTAATCATATTCCGAAAGTTCTGCAAAGGGTTTCAGGCAAACAGATATGTAGTCAAATACAAACACCTACGCGGATTGGAATTTCAAGAACAATATACAGACTAAAAACCCTGAAAACTGGACTCCCTGAAAACCGGATTCCCAGAAAACCGGACTCCCTGAAAACCGGATTCCCTGAAAACAGGACTCCCTGAACACCGGATTCCCAGAAAACCGGACTCCCTGAAAACCGGATTCCCTGAAAACTGGACTCCCTGAAAACCGCATTCCCAGAAAACCGGACTCCCTGAAAACCGGATTCCCTGAAAACTGGACTCCCTGAAAACCGGATTCCCTGAAAACCGGATGCCCTGAAAACCGGACTCCCGGAAAACCGGATGCCCTGAAAACCGGACTCCCTGAAAACCGGATGCCCTGAAAACCGAAATTCGCTGAAAATCGGACAAATTACAAAGTCCCATTTTTTTCGATAGTCATCATGAGTTCTCTGAAAACAGGAATTCTCAGGAACCCGGCTTTTGGCTCAGTCCGGAAAGGATACGGGTTTCAGGTGTTTTATTGTATTTTTTTCTTCTTAACTTCAAATGTGCGAAAATTATAAATGTTACCAGAAGGCACGACATACTAAAGTGAGCAGGACAACTCCTGGAACATCCCTGAAGTATGGGGAAAATAGCGAGGACGCCTAACATAAGCAAAAAAGCCAAACAACATCATATATCAAAGGAAATTCGGAAACAATATGTCATTTCACAGACGTTTCTTCCTTCAGGTACCATTGGTTAACACTTAATCATGTCAATGGTTAATATTCAAGGCACTTGTTTCCCACTTCGAAAACAAATATAATAATTCAATGGTAGTACACTCCGTCATCTGTTGATCCCCATCCCATTACCTTATGTCTGTAAACATCATCTCTCAACTCACAGGTGAATTGCCTTATTTTTGTATGAAACCATCATTTAAGTAATCTAAAATTATGTTACGCATCAAACATTTACAACAGTTTATTGTATGCTATGATATTGTAAAAAAAGTTTTTATTTATAATATCTAATAAAGCCGGAAAACGGGATAATATTGTTTTTTTTCATTTTTTGTGGCAAAAGTCCGGGAGGGACCATTCAGAAAAATACTTTATCCCGTTTTCACGCCTAGATAAGGCATAAACATCATGAACTGTTTTCAAAATTATTTTAGTTGCATGTATAATAGCCTTGGTGCGCTATATTATTTTCCTTTAGTTTTTTTTAGAGTTCTTATGATAAAAACACATTTCATCTTATTAGCGACAGGTGCGCGATGATGTAGTGAACGTACTACCTTTGTAATTGCTAGAATATGCATATATATTTCTTTACAAAAATGAAGTTGTATGATGTTAAAACTGCTACTAAAAGTATTTTTTATCAAGAGCTCATCAAATATATGACATCCTAATGTTTTGTTACACCCTTTTTCCGGCGAAACGACGAGACCGTTACTGTTACTATTTTGACTTTATCTCCGTGAGATATCGGACATATTTGATGTTCCGATAAAGTCAATGGCGATAATTATGGTTATCACAATCGCCTATTCATCACACAAGCACTGGTCCTATGTACAATATTGCATCCCAGATCCGGACGATATCGATCATTCACAGATAATAATAAGATAAATAGTATAATTCTGATTGATTATATATGCAACATAAACAGACTATTTTGTAATCGGAGATATTAACATTGATGCATCACCAGACTAAGTGCACTTGTATGCAGATCCCAAGATCGTTTTGACAGATTAAGCATTGATATCAGAGAAAGGTTTTCCCGATAGAAAGGCAAGAAAATGTGTTGCAATAATCAGAATTTCGCAATGATATCCTAGATATGGCAAGATCAATTTGTGCCATGTAATGCTGTTTTATCAGGCTCTGAGGTACATTCCTGTCAATCCTCGAGAATAGCAGAAACTAGAACATTCAAAGCCTCAATACTGCCTTTTAAAACTCAGCTAACAAAAAAGGACAATAAGGTATTTCCTTTTTTAAGGTAAACATAAGTAGATCAAATCCCTTCATTTAAAGTGGAAATATGTTCTTTTTCTGAACCGATCGTTACCCTATTGCTCTCTTGATTGCTTCAATACTGTGTCTTACATCATGTTCATTTGCAGCAATGATTAGATTTCCGGGTTTCAGCAATATTTCTTTTTCTTGGTCTGACAAGTGGTCAATAAGTCATCAAGATAATGAACTTCCGTTATTTTCAGACTAGCACTCCATACAATGTCTTCGAAATTTGTATTTGCAAAACTGAAACTGTTGCCATGAAATATGTTCTAGAGATGTACATAACATAAAGGAAACATATGATTCAAGACTAGAATGTCTCAAAAATGTATACCAACAAGTTTTATGTCATAATCACATCTTTTCTTAGCAATCACAGTTTAAGAACAGAAATATATAATAAGAAGGATCAGCAAACATCGCATTCATCAAGTATTGCCATAAAGATATCAGCCCAATGTTTACAAGGGATCAGGCACTAAGTTCAACTGATGTTGAATTTAAGTCTAGATTCCAATTTAATGTTCAACAAGCTAAATATATAATCTGATTCAGTTAAGAAAAGAACAGGAAGAAATAGCAATGCGTGAACTCTCTTAGCGCAAAATTGAATACAATAATATATTTTTCCTCAAGCACATTTTTTTGTCATTTAAACAAGGGTATACTCTCTTTTTGTTATGACATTGTTAATTACTCATGTTTTTATTTTGTGTTATATTTTACTTAATTATGCAACAGTTGTTTGTATAACCATTGTATGCACTGTGCCACCAAATTAATTAAATCTGTCAATTTATCTATCAATATGGTAAAATAGGGTAAACAACGAAGCACTTAATATTCGGATCTCTAAGAATTAATCAAAACCGTGTTCTGCAGTAATTTCAATTTTCAGGAATTGCCGATAGATACTTTAGTTGTCATGATATTATTTTGAGTGATTATTTTTGGTAATAATTATATAAATGCTGAATAAGCAACGACAACAGACATATCAATTTATACGGATTCAAATGGTCAAGGCCGTCACCTTCCGGCAACAGGGAATAATTCTGCACGCACTTACATTGATTTCCACATCTATTCCATCCATTATAGGAGTATTATTCACAGTTTTCTTGTTGTATGAATGATGTTGCAATACTTGCATTTCTCATTGTTATACGTGATTTAAAGCTGTCTGGGGTGCGAACAGCTAAAATATTTGAATTAATCACTTTTGAGACCGCTTGAATTATCACTTTCTTACACGTTTTAATACACAGTATAATATAAATTTATATATAATCACCATAGCAACACAATGGAGCGTAATATATTTAATTTAAAAAATATAAAAATATATTTGTGATGAGCAAAGTTTCCACTTCCATTTCAAGTGCTAAGCTTAATTGCGACTATTTTTTCGTGATGCTTATTAATTACAATATTTAAGCTAATTGCGATGAGACTATGTATGGTAAAGTAAAAAAAAATCTTGCCTGAAAATCGCACGATTTTTTAAGTCAGTTTTTTTTAATTTTATCAAAAGTTCTTTTAATACCAGGATTTTCAGAAACAGGAATTTTGGTCCAGTCAGGAAGGGGTCTTATTTTCAGGGTTTTATAGTATTCTCGTCGTTCGCTGGTCCTCGCCTTGACCTAGTGTGGACTTATTTACTTATTTTTTTCTGAATTGATCTAGCTATCGAAATGTTCTGCCTTTGTTTATACAATGCATTTTTATCAAATTATAGCAATTAAGGTCAAACGTGTGTTAGCGGCCACTTCTGAATACATGACACCCTGTCAATACAGGTCATTCTTATCAAAGCTGTTATTAATTATTTTGAATTGAGCGACCTACGAATTAAGGCCACATATCAATAAAAGCCACATTTTGAATTTTTTAAGGGTGACCTCTGTTCACAGGACAATTTTTGTTCACACCATTTATCCATGATATTTTTTTAACTTCCCCTCGTGCAGACCCAAAAATAAACTAAATTCAATAACATAGATTTAATTGTTGAAATCAGTGGACAATGATAAAAGTATATCACAATTTAAAGTGATGTATTTATATCACAAAAATTGTTTAGGAAAAAAAATAACAACATCCTTTGTGTTCGTCACCAAGTAGTTGACTTAAACTATATTTTACTTACTGGTGTATTCGGTTTCGCTCTGGTGCTCTGTAACGCATTCTCCAACACTAAATCCAAAGAATACGAAATAATTCACAGTTAAATATCTACGAGTATATCTTAAAGTGGCTCACCAACTGTTCCTTAATATATTCGGTATTTGATATAGACTTCTCCTAACTTGTCATAGAAATATAACACTTACTATATATAGTTATATGTAATTACCTAACTTGTCCAAGAAATATAAAGGTTCCGCAACAACCATTGATATAATTATGATGTTGGCCTATACAGTAGAAACTACACTGTGTATGCATATATCATATCACATAATCAGGTGGTGCGATATCTTTGATCTTTCTGTGAGTACACATGCAATTAATCCAAAGCCATGACTTCCAAAAGGCTGATTGAAGAAGCCTGAATTCATTCACAAGGCGTAAAATGATTAATTTCTAGTTACCCGACTTACCCTGATATACCACTGGGGACCCTAAACTTTGTATTAGACCCGAGTAAAGGTACAATCACTATCACGCTTTTCAAGAGCCAAAGTAAAAATAAATTAATACAAATCCGGTCTTACCTACCCTATTTTTGAGCATGTAACCAGAAACAAACATGTTTAGACCTAACGTAAGACCAACCATGTGATAGATACCCTATGGAAGAATGATGCTTCTTGCGTGAAGAAGACAGGTAGGGTTTTATACTATTAGCAAATTTCATGACATTTACAAACGTTGATTGTTGATCAAATCAATTATTTTGAGATAGTTGTGGATGCAGAGTTTGGAATTCGGACAGTTTTGGTCTGCTGACTCAGCTTATATAACAGATCGATCGACAAATGATGTAACAAAAAACTTTATTGATAAAGGGATAGTAAAATCTGCGAACACAATTTTCATTTCTTGCGCCATTACATTGTAGTCCATATTTTATAAACAGAATATTTTACAAGTTCTTGAGTAAATTTCTGCCACATTAAAAATGCCTGTTACAAAAGTAGAAAATATAAGCTGTCTTAACCATCGCCCAAATAGTTTAATGTCAGGATATAATTCAACAGTAATTACGATTTATCCATTCGTCTTACTTATTCAGAGCTTTGGTCAATTATACCGAGGACATAATTGTACAGACATTAATTCGATTTCCCAAACTTTTGCGCATTAATGATGACTTTTTGTCGTGGCAGAGTGGCACAAATTTCGCATCGTTACGTTTTAAAGGGAGAATAACCGCAGCAAAAGAAACTAACGCATCTAGACAAGTTGGAGACGATAATCGGATTAGTTCGTGAAAAGCTAAGCCGTATGTCTACAGAAATGAACTAAACCGCTAATAAGTAAAAAACCCAACTCATCACCGAATCTTTACAAATATAACATCGTGAAAAAACTAGCGAACTTGAAACGTCATTTACATATAAGATGAACTTGCTTTTTGATATATAACTATGTATGGAAATTGAAACAAATGTGATTTGTTCCTAAATATCGTGTGGATCGTCTACAGTGTTCTCAGAACGAATAATCTATCATCTTTTTGACATATGCTTGAATGTGGTTCAAAATGTGTTTAACGTCAATGAGGACGATGACAAACATTTTAAAATATCGCCGGCAGATTTGCAACACGTTCAATTCCAAAGGTGTAAATGCGAAAAATGTGTTGAATTTCTTTACCTGTCTAAATTCTACTTCAGCTACTAGTTTCTAACACCCCAAGGCTGACCTCTATTGCAATATAAAGAACGTTTCATTGACTTAAGAAAACATTTATTGAACAGATCTCATTCATGACCAAGTTGGAAGAAGAAAGAAATATAGCAATTGACCTGAAAAAAGCAATCATTCCACGATGTGATATAATACTAATTACGTAAAAAAACTTTCTCATTTATACGAGATAAAATTTCAACTTTTAAGAATGCTCTGAAACAACATCTACGAAATACGTAAAATGGCTGCAATATTAACTCATTACAAAAAGTGTTAATGGTTTTTAAAGTGTTTTTTTGATATTTCAATATGTACCTGTATGTTACTAAATATTGTGTTTTTTATGTTTTATTTTCAGTTTTTACATTGTATTGTTTGAAGGCAGTGCTGTAATGTACGACGTCATATGTGCTTGTAAATATGTCTATGCATGTTACCTTCGTTAGATAGAGAATACTATTGTTTTAATAATTATGGTCGAAATATTTAGATAGAGAGTCATTTAGGAATCACCTTGACATATCAACTTCCGTTTTATAACATCCCCTTACTTTCGGACTAGTTTTGAATTGATGTTACCATAAGACTCCACATGCCCTGCCGATTAGCTCAGTGATAAGTGCGTTGTTCTGCTGATCAAAAGGTCGTGAGTTCGAACTCCGGGCGACGCTCACTGTCCGTAAAAATTTGAAAGTACAATAAAACCTCTCCAGAGCTGCCCTCCGTAGAGCAACAACCTCTCTTTAACAACACATTCAAAATTTCCCTAAGTTGATATTTACTATAGATTTAACCTCTGTAGAGCAACAACCTCTAAACAACGGCCAATATTTGCAGCTCCTACAGGTTGTTGCTCTACAGAGGTTGTACTGTAGTTAATTATTACACCCTATGTTAAATTGTCCTCCACCTCTAAAGTATGTGGGGTAGCTTCGCAGTAGCTAGTGAATAGAATGTGTTTGGTACTGGTGAAGGCCTGAATGCATTTCGGGGAAGCTGGTTAGGATAACTACCCACCTCGATGATATCATAACTGAAATAATGTTTGAAATGGCGTTAAATCCGATGAAATAAATAAATGAAATAAATAAATGTTTCACCTTTATAAGGAACACACATCGATATTAAAATTGAAAAAGTAGGTCCGAATCTGGGTCTTTACTTTTGGAGTTAACTGTACGTTTAAAACAAACATTTGGTAATAGAGACTAAGTCCAGACAGACATAAAACGAATTCTATCGTAATAAACGAGTATGAAATTTCCAATCGGTGTTATCTCGTCTGTGTGAAGATTATATTATGTGAATGATCATGTCTGAAATGTTTCTGAGTTTTGTCAAACAACATGCGATGGATGGAATTAAATTGAATAGTTGTCCTTGGAATAGGACTAACAACTTTCTTTGATGAGCTAAGTGCAATACTATCTTGGGCAGTGACCGTCATAAATGTAATGTTCCACGTAAATCATCAATGTACATTTTTTACTATTCTACGTCCTTTTCGAAACAAAATTAAGAAATAATCAAAGTACTGAAAGTACTCATGGAAACCGAACTTAAATAAGACTTACACTGCAATATAAAACATAAACTAGTTTCACAATTGCATGACGGATGTAGATAAACGTAGTACTAGCGAGCCAGTGACCGCTATGGAAAACTGAACTATCGTCAGTTTCCAAAAAACTTACACATTAAACTATAATTTCGCCCACTGTATTGACTTTGTCAGTTTGTTTCCGTATTTATCCTCTATGTTAATTTGAGAAATACCAACAGGACTATTAAAACAACACTTCAATGTTTAATTCCAATTTGTCCTACGCGATCTTTAGTTTGCAATTAAATCTACAGTCAAACCTGTGTTAGCGGCCAACTGGAATTAAAATCCATTCTGTGAATAATGACCATTCTGTCGTTCATTATTTAGAACAAAATGAGCTTCAAATGAAGACCACCATTCAGTAAAAGCCACAATTTGTCATTCCCTAGGATGGCCTACGTTCACAGCATTAACTGTACTTGAAAGCATGATTCGGCTTCACTTACTGAGAATATGTGTGTTAAGAATATCTCGAACATACCTAATACAACCTGGAATCCAGTTAGATATACATTTCGTATATTATATTTGACATTTGAATTTCAAATTTTGAATTTTCTGATAAGCCCAAAAAACAAGGAGACGATATTATCATTTAACACATCATGTTCCCTGATTGTCCCATATAGAAAGTCTTATTACAGATATAATAATGCTCTTTGCAAAGTCTATTAGATTATTGAAATATGCTCTGTGATATAAAAAAAAAACTACACAGTGTTTGTATTCAGCAATATCAAATATTAGTTCAAAGATTAAGGAGACGCCATTGCTTTTTCAAGTTTACCCAAGACCGAGGGTAGATAAAAATGTACCAAAAATGTACTAGGATATTTGGGAGCATACGGGGTTGCGAGTTTTCATTTAAGCGTTTTATTCTCTAATTAAATCATTCGCGCAAAGCATGATGTTGAAGTGTTCAGCTTAGTGCCTATTCTTTATTCGTTAAATTGTCTAGTGCATCATTCATGGAAAGGCGAATTTATTCTTAAAAGGACATAATATGTTAAGGAATTGTCAGATACAAACAGGGCAATAGCAGTTTCAAATAATAAAAAATGATAAAATAATTTGAACAACAGGTGACTGACTATAGACATTACATCGGGACCTTGGTGGGCGTGTGGTTATGAACTATGACTAATATTTACCGCTTGAGTTCGAGTCCAACCTGGTGCCCGGTGGTTTTACTCAGGTGTATGATGCAATGAATAAACCCAGTGACTAAATGATATTATAATTATATGCTACGAAAAAATATTATTTAAATATTCAATACAACCTCTCCAGGTCGGCCCTCTCTTCAGAAGTCACCTCCTTTCCACAACAGCATGCTTTTCCCCACTGTATTTATTTAACCTCTCTGGAACAACAACCTTTCAACAACAACATAATTTTGCTTCTTCCAAAGGTTAGTGCTTTGGAGAGGTTGCAGTATATATCTCTCTTAAAATATGAAACATACATGCATGCATGCATGCATGCATACATCCATACATCCATACATCCATCCATCCATACATACATACATACATACATACATACATACATACATACATACATACATACATACATACATACATATCACCGGGGTATACATTGGTAAAACATGTCATTTAGATTTGTTATAATTATAGAAATAATACATCGTTGCACGCATTTCACGGAAACTTGATCCAGTAACCATTTGTTACTTTACAGCTTCGTCATGTAACGAAGAGAATAAACATATTATCGTGCTATATACGACGTTTTGTAAATTATACGTATATCAACTTTCATTCAATGATGATAAATAAACTGACAAGTTTATTCATTACATGATATTCTATTCTCACCACGTCGATTACATCATGTTTTTTTCGTACTTTTAGAGAATTAAAAATAATTGATTTCTCAAATGACGTTCGTGCATGCACTCAGGGTAAGACCCTTCATCTAAAAATAATATTGTTTTTGAAATGATACTTTTTACGATTCACAATAATTATGCGTGTTGATTGGATTGAAAAACACGTTATCAGTTAGATTCAAAGTTGCTCTATTTTTGTTGCTCGGTACGAACAATAAAGTTATTACCGTATGTCAAAAATGGCTCAGTTTTCATAAAATCTGCATACCGAACAGCTTCCATTAACCTTCCGCATACGAATATAGTTCCATTTTTTCAATGCAATGGCATAAATACAAATTCAAATGATTACGTGCACATAAGTCAAAATCAGATGGCTATGCAATATCGTAAACAGTCGTAAAAAATCTAAACAATCTTATCCCTCGGATTACTACAATATCAGTACACACATTTCAAGGAAGGATCACATCATATTCCTCGTGCTTTATATGCTAATTTAGTTTGGCTCCTAGCTTCTATTGTAAACGTATAGAATTCATCATTGAATTCATGGACGATGCGATGATAACTGAGTGTCAACCAGATATTTAAAAAAGTGGTTCATCGGGAAATTTTAATCGATTGATTTAAAGCCTATAACGTTTTCTTCGAGTGTGTCTTCGTGTATGAGATATTACATTCTGCATAAGTTGAGTATACAAGGAGGCAGGTAATGTAAACTATATAATATCATGCTATTTGCTGAACTACTTGTGGTGATCAGATGGGAATCATAAATCAAAGTACTGAAAGCACATGTAACGGGAACAACTTTAACAACTGCATAGTGGTGTAGAAAAGCGTTAGTAGTCCGTAATTCTGCATCAAAATTCAAGTGCGAACTGACTTCAACTATCGTTCGGATTCAAAAACTCACCCTACAAAGAAAATTCAACTTTTGACTGCTTTGTAGTTCCAAACAACAGCAGGACCTTCAGAGCTTTGATTATTAACAGTGTTCGAATTGTAAAATATTCTGTCAATTGACTAGCTAAGGTGTATGGTAAAAAGAATCTCTTTCATGGTACAGAAAAGAACAGAAATATTTGATTGATAAATACGTGCTGATTTCCCAGAACAATAATGTAATTGTGGAAGTAAAATGTTTTAGTAAATTCTTTCCCCGATATGGAAAAGTGTACCGTTCACAACAAAAGGATGACACTACAATGCCGTATCGAGCTTTTGAATCCAGTTGGCATAAACGTTGATATGTTCAATAAATTAATTTTGTTTGACAGGAAATCTTACCCTTTTTTACCAAACATAAACTTCTTTATGGAAGTGACTTCTATCATAGACATTTGGTGGTAAGAATGATATCGTTATCGAAGATAAGAAACCTTTTTTTTTTGGAAACTGAACGATAGTTTCATAGCCGTCACTCGTTGGGTGCGCATGAATGTTTATGCGGACTTAAGTAATACGTTTTTCTACATCCGCCATGCAATTGTTAAAGTAGTTCCCGTTTTACGTTGCAGTATAAGTGTATATAATTTCAGTTTCCATGAGTAATTTCAGTGCTTCGATTTATTGGTCGTTCTTGCTGGTGTTCTTACGGATAAAATGCCAAAGTGTTTAAATGCTGGCTTACTTCAATAATTTTACTAGTAGTTATTATCAACATATTTAATTTATTTACAAGTATTAACAAAAAGACCACCGGCACATACACATATAATACAACCTTTTGTCATATATCCACATAAAAATATACAGTACAACCTCTCCAGAGCAGCCATCTCTTGAGCAACAACCTCCTTTCAACAACAGTATGATTTCCAAGTGCACGATTTAACTATTAATTTAACGTCTCTAGAGCAACAACCTCTCAACAACAACACAATTTTACTACTCCTAATGGGTATTGCTTTTGAGAGGTTTCAATGTACTTTTGAAATACAAAGCTGACTTTTTGGCAAGATCAATAAATATTAGTAAAGTTCAAAGTTGCTATACAGACGTATAGCACAGACAAATTTATACAGTAACTCGTAAATATGTAATACAAACTGACACTATGGTAAAATTATTAACATATAATAAAGAAAAGAAGCAGATGTAGACTACAAGGCATATACTATTAGACAATCCTTAACTCACATCCATCAATCATATACAATGCAACCTCTCCAAAGCAACACCCTTTGGGAGAAGCAACATAATGTTGTTATTGAGAGGTTGTTGATGTAGAGAGGTTAAATTGATAGTTAAATCGTGTAGTGTGAAAATAATGTTGTTGCTGAAGAGAGATTGTTGCTCAAGAGAGGGCCGCTCTGGAGAGGTTGGAATGTAAAAATAACAAGATGGGCGTCACGAAGTTTTGCTGCAGATCTAAAAGAGAATCTGGAAGTTAAAGAGGTTCGCACGTTCGATAAGGCGTAAAATACTGTATTTTAATTTATTTTCGTTGGGCTCAATTTTCGTGGATTTTACTGAAATAGCTATTTCGCGGGGACGTAAATTCCTGGATTTTGAATTTTGAAAACAAAATGCTTTATATCTGCCTTTAAATTCATGCGGATTTGATTTCGTGGATGAGCCAGCCCACAAAATCCACGAAATTAAATCCCCAACGAAAATTAATGATTCCACAGTAATTATTTGTTTCTGGTAACCCGACATACCCTAATTTCCCCGCGACCCTTAACTGTCGATTAGGCCCTAGGAATGGTACATACACTTTCTCATAAAGAGGTTAAGAGAGTTAAAGAGGAAATCTGTAAAATCATTTCCCTCTGTAGTATTTACAATAAAACATACAAATCAAAGAACTTCAGGCTTTTCTAACGGTATGGTTAATTACCTTAGAATAGTACCATATACAAATGTATGTAGACAAATAGTTGTAATAGTCACCAAGTTTACTACAGAGACTAACCTGTAATTTAGCTTTTAATTAAGTGCGCTGACATATATAATTGGAGAAGGCGGTCACGACAATTAAATGTCGTCCCGGCGCAAGAAAAAGTATATGAAAA
This sequence comes from Lutraria lutraria, assembly GCA_964023205.1. NCBI lineage: Eukaryota > Metazoa > Mollusca > Bivalvia > Venerida > Mactridae > Lutraria > Lutraria lutraria. Next base: position 7,009,293 of record OZ026839.1, on the reverse strand, counting down.
TATAGAATTAAATTGGAATGTCTCTTCCAATTAGTGCTTAATACTTAAATAATGCATAAGCTCTTCAGTGCATCGACATGTTGACGTTGTTATTGACAAAGAGTACCGACAACATCAACATTTACTTATGATACAACCCTCTTTTAGACGTGGCTATCAAAATGGCCCATTAAATAACAAATAATTTAACTTACTGGTATCGTCTGTTCCTTTCAGGTGTTCGACACCGCATAATTCCCGAACAATGATAAGTCATAACTTTAATGGGAGTTCTACATTATAACTTGATTCAACAGAACAATAATATCCAGAAATAACTGCAGTCAACAAATATTGAACATTTTCATAAGAGCGAATAATATAACCTCCGTCACAATTCCTCTTACAAAGTGGTCAAACTCACGCAACGAATGTATTTTTATCAGAATAATTATCGCGGTGCTCACCGGTTTTTACACAAGTCTTGGACAGACTGGTACACTATCCCAGACTTCCGTTACCGTTGGAAAATACTATGAGATTGTGAACTTAGCTTGTCACAGTCTATTATCGAATTTACAAGGAGAAAAATAATGGACATCTAACAAGTATTGGCTTGATTCAAAGCATATAGAGTAATGGAACAGAGACGTTAATTTACCATCACCATTGGTATTCACACAATTCAGGCCCCATGCTATATCTACAGCATTAAAGCCTGACCAATCAGTCAACTGTACATCTGAATGAAAGCTATCAGTTTTTTGTATTCAAGAGTTTGAAATTTAGAGAACTATTTTTAGAGAACTTCCGTGAGTGAGTGAGTGAGAGAGAGAGAGAGAGAGAGAGAGAGAGAGAAAGAGAGAGGGAGAGAGAGAGAGAGAGAGAGAGAGAGAGGGAGAGAGAGAGAGGGAGAGATAGAGAGAGAGGTGGAGAGAGAGATAGAGAGAGGGAGAGAGAGGGGGGGGAGAGAGAGGGGGGAGAGAGGGAGAGAGAGAGAGGTAGGGAGAGAGCGAGAGAGGGAGAGAGAGGGGGAGAGGGAGAGAGAGAGGGGGAGAGAGAGAGAGGGAGAGAGAGGGGGGAGAAAGAGAGGGAGAGAGAGAGATAGAGGGAGAGAGAGAGAGAGAGAGGGGGGGGGGGGAGAGAGAGAGAGAGAGGGGGGGGGTACCATTGCTAAATAGTTTTTCCTGGTTCTTCCAGTGAATTTTATCACAGTACTCGACTCGGTAGTTGGGATGGAGACACTGAAATACTTCCCTGAAAAAATCAATCAGAACGCTGAGCCGAAATACGAATCCGTTTTATAGAACGAACAACGCTTGGGTTATAAAGATATAAGTATTTCGCCCAACATTGAAAGCAGACTGCATTTATAGATGACAAGCACTTAATGCTGAAAGAAACATGCCCTATTATCCATTAGACAAAAGCAGAAGCTAAAGCTTTTGTCCACAATGAATCTCCACGTGCTCAAAAACGGAAATCCGGTACATAAGATAAAAAGAGAAGAAGACAACCAGAAACTGCAATTAAGCCACACGCTTCTTCAAACGGCAAATACTCATAGTATGGAACTCCTGTCATAAAAGGAAACATAAAGACGACATGATTTAATTTGACGGATTAATTACCATTTACGCAAACAGTAACAGATGCCAGTTAGACCTTTTATATATTTGGATGGAGTTCTTACTGATCATTATAACTTTTATAGGTAACAAAAGTGTTTTATTTGTCACAATCGATATGCGTTTATCATTTGAAATAAGTGGCTTAAACATTGAATTATTCCTCACAGGCGATTCATCTCGCCCAATGAGTATACTACATCAGCACATACACATATCAAATGACACCTTTGTCTTATTTTAGACAGCAACTTGATGTCATTTTCACTACCTGTCACCTTTCAGTTCATTCAACGCAATTACTAATTTGAACAACCACTTATATTATGTCTAATAAGCCATTCTAATTGTTTCAAACTAAGCCTACAAAACAACAACAAAAACAATAACTCTATACCCTGCTTGCATTATATTTCTCGGAATAATTCACTCGTAAAAAAGCAAAACTAAATTATATCTGTACCTTTGTTTGTTCTAAATCTGGGAAATCGTCAACTGTTAGGAACGTAAAATGACCGATTAGATGTTTTAGAAGTTTAGAAGTGTTGGGACGTATGAATGAATCTTTCCTCAAGTTTTGTCTTATCATCTCTAATCCAGAACAAACAAAGTACATTAAAAGTAAAAAGGCATTGAATGACATTACTATTGTGAGAGACATCGTATTGCTTTCAGTCCGTCTTTGTTAAGTTTGTAGAAATAAGAAACAATGACTTATATGAAACGAGACTCCGTCACAAACCTTTAACACGTCAGTGTTCCAGTTGTGTCAAAATAAATAAATTATTTGCAGATAGATAGAACAAAGCCTGAATTAGTGAGCAAACAATTTTATTGCCGAATCCAGTTAGAGATAATAGTACGATCAGACATAGCTTTTAGCAAAAGCAGGCTCATTGGAATACTAATTCCAGATGACAAGCAATTCTGTCTGTTTCGGTGTATGTATACCTATTAAGTATAAAATTATAGATGAACACTATTTAATGCCTGCCCAAAGAGCAACAAATCCCATCAATTGATATGAGAGCAGGCTTATAAATCATCATTTAATTAGGAAATATACATTTTTGTATACTTATTGTCTACAAAATTGCAATATCTGTTCTGTTTGTAATCGTACAGGAATGAACATTGTAACATATGAAAGAAGCTACAAGTCATTCAAAAGTATTTTTATTGAATTAAAGACGGAATAAAGTAGGCTAAACTACAGAGACGTAGCTTTCTTGGTTTAAAAATAATCACGGAAACCCCAACCCGACAAGGCCTTTGTCTTAAAGCCCCATTAGCTTTTTGGATGTTAAAATTAAAGTATGTCTTATTTTATCTAGAAAGAAGTCTTATCAGTGAATATGACTTTCATTTGCAATAAAAACATTTCAAATTTTTATTTTTAATCCCGGAGTACATATAGAACTATAGCACAGTATTATTTTCAATGACATTGCAAAAAATAAGAAAAAGCATTTGACAACATTTTAAAGAGATGTGGCTAAAGAAATGCATTATGTAAGAGCAAATAATATACATTTCTTACATTTTACTATCATTTAACTTATTGTTTAGAATTACTAAATTCAAAAAGCTAATGGGCCTTTAATATCTAAAAATAATAAAGGGTGTAACCTCATGCACTTATGATACGTCGCGCCGTTAGCCTTATCTGCCGATACAGTATCATTTATTTTATCAGATCAGGTGCCTTAAAGGTTAAGACCGCATTATACTCTTGGAACACTTTGTTTTATCTACAGGAAATCTACAGGAAATCAAATGCTACGAGTTTTGAAATCCTTTCAGTGTGTAGTCTTAGTTTAAAGAAATGATATTATTGAAATTGCTTTTTGAAATAATAAAACCATTCATAAACTTGATAGTTTTTATTGTGACATACCGAAATTACGCTGAACAACGCATACGAAATTTTCTATTATAATTGAACTCAAAGGATGGATCAAGTTTACATTACATCTTAAATATCCAATATCCAATCGTTCAAATACGGCATCCTTCGTGAGTCAGTGCTTTGACCTCCATTTTATGTACCTTCCTATGTGTTTTGGTAGGTTTTTGGTCTGGGAATTATGGGTACGCTTTTCAGAGATAGCGGATTTTTTATTTAGTCCCATTTTATCGCTATTCAAATAATGCAAAAGTAGTTTAACATAAGTCATAAAGTCATGTTTTACCAATAATTATTATAAATTAAATTTAAATAATTTACAATGTCTGAACGAATTCTCTGAACTTTGGTAATAAATAATGGATGACCTACGATGAAGAAGATGATGTCAGACACGGCGAAATAATACAATATGAACTTCATAAACACGTTAGTATCATTAGAGACCGTCTGCTTAATCATGTAGTGTAATTGCCTCGGAACTTTTTCGAAGTTGCTCTGATGTTGTTGTTTTTCTTAAACACAATGTCATGTAATTTGACGTAAGTGGCCATTATGAACTTCTAAAATTGATGTTACTTGGCACTTATGAGATGGTTAGAGACAAATATCTCTAAACAATGTCATTTTCTATGTTCCGTTGTGTATCAATAAAGTCCTTTGAATGTTTAGCAGATACATTGAGTTTGATAGCTAGGTACACTGATGACGTTTTGTCCAGTTGTTGACCGCGACAATTTGAAACAAAGACGTTAACAAGACACACAGTTTTTACAATATCCGTACATCAATTAAATGCACTTGATATTAATTGCGCACATATATGATCAATGCAAGATTTGTTTATAAATAAACCTTTTGTACAAGTAATCCATTCAATACACGTTCGTTCTCTACATTTTGATGTAGTTTTGTCTGACTATCAAATGAATGGACTCCTATATATTTAAAAAAAAGTAAAGACTAGATCCTTTAAACAAAAGTTGAACACTAAATACTTCACACACAATAATTCAGAGGAATGTAAATTTCCATCTGCAAGAAAGCTGTTACTAAACTACCATTAGATTGAAATATCAGTCGTTTTTGCACGAGGGAATAAAATGACTGACAGATAAAGCAAGCCAGAGCTTTTCATTAATAGCTACGTCAAAACACAATTGGTATTATAGATTTATGAATACTGTATTCCCTGAGATCGCACCCACTGGTAATAAATATCTTAGCACATAAACAAACACCATTAATGTCGTATGCTATTTATTTACAGACAAATGTCTTAAAAGCAGCAGCCAAGACAATTTTACTAATACTTGTTGGCAGTTTTGTTGAAAAGTTTATTATAGCAATTTCCTACAAGTCAGCTTCAACAATGAGCTCGTAATGCACACAAGAGGTCATACAACATAATTATGAACATTGTTTGCTTCAGTTTTATACTTTAAACTGCTAAATGTTCGCATATGTTGACACATATCATCTAATATCAATTTTAAATTATGTTATAATGTATCTTCTCCGTTACATTTCTATTATTTATATGTTCTATATATATATATATCAGTAAATATGTTGTCCTCGTGGGCTGCAAGGCTTAATGGAATTGAGTTTCAAATAAATACGTATAGATTAGATCTATGTAGTGTACTTCGAACAATTTTCGTGTCCCAGGATCCTTACGTAAAGGCATTCTCTATAAGTAGATATTGCGTATGTAAATGTAATGGTCATTTGAATATAAAGACATGAGATGAAGTTTGTCCTGCTGCCGTTGTGAACGTTCAGAGAACTGCGGCCTTTGAATTTACAGATAGTAATGAAACGTGACTTGTAATAACACAACATTATTAGACACACCATTAGATAATTACAAAGAGGCATTAGCTGTATTGTAAAGAATAAAGCATAGAGAAAGGTCAACAAATAAATGTTAACTAGACATTGAAATACAAATGGATTTGCTAGAGTAGGTTTGCTCGTAATCAAATACCAAGGAATTTAGTGCACGTGTCTGTACACAAGGGAATGCAATTAGTATGAAATGTTTTTTCTTCAACTGGTTTCACAGCTTTATATACTTTCTCCACACGTTTTCTGAGTCCTCAATGGCAAAATTAATGGCGTAATGAATTAACCATACTACAATTATAATAAGTCTACTTCACTCGCATTAACATTTACAGTATTGGATTGTATTCTTATAAAGCATACACTGGACTCAAAATGCAGGAAAATACAGTAACTGTAACAGATTGCAATCGAATCAAAGTTGAAGCACGATATATCACACTGGTCAGCCAATTTCCATATAAACTTTGACATTAAGGAAACATGCATAGAAAACGTAAAAATAACCACATGTAGTACTAAAAAATAAACTTTGTGATAGAAATCAAAGGGCACTTTTTCTTTTACTATACATGTACTTTTCATTGCCGCGTATGAATAAAAATCCAAAATTGGATAGTGATGTGTATTTGCATAGAGAAAAGTGTTAGCTTGGTGACGGAGTCGATATTTACACAATTTATTGACACTTGTTTGGAGAAATAAAGTTAACAAGAAAATATTGATAGATAATTTACACATTTTATGGACAAGAACTATATAATTATACACTTAACCATCATTCCCGATTTATCTCAACTTAAAAAGGACGTGCACCTAGATAACATGACAAAAGCAAACTTAACGTTAAATAGATATTAATGCGCTGATTGTGCACATACTTAATACTATTTCGATTGCTTTGTCGTTTATTGATGATAAAATTTCTCAGATGTCAGATGCAATATAATTGGAACTACAAATCACAAACTATTTGTGCCAAGAGACTGATTTAGTGGTTAATATAGTTGGAACCGTTCATCTGAACTAATTTCCGGGAACCATATGATTATTTTGTAGTCTCAATAAATGTCTCCCTCTAGACCAAGGTTAAGCCATTTTTGATAATTCATTGTCACATAAATTCATATCATTCACTACATACAGTGCAAGGTCATTCATACAGAATCGACGGTAAAAAGATGGAAAAATCAACCTTCACACGCAGACTGTCACAAACATAATATCATACCAAGCGGAATTAACGGAACCATTTTTTACGATTTCACCTTGAATATATTGCAAAACCACTTTCTCTAAATGGCTATTTCCATGGGGAACACTAAAGAGTTCTAACACATATCTAGAGTTGATAGAACCTTACCCAAAAGGGATTCAATGTCGTGCCTTCCTTCGATGCCCAAAAACCTTCCAGTGAGTAACACATTTAATTAACACTATAATCATATAAATTCCTTAGAACTGAATCTCTAGATGCTGACTGGCATGTGTATGTCATTGTTTATGTATACGTGTTAATACATAAATAACATTTCATTTCTATAGTAATATGAGTATATACTCGTGTCAAACTCTTACAAAATATGGATAACAAATGATTTCTAGAAAAAACACCAAACATTCCACCTTCCCAAAATAATATATACCTTTCCGCAAATCTTAACCCCAATGCCCACGCACCACCCAACACTCAGGACCGTACATAACATGGAAGACAAAACACAGTCTCCCGGTAGGTGCCACAGTGGAATGGTCGAATTATGTGTCGACAGGAGGGGGGTCAGACTTTTCCTTCATCTATTGCCTGTCTGTTCTAAATAGACGATTACAATTTTTGAAGTTTATCGAATTATTCCCGAATGTTCTTTAGAGGTGCAAAGCAGAAACAAAACATAATCGCAAATGTGACAGACACAGAGGCGTCGACTCTGGGAGAAATTTTAGAAAGTAAATCGATGGCTTTTTTGTCCTAATTGTCTTTATTCCATTATTTTACTGTAAACAGGAATGTCCTAATGTTTGACAACCGTAACGCTGTGTTTGATGTTTACTTTAAGGGAGGCAACTCCAGCATAAATTTACACATGATTGTTCGATAAACTATCAGGATACAAATGTATTTTGGTTTAAGAATGGAAGTATGACCGATACAACTGATTCACTTTTAGATTGGGCCTTAAATCGAGGGTTCAACGCAACGCTGTCGTAACTCATATTGAAATAAGAACAAGTTACGACAGTGTTGCGCTGAGCCCTCGAAATAAGAAAGTTTCATTCCAATGTGAGTGTTTTATTACACCAAGACAATCACGTGGGAGCTTTATGTTCCTTCTTGGGCAATGTTGCAGGAATGAGGTGCACTGCAAAAGGATATTAAACACTCTGTAAACAATTCCAGACTTTTTTATTTGTGTACCAAAAATGATTTATTCACCGAAATTTGATGTGGAATGGTGGGACATGGAATATAAGGAGACAGAAAATAAAATCCTGATGATTAAGAGAGGAGAAAATCTTCTTCCATCTATCATACCGCCCAACGTGTGAAGAAATGCCACACACATGTTGCCGTTAACTCATTATGTGTCTGGTGGTTTGACAGCAAATAAAACGTTTAGATAAATGTTGATGCCAAGCAATGGTGATTGGGGTTGGGCCACACAACTAGCTTAAACCCTATATAGTATATCTACAGACCTTTCAAAAGTTGAACCTTTCGAGTGGCATTGATTTGTCCTTCAACTTCTGTATGTTCCTATTTTTAGGTTGGTTTCCTTTTTGGGGGGTAGGTAGAAATTTTCTGAAGGTGTGATATTTTTGAACGTGTTTGTTTTCTATGAATCTTTTTCATAAATATCCATGCACAAATATTCAGGAAAAACATCCATGATCATATCCTTTAGACCACGGTTAGCTTCTTATAAAAATACGATTTTGAAAGTGGAGCTGTTATGCTCGACTGTGTACGTGGTTTCTCATTTAACATTATTTGATGCCACTAATATTTACACGGATGATGGATTAGGTATCAAAATTGTAAATAACGAAATGAGAATATTCAAAATTTATCATCTGCGTTCTAATCATGCAAATATACAAACATGTACATGAAAAATTGAAAAGTATTATCTCAGCTTCAATGTTTTACACACTTGGCAAGCGTACAAATTTTGCATTATTCGCAATTGCACGTTTCGTATCAACACATAACATCTTTAAATTGCAGACGGAGACTAACATTTCATAATATTTGAGTGTAGTATGTTATGTCTAATTTATTGGTACAACGTCATATCTGAGAACAAAATAGTGTCTGCACGTTTATTGGCAGTTTTTATGGCGTGTTAAAGAATAGAATTACAATTACTATGTGACAAGCGCAGTTGATTTCCCGCGTTAGTTAATGACACGTTACGTCAGAAACTGTCAGAAGTTTATTACATAAAGTTGGCAGTCTCATTAAAAGATTCCAGAATTGGAAATATATCTGAGGAGCAGCCGTATCTAGTTCATTGTGTCTAATGATGATGAAATTTTGCTTTAAATGTTTATGCCATCAACATGATCACTGAAATAGGTTGCAAGTCTCTTGACACCCACTACAAACTATAATTTGGCATTATTTTAGATCCAATAAATTTATTTTTGAATAGCACTTGGAACCATCAGTGATCCATTGGATATGTGACGCAATTTATTAATAATTCTTATTTTGCTCATTAATAAAATCGATTTTGTGTCTATAGACATTTTGCAATTTCATCAACTCTGCAGTTCCAATAAGTGGTATTCTCTCTTTTAATAATATGGGAAGTTACCATATAAAAAATACAGTCAATCCTGGGCTTAAAATCACTTTTCTGATTCTATAGTGATCACTTGACATACCTTTAATGGCATTATTGGCCATATTAATCTTAGTCTGGTATGTATGAGAGCTACTATGCATATGTTTCTTCCCTTTTGCAGCCTTTGTTCGTAAGAACGAATGAAGTTGGTAGCATTCGCCATAATAACATTGATACTTTCTTACTATCTTTTGTTTTATGATGTTGTCGAATTCGTTGCCAAGATTTGCAATCTTTAGTGTTGTACCTGTAATATATCAAATCTTTATCAACTTGTTTACTCTACCATTAATCTTATACTAGGCACCAGGTGTATTTACCATACACTTAACAAAACGTGTTAAATATTATTTGAAGACAATATAGAAACGCATTTGACTGAATCAATTGGTCCTGGTGATATTGATGATGCTAACTTCGTAATAATACAAGCCATATTACGTTAGGGTAAAGGCAATTGTGGCGATTGTTACGTGGTAGTAAATGAAATAGATTAAAGCCGGTACAGGTACATGCATTAAATACTACAATGTTGTTGAAAATGTGTCAACTATTTGGCGTCTTGTATTGTATGCAGCAGTTTCAATAAATATGCTTATTTCACATTTACGAAAATTAACCATTGACGATGATTAACTAGACGTATCTGCCAAATCATGTTAACATTATTGTATGTACCAAATACTTGGCATAGACTTTTAACTGTCTCAGCAATTAATCGTCACATCGTATCTTATTTTCTGAAAGTGCTTATTAAATATTTAGTGTTATTGGTAGCATATTCATTGTTGTTTTGCACGTGAATTATTTATTCAGTGGCGTTCGTTGCTAGGATGAAGTTACAGTTGATAACGATCTACGTTCGTAATATCAAATCAGAGTATAATTAGAGTTCATTATCTACGAAACGCAAACCAGGTAAAGCATTTATTCTAACAATTGCAAAACAATGAGGAATAATATTTTGCAGTTGATTAGCGGAAATGCTGTTGATGGTGATGATAAAACTGAAGATGGTCTTGCTGAACTTGGAGATGGTACAAATGGCTGTTGTGATGCATATAGTCGTTTAGATTTTGCAGATGATCGTGGTATTGATAATCACGGTAATCCAGTTGGTGTTGGTCACAGCTGCTACTGATAGTAGAAATGAGTGATACAAGTGATGCTGACGATGAAAGCGGCATGTATGGTGGGGGGATACTGCTAACGACAGTGGAATGGAGAATGACGATGATGCTGTTAATGTTGACAGTACAAATGACGGCGACGTTGATAACAAATGATAGCAGAACTAATGTTTTGCTGCTTATGTTGGTGGTTAAGATCATGTCGATGATCTTGCTTATGCTGAAGGTTCTGACGATGTCGGTCATACTTCTGAATGTGGTTACATTAAAAGTGGTTTGAAGAAGTTTTCAACTATACGAAAAAAAAGCAGACGCGTATTGCTCCAACCGAAAGACAAGCATACATTAGCCACATCAACTGTAGGCAGTTTCTGTATGAAACATGTAAATAACAAAATAATAGAATTCCTCTGTAAATATAAACCTACACAATAATTAATGGTCGCTTATATAACAATAGAATGTATTATCATCATACAATCATATGGATCCCATATTGCACAAAAATAATGAAATAAAACAGTTATTTTCGGGCTAGCACTATACTGTACACGTGGAGACGCCAACACCACATCAAAGCAACACACACGGGAAACAACAAACATTCACGTGTTATCATGAGTTTATGAGAATTCTAAAAAGTTTGTTAGCATTAATTATTATGAGATTTTTCAATAATACAACCTTGCTAGATTGTTGTTTTTAGACTAACAAAACGACAATTTGAGGAAAACGCATGAAAACATACCTTCTAGTTAACTGGTATTCCATTTCAGGTATCTTAAAACTAGAATTCTGTTAATGTATGCTGAAGAACATTTACTTCAAGCAAATTAAATTAACATATCAAACGGAGCTTGATTCAAATTTATATTACAATCCTGTTTTAATTTTGTCTCCTGACAAGTCCTTGACAAATGTCAAATAAATGTATTCTTTCCAGAAGTTTAAAACACTTCACTTCCGTTATTATTCATACCTATCTTAATATCTACCTCGTTTACGTGGAAACTTTTCGATGAAACTATTTGAAAGAAACGTCACACATTCAACAGAAGTTTGAACCAATCAAGATGATAGTTACTTGTCAGTTTTTACAAATGAATCATAACGGTTGCTGTTAGCAAAAGCTTACTAATGGTATTCAAGTGTTTGCTTTTTCGACGAAGCAAGACCAACATAATGGAGACACATATCTAAGTACATGCACTGTGCAGGGTGCTCGACCACTTGAAAGTCAAAAAGATCCTTGGCTGGTAATAATTTGAAGGATCCACAAATTATCCCACAAATTTCAAAGCACATTTGACCCTTTTTCAAATGCGTGAGAGTCAGAAGCATAATTTTATTAGTTTAAAGAAGCCCAAATAAGGCTTAAAATTGGTAATATTTTCTATGTACTAAGAATCTCGAAAGACTGAGATATTAAAATATGCCCAAAATGGTACAGAAGGGACCTGTATCTGATCTCAGGTCGCCGTTCCTTCTTTGAGAAATAAGCAACTGAATATTCTATTTAGTACTTTGTCCTCCGTACAAAATACTAAATATTGTTTACGTTTAAATTTCCCGAACAATTCTAAAAACTCTTCGTCAATGATCGGAAGTACGCACAAAATTCTCCGTAGTCTCCGGAAAGTGACGGAGATACAGTCGGAATACATTTAGCGCCGTATTTGTAAACAAACCGGGCTTGTTATGTCAATCTTCAAGGAAAGATTATTTAACATAATATATATATATGAGTTTGCGTGTGTTTTAGTCACACATTGTGTTTATTATGTATCAGTCTTCAAATCAGTATCACAGATATGTGTTTTCTATATTAAGAAAATACTTCGTTTGGGAACCTTATTGTGGCTTTAAGAGTCAAGTACCAATTAAAGGGTCAAGTGAGCGTCTTGCATGATATGACATTAATCTAAAATATTTAACAAAATCAAGAATTCATTTGATCATATTTATTTTTAAGAGTAATGTCAGGGTGTATTTACTCAAATGAATTGTTCAGTTACAATTTTCACTACCGAACACTTGATTGTTTAGCTTGAATAAAAGCATTACAAAAATGTTTTAATAGCTGAGTAATAATTTCAAACTACTTGAAAAGCCGCTTAAGGGTGATCGATGGTCTAGTGGTACCTAACGCGCTGGTCTACTGAACGGAAGGCCATGTGTACGAATCTCGGCTCTGCCTTTTGATATTTCAGAGACGCTTTTTCATCGTCCCCGTCCCAAATACCGAGTCAAGTACCAAGTCAAGATAACGAACTGGGAAAAATATGAGTATGGTAATTCAATGCTCAGTTCTCCTGTATATCTTATCTCCCCTCTCTTTGGGTGGATCTGAAATTACCATAACTGTCGAATGGGCCGTTAATAAAACAGTGTCTGACCTATATATGTTTGCGTCGTATAGGAATACATTGAAACTCATGGATGATTAAAACATTTCTGAATTTGCTATATTGCGATTTAAAAACGAATTACTAATTTTCCGTTTTCGTTAAGTTCCGGATGAGGATTGCATCAAGGCCGGCCAAGAAGGTCGCTTTCAAAGAGCAGTGATCAATTCTCCAATCACAAAGTTGTTTGATAAAGTGTAGTTTCTCTATGCATTTATATACATGTAGATAATAATACATTCATTTACCGTTTCTGCTTCTAAGAAGCTGATCAACAGTTATTGCAACAAAGGTCAAATGGATTCCAGTATGACATGGAACATGGCAGCACAGTCATGTAGTTCCTATGCTATCGTAAATGTGTTTGCCAACATTCATGCAAGGTCAAACATTCTAACAGTTTATCTCAATCTTTAGCTAACTAAGCAATACTCGAAAATGAGGCGCAGAGATGATTCGTTGCATGTTTGTTTTATCAATTAACACATTTGTTATGCAATGGTGCACTGTAATCACGCCCTTGACACATTATTATTTATATCTTGGATCCACCAAAAAAACATACCAACGACATTGTGCATTATCTACGGCACACAAGCAGAAAATAATATTCCAAGTAGTAACTTCGTTTCAGAGCATATGATCGAATACATGTGCATTTACTTCACACTTCATAGCAACTCGGAAAATGTAACCCCATTGACTAATTCATAACTAAATACGAAAAATCAGCCATTTTCGTATGCGAGGTACATGCATCAATTTCAAGTTAAGTCTATAAATATCGCAACACATCTCGAAGAACTAAATGCAAATCTACAAGTCTGATCATTCTTTTTTATTTCATCTCAATTACATTTCCAAAATAAAAAAAAATGACTCACACAATCAGAATCTAGGACGTTTATGTCAGCATGATCTGCAGACATTCCAAATGACATCTGAAACAATCGTAATTCCCGTGTTACATCGGCAAATTGAAAAAAAGAACTAGCGGTCCTGGAAGCTTTCTGTGGTGTGGAAATTGTTTTTATCTTTTAGTGAAGAAGAATAAATATCAAAATAGACATGAGAAACACAATTTGCAGTAGGATAGTATTTTAAGAGTAATGAGATGTCAACAAACTTATCATTTATGATATATTTACCATCATATAATAACGTTTCGTTTTTTTCTTCAGTTTTATAATTGGTTGAAGTTAATCTACGAGCTTAGAATCGTGTGCATACTAAATAGGTGTAACATCATGATTCAGGTATTTCTTCTTATGTGGTAGTAAACATGATGTTTGCTTTCCAAATGTCAAGGACTAAAATCATTCGTTTATGTAAATGCAAAGGGTATTGACAATGGATTGCTGTTTAGCAAGCATGCATATATTTATTGTCATATTTTATAATTAACTGTGAAATCAGAAAGGAATACTTAAAAGACAGTGCTCAAATCAGATCCCACTTGATCGGTAAAAAGGGATGATAACACGTTTCATAAAAATGGAGACATTGTTAAAATTGAAGGATAATTTGATCAAACTAAATTACAATCTTAAACCGAGTAACAAACAGTGCTTTAGGAATATACATTAAAAATATTTCAAGAACCCCGAACCCGTTCCACGAAATATTACTTTAAAAAAAAACTTCCAACCGACACGTAACGAGGGAAAAACATTATCTCACTAAAGGTTACCTACCACCTTGGAAAGTTCTAGAGCAGTTGTAACGGGGGTTAAAACTGGTATAAAGGGACCCAATACCACACTTACTTGGATAAATGTTAAAGAAACAAAATGTACTAAAGTTAAAGAACGAGACTACATCAAAGAAGTCTCCAATCCAGACGAATAGGGAACAAATTAAGGCTAAAATTGCAAATATATTGAAATAATATCTTCGATAATCACATACATATTTTATTGTAGTAGCAGACAGGTTTTCCAAATTGTACATATTCATTCTAGAAAAAACAACCTATATTTCATGGAGGCGGAAGAGCCAAACTTTTAATGAGGCATTAAATTACCATTCATCACTGACGAAATTTTCCAAATAAGTTCTAGATATTTAGACAAAAAAAACGTCATGCTTTATCAGGATGCCAGAAGTCTCACAGCAAAATGGGATAATCGATACATTTCTCTTCTTGATTACTTTGTAATAGGGTGTCAAATTTGAAGAAAAAACCATAACAATTCAGTTGCAAAGACATTTAAGAAACATACAATTTAACCCATCAACCCAAGTTGTCTTCAACAGACACAGACTATTGACATTATTTTAACGTTTATCGAACCGATGTTTTCTAGTCAAATAAATTTTATATTCACTTTGGTTTCTACAAGTCATTTAAAAACAACCGACAGACGTCAACAAATTTGGGAGGAAGAACATCCACTCTGGCACTAGATATCCGCCTTCGGATGTTGCCGGAGTCATACAAAGTTTAAGATAGACCGTGTAGCGGATGTGGTATCTAACAAATCCATGCAATGAACAAGGAGACGTATTCAAGCCCCGAGTGGCTGCGTTGTACGGTTTTACCTTCAAATTGTCCACCAACAGACAATATCTTTACACATGCGTACTCGGAAAACCCAAAGCTGGCTAACTGCATTTCGATAATTTTACACAAAGGTCTGTATTCTTCAATGTTTTCGAAAAACTTACATTGTTGACAAACAATATGGGTGCTCACAACGAGGACGGAAGTTCCTCACAACATTTTTGCTGAAGGATTAATTACACTCGTTATAAGTTAAACGGAAGCAATTTTAGTCATGGTGTGTCAACCATCGAATGTTCTTGCAATAACTCAAATCGGCCATTTTGATATAAAAATCCATTAGTAATATTTCTTTTCAAACAACAATATCATTTACGAATAAGTAAACTCTCTATCTGTATTGAATTGCTGCCGACCAAGTAAATACATCGCACGTCGACCATTTTCCTGTCAGAAAATAAGTACCTATTTCAAGAATCAAGAAAAATTAAGCTATGTAGCAATGCATTAACATTTCCAAGAAACCGAAAGAGGATTTCGGATGTTTCGAAAAATGTCTATACTGAGTATTTGTCTTTTTATGTCCTGCCTTAACTGAATTGCACGTGTCGAACTATATGTAGTAAATAATACAATTATCACTGAAAATCATAAACCAGAACTATGCATCAATTAGTTTTGTTTACCGATTCATCAGAATCTGAAATCGGGTGTAAAATATTCGGATACTTAAAATTCGAGGACGCCCTTAATTTTAACATACCTTCTTGGAACTCCTTTGGATGCTGCCATGATGTCTATAATTCCTAAGCGTAAATGTCTTTAAGAATGTCGAAAATAAATCATTATATATATGTAATTATATATATAATTATACTCTCCAAAAATATTTACATGACGGATCAAATTCCCAATGACACATTCACCAATTAACTATACGCGCATACGAAATAATCCGTGATTTGTATAAATTCCAGGCATGACGTACCAAAGCCGCGTTCGTTGTGGCAATGACATTAGAATTATGTATACGAACTGACAACTTTGTTCTAGAAATCTACATGCTAATTATTATCACGAAGATTATCTATGGTATCAACAATACTGTAGTTTGTTCTAAGAATAACTATTCTCTTGGTATTTAATACAGATAATAAAAATTTCTGTTTGGAACGCGAATTCCAGTAAAAATGCCATGTCGTAAAATAGACCGTTCCGTTAATTACGATGTGGTTTGATTTAGCTTTTGTTTTGTTTTTATTTGTTTTATGTGTATTTTATTGTCTTTTTTGTAAGAGGAACTAGGCATGATTAAACATTAGGCATTTGTTTTATATAAACGGAGGAGAAACATGGTGTGTTAACATTTCAAACTAAGATTTATCGTCATCGCCTGAAGTACAGATTTAGACATTAAAATTGCACTCATGCTGAGCAGAATTAATCCTAATATTCTATTGATTACTTTCAAATGGTGTTTTGAGATGTAAAACTTAAAAGTAATTTGCACTCGGGTAGCACCATATTGTTGTGCGTGTTTTTTTTTTTGTAGCGAATGCATCAGAACATAAAATATCTGATAAATTTACTGTGTTAAAGTATATAGAGCTGTATCCGACAAGAAATTGATTAAACATTGAAAATGATAGATTTTATTAGTTTTTTTTATTTCCGAATTATCTCCCTTTCATTTCTATTTATAGTTCCTTATCAAAATTCACAAGTCGCTTTCAATAATTCTTATTTTGAATTTAGGTGCTTGCGTATGATTCTTATTACATGCTAATACAAACAATTATTCTTTCATTAATGGGACTGACAGATGTGGCTTTATACACTTTAAAACTTGATAGGAATCACCAGAATAACAAAATCCATTGCTCTTAGCAAAATTGCTAATAATTGCATTTTCTTGAATCATTTACCTAGAATTAAGTTTAGACAAGATCCTAGAAAACAGCAAAATTCCTCCTTCGAATTCTACACAGAAAGAATAAAACAAATTGAATGTACGTATCTCTTGTGTTTAGTATGATATTTGATTACTGTTTCAGAGCTCAAATCTCAATTTAATTCTAGATCAATTATGTTTGCTTTGTTCAAATAAGTTTCATTGATGCGGAAACGAAGTCGGTGACCGTATGTTTTTATTTCTTTAAAGTTTTTCAAATTGTTTGAATAATCCGTTCTATGTTTTAATAGAGCCGATTTTTCATTATTGTCGCGACTGAGAGAAAAATGACTCATTTTGGCATTGTAAAATGCCACCCCTACAGAGTTCTATCGGCGTCTTTTAAGATTTAGTGATAGTTATATAAAGCTTTCCTGAATTTTTCGGACTTGGAAATGATTCAGCATTGCAGTAATGTAAATTTCATAACCTAATACTAGTATATAAAATTATTGGAGCAATACATGAATTAACGCTAAAATCAACGTATCGCTCCGCTAGGTGGCACTAATTAGCGGTTTCCAAGGAAATATCATTTGCATATATCATTTCTTCATTATCCAATACATTAAAGAATATTCATGCAAAATTTCTTCATTGTGTGTTGACTTCTAAAAAAATGATCGTTTTTCGGGAGGAAACCCGTGACCCACTTTAACTAACAATTTAACCTATCAAGAGCAACACCATATCAACAACATCACACTTTTGCTACTCTCAAAAGGTGTTGCTTTGAAGAGGTTGTACGATCAAGTTGGACGTAAAACAATTCATACCTTAATGTATAATAAAGTGATTCATTCATGAAGTTGTCAGTTACTTAATTGTGGAGATGCTAAGGCAGAAGTGCTCGCTGATACATAGAACAAAGTTGTTGTTGAATTCATACGTAATGCTATGTTCTCTCTGACTGGAATCGTGGTCTTAATCTTGGACCAATCGTGCTGGTCCTATCAGAGCTTATCAGGTCTTTAGGTCAGTCGTGGCAATCGCGTTAATCGTAGATTTTTTTGAACGGTTAAAAAATGTCTACTATTAACACGATCAATTGTCAATCGGGATCCTCATATCAGATCGTATTGGATCGTCACAAAACGCGACAGGTCGTATTCGATTGGGTTTCCAAATCGTGATGAGTGAGGCCGATCACGGACAAGACAGACAAGACAGTGTAGTCTGTAAAAGTTGAAAAAAGTGAAGTCCATGCTCAGTCCGTTTTCAATCGTGATGTATATTTACCCGTCTGGAACCAGTCGTAGCTTAAATCGTGATCACCAAGGATTCTGATCGTGATAGACAGTCGTATTATATCGTTTCGGAGCGCATCACTTCGTGGTGAACGTAGCAATTGGAACGTATCTACACGTACCAGATCGTTCCAATTCGGGAATCCCGACGGTGATGATCGAGCCAGATGGAGACCAAATCGTGGACTATCGGAACGAATGTGACCATATCTGCACGGGAAACCAAACCATAACAGATCGTGACACATATCATTACCTGATCGCATCCCAGCGCAACAAATCGTATCAACTCGCATTACCTCATATCCAAACCGTTAATTTAAAAAAAAACATTCCACGATCAGATTCGAAAGACCAATCGCGGCAGTCGTAGCATATCGCACGACAGTGGGAACTAGTATTAACCCGGACAAATATCCAATTCTAAACATAAACGTTTTGACAACAAACATGCCCGAAATGCGCTGTCAAAATCTATTTCAAGGGAGACAACCCAGCTGCATATAATCAGTATAGTTATCAATGAGTTGTAGAACTTAGGACATTTGATAGTGGGAATAAGCGCATAAGGCCAACTTTTTTTAAAAGTTTATCCCTACACATTGACTTGGGTAAATTAGACATAAAATGCAACATACAGCGTCTGTAAAGATCTCTCTTAAAACGATTGTATTTACATTCTTTAGATCTCTACGTGCGTAGACACTGGGTTTGTTTATTTCACAGCCTTATCGTAAACAGAGAAAATAACTTGATTCAAGAGATCTGGCAGATATAACAGGAATTATAAATCACTTATCATCGAGTACTTGTATAAGATCATTACAAAACAATTACATAATAAAGAACATTACACTTACATTATTACGTCATTATTCTTACGTTGTCAGTATAATGAAATAAATTGGATAATTAACCAGATCAGTTTAACTAGATCAGACACGTGTGGTCAGGTACGGAATTCTGTTAGTGCCGAGTGAAATATCGTACGTCGCCCCTCGAACGCGATGCACGACATTGCGGTACGACATCGTGATATATTATGCCAAAATTGGCAACTCGAGGCACGACAATGCGAAGCGAGATCGTGACTTTTTGACGATTACCATATCGCATTGTCGCCCGTCGTATCGCATTGTCGTGTTGTCGTATCGCAATGTCGTGCGACGCGTTTGGGGGCGAGACGATATTTTCGCATAGCACTAATAGGATTCCATAGTCATTATTGTTCTGAAGAAACTGATCATTGTTAAAACAATAATCATTTCAGGTTTTATATTGATCAAAGCCGATGTTAGTATAGTTGTTTTTTGAATGAGTATGTTGCAATGTGCAAAAAAACCCACGTCATTAATGATTACAAAGTGACAGCTAGTTTGTGTGTATACAGTTTCTTTCATTTAAATATTGGAGACGAGAACTGATTTAATTTACAAGAAAATAAAAAAATCCATTTTGTAGCGCCTTAACTTAGGCCTACACTTGGTGGGAAGAGTTTGTTTATTTTCAGCTATTAGGTTACAAAGTCCAATCGCTTAATTGAGTACAAAAAGCAGAAAGTGAACTTAATATTAAAACTAACGACAACAATGCATAATAAGAGATAATCAAAGCTTGAATTTTAGTAGCTGATGGAATCTTAAGAAGACTCGGTCATAGTTTTTTAACTTTTTTCTATGTTAACACTATGTATGCATGTTATATATATGTATGTATGTATGTATGTATGTATGTATGTATGTATGTATGTATGTATGTATGTATGTATGTATGTATGTATGTATGAATACGAACGACAGCCCTGGATGGAGATTGGGGTTGAAGATATCAATATAACCTTGTTTAATTTAGCTTTAATTTGGCTTTATTACGATTAAGTTTACGATTACACGGTTTGTCGAGTTTAAGATATATTTCATAAAACTCTTATTTGAAATCTTCCTATACCGAAACTATTTTAGGGAGTACAGTGCAACCTCCCCCTGAGCGACCCTCTCTTGAGCAACAACCTCCCTTCAACAACAACATGTTTTTTTCCTAACAGCACGATTTTACTATTAATTCAACCTCTCTTAAGCAAAAGACTCTGAATGACAACATATATTTGCTACCCACAAAGGTTGTTGTTCTTTGGAGAGGATGCACTGTACATGAACTTTTCCGTGAAAACCTTATCTAAAAGACTGTGCCTTATTCCGTGATTCGTCTATTATACAAATATTCTCCTGGCAAATAAATACATTTCTGCAACGCTGATTACGCGAAATGATGTTAACATGAAATAATATCGCGAGTAACAATCGTAATTATCAAGTGTTAATTAGAAGTACATTTATTTTATGTCTATTCTAATCTATATAGTTATACAGTGGAACGCAAAATATTTGGTGTTCTTTACCTACCGGCCAATCTCAAGTATAGTAGAATCTTTATTCTGTGATTACCTTAGGGACCAGATAAAAAACGTTTTTTATGTTTATTTATTTATTTTATCATTTGGGTTTGATATTGAACTGGACTCATTATAAACTGAAATGTATAAGAAGTACATGATTGTATTGGCGCTCGGTCAGAAAATAAATGTTCGTTGAAATGATCTGGTCGTTGAAGTGTATAACTCCATATCTTACAAGAAATGCTGCAAAATGAGCATAATGTTTACATAACTTCACAGTTTTTATTCTCAAAAGAATTTTAACCAAAACTGTCTCTGCAATTAAACAAACCTGATTGTTATCAGATAAAGTGTTCCAGAACATTGTATTCTGCTGCTTAACGATTCAAGCAGCGTTTGCTGAGTTCAAACATGCCCCGATTGCTTTCACAAAAATACATACAATACAAGGTATTTTACCTTTGAAAGGAGAAAAAACTTCGCCTACTTAAACATTGAAAATATTTGTTTTTTATATTTTCGAGTTATCTCCCCAACATTTCTTTTTATTGTTATTTATTAGAATTTGTTGGTTTTATTATTGAAGTGGTCGTGATGTTAGGTTAGGACTGTATTACAGAAAAAAAAACTGAAAACTGGAATTCGCGGAAAATAGGACGGGTTTTCAAAACCCATCAATATTGAATTTTTTGAAAAGTTCTCTGAAAACCGGCCCAGTCCGGGGGAGTTCCGGTTTTACATGGGTTTTACTGTATATCTATTCTGATGAGAATATTAATATCATTGCATTCAGAATTTTTTATCAGCGAGCTATGTAAACAAACAAAAACAGATCTAAAGGGAAATAATACAACTGTACAGATATAAGCAGTGAAACATATGTGTTGGTTGTGCTGAAATGTATAGATGTGGGAGGATGAGTCCACATAGACGCTGATTAAGGAGCCTTTGCATCATTTTCGATACATTCATTTACGTGTTTCTTCAAACTAATCAGTATAATGTGTTATGTTGACTTCAAAGTTCCAACGTTGGATTGGAAAAAGAATCCACAATAATAATAAAGATATTTTTTCGGAAAGTCAATGTAATGATATGCGTGGCTTATCAGTTACTCATATTTATTGTGTTGATGTTAAAAGATTGTAACAATGAAACATGGCTTAATTAAAACCTATTTTACTGTATTTTGTACAGCGTTTGTTATGCTTTAAAATTTCCCTATGTCCAAAGACATTAACAGTTCCTGAATACAGATGTACAAAAAAACTTTATATTCTCGATACGTATTAGTTTTAAATTTCACATAATTATGCAAGTAATTCACATCAAATCGGAGTACCCCTAAAGTTTGAAGGCGTAAAGAAGTGTGTAGGGAAATGCTTCAAAACTTTAACGTAACTGGCGACTGTATTAAACCATTGAAATCGTATAAACTCAAAACATACGTTAATATCTAAATGATAATTGGTGCGCTGAATATTGCCCGTTGTTCACAGAAATTTCTGTGTATGATATCAAAACAACATAATGATTATTTCCTGCGCGCTATCTCGTATTGCAATGAGCGTGATAAGCCACGCTACATTAATGGGAATGTGTCTAAATAGATTGTAATGTGTCTACGTGCAAAAACACAATGGGATATTTGAGAAAATCATTATTATAAAATCGAAAATAGCATAATGGTTTTGAGTTAATTCTATTGAAGATGCAAAATGCATCAACATGTACCAGGTAGAACTGTTACTCTACCGTTTTGCTTCTAATCCGGCATTGATAATATCTGAAATAATAATAATATTCAAATAAATGAAACCGTTTGCATAGAAATCGGTTATCACCAAGTGTGAATCGTGTTTATACGGAACATGCGATTTCAGCTGCATGGGTTTGTTGCTCAGTCCGGACATAAGAACAAAAAAGTAATAAATGTTTGCAACTGAATAACTCATATAATTGAAAAATAGTACACGTTGTCTCTTCAATTTGTTTCTTCATTTTCAAAGGAAAGGTTCCAAGGTTATAAAACTTGAGATCGGTCTCCGAGCTCAGATCTCATATCTTGTCTTTTAATGTTAATTTTGATCAGACAATAATGATGTTATTGATACATTATTCTGACAGCATATTAATTTATCCGACCATGTAAATAAACATTAATCAGCTCTATCTTTTCAACCATAATACTTTGAGATTGGAATTGAGATTTGAGATCAGAGACTGTTCTCATGTTTTATTATCTTGGGACCAGATATAGAGTGCTGAATTTTTTTTTTTTTGAAGTGGAGGGGGTAGGCTCAAGTACTCTTAAATTTTGAAAACAAGTTTTAATTAATTGCGGATTTTGTTTCAAAATAAGACCTAAATAAAAAGATATATTTCTGGTCGCATGCCCATTAAAAATAGGGTAGCTAGATCGGGGCTTTGGTTTGGCTCTTGAAAGCACGAGGGAAGGTAAAAAGAAAAAGCGTAAGCAAACAAATGAATCGTTCCTAATAAAAAGTCTAGGGACACGAGGGGAAATTTAGGTAGGTCGTGTAACTAGAAACAAATAATTTTATTTACTCCTAAGTAAAGTCAAAAAGAATGATCGAAAACGCTGAAAGAAGTTGGCGGGAATGATGCCAATATTATCGTCTGCTTTCTCGATTACAACGCCGCTGAAGACCACTTGATTTCCTGCCGAGTAGATTTCGAAGGTTTGTTTGTAATAAATTTAATTGTGAATAAGTAAATCTTAATGAAGTACTTTCGAATCGTTCACAGACAATATTTACAGATGTATTAATGTCGTCTGCTCATTACATTACATGGCTTGTATTTCTTTGAACAACTGATTTACCGCAGCGTTCGAAAGAATGTGTAATACGACTGCATGGCGTCCGACTTAACAACTTCCGATGCTTGAAGTATCTCGTAGAATTCAACATAACAACACATACTTAATATTACACATGATTGCCGGAAAAATACGACGTCTTTCAAGTAATATACCTGTTTGTTAATCATTGAAATCGAACATTTTGTCCTTATTTCTTGTCTGATCAAATGTCTGCATTTCATTAGAAATTTGGAATTATTCATCACATTGAATGTGTCGAGAATCTGGTAGGGAGAAAAAAAGTCACTTAATGTTTCTGTATGTACAAAAATATGGACAAACGGTAAATCAGTTATTGTTTATATTTTGACTTTTATGCAAACATATCACTGGGCTCCGCTTCCGACGCTTGTATAAAATTCAAAATAGAACGAAAACTACACTTTGTCTATTGACAGGATAGATAGAAATGCCAAAATGCAAAAAAACGATGTTGCATGTATTTTGAAAGTTATTACATAATACGGGTTCTGCCTATTAATGATACCAGTAATCTACATGAAATCACTCATCATTGACACGGGGCAGGGAACATATTAATTACTTTAATGTCTATTATCTCTAAATTACACATAAGCGTGAGACGATGTTAAGTACAAGTTATTTAGGAAGGAGCCGATGACAACTGATTGGTTACTTATGAGTTTTGCCTAAGACAAACTGTCTGTCTTCAATTAGTACGGAATGGCCGATAGCGCGCCTAACGCGAATGCATATGAAGAAAACCCGAGATTTTCCAAATGTTGCAACATTACATGATAACAATATCTCGTATGTTCATTGGCAGGAAGTAATCAGAGGATGATCGAATTTCAAGCGTTTCTGTTTCCATGTATTTCCATGTAACAAAAAATAGTCCACCAGTGTTTTGATAAGACATCGCAGTTGGCATTCGTGTGCAGAAGCTGTATAAATTTCACATTAAGTAGTTTCTTTATAGATTATATTTACACGTGAGTTTTTATCGATATAATCAAAATGAAATTATTACTCCATTATTGTCCTATCTCTCCGAAATATCAAATAACATAAACAAGCATTCGCAGATTACCAGAATATTTGAAGAAAGATAACGTTATCTTTTATCTTATGCATCAATCATGTTAAATTCTCTACGTCAGATTTCTAAATCAGCGAAACATTCTATTAAATGTATTTATTTATAAAGGTTTAACGCCATTAAAAAAAAACAAAAAAACTTTTCAGTTATATACGGCGGCCGCTTAAATTTCCCCTAACCAGTTTCCTGGACGGTATTCTAACCAGTGCTAACTTACCCTTCCACAAGGACCCGAAAACCTCTCCACGTGAGGTTGAAAATCTACATTTTTGTCAAAAATTTCATGAATGACCTGCTGCATACGGAATCAAACCCGAATATCGGGTTACAAATCCAGCACACGAAGCACTGGACCACGGTCGCGGCCATCTATCTATAATTCCTATGAATCTATTTGAGAATCGATTTTATTGATAATATAGCCGATCTGTTTTGTACATACATGTGGAAGATAGGCGTGTCCTTGTTCGGAGTGAGAGCCCCTCCCCCCCCCCGTGGTAAAGTGGCAATAGTCTCTGACAAATTCACTTATCCCTTATCGTTATGAGTTTGAACCCCAATCGAACCGGAAGGTTAGTGGTTCTACCGAGGAGTCCAAATTGGGACTTCCTCCATCGTTAAACCTGGAAAACCTCGCCAAAAGACCCTGACTGTTACTGTTCATTCGATGTTTAAATCCCAGTGAAAAAATGTTAACAGTGGTCTGTTAACAGAGGCTATGAAATGATGGCATATATCATAATTTGAAATAAATTCTGGCCTAAATTACAGACTGTGTGATACTCGCTCGTTGATTTTAAAAGATTAAATAAACCTAAATATAAGTACCTACTGGAATTAATGGGCTACATTTATTCTCTCCCTTGTAAGACCTATATAAGACTTTAGTAAAAAACCTGCTTCAGCTGTTAATAAAAAGTTATTTGTTACAAAGGTGTTGTTAACGTTCGCGTGTTGTATTGTAGTGATTGCATGATCAATAGAAATCTATTTAACTAAATTACTATTTCTTTATATCCTCCTTCAATGAAGAAGACGAATATTTCTCCAGGCAATGTTAATTATAAGATACCAGTGTTATGAATAACGAATGTAAGTATTTTCATCATATCTTTAACGAGGAATTCAGCATACATTCATTGCTTCTTTGTTCATATTTAGTGCGACATTGTTTATTCAATTATGACTGGCGGACAATCCGGTGTTCCTGCATAACCTACAATTCCAAACCCTCTCCCCCACAATTTGTTTTAAGTTTGTTCTTTACAACAAGTAATATGGATTGAGAGGTGACATTCGACATTAGATGAACTACTACTAGTTTATTTGCAGACAATTTGTTACGTAAAACAAGGACCTTGTATGAGTATGCTATACGTGATTACTGTGGAATCATTAATTTTCGTTGGGCTCAATTTTCGTGGTTTTTACTAAAATGGCTATTTCGTGGGGACATAAATTCGTGGATTTTTATTTTTGACAAGAAATGCCTTATCTCTGCATTTCAAATTTTTGGGATTTGATTTCGTGGATGAGCCGACCCACGAAATTAAATCTCCAACGAAAATTAATGATTCCACAGTATTGCATTTAAATAACCAAGAACTGACCAAAAATGACGCCTAAATTTCGTTCAACTTTATACAAAATCTCATTCAGACATTTGTACTTTTCAAGTAAAGTGTCCGGTTATTCCCTATCATAGACACCAAATCATCATGGAAACAGTTTAGACATTATCAACAAATAGACGTCGGATGAGACACGGATTTGTTAACGAAAAGTCTGATTAAGCAAGTTTACGTTTGCGTTTTTTAAGTTTCCGGTGCATATAAATTACGTTTAAATTGGAAAGTAAACAGATTACGTGTCCGTCTGAAGATAAAGGCTTATTTAAGCATCTGGTGAATTCTTTTAATTACAAATGAAACAACGAAGGATTGTATTGTAATATGTTTGAGCAATACGTTTGTCTTTAACCTTTTAAGTTTTTACGATATAACGCCTGTTTTCAGCAGTATTTAAAGTACAGTGCATCCTCTCCAAAGCAACAACCTTTGGGAGTAGCAAAATTATGTTGTTATTGAGAGGATGTTGCTCTATGTTAAATTAATAGTTAAATCGCGCAGTGGGGAAATCTTGCTGTTGTTGAAGGGAGTTAGTCGCTCAAGAGAGGGCCGTGTACTGTACAGTCAAAATGCATTTCTTTTAAAAATTCGGCATTCGTTATATAGAACGAAGTGACCTCTAAATAATAGTCACCTGTCGATAAAGGGAACAAAGTTTTGATTGAATATGACGATGTGAAGTCAACCTAGCAAGTGTTCCTGTATTCAGCAATAGCACAAACCTTGTTCTCCACATGTAGCTGTCAGTGTCTTCATGAGAACAATTTGAGTCGAAGCCGAATGACCTTAGATTAATCGTCCGTAACCAAATTGTCTCAGAGAGAATGCGCAGTGTCCAAGATTCGAACTCACGATCTCGAAATCCATGGACCTAACGCTATAAATACTTAGCTTAATGGACTAACCTAGTTGAAAAGGTATACAATATGCAATGGTAACGAACATGATAAATTACAGTACTGAAGAAGACGGGCGGTCATTTCTTGAGCAAGACTGGTCGCCTTGGTCGGCTAAACACGGGAGTGTGTTGAGGACCACGCCGAAACATCCAAGGAAGGAACCATTATCCACATGATAATTGGACTGGTGTAGTTAATATTATCCGGCGTGAAACATGATATTGTAGAATCGTATTCACAATGATTTTAACATCTCAATTTAAAATAAAAACAACAACAACAACAGAAGATAAAGAATGTCGAAGAACTAGACCTTAATCACTGAATATAATACAATATATGTTATGTACATATTCGTTCAATGATGATTCGAGTGTGTAACTCTCGGCACTGAACAGAAATACTGTTAAAAATGTATTGAATCGTATATTATCCCCCGAAGAAAAAACTAGGGTCCTAGTCTGAACATGAAGTTGCATTTTCATTGATGAGTGGAGGACAAAGTTTTAATGTTTTCAAATAAAAGTCTCAGACAACAAGTCTCAGACGACAAATGCCATTGAATATCTCTGATGATAACAGCTATTGAAAACCTATTAAATTAATATTGTTATGTGTTCATTTAAATGTCTCAGACGACAACAGCCATTGAATATCTCTGATGATAACAGCTATTGAAAACCTATTAAATTAATATTGTTATGTGTTCATTTAAATGTCTCAGACGACAACAGCCATTGAACATCTCAGATGATAACAGCTATTGAAAACCTATTAAATTAATATTGTTATGTGTTCATTTAAATGTCTCAGACGACAACAGCCATTGAACATCTCAGATGATAACAGTATTGAAAACCTATTAAGTTAATATTGTTATGTGTTCATTTAAATTTCTCAGACGACAACAGCCATTGGACATCTCAGATGATAACAGTATTGAAAACCTATTAAGTTAATATTGTTATGTGTTCATGTAAATGTCTCAGACGACAACAGCCCTTGAAAACAAATTGATTCAGAATTGTTTTGTGTTCGATTGAAAGTCTCAGACGCCAACTACCGTTGCAAACCCTGCTTGAATAATTCGGGTTGGTTTGGTGCATTTCTCATTAACTATATCAATCGTATATCCTACACTCCATGGGTAAGCTAGAACAAACGTGCATTTTCGATAAGCATGTTTAAGTTTCATTTTATTTCTAGAATGAACATTATTGCTCTTTGTTTCAGAGAAACTCTGTTCAGATAATATATATTTTAAATGCATCTTGAAAGCATCTCTTGAAGACACTCGTAATTCACAATAAGACAAGTGTTTCCTTTTTGTTTAGTTACATAACAACCTTCATTTATTCACAGGCAAGATAAATACTGTATTCATGATCAACAATGTGTAATGTGTATATTTGTAAGTCCCAAGTGAAAGTGCAAACGTGGGCGTCGCGAGTGTGGTAATTTCAGCAAGCGTTTGGAAAATAAGAATATCCGGGAAATCATTACTTTCGCTGCGTGGAATTGCATGTACACATATTTATTCGTATGAAGCCAAATGAATGTGCGATATGAGTTAGAGATTTCTCATCCGTTCATAAGATACGCTCGGTTTGTTGTAACTGATTTTAACAGCGTTATATATGATAACAAATGTCAGAGAAATTTGCTTTGATGCCGCGAAAGTTAATGGTACCGTATTTAAAACAATACAGAAACGTTCAGGTCTTTCAATCTCAATGTTGTTGTTTTTTTAGTCTTACGTCTTCTCTGGGGTATTTCAATCGTCACCGTCGGATACCCACGGTTTGCCGACTCCAGTCCGCTATACGTACATCACCCTTAGGACTTTGGTAGGACAGAATTAGACATCTACGCTTAAAACATCGATACTGTGATGTATGTTGCGGCGCGTGGAGGCAGCAACCGTTGGTATCCGACGATGTCAAATGGTATACCGGTGGACATTTTTGTGTCCCTTGATTATATTGGAGTATGTACCTTGTTCTTAGCAAGTGACTGTCTACTTCTCAGTGGTGGCGGACAAACGATCGACCGTAGATAAAATATTTGTAATATTTTAATCCAATCGTCGCAGAGAACATCCGACGTGCTCTGGGATCGAACTAACGAATACCAGTTCCGTACACTTAACGTCCGATTCATTGAACTAAACGAGTGGGCTAGCTATATAAACAACGGGTCAGTGAGCAATTGCAGCCTGAGTTATCTAATCCTAAGGACGGTGTGTAGTTTGATGTAGGGAATTTAAAACGCAGGTCATCCGGGGAGTTTGTCACTATGTCGATGCCTATTAGCTGCTTACCAGATTCCGAGGTTATTCCACATGGAACTTGGCTCTCATGGCGATATCAATTTGTCTGGTTATTTGTTAACACCTGCTTCGGTTTTATTTATCTTTTCTTTCTATAACAATTAAACACAATTTTAAAGGATTAACTATAACTAAACTATTTGGAGTTCAAAATAATACTCCGCAATGACAAAGTACCGTGTACTAGAATAGGTTTTATTTCCCTCATAAAACATTGACGGAAGAGAAAACGAATACTGAAATTATTGACAAATTGGTATCTCCCATCTGGAAAAGTTGTATGCCTCGAAAAAGCTAAGGAAAGGATTCCCAGAAGGCGAACATTTTCTGGATAGTGTATGGTAAACTATATACAGACAAATTTTACACCTATAAGTCAGATACATTTTCTCCTGGGTTAATTATATAACAATATTCATTAATCAACACTTCGTGTGTGCTCAACTCTCATTCCAACCAATCTAGCGTTGAGGTAAATGAAATACAATATTTCGGTAATACATTCCAAGGAAGTGATATATTTTTCTGAATATTTCGCAAATTAATATGCTTCTTATTTATGTATGTATATGTTGTTTAACGGCCCGTTCGACAATTATGGTCATTTCAAAACCTCCACAGAGAGAGGAGATAGCAGCTAGGTACAGAAGAACCGGACATTTATATTCCTATTATGTTCCTTCTTTATATCGTACTCGACGCCGCGTTAACGATAAAAGTAATATTTACAGTTGAATCTCGTTATCTCAAATTCCTAGGGACCGTGGAAATTAGTTTGAGATAAGCGAAATTTGAGATAAACAAATATTGTATAATTATACATTTTTAAAGTATTTTTTGTGTATAGCCTTTATTACAATGCTTGTATGTTACTTTCGTTTTGCTTGAATAAATCACGTACATACGTAGAGAATAAACAAAATATGCATCTATTCATAATAATTCATATTAACAATCAATGTCCCAACTTCAGATATTTTTCACAAGAAAGAGTATGTTAGGTCGAATTTTGGGCCGTAATATAATGAATTATCACGAATATTGAAAATTGTTGTATGAATTCGAAAACACGATGAGTCTAGCTTCACATATTTTCGGATATGTACGCTTTCCGTACACAAAGTAAGATGAGCGTGTTCCTTGCAAAGTCGATCATGCTTTCGGAATGAATTATTTTTAACAAGCTATGATCATTTTGCTAAGATTGAAATCCAACACTGTCAGAGGTGGCGAGTGCTCATACTCGATTTTCAACTTAAACCTACGAGTATCATAGTGTTCGGATAGACACTGCAGCTGAAGTCATACGTGATGCGTACTACATGTACTTGTATTTGTTTACCCTACCTACCATAGTTTTAATTAAGTCAAATACAATGTACCAGATATTATTATCATGCTACACTACACTTACGGTTTCCGTTTGTCACACGATTGTAAATCTCCCGGATCATTTAGTTCAATTAGCAAAATGTCACAATAGGTGTGAAAGCGTCCATTGTTCGCCGATCAGCTCCAACTTTGAGATAAACAACTCAAACTACATGTTAATTAGAGTTACGGGGACAAAAATATACTTTGACATAAACGAAATTTTGAGATAAGTGAATTGGAGGTAAGCGGATTAATTTCATATAGATAAAGAGCAAAAAAATCGGGACCAAAAGAAACAGTTTGACATAACCGAAATTTTGATATAAGCGAGTTTGACATAACGAGATTCAACTGTATATTATAAAAAATCATAACCTTATCAAAATTATAAAAACCACAGAAAGTCAAGGACATAAAGATAAAGATAAAGTTATTACTTTAAATTAGTCTGCCTGATATTTGGGACCATGTATAATGATCCCAGCTGATATGAAAAGTTAAAATGTTATAGAATAACTGAAACATCGATAAGTCCCGATCCAACAGTATAAGATTCCTAGATAAGGTAAGATTAGTCACACATGACTGGTTCTATGGCCCTGTATACCACACACGCTTGCAGACAGGCAATAACACAATGCTCTAATGATGGGTAACTCTAGTGATAATCTGGTAAGACCCGAAATTTGACTTAATTCCCTTGATTTCCCCGATTTCATGATGGTCATGAAAGTTGGTCATGAATACCATGCGAAGCATCGATACACGCCACGCCCATTTTCTTCAACGATGATTTAATTTCTAGTCACAGTAATTACGGTTCGTGTATATAATTCGTTTAAAATGTCATAAACGCTTCCCAACGCTAAACGTATATGACGCCGGAAACATATACCTCCAAAGGCTCGGTTTTCCGACTAATAGAAGAGTGTTGACTCTGTATTATAAAGTTTTGGTAGCTAGTGGACGTTTGTGTCGGCTTTTAAACAGAAGAACGTGGGACTCGAGAAAACTTCAAATAGGAATATCTTTTATTACTTTTAAGTTAAATACTTCATAACATCCTTCGAACACTAAGCTTCTTAAATTCTTAACCAATAAATTACCAAGTCTGAAGCTGTGTACATTTCTAGTATCAAGCTAAATAACATGTTACAATAAATTACGCTTGCAGCAGTTTCAAATAACTAAACCAAACATGCATTCTTCCTGGAATGACAAAATAATCACCTGTCTGACAGGCGATAATAAAGATTATACACGGTCTTATGTATACATAATTACACGTAATTGTTAAGTAAGTACGTAGGTGATTAGTATACTAATAATTGCGAATGAATTTTATCATCAAATTCTTGTTATCTGTCAAAGGAACTCGTACAAATATTCCAACGTCATAAATTTAAGCATACAGTTGTCATAATGCTCAGAGATTAACGTGAAAGTACTAACACATATATTAATTTTATCATTACCTGCTTACATAAATAACACATCGTGTACAAGACGCAAGCAAGGAGTTAAAATTAAAGGGGTTTGAGTCATTACTATAATTTTCGCGCAGGTATGTGGACAAAAGCTCGCCCGTCAATTTTGATGTAGGCGAACAAAGGCACTCCAATTAGTTAACTACCCCCGGGCATTTGAGCTTTGGTCCGAGATGAAAAAAAAGAGATGAAAAAGACGGGAGAACGAATGTCCGGGTAGTTATCGGGAGAGCTTTTGTTCGCCTATATCAAAATTAATGGGCGAGCTTTTTTCCGGATAACTTACAAAGTTAAAAGCCAACAAAATCTTTCACTAGACTTGCCTTGACTAACAAGTCATGTTTACGACTCCGAATATTGCTGCCAGACTTGTGTTTACTATTTACAAGATGTATAATTAGTATAACATATCTACAAAATGTTTCCCACAACAGATGATGTCGATTACCCTCTTAATTGGTAGGTAGATGAGTCATAGGTTAATGGAACTTTCATGTTAATTAGATCACTCACTCGTTTAACCGAAACATTTAATTTTAGGATCAGGTACAGAGTTGTTGAACACATTTATTGCTTTTTAATAACAGAGAAAATGTAAGCATGCATTATTATGTGATTCCGAGATAGCAACGTAAATGATATATCAAGAGGGTTTTCTAAAATAAAAAATGATATGTAATAAATTTACCGTGAAATGTAAATATTTAGTTGTAAAATTACTACAGGTCTGAAAAGCGAAAATAACAGTCGAACGTGTGTGCAAAGGCTTCCGTGCGGAGATAAGATTTAAATGTTAAGTTGGGAATGTTAACCAAATTAAAATTAAGCGTGCTGAATACTGGTTGTTATTCAAGTGACATCCTATATTCACAGGTGGTCGTTATCTCAAGTTTGACTGTATATACATATATTGAACAATACATATAAACAATCATCGCATATTTTGATATGCACGTGATTTTCGAACAGTATACACCTCCAGTTCCGCTTTGGTACATCGCGACAAGCAATTTATCTACCGGTTTAGAAATTTAGAAACATGTATTTTAGCATCTTAGTATCAAATTATTCAACATCAGAATTGAGAATTCTGCAGTATGATACGTTTTAAAGTCATAGCACAGTGACACATTGTTTCTATTGACATATTGACCATCATAGCACTTTGATAAATGTTTGAAAAATATAATTACAGTAAAACCTGTGGACAAAGGCCACCCTTAGGAAATACATATAATTATGTGGCCTTTATTTACAGGTTGTCTTTTTTTTCGGAAGTCATTTTCTTCTAAATAATCAATGATTGTTTTAATAGAATGACCTTTATTTACAGGGCGGTCTTTATTTATAGGGTGGCCTGTATTCGGAGGTGGCCGCTAGCACAGGTTTCACTGTATTATCAACACAAATATAAGAAGGCGGGCATTATAAGCCAACAGTGCATTGTTATAATATAATGTTAAATATCTTACCTCGATTCGGGCTGGATATCGTATTTATCCTTTTTATTCATGACTGTGAACACTTTTATTTCAAATAAATCGCATAAATCAAAGAATTCACGAATAAACACTGTATTCTTCCTCCTATCAGAACTCAAGGCAAAATGTTACAAATATCGTATTTTACCAACACTTAACATTACCTTCAAACCCTACAGAGTTATCACCAGGTTGGCTTATCAGTATTTGAAGGTATATATAATAACAGACGCTGAGACTAACGCTTGTTGGCAAACATATATAATATATAGGTAATAGAAGTTTTGTTTTCTGTTTGTTTATGCACCTGTACCAGGATAACTAACACTTGAGTATCGTCGTTTTGTAAACATCTATCATAGACTAGCTGTTACCCTCGAAGTGTTTTAAGGGGACTAAACTCCGGATTCGATTTTATATTTAAATGTTATGAACTATTTTCCTTATTTAAGTAATAATGATACCTAATTAAGGTTATTCACACAAATTTTTATTACAAAACTTTTTCGCATAGATCTACTTTGTTATAATTGATACACACATATATATGTATCGTATAGATGTCTCTAAGTGGCACTAGCCCCAGTAAAGAAGTAAGTTCAAATCCTAACCGCACCAAAATGGCCTTGTGAGGGAGTTGTCTAGCCAGCTTACGGTAGGTCGGTGATTGGTTCTATCCGAGTATATCTGGGGTCTTCACCCATCTTTAAAAAGGCGAACCTCGCCAAATTCCCCTGTTATGTTTATTGGTGCGGCGTTTAATCTCTAGTGAAAAAATGTTGCTGAACAAAATTGAAAATTCTTATACTTATAGATTCTGGTGTTTGTGAGCTATTTTGTAAGTTTGATGTTGTTAAATTTATTGATGTAAGTGAACGGAGGTACAGTAAAATTGGTCTTTACACTAACCTGATACCAATAGCGAACTGAAATACAGCGCAACCTCTTCAAAGCAACACCCTTTGGGAGTAGCAAAATTATGTTGTTGTTGATAGGTTGTTGCTCTACAGAGGTTAAATGAATAGTTAAAGCGTGCAGTGGGAAGAATTATGCTGATGTTGAAGGGAGGCTGTTGCTCAAGAGAGGTTAAATGAATAGTTAAAGCGTGCAGTGGGAATAATTATGCTGATGTTGAAGGGAGGTTATTGCTCAAGAGAGGGCCGCTCTGGAGAGGTTGTACTGTACAACATAAATAAAGAGTATCAAAACCAATGTTGTAAATTTATGAGAAGGGTTGACAAAGGCGTAAAAAACTTGATGCGTGTCTGATTACCCGACCGACCCTAAATTTTCCCCACGTCCCTGGACATTTTAATTGGTCCCATCGTTTTAAGTTTTTTACCTTTCCTTCAATGGCCAACCTACCTACCCTGTTGTTAATTTTTTATGAACATGTAACCAGACACACTTAAATACATGTAATATATAAATACATTTGTTGTAACATATAATTAAATAACATATAATTTCTTCGTTTCTTTGATTACTGTCTGTTATTTTTGTTCTTTGTCTTGTTTGAGAGACGTATAATACATTGTACTAGTATTACACGTCTCTGCTTGTATATGATCTTTGTAGTGAATGTTAATAAACATCCACACAATATTTATATTTTAAAATATTTATCTATTTTTTTGTATCAGTGGAAAAATGGGTTGTTAAAATGTCAAAGACTTTCTGGACCATAATCTAACAAGCACAGCTCACATCAACATAATGAAAATAACATATAATCAAATTATAGATGAGTACTTGTGGAAATTGAACTAACACAGACTTGCACTGCAACATAGAACTGGACCTAGAATCATTCTCAGAATTACCGACTTTCAGAAGTGTTAATCATTCACAATTCATAAAATGGGCATCAGTTCACATTTCAGTTCACATGTTGGGTAATTAATGATGGAAAGTAGCCCGTGAACAACAAAATGGCTGCCTGCCTGTGATGTTGGAGGTACTTTTCCGGTGAAATTAAGCATGTTCAGAACTTTATGGTCGAATCAAGTTTAAAGAATACAGGGTTTTCATTCAGTTTTCTAGTAAGAGGCCAAACCTAAATAGAATGAGGCTTCCCATGCTCATTTCCAACATCCTAATTGATATGTTCGGGATTTCTAAGCGACAAATTTTCGTTTCTACCAAGCAATTCAGCCATTTTTCTTTATTTATGAGCACTGATCATGTAACACTAAATTGCATAAAGTTGCATGCTGTTTTGATGTCAACTCCCATTGAAATGTCAGATTTGACACATTACCAGATATGATCTGAAAACTGGTAAGAAACAGTTTGTTTTATCGCTCTCCGAGTAAACAATCTTAAATTCAATTAATACAAAAATACTATAATTTTATTTGATTAAGGCCAAGGACAAAATATTGAAAATAGAGTTATTTATATACAATATAGCATTGTTTTGTTAATATTCCCTTTGAAATAAAAATAAACGAAGCAATTTTTCTTAGTTTTAATTATTGATTGTTTTCATTTATATATACAATTTATATAAGAACTCTTTTCTTTCTGGCCTTAATCTCGGTCACTTTTCCAGTCAGTATCTTTGGTTCTATATAATTTTAATCTGGAACATAAATGAACACGGAAGGTATGCAAGTACAAACTATACAATATTGTACAATATAATAAAACAATAAAACATTTCAGTCATGATTTGGTACAAAAAAAATTCTGACATTTGTAGGTTTTGTAAAAACTACAAACGTTTTAAGGACCTATCCTGTAAGGAGAATAAATAACTTTCTGTCATAGAGTTTTATTAATAAACAACTATAATAAAACAATACATGTAAAATGTTGCTCTTCAGTGTTAAATTGAGGTGTTTTAACATCATTTGAAAAAACTGACCAAAAAAAAATTTCTGTCTTTTAAGATGCCAAACTCAATGTGTTCAGAGAAAGTCCAATCTTAGCAAACTAAGAAAAAGCACAATGCTTGATACTTCTTTTCTAAGTAAAATTCTTCTTAGATGCCTCAAATGCATCAAATTGCAGATAATCTTATATTCCGGACAGCACAAGCTTTCTTGTAACAATGCTGTTTAAACATTGTACACTCGTACACAGAGTTTATTGAGATACAGGTAATACTGTATGGCTTGTGTTATCTTAAGAATCCTGTAATGTTTTTTTTCTTGCTACTTTTGTCGTCGCTAATTAGAACTTCCATCAATGCTTTATTCAAGGACTGGCCAACACGTTTCCCAGTCTGAAATAAAAAGATATCAACATGTTTTACACACAGTAAAACCTAAGTTAACACCTGTAAATAAAGGACAACAAGTTGACAAAAAGCTTATCAATATAATTAACCAGTTTATTTTAACACCTGGATAAAACCAATGCATTATAAAGCCATATCCAGACATTTCAACAAGAGTGCCGCAAGCGGTGCCAACACTCTTCTATTCACCATCCAATGAGATATATCCAACTATGAAATTTCATGCCTCTACGTCTTATAGTAATATTTTATGAGTTATGAGTTACATTAAAGTTTTTGTACAGACGCAGATGCTGACGACACAGTGATCACAATAGCTTGACTTTTTCATTGAAAACAGATAAACTCAGTTAGAGCTGAAACAGAGGTGACTAATATCCCCGCCGCTGCTTTGACACTAAGAATGCAACAGTACACTATATGGTTAAGTTCAAGGAGACATAACTCTGCAATGAGTGAATCGCTGGGCATGAGAATTGTGTCTTGCACATCTACACTTCATGGTGACAACATATCTTAAGTTGTATTGCAATCGCTTAAGAATTTGGAAGGAGTTCACTCTACAAACTTTATGCGGACCGACCGACAGAGTGACTCCAATATATCCCCTCTCAAACTTCGTTTGCAGGGGTATAAAAATACCAGTCCAATAAAATGTTGGTAAAAAAGGTCTACGGTCACCAGTCTGAATATCCAGAAACATTTCGCTCTACACCCAGGCACAATCAAAACAGAATCATAATGTCTGGTACAAAGATGATACATTTTTTACAACCGAGACGAATATGTTTAAAATGTCAATACAGTAATAACTGTTTAAAAGTAGATAATTCTGATGATTTACTTGTCGAGTGAAAACTGACTCAGTCCAAAAATTTTGAAAGAAAACTTCTAACACCGCTTGTTTCTTAGTTGAAAATATCGTAATTATATAGAGTAGTGCTAATGTTTAACATATATACATTTAAAGGATGAGGCCTGTATGGGTGATCTATACAGGGCACTGCAAGATAGTTTGTTTGTTTCATCGGGTTTAACGCCATTTTCATCATTATTTTAGTCATATCATGGCGGGCAGATATCCTAACCAGCTTTCAGGACTTCATTTAGGCCTTAACCAGTACAAACCACATTCTATCCGTAAGCTTCTGCCAAACTACCCCACATTATTTAAAGGTGGAGGACAATTTAACATAGGATGTAATATCTTTAGTCAAATTTTTCTAGGACAGTGTGAGCCTCGCCCAGGGTTCGAACTCACAACCTTTCGATCAGTAGACAAATGCTCTAACCACCGAGTTAGCCGGGCGGGCTGCACTGTAAAGAACCAGGAAAAACTAGTAGGGATTTAATGCCTAGTTCTCATGTATTTTATCTCCCCTGTCTCTGGGGCAGCTCTGAAATGATCGTAGCTGTTGATTGGGCTGATGAACAACAGATAAAAAAAATTTGAAATGGTTATAACAAAGACTGAAATCTTCCATACTTCTAGCATTTCTTCAACACTTAACACATCTAGACTTCCAGATCCTTCTTTCTTCATAGCTGTAACTGTTCCTTTATCTGTTACACCAAGCATCAACCTATACAATAATACACAATAATAAAAATCAGTTAAAGGCAAAGTCATGATACAAGATGAAACATGAGCGCCAGGTCACGAAATACGCCCATCAAAATTAATTTTCAAAGCATCAAGGGGCATAAGTCAGAAAAGCCCAGGCCTATTGGGCTGGTTATTGTCCTTGACCGAGATATCATGGCCATACACATTTCAAATAAGTTTGGTGAGGATCCGAATAAAACTGTTTGAATTAGAGAGCGGTCAACATTGTGGCCGCCGCCCATCCACCAGTCAACCCGCCCGCAGCTGTGGGTGTTCCCATTTTTCAAACAGATGTAAATAAATAGAGGTCCATATCAACATACTGTATAAGTGGTTAGGTTTGTGTCAAGGAAAACTAGAACTATCACTAAAGGTGATGAATACCCCCAGATGCGGCCTTGACACAGTTATTGTTACATTTTACAGAGGGAAATATAATGCATTTTCATTTTTTTAATACCTGCAAATTGTTGCTTAGATATATCCTGACCAGTTTCTAAATATACATTATATAAAAAATAACAAAGGGCCATAACTCAATAAAATTTACTTGGACAAAACCTATTGTGGACATGCACAACTTGGCAAACTACTTATCCCTTCTAAGAAGTTTCACTGAATTCCTGCATGTAGTTGCTGAGAAATGGTACGGGCAAAATTTACCTAATTGTATAAAACAAAGGGCCATAACTCAGTGAAAATTAATCCAAACAAAACCTGGTTATTGCATGCACAACTTGGCTTACTTTTTATAACTTCTGTGAAGTTTCATTGAATTCCTATGAGTAGTTACTGAGATATTGTATATACACTGTATAAAAAACAACAAAGGGCCATAACTCAGTGAAAATTTAACCAACCAAGACAAGCTTAATGCATGCAGAACAAGGCTAACTACTTATCACTTCTGAGAAGTTTTATTGAATTCCTGGCAAATAGTCAGGACAAAATGTGCCTATTGTATATACTGTAGAAAAAAACAAAGGGCTATAACTCAGTGAAAATCAATCCAAATGAAAAATGATTTAAGCATGCACAACTAGGCTAACTACTTATTACTTCTGCACAGTTTCGTTGAAATCCTGTGAGTAGTTGCTGAGAAATTGTCCGGACAAAATTTGCCTATTGTATATACAGTATAAAAACAACAAAGGGGTATAACTCAGTGATAATTATTCCGAACGAAAATTGCTTTAAGCATGCACAACTAGGCTTACTACTGATCACTTCTGTGAAGTTTCATTGAGATCCTATGAGTTATTGCTGAGAAATTGTCCGGACAAAATTTGCCTATTGTATATACTGAATAAAAACAACAAAGGGGTATAACTCAGTGAAAATTAATCCGAACGAAAAATGCTTTAAGCATGCACAACTAGGCTTACTACTGATCACTTCTGTGAAGTTTCATTGAAATCCTGTAAGTAGTTGCTGAGAAAATCTCCGGACAAATTGTGTCTACAGACGCACAGACCGACCGACCGGCCGGCCGACCGACCGTCAAGCGTGAATCCAATATAGCCCCCATATATTTCATATCTGGGGGTATAATGAATTTGATTACAATATGAAAATCGAAGCATGACTATGTACTTACAGAAGATCATGTTAAGCAATTAAGAATGAAACTTCCTGTTAAAATAATTGTAATTCTTACCTGGCAAGACAGCAAGCCTCCTCTTTCTGGCTAGCATCTACCACATGTGAATGACCTATCTGAAAATATAGGGAACAAATAAGTATACTTATCTAATTATCACTGTCTGTATCACCACTGAAGACCAATGTGGGTGGACCCTCCCCGTCCCTAAAAACAGGACTGGGCAATGTGTGATTTAATTAGATTAAGGTGATTATGCAAAATGGTCATCATGCAAAATCCAGATCAAACTCCTGAGTCAGATGTACCTGTGGTACAAAATTGTTTAACAATTTAACCATCAGAAAGATTACTACACCCAAAAATCACGAAATGTCTTTGAAAATTTCAAGATTATCAATACTCAGACATTGAGCCATCGCTATTATTGAAATGCAACATGTTGGTACTATAGTCATTTAGACTGTTGAAGTTGAAGCTAATTTCTGCACAAATAGTAGAACATTCAAGGGAAGAAACTCTTACTTTATTAAGTGTGACAATACAAGGTGCATGAGTTACATCCATCCTCTGTACATCAAATGGATCATCAGATAATTCCAGCTCAACATGACCTTCATCTTGTGTAACAGTTAATGTGGGTATACTGAAATATGAATACATCTCAACTATAGTAAATAGGATCACATATTTAATTCATCTTAGTATCAATTATTTTTTGTTAAGGAGCCCTACTAATTAACTCAATAAGGAGAGCATTATTATGTCTATGGACCTTCAGTTCATGGGTTGGAACCCTGCCTGCAGCATATCTTCTACTTGTCCAACCTCCACTGTGGATACAAGTGCTTCATCTAGAATAGTTTGCAGTAGCTCGACACTACGGGGTACAAGGTTAGTAAAAATTAGTATTCAATGAAATATTGTTGAAAACAGGCATAATACTGAATTTTTTTCATATATATAACACCACAATTGAAAATGTTTGGAATATCTTATACAATGTTTTACAATGAATGCAACTAAAAACAAGAAGCTGCATTCAATAAACGTATATAGCCCTCATAGCAGCTTGATTTAATATCGTCCTATTAAATGGACAGGCAGACAAGGCAATCACTATTATGCTCCTATGATGCCTAGGAAGAAAACACTTCTCCAGTCTAGTAAGAAGAAAAGACATATTTTTCACAATTCTGTCTCTATGAAACAAGAAACAAACATTTTTTAGGCCAAGTGTGTATTATTCTTGTTGTATGGTAAATGTCTAGATTTAGAAATACAGTACAACCTCTCCAGAGTGGCCCTCTCTTGAGCAACAACCTCCCTTCAACAACAGCATGATTTTTTCCCTCTGCAGGATTTAACTATTAATTTAACCTCTCTAGAGCAACAACCTCTCAGCAACAACACAATTTTACTATCCCAAAGGGTGTTGCTTTGGAGAGGTTGAATAGCAGATGTTTTTCAAGAAATGAAAGTTACCTTGTGTTGAATAATGCTGCTTTTACTGCTATTGACGCTG
The DNA here is from genome assembly GCA_964023205.1 of Lutraria lutraria. Classification (NCBI taxonomy): domain Eukaryota; kingdom Metazoa; phylum Mollusca; class Bivalvia; order Venerida; family Mactridae; genus Lutraria; species Lutraria lutraria. Next base: position 6,967,336 of record OZ026839.1, on the reverse strand, counting down.
CATCAAACAAGTTTCCACCACATTCAAGTAACTAAAAAAATTATATAATTCTTCAGTCTAGCCAGATACCATGTATGTCCAAATAATATAATGCTCTTATACAGTATAGTACAGTTATAGTGACCTTGGATGTAGTGAAGAATAGAATATAGTGAAGTATTTATTGATCTCAAATGAAGAATAGTATAAAGTGACAATTTTTACAAGAATGCCTTTGTTCACAGGTCGGCCTTTACTCTAAGGTGATTGCTAATGTAGGTTAAATTTTGCCTGTATGTCATTGGTATATTCTTACAATGATTTGTTCAAGAAAGGTTGCGGTCATTTTAAGAACAAACAAAGTCTTACCAAAACATCAACATAAATAACCCAGCATTGTTTCCCTTGTACAACACACAACTGTTTCAAATCTAGACAACTTGGACAATCATAGGCACGAGCCAACATATTGCTGATTTCATTGGCTAATTCTTCACCACCTCTGCCTTCAAATTCTGGTGTGGCATTGGCTGAGCTGAAATGAAAAGTACACAAAAAGATACATAAATTTATAACAATGTATAAGTCTTTACTTATAAGTTAACAAATTGCTGATCAGACAAATTTTATTACAAATTTTTATATAAAAAAACACACCGAATACAACACAAATGTTTATTCTTAAATCAAAGCTTTTCCAAACAACATTTTGTTAACATACTTGAAAATATATTTAAATAATCTTCATACGGTCATACCATACATACATCAAACATTCAAACTTATATGAACTACTAGTATGTGGTAACTAAGACCTACTATGGGAACCTAAAATCACCACTAATTATATACCCAATCTGACTAAAGTATTCGATCTTCCTTACGGCAAGATCTGATGACGGCCTATACCAGTTTCTATTTTCAAAAGTCGGAATTTCCATGATCACTATTTATATCTATTTATAATTCAGCCAATCGTATAACTCGTTTCATCGGTACTGTGGCCGAATGAACTTTCTACCTAACGGTGTTTTTAAACGTTAGAAAACGTTAAATTACGTATAACATATTTGTCTGCAACCACTTTTTATTTTTGTAGTAATCCTGATCGATTCGGCCATAGTAGTACAGAAAATGTAATAAACACGCATGTCACATGGGCGCTATCATTACATTTAGTTGCGTAAGAATAGGTGTTCGTGATAACTACAAGTCAAATATTGTTTTAACTGCGGTTAAAAATAGAATCAGATCACTTTCAGAATTATGAAAGTAAGGCGCTGATTGGCTATTGGAAAAGGTCACCTGAGGTGACCTTCTATACGTCGTCTTCAGATCCTCATAGCGTAGCGGGTTTGAGGATATGATTTTAATCAGATTGATTATATACCTTGCCATTATCAAACTAACTTACCAATCAACAAAAAACTCAAGTCTCCCTTTGTCAGGATTTTCTGGTAATGGGGCACCAAGTTCTGCTTTCACACCAACCAAAATTTCTGTATTTGCCTGCAGAATATAGGAATTAATACTATTATAAATGTGAAACTGGTCAATTCCTTAGTAGGGCTGTAGATTGTCAGGGAGGTGGCAATTCAATTGAATCCTAAATTTGGCAATCCATGATTCATATATTGAACCATGAATCTAAGTTATATTGAAGAGAAAATAAGACAAAGTCTGGATTATTAAACAATAAACAATTAGAACAAGCAACTTAGCAAGCAAGCAAACTAAACGAACAACAGACTTTTGACAATGTGAAGTACAAACTATTGAATCTAGCTATACACTAGTCTGACTAGAGCAATGTGGTACAGTGGTTCAGACATAATTAAAGGCAACAGGTACATGGAATCACAGATTGATCATTGAAATTTCATTGGTGTGTATCTTTTTTATTTTCATCTAAAATTATAATTTAGATATTCTTACTAGTCTTATCTTGGCAGAGCCACTAGTATTGGATACAACGCTTGTTTCAACTTCTAAATGTCTATAGTCTTCACATCCTCTACCATCTTCACGTAAATTGTCCTGAAATCATAAGTTAATTATAATAATATACACCTGTATCCGAATGAAAATATATCCGAAAAGTATACATTTTTTAAAACACGTGTAAATTACATAAATACAAAATCAGATCACTGACAGCCATTACAATCAATTACCTGGGCTCCGTGAATAATAAAGGTTTTCTCAGCATCGCTCAATTGGACATCAACCATTGTTAATCTGTTCTTTTACTTTTCAATTCTTCAAACTGTAGACAGCGGCGTTGCGTGAGATTTACAATGATTGTGAGAATCGGTCGACGATTTCGCAAACCACCATTTCAACGAAATTAATATTTTTTTGTAAAAGGCCCCTTTCATTATATTTTAAACAGCTATCTGATATTTATTAAGGGAAATTAATTTGAATAAGTTTTTGAATAAAGGTTTCATCGTGGAACGGATAATATATTTATCGTAACCATCCGATCCGTTCGTTTCGTATTTCTCCATTTCACGTTTTGTTAACACGTAAACGTCATCAGTTTTTGTGTACACAGGAAGAGAAACGGGAAACGCAAGATGCTAGTTAATGAAGGCTATATCATCGAGTAAGGATGAATATTCTTAGGATTCTGGTCTGGTTTTATTGTGTTTGATGATGCTAAACAACGTCTTTAATATTACCCATTCTTTGACATTAATAGCACTCCTGTTTTTCGTACCTTTTGAATGTTTTATTGGAACACACTGACAGTGACAGTCACTGTTTGGATTTTGACATACACAATCACTCACTGTAACTTGTAAGATGACACATTGTCTCTCGAAAATCAAGATTTGATAAATATGAAAATGTGTTTTCAATTATGTTGTTTTAATCTTAATAAGCATTTTACATGACTGATGTGTCTTAAAATTCTATTCAATTTTAGCTAGTCAACAATAATTTGCAATATACTCTTGTCTCTACAGATGAATACTTAATCTCTTATTTTCCGAGTATAAACCTATAGTGTCGTCTTATGATTTCGATGTTCTTATGTTTTCGACGGTTTTCATTTTCTCAAGATTACGCTTTATCACGCAAGATTTTTTTAAGCTCTGCCCCCTCTGAATGTAAACTGATGCTTGTTGCCACAAAAATATCAGGCGGTTAAAAAATGGAATTTCGACTAGCAATTTTTGACTGGTTAACTAGTAATATCGAAGTCACTTACTGATATTTCATGGTGAATTGCTATTTCCAAAATTTGGGTCTACAAAATACCCAAGAAAAATCGTTTTTCATCAAATAATCTTCAAACAAATATGTGCACGTCTGCAGTAGACATAACCTTTTCTGGTAGTCACGTGGTCTCAACAAATTTTTGTACAGGGTGTTCTCAAAAGTTTTTCTCCCACTAATACTTTCTTACGGTGTCAGACCACAAAATTGTGTGCCCTCACTACCCTAATTCTCTAAGTATCCAGTAATAACTCAGGCCAAGTCCCAGGTAAACAGTAAGGACATGTCATATTTTGCTGATGACCTGAGTAAAGCATACTTGTAAAATAGTGATAAAGCAAGATTTATCAGTAGAAAGGGTGACGATGAACAATAAACCAAGGTTTAACAATAGTTTGTTGATTTTTTTATGGAAAGAAATACCGAAAAGTTGCCGAAAGTGCATCATATTTGCTATTAAAAGTTGATGGTTACAGTGTTTAAGTGAAAACAGCGTTTTAATTTCCAATATTTGTTGAACTCACTGACTGAACTTCGCTTTTGAGAAAAAATGTTTTTGTTGACTTTTTAACCACCCTGTATCGCTATTTGCTGTAGAGTAGATAAACTTTTAAAATGGACCAGAAGTTTTCATTTGTTTACATTTAACTGCAGCCTGCATAAAGTTTACACAAATATAAGTGCATTAATTATCATGCCATTTTTCATATAATTTTTGTCTTGTTCTTTGTAATATATACGCAATTTTAAATCCATTTCCTTGCTTATTAAGTTATAAATGGCAACTTTTACTTTGAACAACTAAAAAGACATATTTTCAAAACTCAGAAATCTGTCACGGTTTTAGCCCTTCCACAATGAAACGTAACAGGTGCAATTTGATTATGAAATACTAAAATCATGTACCGATTGCTCGTATGTCTCATCTATAAATTATTAACTACAATAATTTGTGAATACTTTCCATGAAATTTGGTTACTGCAATAATTTGCATCATGGTTAAGAATTTGGGATGATGAACTTAGTTACTATGTCCAAACTTTACAGGCAAATCAGACTACTTTATGATGTATATATATAGCCTATAATAGGCATTATGTTTCTAATGTACTGGCAGTTAGCATCATGATTCATAAATTTATTGTAGCTTTAAATTGTTGGCATATATTAGTGATGTATATGTTGTAGCTTCTAAGTTCTTCCATTTTATTTGTACTTTATAGTGCTAGTTTTTATTAAGCTAATATTTGATGGAGTACAAATGTATCAGTGATTTCAGTATACATCTATTCCATATTGTAATGTTCAGTATTATTTTCTAAAATCTATGTACATGTAGTTGAATGTATTTAATATTGATCAGCTTGTTACTGTAGTGGTTAGCAGTGTATCATCTACCTTCATGTTTCAGGCATCTTTAAACAAGATAAGAAATAAAGAATCAATTCATATTCCTGTTTGAGTGAAGGTTAATCCACTACTGTCGTTCCTCACTATTTTATTGATGTCAACTTATGCTTAGTTACTACCTTGTTAAGAAGAGAGCTGCAGCTATGGATGATCATTATAATAGGTGATATATGTAGTAAATGCGTTGTTGTTTATAGTATGTAGTCAAAAGATTTGAAGATTGCTTGCAAATTTATAGACATTAAACTTTAAGCACAAGTAGTAATATATTATATATAACCTAGTGACTTATAAAGTTACTTGCACTGCTTTGCAGTATTTCAGTGACTGTGTAATCATGAAGATAAAATTTCATGATCATTCATCAGCTGGCTATAGAAATGTACATTAATTATAATTGGAGCAAAGAATCCTTCTTGGCGCTTTATTCTAACTCTTATATACAATGTATATATATATGTACTTGTTTCTTTGTCTGAATCTACTTGTTGCTGGCCTGCTCATTTCACTAGAGTACCGTGTTTATTATTTTATACAGACCACCAGTTTGAGTGTTTGAGTCGAGGTTACAGCTCTTGTTCTCAGTCAGTCAGTGTCAGTTTGTTTGAAGTCACTTCTTAATTAAATGTGCTGGACTACCAACCAAAAGGTTGTGGGTTTGAATCTTGGCTCTGACTTATAAATGATAGTTCAGGGACAATTTCAGTATCGCCATTCTCACTACTCTGCTCAGTACTGTGTCAGAAAATCACCAGGAAAACAGCTTGGAATAAGAGCAGGCCCCGAGGTTATAAAACTTGAGATCGGTCTTTTAATGTTTCTAAGTTAATTACATGTATAGTCATACAATAATGATATAATTCATACATTAGCCTGATGACATAATTGATCTGAACATGTATTTAAACATTAATCAGCTCTATCTTTTCAATCATAATACTTCGAGAACAAATCTGAGCTTTGAGCTCGGAGACCGTTTTCAAGTTTTATAACCTCGGGGCCAGAGCTATAGATGGGCTGTTCTAGGTATCGTCTCTCCCCTTTTCTCTCTGGGTTACCGTGGCTCTGATATCCATGAACAAAGCAGTTGAATGGGTGGTTAAACAACTGATAAAGATTTATATATAATTCCGTACCTTCCACCACTATAGTTACTATTAGTTAGATTGATTCATGCTTGAAAAGTTGGCACTCAATCATTATTGTAGTTTTAGAAGATTCTGTTATATTCTGGTACATTTATTTTCTTATTTTCTTCATAGATTTCTTTCGTATATTATAATTTTATGATTTATAAGTACATAAAGAAACAAAGAATCAACTCATTTTCTTGATTATTTAAGATATAATTCAATCATCTATAACTTAACAACTAACGCATGCTTTTTAATATTCTTAAACATGTATAAACCTGGTCATTGGAACTATTGTTCTTTATTAATTATATGATACCGGTATTAACTCTGTGGTATATAATCTGTTTATAAATCATCTTAACTGAACTATAGGTAACTGTATCATGAATAGATTATAAAAATATGAAAAAAAATATATAAAAAACACTTTTTATTAATATGTTAACATATCAAAAAATGGTGATTTTTTTTTAATCAGTATTTATTTTTTTATTCATTCATTTATAATCTATTCATGATACAGTTACCTGTGAACTGAACCTGAAAGATAATGACTATATTACTGTAACATATGAAATTCTGAAAGCACAACTTAAGTTGACATTTTTGTTTCTATAAACTTAATGAAGTACCATTTTTTTACATACAAAAATTACCTTGTACTGCTTATTCATTGACGATGATGTTTGTGTGTTTCATTACAAATCAATTTGTATCTTTTTACCCCTTTTTGCCTTTCTTGCAGAATTCTGTAGTGTGTTTCTGTTCTTTTCCTCATTCTATTAATACAATGTAGCAACTGCGTCATCAAGCCAAAACTATTTATAACCTCTATCTTCTTCCTAAGATGCATCACTATCGGACATTCAATTTTTTATTCATATCAATATTCTTTCATGGATTTGTTTTGTACATGATATTTATTTTATTAATGCACCCAGTATGCCTTTGTTTTATGAAGGATGGTTAGCCATGATTTCTGCTGTAAATGTTTCCATGTGTTAGAATGCTTCAGTATCTTGCTTTGTAAATAATACTATTTTATACTCTTCCTTTTCTTGTAAGGACACTAATTGACCGTTTAAATGATATTTCGAGTCTTTAAATTAGTAAAATAAACTTCTGACTCTTAAGAAAAATACCTAGCTATTAGTAACAAGATTTAGAAATTTTGTTGGCTCCTCAAATTATTATCATGCCGAGAGTGAGAGTTGGGTTCTTTTTGCCCTTCAACTTTTGACGTCAAGTGAGCACCTTACTTTTTTAACCTTATTTTGCTTTCTTCAAATCATTTAATTGCAGTTTGTTTTTTCTGCATGGGGCAATCATTGTCAAAGTAAATTAATTGGATGATCCTTTATTCCTTGAACACCTGAGCTTTTCCTGATGAATAACAAGTTGTATTTTTGTGGCATATCCTAAAACCTTAAGTCGTCATGATTCCAAATAAAGTAAATCAGTTAAAACATTCAGTATCAAACGGAACTTTCAGAAAGTGTGCTTTAGGCTTAAAATGGAAGGTGATAATTTCTTAGATTTGTTGTGATTATTAATTTATGTGATAGTTAAGTTGATCCTTTGAATGATAATGTACAATATACTGTCAAATTATGTGAACAAATGGAGAAATTTTGGCCTCTCTGTACCGTTAGCCTACCTTTACTCCATGGTGGCAATAAATTAAGGTATATTGTATATTGTTGTAAGTATTATTCTTGTTAAGTTGCATTGCATACTAGCCATGCAGGCTCATAGGAAGCTAATTTTATTTCTTGACTGACAGTGGGAGGGACCAGTAATAGCCATTCTAATTAGCATTACAGCCATATTATTATTTATTAGCTGGGGGTCCCCATAGCACCGCATGGTTCTTACAGCCCTACAGGCAACTATTTGGTAATAAGACTTTTTTTAATTATTTTATTTTATCTTATAAGAATGTTTTCCTGTGTTGCCAGTAGCATCTTTTTATACAAAATGTAACAGCACTCAGATAATCCAATGTTGATCTTTATTGAGTAACTGCAAGATCAAACAAGTGGCTTGTTTCTGATGATGTCTTTAGGGAGATATGCTAATGTTCTGCAGGATAACTTCATCAGCATCTGATGATGTCGCAAAAATGTCATTTCTCAGAAATCTCTGAAGAGCAAAAATGGCATCTCTCTGAGTCTGATAGACTTACCATGACATGTAGGTTTCTAGGAATTAAGCAATTTGTCTGACCTTGACTTATTCTCAATTAGATTAGCTAAGTGTATTTGGAAGCCATCATTTAGTCTGCTGTGTTTTCATTAAGTCATATTGGTTGTCATGGTAATATCCATGCAGATTGTACAAACTTTACCTGTTGAGTAGAGAGAACTCTGTGTTTGATTTATTGTTTATCCACTGCGAACTCAGGGATTGTTATAATTGAGGAATTGACATATTTTGCAATTACCAATTATTGAAATGAGGATTCCAATAAGGTAACAATTTGATGCAATCATAATACTTTATTTTTGTTAAGAAATAAGTAAATAAATAATATTTCCAATTTTTTGTTACGATCAAAGATTTATATTTGCTTGATGTTAAGTTGATTTTTTTTTAAATCATAATGATACTTATAGTTGAAGTGAGAAATGAAAGTTATTATAGTCTTAATTTAGTTTTTCTTGTAATATATTGCTCAGAAATAATAAGATATTTAATGGCAGCTACATGTAGCCCTCTTCCCGAACAATATTTCTTTATATAAAACAATGAATCTGCAATGTAAGAGGTTTAATTTAAGTTTATATTATGTAACTGCAGTTCAATTCTGCATTAAGAACTATTTTGTGTTTTTAATCTTGATGTCCACGATGAAATGGAAGCCTCCATTGCCAAGTGGTTATTGTCTCTGACCATGTACCAATAATCACAAGCCCCTCGTACCGGTAATTTACTGTCCCGCCAGGTTATAGAAGGTTGATGGTTTTAACCAGGTGTATGCCTGCGAAATTCCCCTACCGGTACCTGAGGGCCCCGGGCCCCTTCCCCTAAAGTGCAGCTAGGGCCCTGGGTCTTCCTCCTCCATTAAAAGATGGAAATATTAGTCAATAAATGATCCTGGCTGTTGGTGTGATCATGTACCCCATACAGTGAAAAACTAAACTACGATAAAATGCATGTTGATGTATTCTAATTATATGTAAATTTCATACCTTGATTAAAATTGGCTCATTCTTTTACCTATCATTCCTGGGTATACAAAATAAATTTCCCAGGGAATTTTTGTGCAGTGAATATTTGTATTAATTCCTGCTTAATTTATGCTCCTGAAAGTTAATTGTCATATCCTAGTGTTTAGAAAGAAAGCAAAATACTTGACAGAATAATAAAACTTGTAAGAATAAGGAAGTTGTAAGAATAAGGAAGTTCAGGTGAGAGATGTGCATTCTTTTTTATGACTATATAATGTTGTATTTTTGTCACAAGCTTCTCAATAACAATGTTCTGACTTGATTTAATAAATAAATATTCAGTGGTGTTGATAGGTAAAAGCTACTTTATGTGTGTGCATGCTTGCATCTGTGTGTTTTTCCCTGCACTCCGTCTTTCTCTTTGCAAATTCTGTTGTTTGTTTATGCCTATCTAATTTTTCACTGCAATTTATGGTATAAAAAGCTCATGTTTTACAATAGTTCCTAATATTAATATGTTATTATCATTAATATACCACATTTTTATAGCACTTTCTTCATGTATAGAATATGTTCAAAATTGCTTTACTATAACGATCATCAACAAAAGAAATATTTAAACATAATGTTATCATTATCAAAGTAAGTAGCCTAAATTTAAAGTAAATCCTTAGAAAATGAAAACCACAAAATAATTATATGTAATTCATACATTTCAGTGTTACAACATACTCGCTATAATGATCTATCATTTTAAAATCTATTACTAAATAAATGTTTGAATGTAGTTGTAATGATGTGCACAGATAAGATTAAATTGAAAAACAATATTTTTGATCACAAATTACAGAAATTAATATTTCTTAAAATCATATGTTTTCAAAAGTTTCTTGAAATTGGTAATGAACTGAGCACATTTAATCTCACAGGGTAATGAGTTCCATAGTCTTGGAGCCACATACTCAAAAGTTCGCTGAACCAAAAGTGAATGTACTAACTTGGCACCACTAATGCCGGCGTATTAATAGATAGCAAGTCTCAAGCCTGATAATAAAATCGTAACATACAATATATTGTGGTGATTGATTATGCATAGCTTTATAAGAAACACTTATTTCTGGGTATAAAGTTGAACTTGTGTTCTGGTGTGAGCAAACACCATCCTGTAGCACACGTATACATGTATATATTTCATGTAGACTAAAAACTGATAAACTTCTGAATTAAGGCCATCTGTGCAGGAAGGGCATATTTCTTTTATTTGGGGCCATTCCATGGCCTTTAATTGTTTTCAGATTTGTCTGTTCAAAGGTTTTCTTGATGTTTGGGGAAAGGTGCCCTTGCATTTGTATTACCATTGTGGGAATGAAAGCCTCTTTTTGGGAGAAAATTTATCTCCTGAAACCAATTAGGGAATGAAATTTCAAGTAGTTAGTTGGAAATTTGGGGAAAATTTTCAGAGGAGAAGGCACCCTTTACAGGCTACAACTATATAAATAAGAAAACCTCTGCTGCTTGAACTTGGACAGTTAGAAGATGGGAGAGTTAGAAGATGGGAGAAGGAAAGTCTGTTCAGAGAATCTGATTAGTAATTTTCCAGTAAAAACCCACCTTATATTTTTTTATCTCACGCAATCATGCTGTTTTCAAAGCAATAATTTTAGCTCAGCAGTGATCTTTTCTTCCCACACTGTAGGAAATAGAAGTGACTATTACAGCTTATTAAGACCAAATTGCCAAGGCTTTTAGTTTCATTGTCATTATAATGCTATTAGGTATTGACCTAAGATTCTAGTTTGTGAATGCTCTTCTCTGTGGAGGAGAATTAGATCTCTTGTATTTTATTGTTCTTTTATGTGAAGAGTTACATTTTAAGGTGAAATTCTGTCTTAAGATGGAAATGTGCATGAAATGTATTTTATGTTATAACTTAAAAGTTCACATTCTGTAATTTGCTTTTAATGCATGACTAAACAATGTCTTTGTAGAATTGTACATTTTATGGCATACTAATGTTGGCATATTAAATTTTCAATTAGTTATGAATGCACATTCTAATTTCTGTTATACGTGTAATTATATTTTTTATTGGTAAAAAAGCATTGAAATTAATTTTCATTTTCTGTTAATTGGGCTTATTTCTCATAATTTGTGTACACGGGTTAATAAGTTATTGATGTAACTTTATCTTAAACTGGCAATGAGAAAGACTGATTGTGTAGAATCCAAATAAATACTGTATTTTCATTTATTTTCGTTGGGCTTAATTTCCGTGGTTTTTACTAAAATGGCTATATCGTGGGAACATAAATTCGTGGATTTTGACTTTTGAAAAGAAATGCCTTATCTCTGCATTTAATTTCGTGGGCATTTGATTTCGTGGATGAGCCGACCCACAAAATCCACGAAATTAAATCCCCAATGAAAATTAATGATTCCACAGTACTTCTTCTTTACTATCCTTTAGATTGCATTTAATATTTATTTATTATAGAAAGCATCACGATCCTGCCATGGATCCAATGTTGGCTCAGCAACAGCAGCAACAACAACAGAAGCCCCGCAGACCTGTCGCTGATGGCATGATCACTTATGACTGTTCACCATGTTTACGTCGGTTCGGACTCCATCATATCATACCAAAAGACAAAAGCCAAGTTTGGTTCGTGACGGACATTTGTGGCGTGATTTGTGTTGTCCTCACGTGGCTTTTGATTGTCTATGCAGAGTATGTTGTGATGTTTATAATGTTAATACCAAGCACAAGTGTTGGCTATAAATGGGCGAATGCGATATTATTCAATTTTCTGTCTTTTATGGCAGTAGCTTCACATTCCAGGGCTATGTTCTCTGATCCGGTAAGTTGACTGACCTATTTGATATAAATTTGCAATAGACAATGTAATCTTTTTTAGGTTTATTGTCTGTTTTTGACAGTATTTGGTTGTACATATATAACTGATAATGTGTGTCAGATTAGGAGTGGTCTTTGTAGGCGTGGTGGCTATTTTTACTCAGAATCTGATGCCTGTAAACAATGACTTGCCTGTCTTTGTTAATTAGTCACATTTTTATCCATATTTTCATTAATACTTATATAACTATGAATCAGATTATAATATACTAATAAGTCTGTAAGCTTATTTTGTAACCACTGAATCATTATTCTAATGTCATCATAATTGATTATAAATTCAATGTGTTTATTTCTCACAGTATGGTTCATAATAATGTTAGATGTATTCATGGTGGTGTAATTTGTTGGCTATTTTTAATGAATTATTTATTGATGTCAAATGTTAAGAATCTAGTCCAACTTCTGACCTGATTGTCATTAATTGTTAATTCTGGACAATTAATTGTTAATTCTAGACTATTAATTGTTAATTCTGGACAATTAATTGTTAATTCTAGACTTTTAATTGTTAATTCTAGACTATTAATTGTTAATTCTAGACTATTAATTGTTAATTCTAGACTATTAACTGTTAATTCTATGGACTATTAATTGTTAATTCTGGACAATCAATTGTATTCTAGACTATTAATTGTTAATTCTGGACAATTAATTGTTAATTCTAGACTATTAATTGTTAATTCTGGACAATTAATTGTTAAATCTGGACAAGTCTGTGTAGGTTCTGTTGGTTTCCACAATTTGAAGGTTTCGGCTGAAACATATTGACCTAGTTCTAAGACTAAACATACATTATACTGCTTTATACTAATCAGTGTTTTTCTTGGGGACTGTTTAGGGCTGAAATTTGGCTCCATCCCCTAAAGGTGAAAAAAAAATTTGTGAAAGTTCTGTAGATTCTTGAAATTTTGTATTAAGTGTTGGATTTAGTAAGGGGACAGGTGCTTGTCTGTCTCAAATCAAGTTAAAATATCACTTCTGTAAGAAGCACAGAAGTTCTCATTTTGTCAACCAATTAGCCACAAAACTTTTCTTGTCTTTCATACTCTTGCTTGTTCAGCTTTTCACGATTATCTTTTAGTTTTACAGTGCATCATGCATTTATTGATTAGTTTATAGTACATTGTATTTAAATGAATTTAGGTACAATAACATCAATAGTACATTATTGAAATGTATAAGTAAATTCAAACCATGTCTTCCAGACTAAAAAAAACTTGCAGATTATTATACTGTTACTATAATGACCCCTTATTACATACATGTACACTACAGTCAAACCTGTGTTAGCAGCCACCTCCGAATAAATTCCAACCTGTGAAAAAAGGCCATCTGTGAAAATCTTTCATTGATTATTTAGAACAAACTGACCTCTGAATAAAGGCCACCTGTCAATAATGGCCACATTTTGTCCTTCCCAAAGGCGGCCTTTGTTCAAAGGTTTGACTGTTTTAATTTTGTATTAATGGTCATCTTCTAGCATGACAGTACCATATGTATTAGGGCTGGGGCGAGTACTCCGGTAATCATGAATCAAGTTGAAAAATCGAGTACAAATGAATTGTCATTACTGAGATTGGTGGTTTGTGATCTTGGTTGTTTAACAAAAAAGTGTATTCTTTCTTCTTAAACACCCTTTTCTCTGATTATGTATTGTCTAATCAGGGTCTACTTGTACCTTGTTTGTTGAAGAGTTCTAACAGGATTTTTAGAGAAAGGGTCATAGGTTTAAATCAGAAAATATTGGTGGAAAATCCATTAACTGAATGGGAGTACATATAAATTTCAGCCATAGAAGCAGTTTACGAGTATATTGATTTATTTTAAAAAATTATCATTCCTCAAAGGAAATTAAATTTAAATGTTTTCATTACTGAAATGTTCAAGTTTTAGATTGGTTATTAGATAACAAAAGATTTGTGATTTGATTTGCGGATGTAAGGGTCAAATCGGATCGCCACTTGCCCAATGATCCACAGCCCTAATATGTAAAACATGTATATTTATTACATTTTTATAATATACATGTACTTGCAAATGGCGAGCATTTATCTTATCCATTGTTCTTTACTCATCTTATAGGGGGCGGTACCAAAGGGCAATGCAACAAAAGAGAACATCATGAAAATGGGGTTAAAAGAGGGTCAGGTTGTGTTTAAATGTCCAAAATGTATCAGTATCAAGCCAGACAGAGCACATCATTGCAGGTGGGTAACTTTAAAATACTTGCATATCAACTTTGTGAAATTCGTGGTTTAGGGAAGTATGTTAGCATGATTATTTGGGTCCTCGGAAGGGAATTGTTAGGTTGTTATTTTGGGTTATGTCAACATGGTTTACTTTTCATGAGCATTTAAAATGTATATATATTTTTAATTTAGTGCTTTAGTATACATTGTATACTACAGTGATAAACAATATTAACAAAAATATCAAAATTACATGATTTGCATGTTAAGATTTTGATATTGTTTATTTCTGTATTTTCTATTCTGGGTTTTCTTGCTATGGAGATATTCAAACATTAAATTTGTTCTTCTAACAAAGTTATTATTTGAAATTTTTTATTGGCATGGAATTGACAGATTTTTAAGTGCTACTGTAGCTGATTTACATGTTATGAATACAATGTAGCTTCTCTCTGAGAATTCTGAAATTGTGTTTGTGAATATTTCCGGCATTCCTTGTTATCGGAAATTGAATTGACTTGAGAGAATTGATAAATTAAGGAGATGGTTAGTACTGGAAATTTGTCAATGAGATTTTGGTTTTTGGTACATGTAATATATATAATGAAATGTCTGAATTTACACCTAGAAACTTAAATCTTCTTTTGAAGACCTCTTAGAAAATTGTGTCATATAATAAATTATGTTACTAGGTTTAATTTACTTTAAGACAATTTTGTGTTACATGTTTTATACGTTCTCACAATTTTTCATAAATTTTCACAATTTTCATGATTTTTTACAATTTTCAATGATTTAAAAAAAAATCAAAATTGTGTTTGTAATATGCTAGCTTTTTTATTCTGGCAAGTTAGACGTTAGTCACAATGTTTTAAATTAAACTGTTTGATTGTATTCTGTTTTTTTCAGTGTCTGTCAGAGATGTATAAGAAAGATGGATCACCATTGTCCGTGGGTCAACAATTGTGTAGGAGAAACTAATCAAAAATATTTTGTATTGTTTACTGTAAGTATGATGAAGTGTTGCAATTGTTTATCAACCCGTGTTTAAGCCATCTCGAATAAAGGCTACCCTGTGAACAAAGGCCATTTTTTAAAAAACTGACATTGATTATTTATGACAAATCACCTCCATATAATGGCCACCCAGTGAATAATGGTCATTCTTCTAAAAATTGACATTGAATTTTTATAACAAAATGACCTCTGAATAAAGGTCACCTGTCAATAAATGTCATATTTTTGTCTGTCCCTAGGGGTGGCATTTGTTCACAGGATTGACTGTATATAGTTAATTTGTGATTTCTATGATAAATTTCCAATGTTCACATTAGGTTTCATATGTGAAAAAATGGTTGATACAAATCTGTCTCTGCTGGCTGAGTCATGTTGTCTCTCTGAGCATTTTTATTGGTGAATCAATGATATCTGTCTTATTTTTACCCTATTAGTTATCCTTGATGAAAACTTGACTGACATAAATGAATTTTTTTTACCAATTTTATGCTTAAATTACTTCATTTAATTATATATTTTTATGATACACAATTAATGAGGCATAAAAAATGTTGGTTTCTGGTTATCTTACTGACTCTAAGACTTGTGTAGATAGGTCGGTATTATTTTAATTATGTCCCCCCATTCCGAAGAAAAGGGGATATATTGCTTTGCACATATGGGACCATGGTTGGTCCATCCATAACCAATTCTTGTCTGGGCAATAACTAGGGAACTATTTGGCCTAAGCTCCTCAGATTTGGTTGGTAGGTTGGTCATCACATGTAGATGACCCCTATTGGTTTTAAGGCCAGAAGGTCAAGATCAAACTATCCAGTTGACGTTTAGTGAGCATCCGTGTTTCACAAACACTTCTTGTTTCTTTTTAAATAACCTTTTGTGATTCACCACCAAATTTAGTTGTTTTTAGACTTTCCATTTTGCCATAATACCAGTAGGGTCGGAGCCAAAAGAAAGGGCAGGTCAGGCAATTTATGAATCCATCCAATCTTTAACTCTGTTATCTTACTTCTATTTCAGTTTTACATTTGTTTGATTTCTATACATGCTGTATATATGGCTATTCAACATTTTATTCTATGTATTGGAAAAGATTGGAAAGGTAAAAATTATTTGTATTTATTCTTCATTTTGAAACAGATGCTAATTTCAGGAGACTTTTAAGGTCCAGTTGTTATGGTCTCAGACAAGTTATAACTAGCCTCTGACCAAATTTCACATCAGGAAAAGCTGGTCTTTATCTAAACGCTAGTGTTTTGATAGCTGACAGCATAGATTAATATGTATTGCGAATTGCACAGAACAGCAATGATAGAAACTCTCTTTGTAAACAGTAGTATACATTGTCTGTCATGAGTATGAGATAGTAAGTAACTTATTCAGTTGTAATATATTGAGTATATTGCCAGTAAAAAATGCTTTCTCATATATCACTTGAGCACCTGCCACGATATGACTGAAATAATGTTGAAAATGTGTAAAACCCGATGAAACAAACAAATCTTGAGTTTCTTCGAGTCTTAATCTTCATTGGTTTGAAAATCAACATAAATTCTTATCAGTTATGTTGCTTATGACATGAATCTAGAGGAGTTTAGAAGTTTAAGTTACATTGTATGCTGAAAGTTTAAGCAATTGAAATTTAATTTCTGTTATACTACAAATCATTATCAAGCTTACGTTACAAAAAGAAAAGACTTAAAACAAATTTGTTCATATGACTTCCTCTTGATCTTATAAACAGATGCCACATGTACACAAATGATTTATTTTTATAGTACTTTTTTGTAAAGAAAGTATAAAATAGTATATACTCGGGGGAACCTGACATACAGAGAATTACATCTAACCACAAAGCCTACATGCCCATAATAAACTATCAGACAGATATTTATTTCTATTTTTTGTTTCAGGTTGTTCAGGTGTATCGCCGCCGGCAACAACAATATTTCTCATATTCTTAGTGTTTGAAGGACTGCTGTTTGGTATATTTACTGCTATTATGTTCGGTTCGCAGCTTACAGCAATTTGCTCAGATGAAACGGTAAGAAATTGTCATATGTAGTAGGGCTGTGATGAGTATCCGAGTACTCGGGTATTCACGAATCAAATTGAAAAATTTGAGTATGAATAATCGTCATTACTAAGATTTGTGGTTCGCGATCTTGTTTTTTAACAAATTAAAAGTGTATTCTTTGTTCTTAAAAATCCTTTTTCTCTGAATAAATATTGTCACATCATTGAATACTTTGTTTGCCAAGATGTCCAATCGGATCTTTAAAAAATGATGCTGGTAAATCAATTAACTGGAAGGGAGTACATATTAAGTTAAGCCATAGAACAATTTATATTTATTTACTTCATTATTCCTATAAAAAATTTAGCTGTCTTCAGGACTGTAATTTTGATGTTTTAGATGGGTTACTTGATAACAAAAGATTCGTGATTCGATTTGTGGATTATAAGTGTTGAATTGTGGATTGGATCGGATTGCCACTTACCCAACGATCCACAGCCCTAATATAAAGATTCTGATAAGATATTAAAAATACACCTAAAAGCTATGACTGATCACTAAACCCAATTCTCTATAGATACCTGTATCAGAATACTATCATTGATTAAATCTTAATAGAATCAGTTAATTGGTTTCCGGTAAGTGTATACCAATAGAAAATAATTACTAAATATTGAATAGATTTCTTTAGTTGCATAATTGTTTCGTTTACTGATTTCAATTCGGATTGCATGTTTATACTGGAATATCAGAATGGTCTCATTAAGTTGAATTGATTAGGAAATATCTAAAACCAGTCTAGATGTATATATCGTTGTTAAAGTGAGGTTGTCTTAACATTGGAGTTGTCAATTTGTGATGTTTTACTATATTTGATTGCTATTTTATAGTAGTAGAGTGTCCTTAAGTATGGATGTTAATTTGTTACTTTTTATCCCCCCACCATTCGAAATGGTGAAAGGGCATTGAGTGTTACCCGTGTCTGTTTGTTCAAATTTTGATTTCCGAGCAATAACTCAAGAAATGTTTCATACATGTATGTGCAATCTGACTAAAGTATTCGATCTTCCTTACGACAAGATCTGATGACGGCCTATACCAGTTTCTATTTTCAAAAGTCGGAATTTCCATTATCACTATTTATATCTATTTATAATTCAGCCAATCGTATAACTCGTTTTATCGGTACTTTGGCCGAATGAACTTTCTACCTGACGATGTTATTTAAACGTTAGTAAACATTAAATTACGTATAACATATTTGTCTGCAACCACTTTTTGATTTTTTTAGTAATCCTGATCGATTCGGCCATAGTAGTATAGAAAATTTAATAAACACGCATGTCACATGGGCGCTATCATTACATTTAGTAGCGTAAGAATAGGTGTTCGTGATAACTACAAGTCAAATATTGTTTTTACTGCGGTTAAAAATAGAATCAAATCACTTTCAGAATTATGAAAGTAAGGCGCTGATTGGCTAGTGGAAAAGGTCACCTGAGGTGACCTTCTATAGGTCGTCTTCAGATCCTCATAGCGTAGCGGGTTTGAGGATATGATTTTAATCAGATTGCATGTATGTGTTTCATATTATCCATGAAGGTGTATAATAATGTAATACAGGCTAAGTTCGATTTCCATTAAAATCCAAACATTTTCACAGAAGTTATGGTCCCTTTTTGACTTAGCTGTCAGCGGGGGCATTCGTGTCCTCTGAAAATGTTTCTAGCTGTACAGTTTGAAACTTAGCAAAGATATCAATAGTTCTTTATGATAACATATCATTATCTGAATAATGTTGTATTTAAATTTTATTTTTGTTGCTTATCAATTTGCATTTAATATCTTTCAGGGTATTGAACAATTAAAGAAAGAACATGGTGAATGGCAAAAGAAATCTTATTGGTTTAGTATAAAATCTGTATTTGGCCATCCTTTCAGCTGGCGATGGTTTTCACCATTCTCAACACCAAACTATGTTTACTTTGAATCCAGGGAATATTGTGTTTGATAACACTATGTCTATGTTAAAGATACATTTAAACATACTGGAAACATTCTTACACATTGTGATACAGTACATGGGAAAGCTTTGTGAATGTATGCAAGATGGTTCTGTCCTTTGCCTTTTGAGTGTTTTTTTTTAAACTTTAGTAATAAGTTCTATAGGGTAGGATAGATTTATTATGTGACATTTCAACACACATTGTCCAGGGATAATACACACTCACTTCCTTGTAATTCTGTTGATTTTTTGGTTTTTCAGTATATTGAAAAGATGAAAAAGAACTTGGTGCATTTTTTAAACTTTTCAGTGTGGTATAATTTATTTCTTTGTGGTCTAAGGGAGAGTAATGCTGTTGAATTTATTATATTTCATAGTAAGAGTTCTTTCCCTTGGACTAATACTCTCTTGAATGGAGTTAAAGAAGAAACTCTTCAGAGATTAATTGAACCCAGCACATGAGTTTGTTGTGATTATCTGTAAGTTGAAACATATCAGATTTTTTTGTTTTAGGCAAGCAAATTATGGGATATGAAACATATAACAGATTTCCATGGCAGCGATATACTGCCTCATGATACTGTACTTGTTTTGTGTTTTATCATGGACTTTACAATTGTCACTTATAAGAATTAAGATGTAAATTCTACTGAGTGAATTGAACAAATTTTAGATAACTTTATGTTCAAGTGAATTTTTATTTTTCTCATAATTAATATGCTATTAAAATCAGGTATAATGCATTGGTTATTTTGCCCAGGTGGGGGGGGGGGGGTGCAAAGCAAATATTGGTATAGTTCAGCATTATATCCTAGTCTGGATACACACTACATATAACAAAATTGAGGGTGTTGTTATAGAGAGGTTGTTGCTCTACAGAGGGCCGCTCTGGAGAGGTTGTACTGTAGTTAAAACCAGATATATCTAGTACTCACTCTAAAAATTGGCCACTCTTATTTTTTACATTGAATTAACTAAATGTACAATTTTGTTGAAATATTGAAATGAATGCATTCTGCTGGTACTCAATAGTTTGCATTTATTCATCTGTTAGTTCATAATTATTGCTGATTAATCTTGAGTTATTACAAATGATGTAAGTGATATTACTGCTTATGAGTTCGAAGGTATCATTTTCTATACTCAAACTTTTGAAAGTTATATTTTTTTAGATTTACATTTATTTATAATTTAGCAATGTATATGTCATATGACAGTTTTTAAACATATTGTAAGTCACTTCTTTGTTTTTATGAGATGAATTTACTTGTAAATTCTTCTCATATAGCGATCATGCAAACTATGAATTTCACTATAGCACTGCTCTCTAATTAGATAGTGATGTGATTATTTTGACCTTAGTCTTAGATAACCGATATTTAATACAAATAGCTATTGCTACAAACCACCATATTTCTTAGTCATAAAATATTTTTGTATTAAAGAACAAAATGCTGTGTATTTTAATACACAAAACCATTGCTCCGTAAAAAATATTGTAGATTTTTGAGCTTGCTGTAAATTGAGTTTTTTTTGTTTTTTTTTTAACTATCTTTGTTTTTTTTATATGTACCGGTACTGTTTGTTTATTTATTTTTGTGCCATCCATAGGATTGTAGAATCAAATACTTAGGCCATAAAAATGATTGTTTATGGTCACATGCTTATATAAAACAGGGTAGGAAGGAAGGCTATGGTGTTTTTTTTTGCTCTACTTGTGTGTCAATAGGTAAAAAAATGAGAAAGTGGACTTTCTGTTCCCCAGGCTTGTAAAAGTCAATCGGTGCAGTGAAAAAAATAGGATAAGCCGGGTAATCATAAAGAAACAATTTTTTACGCCTTAGCAATTGTTTTACTTGAAAAAAATTAAATGTCTTGTCTAGTTAAATCCAAGTGGATTAATCAGAGAAGAATTGACAGTGACAAACATTCATACAACTGTATAATTTCTACTAAACTTCAGTTGTATTGTTGATATGTATTTATCTTTTTATATTCTATGCTTAACAGCTTTAAAAACGCAAGTGATTGTGTAGCCTTCTTTGTGCCTGACTTGAAAATGATGATTCGATATTTCACACCTGTTCCCTATCTGTTTAAATTTGTGTTGTAATGTCAAACTTGGGTTTCTAAAGTATAATGAAAACTATGTAAACTTCAATTTATACTTCCCTTTGAATCATGGCATTTTCTACTCTGATCTCAATAGAAAATTGTTCTTTGTGCCTGAAATGTAAATTCAATTAAATTCTTTGAGAATGAATGATAAATTGGATCAACAAGTTTGTGTTTTGCATAGTGTTGGATTATTATAGATTGTTTGTGAGTTTTTTTTTGTCAAAGCCATTGAACACCGCATCTTTGTTATAATATTCTGTAAATACAAGTTTGTAAAGCATTACATTACTAAATGAATTTATATCTATGTATTTTCAATAAAAACATTTGAAAAACAAGAAATTAGTTTGAATTATTCTACGTAACCTATGGTTATTCTTCATTGTCAATTATTGTATTTATACACCGCGGGTGACAATATTCGGGATATATCCGGAATACCAGATTTATTTGTCCTGAAAGAGCTATGATTTCTGAGCCAAATAAAAGTTGTTTGATGAAAATATCTGAAGAATTGGCAAAGTTATGGTCAATTCAATCTGCTCTGAATGATTTTCTTTAATACAAACTGAGTTAGATGTGGAAACAATAGTTGAAGGCCTCTTGTTTGGCAAAAAAGGTTGATCGCATATGATTTTCAGGATTTGTAATTTGGCTCTATAATGACACCCCTGATATACACTGACTTGTTAACACAAACTTATGAACAATGTATCTATAAAACATGTACCAACTTCTTTGATTTTTTTCTTCAGATTGAACTTGCTTTTTTTCTTTATATTTTTAAAATTTTTGTTCATTGATGGCATTGTAAGTGATAATTACTTTTTGAGTAAATTTTTAAATCCATTGTGTTGTAGTTCCAGTTTTTCTTTCACCACAATAAAGGATATTTTTTAAGCATAACAATACAATATTTTGGAGAATAAGTAATTTATTTTCATAAAAAAATCACATATATAGCTGTCTTCAGTTGTGACAAATCACTAACACACACATATACTTAAGTTTCAATACACTCTGTTTCATAATTATTGTTAATTTTTTCAGAAATCAACCCATGAATTATTCCATGATAAAATGCAGTGGACTGTACTTTATAACCAATTCAATTGTAACCTAACTGTTAGATCATTGAATTAAGCATTAAATTGTTGTATAGTTGAAGTCATGCTTTGATAAATTTCTGCAATATGATAATTTTGATCATCTGATGTTGACCAAAAAATGTCTTAATTAAAACATCTATTATTATCAATCATGTAATTCTGATTTTTAGCTTGTCTGTTCTTGAAGAAAAAGTCAAGCTATTGTAATCACTGCAGCATCTGCTTTGGGCAGAAACTTTAATGTAGCTCATAACTCTGGAACTGTAAGAGGTAGCAACATGAAACATTATAGGTGGATAGATCTCACTGAGGCGGTGAACAGATGAGTGTTGGCACCACTCTCAACACTCTTGTTTCTGTGTTAAATTGATTCTAGTAATATATTATATTGTTTTACATTGTTCTTTGAACTTAAGTTTCATTACTACTTCTGGTACTTCATTGCAACAAAATACAGGTAATATAATGCAGGTCTTTTCTAAATTAAATTTAATACGTCTTCTTATTTCTTTTATTTTTATGTGACACAGATTGAGTCATTCTTAGAAAATGAAGATATGCATTTATGTGACCCAAACTTTAAATGCCAAACAGGTTGTTAAGTAGTTTATTTGTTAACAATTAATCCTTGTACTGCATAAGCTTAAATAATATGTGAACTTGTTTTTTATCTAATTTGCTAAAGAGTAGCATTGGTGCTTGCTTAACTGTGAACAAGCAATTTCATAAGGGTTGCCTTGTGTGAATGATATTTCTAACCTTGAGTATGTTGTTTTTGTTCTGTTAAATATTTTGACAATATGGCGATGATATATAGGATAAGAGCTTTTTGTTTGATAACAAATTTTCTGTAAACGTCACAACATTCCATATTAATCATTGTGTATCATGATTCATGAATATAAGTAATTGTTTAACATGCAGTGAGAAGATTTTAATGGGATCAATTTGCTTACCTATCCTCTTGTCAGATTTGAATAATGATCTTTTTTAAGCTGTTTGATCATAAATGAATAGGTTATTTCAATTTTTGTTCTTACAGCTTACAGGCATGTTATGTAGCTCTACAGTGCTTTTATATAATTCTATCAAATAAGATGATGGAGTATATTCAGATATTTTGTGCCATGAATTTACTATAAAGATAAATGCATTTTCTGTTTTATTAAAATTCATAGGATATGGCTAATCTATTTCATTACTGGACTTCTCATATGTTTCTGGTCATAGATCGATTTAAGTCTAAGTGGATGCCAAAGAATCTTCTAATTACTCCGATCTTGCGCTATGTTGGTTACTGTTGTGAATGTCTAAGCAGATATCTTATTCCCTACCTTGTAAATGAATTAAATAAAAGATGATCATAGCACATGTAATTATGCACCCTTTCTAAGATAAGGGGGTATATTATTTTGCAGAAGTTGGTTGGTCCGTAACCAAACCATGTTCAACCAATAACTAGAGAACGATATGGCCTTAGGTCCTCAGATTTGGTTGGGAGGTTGTTTATCACATGCAGATGACTCCTATTGATTCAAGTTAAATAGGTCAAGGTCTGACGATTCAGTTGCTCTTAAGGGGGCATCTGTGTTTCACAAACACTTTTTGTTATGTTGAAATTTGGTTATGAAGAAAAAACTTTACTCTGAGTTTTTTTTTTATTTTTGGTGCATATACGTCAATACTCTAGTTTTGTTTTTTAAGAGTCTTTATAATTAGTAATACATTGTTAAGTTTTGCCTTAGAGTTTAAGTATTATTAAATAAAAAGTAACAGTATTAGATTACAAATAACCCGTGTTAAGCAAATATCAATATGATTACTGATTCAACATGTGGTCAATATTTGACCTTATAATTTAGTTAGTACAATAGTTTTGATTGAAATCAATTGATTCAGCCTGGACAGATTGATACCTTCGATCAATTTAGGATATTTTATCGGGAATGACCATTTTTGTTCAATAATTTGTACTTACTTAGTACTAGGCCTAATATATAGACTTCAAGCTTATTAAAGTACTGAAGGTATGCTTAAAGGCCCATTAGCTTTTTGGATTTAGAAATACAGAACAATGATAGTAAAATATAAGAAATGTATTCAGTATGCTCTAAAACAATATTTACATAATGCCTTTCTATAGCCACATCTAGTAAAAATGTTGTCGGATGCTTAATTTTCCTTATTTTTTGCAATATCACTGAAAAAATACAGTGCTACATTTCTATTTGTACTTGATTAAAAAAGGAAAAGTTGGAATGTTTTTTTATTGCAAGTAAAAGTCAGTTTCACTGGTAAGACATTTTTCTAGGTAAAATAAGACCTACTTTAATTTTAACATCCAAAAAGCTAATGGGGCTTAAAATATTGAATAGGAAAGAAAATGTTATATTTTTGTATATTTTGTATGTTCTTAATTTGTCTACATGTGTTTATATACAAAATGAAAGGAATGGTTAAATGTTGGTATGTTTTCATCTAATGCTCATTTTTTTGTACATTTCACACCTATCATAATCAATGAATGATTTGGGTAATATGTGTCTATGTTACCGGATGTTTTAGATTTAATTTATATGCAGATACATATTTATGTATGTTAGTGTCTAATGTATGTTTTTTTGTAAGAAATTGTTAGAAAAATAATAAAGCTTGAAATTGCCTTGAATGACTTCACTTGTGATCTGTCACACTAAAAAGTATATAAAAGGCCCATTTAAAAAAATACTTGTTTGGGGTTAATAAACCCTAACTTTTAGCAGCGTGTACGTTGATAGGCATTTTTAAAAGGGTTTGATTTTTCCTAAATTAATATTATATGCTTGTACTGAAAAAAAGCTGCATATATAATGGTATTAAGCAAATTTGTTGGTGAAAATCACTAGATAAGATAGATTTTAGTGCCCAGGATTCGAATTCTGGGTCAGAAGGTCTGTAGACCTAACAGTCTATTAATTTAACTATGCAGGTCATCTTATTATTTTTTTGAAGCATCACATATAAGTAAACAAAGGCATCAAACTATTTTAAATCAAACGACACATGCACAAGCTATTTTGTACCCCCTTTAAAAAAGAACACTAAGGCAAAATGAAATTTTGTTTTCTGTAATGGTACCTGCTCACCAAAAAGGCCCCTACCCCAATTTTTTTGACCTCTTGGGTAAAAATAAAAAAAATACTGAAAATCCTCTGTGTTGGGTTACTGTAAACAATCATATTTTAAGGATGGCCTAATAATTATAAATGTATTACTATTGAAAAGCTTTAACTTGCAATTAAGTGCTTGACATTGATTAGTGACACAAATCTATTACTTTATGGCAAATTGTTCGTAATTTTATTGAACGGAAGACAACTATCAATTGTATATCAATTTTCTGTCAGATATTCTAAAGATGGCCATATTCAATTAGACCCCGTTCATGGTTATTCCATCATACTCTTTGACACGGTGTCAAATGTCTGCTTTTATTACAGTATCATTAATTTCGTTCGGTTACGCACCTCGCTACTCAATTATGATACAAACTTTCTTATTGTTTTATTTATATGATACAATTTACTACCAATCAAAATTCATATAAAAATCAAAGTTAGAAATTACTTAATATGTCTTTCTGTAAAGCAGAATATTGTATTCATGTCTTAACTACTTTGTAATATGTCACATTGTAGATCAGAAAATTGCCGCTATTGCAAAATGTTTTATTTCTAAATATTAAAAAAGATCACAAGTTACAAATTACATAAGCACTCAGTACAGATTATTGCATTTATAGACATCCGGTTATGTATGTGTACAAATGGACTTAAACGAAAATGTCTGTTTATGCAAATTTGACAATTCGTATTGATTCAACATTCGTGATTTAATTCAAACAAATCATATTAATCAAATTTTCCAGTTATGCGGAATTCCTCTATCTTTTCAACATGAAGATAAGGGTGGGAACATTCCATATCTTTATTATGAATAACAGTTGACAAATTAATTATTTATAAACCTAAATGTCTTTCAAATTTTTCACGAGGCCAGAGGAACGGAATATCCACCTTTTCACTATTTTACCTTTTTAGACGCATTCAAGACTTAAAAAAGCCAACCTACCTTCCCTATTTAAAATTTAATGATCGAGCATTAAAAAAAGAAACACATATTATTAAAGCCTCAGGTAAAACGACGAGTATTGCATGTTTTGTTAGCTGTTAGTCTTTCTTTGTTAAGTAATTTGATAATTTGTAACTCCGAATGTAAGTTATTTCGTATTTCAGGTATTGCGCTACTTTTCAAATGTGTTTCATTTACATAACAGTAGGCATGTTACTTAAACTATGTTCTTCTACTGCGCCAACTTTTTTTCACGCAAGTGACTACAAACTTCTCATTCAAATAACTACCAACTTCTTTGTACTGTGTTTCAAAAATATCCATGTTTTAATTGCTTTGAGTAAGACCATTTAAGCATTGGATATAGCAACAGCATTTTCATTCAAGTTTTATCTCAAATGCCAGCTAAATAGCGATACATTTCAAGCAATTAAAACAAACGGAAGTAATTAATGTGATTATTTATAGTAGTGTAGGCTTAAATACGTCATTCAGTACAATTGTTGGCTGTTCATCATTCAAGCAAAATCAAATGATTGCAAAACTTCTGGTGTAATGTCGTTCAAATTCTTCCTAGTACAAATTAGACGAAAATAACGTTTTAAAGAAGCATTTAGTACAATTTTAAGTTATTTAAGAGAAAATTAAAGTGAGTACATGTAATAATATTATTTTGTGTGTGTGTGTGTGTGTGTGTGTGGAATAGGCGTTTCTGTTCAGCAAAACAATTTGTGTTTATTTTGTTACTGACAGTTCCAAGGCGGTATTGACCCTCCGGGATATGTTTTGTCTTCCATTCAGTCATTTTGTTAAATCCTGGTTGGTTACCAAGTAATCACAAACTCTACAGGTAAATCTATTCAATACAGTTTATACATTCCTCACTTGATATGATAATATGTCAGTTACGATATCCTGGGCGTGAATATATAGTAAAATATTATAGTTACTTCCCTTGAGAATAGTAAAAAACGTATACATACTCGTGTTTTGATTTTGGCGGTTAAGGAGTGTTTGGACATGAATTTTTCTTGGCGGATGGCTACGAAACCGCCAAATAACGAAGCCACCAATACAAGAACATCTTAAAAAATGACATATTATCTTGTCTATGATCAACTGCAATTACTACCATGTTTTTTTAATTATATATATAACTACATCTGGATATCCCCACTGTAATGTGTATTTGCAACTAAATAAACTAATAGTAAAGCATAGTAAATTAAAATGTAAAAATCAAACATACACAACATTATATGTACTCGCCTGTGATGAGCTCCAATTTTAATAATTAAATAGTGGAGCTCATTACAGGCGAGTATATAATGTTTCTGTTTGATATGGAATTCCTAGTCCCACTCGTTGTTTGCCCTTTTATATCGAATTCACTTTTTATGAAATTCGGTTTTATTGTTATTCTACAATAATATTACATTTGTCATATGTGTTATATATTTTTGGAAAGAGGGCCTTTATTTACTTACGTAAATAAATTCATAATATAAAATATATATCGTCAGGGATTGGATGCATAACTTGTTTAATACTATTTTCAAAATACCGATATTTTGATTAAATATTATATTTTCATTGACAGATCAATTGTTGATAATTTCAATTTCAACAAGCTTCACGTACAACGAACCGAATTTAATGGCATTTTGTGACAGTAAAAAGACAGATGCTGAAATATTTTTAAGTCTAGACTCTGATAAGAAATTCCAATAAAAATAATTAAATTCGTCACCAATACGATTCCTGTTCAACATAGCTGGCATCTTCTAAAATTTAATTATGTTCATTCTAGCTTCCGATTTTAACTTACAGTGATTAGATTAAATCTGTACTGATCTACATGTACGAACAATGATTGAAACATACAAGGAAATAAATACAAATGTTGTTTGTTTGAACATAACGAATACGTTACCTCTTGTAAAAAAACTCGCATCAACTTTAACTGTATCAGAACAGAACTTTGGCGTACTAAGGAAACAAGTTAATTTTAGACTAAGCAATGTTATACACATACTCGTACGAGTACATGTATGAATTAGTACGTAATTTTTCATAGGAGCTACTGACCATGTCTCTATGTGAGAAAGTAGGCAATGGCTTAACGAGGATGGGAGTCTAGTACTGGTTCGTCACTTGAAGGATGGTTAGGTAAACTGTACGCCTCATATGACTCTGACTATTGAAAAGGGGCGTAAAACTCAAACAAACAACCAAATAAGATAATAGGAAATAAACCCGCATTCTAACTACCTTAACATCTATTACAAGTATTTACGAATCATTGTATGTAGTTAGCTTTGTTATCAACAGCATAAAACGTCAAAATCGGAACATAAGTCAGCACAACCAGCAATAAATGTGGGTTAAAAACAGTAACTAAAGCTATCATCAATATCATAGAACACACTGTACGTACAATACATTAAAACGTATTCATGACGAGCACATTGGAGCTAGAACGTACTCGTGCATGGACGAGTTTTGAAGTTACTGTATTGGTTGTTTCCATTATTTATTCAAACTGTGCACGATTAGTATTTTTTGTGTTGACGAATGACAACCATTTCCCTAAGTACTTGCAGACAAATTAACCAAACAAGAAGACGTGGTTAAAGAAGAAACTGATAAATTTGAAACGCGAAATCACTCATTCCTCCCGACATTTGTCGTCAATTGTTTTATTATTACTGGGTGATATATCGTTCTAGGATACCAGACACACAAAAAAACTTGTAATGTCTGCAAAAAACAGATGTGTGATGTTTTTGTCAGTGGCGATTACTTTCAACTTTCTTCTTCTCTTTTTCCAATCAAGATATGTTTCAATCAGACAATGTTTCGTAGCTGAATGAACATTATGCGTAGTGAAAACCAAGATGGTCAGGCGTTATTATACGATTTACGCCAATGTAACAATGAAAGCATTCATTCTGAAGACACTTAAGTTAACTCCACACTCCGCCACATTAGTAGCATGTCTACTATGGTATAGATCTATGGACAAGAACAAGCTTAAGTTGGTAAACTACCATATGGAGTAGTTATTTCTAGGAATGAATCCTTATAATTTCCACTCCATTGTTGTATTTTTTTTGCATCAGATTGCGCCTTTCTTACGATGATACCGCGCGATTTGTGCATTTTCACATTAGTTAGAATTAAGCTTATGTGGAAACTATGTTTTTTGGAATCCATTTATTTCTTCCCTGGTTATAATATTTTAATTCTCGAAATAATGTTTATTGATACCATGGTAGTACATGTTTGTATTTAAGGATTTGTATTTTTTGCACTTGGCTTTTCCAGAGAATGAGATTGTTTCTGCCTCTTTCTAATGTGTCTTTACTTTGGAACTATATCTCAAGTTGTATAAAGATATTCATTGTGTCGGAAGTCAATGTCTTCTTAATTCGTATCTAATTGACTCCTTATCTAGTACGAGTATTTCGCTTTACAATTTTCCTATCGTTCTACCAGAGGAGTAAACTTCGTATATCACTCGCAGCAGAAGATAAACTAGCAATCGTATATTAATTTTCTGTCAAACGCGTCAGAAATCTGCCTCTCCATTGAAGCCTTGTTCTAGAATTCCATCAAATTTACCGGCGCTTTGTCTTAACATGCTTTGTATTTTTACCATCTCTCATTGATTTCTGTCGCATCCCAAGCTCCGTTCTATGATCACATCAATGTTGATACGAATTACTTGTATCATGTCACAGCAATGAATTTCACATACTTTCATGATTCCAATTGTGTTAAACAGATACAATTGAGTCATATCACATGTCACAGCAGGACACTTCTGTCTTTGATGATGTACTTGACATGGTCCCCACTTTGCCAACATTAGTGAAATCAAAGTGTTAGCAAAAGAACAGTATACTAGTACTATAAAAATAGCATCATTTTTTATTCAATGCTTGCTTTAGTCAACCATTATAGGGGTAAATTGATCTGTAAGTATCTTAACAAAGAAATGGATAATTACAAGCTCATAAACACGTCTTGGTGAAGTTGTGAAATGGACGTTATTGATCTATGGCTCAACAACTGTGCGCCCACACTTTAAATTTCATATATTTTTGACAAATGCCAACTGCTATATTGTTTCGAGTTGTTTGACAACGAGTAATTGTAGAAATATATCCCCAATGACAAACGTGTCTGGAACATGCTTTAGATTAGAAATATATTGACATGTTATAGACAAGACGACACTGTGATTGATTGAGCTTTTGGTATAAAGCGTGATATGGACTGTATAATATTTTAGATTTTCACGTGTTCATATGTAAGCCAATCCCCGGTGAATAAGACACGATATTACAGCGAAACAAATATATTCATATGTTACGTTAATTTATCAATGTCAACACTAAAGACTGTTCTTTCGAAGTTAACCCTACTTTTCTTTCAGATTAACTAAATCGTATTCATTTTCTACAATTGTTCCTATTTCGTTTAGTAAACCAGTCGTATTCAATAAATACGTAGATGGTTCTTCAATATTATCACAGTGCATCATCTACGCACAATATAAATCGAACTCTAGTGATTATACTATTTATATTTCCCGTAAATTTATATGCTTGACGACGATGGGATGTCAACATCCTAAAATGAAGTTCTTTGTCTTTTAGAATATTCAGAATATTGAACAGATTACTGTCAAAACTGATATCTAATACTTTGCTGGCAATAATTTATTTGAATTTCTTTAGTGTCCTGTGTGACGTTGTCTTCAGTTTTTGTTAGATAAATTATTTCATGGAATCACCTTTTGTACAGACTGTAAAGAAATAAACCCGTTGATAATTCATTAATTAATGAGCAAAATAGTTGCTGCAGCTACTATAAAACAAAATGTATAATGAGTCGCGAATTCTTATTGTTTTTATTGTCGCGTTAATTTCTATCTGATGAAATAAAATCGCTAACTTTGTAATATTTTTTTATATTAGTGTATTGGCCTATTAATCGCATTTGATCAGTACATAAATCTTATAATTAGTAATTTATAGTTTCCTACCGAGAAACTGACTCTTAAAGATAGTAAGACGTTTTTACAGCAGTTTTATTTATGTATAGAAACTATCTGCCGTTAAGGTTCAATATTTTATTTGCTGGGCTATCAATACAGAATAAGTGTGACGAATTCCCAAACAATTAAACCAAACAAAAACAATAGTATTTACATTATATACACACCTTCATGGTGATGCTATAACTATTGGGCGTGTTCGCTCGCAACAGTTTCACAAGTGTATCGTTTTCCGTCATTCATTAGTTGTCGTACATTAAGCGGAAAATAGATAGTTAATTGTTTATCAATTTTAAGTTAAACTCTTTAATATATTTCATATCCGGTGTTGTGCAAAGAGACATTTTTTTCGAGTCTCCAAAAATGTTCGAGGGCGCGGTTAATATAGTTTGGCAGTGCGTATGAGGACTGTTTTAATACGTTTCTTTATTTCTTTTGTGCTTTGCGCTTTTCTCCGTTGGTATCTCATACTATCTATAGACGATCACAAGGATTTGAATAAGCGGCTGAGTGTCATGTTCATAAATGATTCGTATAAACCTGTAGCCCGGGAACACATTTTTTTAAAATCCCGAAGGCAGATACTGTTGACAAAGTGAATACAACGGATGAACTTCTCCATGTTGAAGTCTGGTAGTAATTAATCCTATTGATGTATTGTAGATGAAAACCTAGCCTCTAAATTGCTAGAAATTAGGAGTGCTTTGACATGTTTTAGACAAGACGATAAAAAGTGATTGAGTGGTAGTAACAAATGGTTAAACAGACAGTTGCTAGACTAACGTATTTCTTAAGTTAATCACCTCGTATCTAGACTTGTCTCTATACAGAGATCACCGTATTTGACATTATTTGCTAGAGCTGGAAAGCTCCAGTATCATTGTGCTTTTGAAAATTTAATTTACGTCCATACGTATTATAAAGTCGCTGATAAATTCGGTTCTTTATCCAACCGTCTCTACTGAGTAACATTAGTCTTATTGTCAAAGCTCGAAATACACAACTTAAGAGGAATTATAACTTCATATATGCCATCAATCTCTACCCAGAGATGTCGTTCCCTCTACGCTAACACTAGCCTCTGTTATCTTCTTAACACACGACAGACAGATGCGTGATTTCAAAAAAGATGAAAACACCCCGAAAAGAAACTGTAAAATGTTGATACTCATTACAATATATGCGATTGCTTTTCTTAAATTCTTGTTATCTCGAGAATGAGCTAGTTATAGTCTACAGCATGGAGTCTATTTTTGTCAATTTGAAAATAAGATTTACGCTAAGTTAACATTCTTCAACAAAATTAGACTTTTGAATAGTTCACCATCAAGTATCATTAACATATAACTTATGAGGAAATGTCATTTTTGTTTCTAGATAATGTTTGGTATATACCCGATAGGCAGCTTATGTCGTATATCAATTATAATTCAATACTCATACGCTTTAATATAATATTTGAACAGTATTATTCGTATATTTTCTGTTTAAGAATACAATTCCCAATATACTTTATTCGTCATTTCCATTCGTCTCTGATGTCATAAGC